>VDFB02193867.1:578951963-579043574 GCA_007258455.2 Sequoia sempervirens | reverse complement strand
AATGGAGGTTCCTGAAGAAATCAGTGAGCAGGAGTTTCATAGAGCATTCCTCGAGATGAAGGCTAAGGTGGACATACTTTTCCAAGAGAGACAAGAGGGGAAGGAACTTGAAGGAGGTTCGTTGAAGCAAGCAGATCACAAAGACAAGAAAGGGAAACATCATGGAGATGGTGACAAGCAACCAGATCCACCATCTTCTCCTTCTCCTCCCTCTTCTCCTTATTCTCCATCTTCTCCTCATTCTACTTCTTTTAATCCTTTCAAGAGTGGGCATAAGCCTAAAATTAAATTAGATGTAAAATTTGACTTACCAAAGTATTGTGGGGAACTAAATGCTGAAAATTTGGATGATTGGGTTCAGCAAGTAGAAGTCTACTGTAGAGTCCAAAACCTATTAGATGATGTTGATATGATCCAATTAGCTACTCTTCATTTAGGAGGTACAGCTTTAACCTGGTGGGAGAGTAAGTATAAGGTAGAAGTTTCACAACATGGTAGAGTTAGTTTAACTTGGGCAGAGTTTGTTAATGCTCTTAAGAAGCAGTTTTATCCCCTAGGACATATGCAACAGTTAATGATGGATTGGAAAATGTTTAGGCAAGGGAAAGGTCAAACTGTCCAAGAGTACACCCATGAATTTAGGAAAAGGGCTATTGCTTTGAATGTCCCTTTGTACACCCTGGACACTTTGTTGAAGTACATAGGAGGTCTTCATTCCTACCTTAGGCATTCTATTTTGGTATTGAACCCTTGTAATTTAGATGAAGTGTCTATTCAAGCTACACACTTAGAGTCAAGGGGAAAAGGATCTTTTATTGATAAGTTTGATAATGATGTAAAGAAATCTTCTAAGGTTGCAGAGACAGGGAAAGGAAAGAAGGCAGCTACAGTTAAAAAGGATGAGAAACTTTCTTGCACTCATTGTGACAAGAAGGGTCATGATGAAGAACATTTTTGGAAGTTGCATCCCGAATTGAAGCCTAAGTGGGCTCAGAGATAGAATCAGAAACAGAAGGGTAAGGAGAAAACCACGAATGTTGTTTTGGATCTTGGTTCAGATTTAGATGATGAGACTAAGATAACATCTATGGGTCTAAAAGGTAAAGCTCCAATTTTTGGTGTTTCTGTTGCTAGTTGTGCTTCTACTTCTACAGTTAATGATTTCTCTGAAGATAAGAAAAGGAATGAGTTGTTTCATTTAAGGGTTGTTGCTAAGAAAAGATTGATGCACTCATAGATAGTGGTTCTCAAGTTAACTTAATTTCTGAAAGTGTTGTAAGAAACTTGGGATTAAAAACTACGCAACATAAGAAACCTTATCCACTAGGCTGGATTTGTGAAAATAATAAGTTGCAGGTAACAAGACAACGCACCTTAAGATTCGCAATCACTAGTAAATTTGTGGATGAAGTACAGTTTGATGTGGTTCCACTGGATATCTATGGGATAGTGCTTGGTAGCCCTTATTTATATGACAAGAAAGCTATTTTCTACAGGGAAAAGAATCATTATCACTTTTTTAAAGATGCCATACAATATATTGTACATTCTCACAGGATTAAGACTGATTGTTCTTTTGCAAACACAGGGCAGTTAAAGAGGGTAATTAATGCAAGTAAAGAGTTAACTCTTATGTCTATCAGTATAGGTGGTTCTTAACTTGAACTTGGAGTAGCTAACCAGGGTTAGATGCTACAGGATGCACCCACAGTACAACATGAGGGAATGATGATTGAAAGCATTGATGGTTCCTTGGGTAAAAATGTTCCTGTTGTGAAGGATAGTTATGTTGTTGACTTATTCTCTTTCATTTCTGCATTATTGTTCAGCTTGATGCTAGTCAATTTTTGTTGGTTAGTGGCTACAACATTTGATGTAGATGCTTATGGAAGTGATAAGTTATGTTTATGTTCAACAATATTTCTATAGTCTTGATTATGCTTGTGAGCCAGGTATTCAGATGTACAGAGGATACAAGACAAGTGGGGAGGTCAAGTCCTCACTTAATGTCAAAGTAAATGTCACTTTTGGAGGTCCAAAAGGTCTTCAGTGGGGAGGCCTGATCCGGTGGATATTTTTAGTGAAAATTGAAGTTTCCCATTTCTCTCTATAATTTGCACCATTAGAAAGAGCTCAATGTCCTGATTCCAATGCAACTTGAATGGAGCAAAAAGGAGTTCGTTTGCACAAGTTATGGCCAGTCAAAGGTAGGGTCAAATTGGGATCAGAGTGCATCTAGAAGGTGAAAAAAATGATCATCTCAGAAACTGATGGAACTAGCATCATCACAAAGATCTCATTGAGATGATTTTGATGGTGTTTGTTTTGTCAAAATCTGACGTCGTATGCTCAAGATACAGCTGGTCAAAGTTCATGCAAGGAATGTTGACTTTTGACTGTACGGAATGCTGGCGTCATCATTCCGTACTATACAGATAGTGAAGTGGACTAGTCAGAATCTGACACATGTCATCCACATCAGCATTATATGAACCCAATCATAGAGTGACATGTGGCATCCATACGTACAGTCATCGACACAGTCAGCATACACGTCGACGTCCCAGTTAGCACACATCATCACACAGTTGGCATCTCAGTCAGCAGTATTAGCAAATCATACTCTACCGCGTGGCACCTTCTCGGCATGCCACGTGGCCTCCCTCTTCCCCTAGTGAATGGATAAGTTGTTGAATTTGTTAAAAAAATTGTTGGGAGGTTTTGAACCCCCGACCTCCATGTTGCTACGCACAGGCCTCACCGTTGAGCCCTGTAATCTCTGCTGACTATTCTTAGCGGCCGTTTTCTTTTTTTTAAGATTTCATTGGTTATTTTTGAAAGAAAAAGAGCCAGTGGGTTTGGAACCCCGAACCGACCGGGGACTAAAATACCTAGCCATCGATAAGCCATTTGATGGCTTCCAGATATAAGTAGAGCTTGGTTCTTTTTGTTAAGATACGAAAACCATAACCCCTATAATTTAAGGATTTTACCCTCTATAGATGAAACAAACTCCTATAATTTAAAAATAAAAATGAACAACAAACCACCTTAAACTGTAAAAGCTCGAGAATGAATAATTAGGGGCTTAAATGTATTTTATGTGATTTAACATAGATTAAGGGTTATTTTTAAACATTTTTATGCAAAATTGGGAGATTATGTAAATCATATGGTTTTATACCATATTGGGTGAATTTTTTGTATAAAAGGGATGTAAGGGTGACAGTTGAGTTAAGTGATTTTGATGTGAAACTCAGATTTTTTCAAGTTGAGGGAAACAGGTGTCGGGTGATACGAAGAAAGGAGATCTTTTGAGCCATTCTTGTACGTCGGAGTTTTGTTATGCTGCCGAAGTGCTTGAAGGAATGGTCTTGGTGCATTTGTAACTAAAATTCAGAGATTAATCGGATCGGTTGTTCTCTATTGGAGCCGACCCAGAGATGTAGTCACGTTTGTGGCAAACTCCGTAATCAAACTTTGTTTGCATCTTCTCTCTCTTTCTTTCTCACTTTCTTTCATTCTATTGTTATCACTTTGTCATTTTAATTATTGTAATTATTTCCATGAGTTAATTTTTTTCTAATTAACTTGGAATAATCATTGTAAAAAAAATAGGCATTCAAATTCTGTAATTTAGTCTAGATCCTATACAGATCACCCTACCCTCTACCCTTAACCCTTTCTCCCTATATCTATCAACCACTCCCCCCTCTCTCTCTATCTCAACTCACTCACTCCTATCTCTCTCACTCACTCCTATCTCCCTCCCCTCTACCCTTAACCCTAAACTCTCAAACCATCTACCCTCTACCCTTAACCCTCCCTTCCTCTATCTCTCTACCAATCCCTCCCTCTCTCTCTCTCTCAAGTCTCTTCATCCTACCCCTCTCCATCTCGTAGGTATCTCTCTCACTTACTCACTCACTCCATCTCACTTACTCTCCCACTCTCTCCCTCCCTCTCTCTCTCTCTCTCCAACTCTCTCCCACTCTATCCTAACCTCTCCCACCTTATCCCACTCTCTACCACCCTCGCCCACTCTTCTACTCTCTCCCTCCCTCTCTCCCACTCTCTACCACCCTCTCCCACTCTCTCCCACTCTCTCCCACCATCTCCCTCCCTCTCTCCCACTCTATCCCACTCTCCCACCATCTCTGACCTTATCCCACTCTCTCAAGTTACTCTCTCACACACTCACTCCATCTATCTCTCTCCCTTATACCCTTACCATGAAACCCTAAACCCTTATAACCCTCTACCATAAACCCTTAACCCTTAAACCCTCTACCATATACCCTAAACCCTAAACCTTTAACCCTTAAACCCTTAACCCTTAAACTCTAAACCCTTTAACCCTCTATCTCTCTCCCACTCCCTCCCTCCCTCCCTCTTTCTCAAGTCTCACCCTCCTACCACCTCTCCTTCTCTTAGGTCTCTCTCTCTCTGACTTACTCATATCTATGTCCCCTCTACCCTTAACCCTCTACCTTCTATCATCTACCCTTTATCTCTCTCCCACTCCCTCACTCTCTCTCTCTGTCACTTAATCCCTCTATCTCTATCCCCTCTACCCATAACCCTAAACCCCAAACCCTCTACCCTCTCTTTCTCTCTCTCAAGCCCCTCCCTCCTACCCCTCTCCTCTTGAGTATCTCTCTATCTCTCCTCCTCCTCTGTGGCCCTCACCCACTTCAACCCTCTACCCTTAACCGTTAACCTTTGGCAGCAAAGCCCTAATCATAAACCCTACCCTCTACCCTTAGCCCTTTCTCCCTATATCCTCAACCACTCCCTCTCTCTCAGCTCCTCCTCCTGTCTCCATCCTTAACCCTAAACTCTCAAACCATCTACCCTCTACCCTTAACCCTCCCTCCCTCTATCTCTCTCCCACTCCCTTCCTCTCTCTCTCTCTCTCTCAAGTCTCTTCATCCTACCCCCTCTCCCTCTCATAGGTATCTCTCTCACTCACTCACTCCATCTCACTCACTCTCTCGCTCTCTACCTCCCTCTCTCCCTCTCTCTGCAACTCTCTCCCACTCTATCCTAACCTCTCCCACCCTATCCCACTCTCTACCATGCTCTTCCACTCTTCTCTCTCCCTCCCTCTCTCCTCTCTACCACCCTCTCCCACTCTCTCCCACTCTCTCCCACCATCTCCCTCCCTCTCTCCCACTCTATCCCACTCTCCCACCCTCTCCAACCTTATCCCACTCTCTCAAGTCACTCTCTCACACACTCACACCATCTATCTCTCTCCCCTATACCCTTACCATGAAACCCTAAACCCTTATAACCCTCTACCATAAACCCTTAAACCCTCTACCATATACCCTAAACCCTAAACCTTTAACCCTTAAACCCTCTACTATCTACCATTAACCTTCAGGTCTATGTGTACACAAATCGGATATTCGATTTTCAGAACAAAAACTATACCGTTACAAGTATTGTAATTTGTTTCAAATGAATCAAATATCAGATCATAATGGATATCAGATTTCCGGGCCATAGAAAGCCCCATGTCAGTTGTTTTGTGCATTCCAAAGGACCCTACATTCTTTTTGCAGGCGCCACACACGCGGTTTCAGAAAGAAAGAGACAAAGATCAACTTTTTGGAGTATTTTATATTAAAATTTGTCATAAGCAATGATTTTTAGCATCTTTTATGAGGTATAATGGGGAGCAGTAGTCATCCGAAGCAAAAATGTAAGAGAAAGCTTACAAAAGAAGAAATTGAAGCATATAGACAAAAAGATAGAAAAATTCATAGGAAGAGAAGACAAGGTATGTTAAATATTGGTGAACCTAACCCTATGGTCTTTCAAGTGGAGAGGAAATTGAAGATGTTCAAGGTGAAAATATTCAAGGTGAAAATGTTCTAATTGAATATGTTGAACATGATATTCAAATTAGGAATGAAATTATTGAAATTGATAATGAAAATGTTCAAGGTGAAAATGTTGGATTTGAAGATGTTGCACATGATATTGAAATTGGGAATGAAAATATTGAAATTGATAATGAAAATGTTCAAGGTGAAAATGTTGGATTTGAAGATGTTGAACATGATATTGAAATTGGGAATGAAATTATTCAAATTGATATTGAAAATGTTCAAGGCGAAAATGTTGGAAATGAAGATTTTGAACATAATATTGAAGCAAGTGTAAATTATGTTTCACCAAATTACATGAGAAATGAAGAACCTTGTATGGAAGAAAAGAAATATTCCAATTTAAGACCCTCAAGAACCCCTAAATGGTTACTTGAATTTGATGAGAATATTATAAACAATTTTGAAGGCAAGAGGTCAACACGAACTATTCGGTTGTGGGCTAGAAGACTTTTCAACCAATATTTTAGTGATAGGACATTGACTGAGCAATGCCAAATTTTTGTACAATTGCTAAAGATGCAAAAGATGAGATCTTTGCTAGCCAAATTGAAGATTCGTGTGAACAAGAAGACTGAAAAAAATTCTATTATTGTCAAAAATCTTTTTAATGCTCTCAAGTCTATTGGAAAAAGTAACAAGGAAAAGGATAAGAGAGCTGCTCGGAGAGTCATTACAACCACCCTAGTAAGCCATCAATTGAAAAAGGCTCGCTTTATGAGACAAACTTGTATTGATTTTGACATAAATCATAAAAATTTGGATAGAGCACTTGCAAGAAGAGAAAGAATAGATGATCCTCCTGAAAATGATACATGGGCTTTTGTCGGGAGGCTTCCACGTGTTCATAAGAAGCTAACCGATAATGTAAAGCATGTAATTCAACAATTTTGGCATGATAACTCTAGAGTATCACCCAATGCAAAGGATGTTTTAAAGTTAAGAATTGGCAATCGAGACCGCACACCACATCCTAAACATTTCTTGGAATCAAGCCAAACAATGTTGTTCAAAAAATTTATTGAAACACATAAAAATATGGAAATCTCGCAAAGGACTTTTGAGGGTTTGAAGCCATTTTATTATGTGCCTCTTAAGATTCGTAATACTTGTTGCAAATACCATGTGGAGTTTTCAATGTACCATGAGCTATTATGCTATATCCATTCTACTTTGCATACTAATGAAATGTTGCAGGAGTGTGGTGCAATGCATCTTCCAAAATCATCAAGGGACTTGCTAGATCTATTTTTATGTTCTAGAGATGATGGTTGCTTCTTCTATAGGTATGATTGTTTAAATGCAAAGTGCTCACAATGTGGTGGCTTGTCAAAGTTTGTTTAATGTTTTCATGAGAGTTCCGAACATGAATTTGGAAAGAATCTTGTTGAGAAAAAGAGATATGAGATAGTCAAATATACTTTGCAAAGCAGAGGTGAAGGTTCTAGATGTGAGTTGGTTACAAAAGAATGCAGTGTTGTTGATTTTATTTTAGATTTTAAGGACAATCTTTTCTACAAGTATGCAAGGCATAGTCATAGGTCTTAGGGTTGGATCAACAATTTAGGATGTGTAAGGACTCTTTTTTGATTGGCACTATTATATCAGTGGTTGACAGAAAACTACACATTGCAACCACAAAATGAGGTACAATCTCAGTATTAGAATTCCATTTAGATTGCTATTTTTGTCCACATAACATTTATACATGCACCTGATAGTATAGAGGAGGATCGAAAGATAATCAAAGAGTATCGTTTTTATATGAGTGATGATAGATCTCACTCGTCTAAGTATGTCCAACATTGTTTCGAGAATTTTTTTGAGTTCTTGCAGGAGCATGATATAGCATTGGGCCGACATCTAATTTGGTCAGATAATTCCACAGGTCAATTCAAGAATGCTCGTATGTTTTATTGGTTGAGTAGAATGCATGTAGAGAGGGGTCTACCTCATATTTGGATTTTTTTTGAAGCTGGACATGGGAAAGGGGAGCATGATGGAGCAGGTGCATGTGTAAAGAGAGCTCTAGTTAAGGAGCAATTGAAGATTTTAGGAGCAAAATTTAGCGATGCACGTTCTATAGTTGATTGGTGTAGTTTAGCATTGTCACAGGAGGGACACTTGATTCAACAATGCACAGATTCTTTTGGTTCGTTGAGGAGGGTACAATGGGAGGTAGATTAGATTGTTATACAATCAAATATTCTTCAAAGATGCATTCATTTCGAAGCTCAAATGTAGGCACGTGGACCATTTGGACATGAGAGTTGGCTTGTTTTTGTCAGAGTTGTATTCAGTGTGAGTGGGATCAATGCGAGTCAAGTGAGTGGGTGGATACATGGGTACCACAATATCTAACTCCTTTATCTCAAACAATATCCATGACAAATGACACAATGGAAAGTTCAGTTGATTACGACTTGCTTTCAGTTCTAGTACAACTAGGACATATTTTTGCAGTTGTTGCACCGCAAGGGAATGAAGAGAGATCAGACTATTGGTTGGCTCAATGTGTGCGGGTAATACATAAGCTAACACAACCAATGGAAGATGATGATGGTTTCATGTATCCTACAGGTTCAGTTGTGGTTGCAAGAACTTGGTTGTGAACATACATGATTAGAAAGAATGGCATACCTGCATTTGAAGACTATGAGAAACACAAAACCATTCTCATGTATCCGCACCTTGTTATAGCAATAAATGTTAAGTTGTTGAAGTATCATGCCAGACCAAAGACAAAACAACTATGGACACTTAGTAATGTTGATCATAAAGCAATATTGGATACTCTTAAGCAAAGAGATGACCCTTCAGGCACACTTGAATAGCATTTTCAAGAATGGAAGGTAGAATGCTTATGTTCATTATGATTAAGTTCATTAGTGTTCTTTATTTAATATTGATATTTTTTATACTATTGCAATGTAGGTGTCTTTAATAGTGATATTTTGTATGCAATTTTGTGATATTTTTGGCAAGATTGATCATGGACCTATGGCAACAATAGCTAGCTCTGATCCTTTTGAAGAGGGATGCGTCTTTTATAGTTTGTATCACTAGCTCATCATCATTCAAGTTGTTTAGATTAATATAGATACGTTATTCTAAGCATATTTTCTATTGTGACAATATAGATTTCTCATTTTCCCATTTTTGTGATATTCCTGGCACGATTGATCATGGACCTGCTACAAGAATAGCCAACTTTGATCCTTTCGAAGAGATATGCATCTTTTATAGTTTGCATCACCAAGTCATCATCATTCAGGTTGTTTAGATTAATATAGATATGTTAGTCTAACATCTTTTCTATTGTGACAATATAGATTTCTCATTTTCCCACTTTTGCGATATTCCTGGCATGATTGATCATGGACTTGCTACAACAACAGCCAACTTTGATCCTTTTAGAGAGGTATGCAACAGATTACAACAATATAGATTGGTTATTCTAATCGTCTTTTATAGTTTGCATTACCATCCCATCATATTTTGTGTCATTTAGAATAATATAGATTGGTTATTCTAAGCTACCTTGATGGTTTGTATAGGTGCTTGTTAGTGCAAAACATGAACATACTACTATTGTTGAAGACTGTGTCCTGAATGCCTCAAATAGGAAAATTTTGTAAAATTTGAACTCTCAAATTAGAAACAATGTAAAATGGTCATAATTGTGTATGGGCATAATAATCTATACCCAGTGATGTTTTTTGAAATATGGGTCAAATGTCTAGCATTGTATAAAGGGTATGTTTAAAATGTAAAGGGGCCTGTATTTTGGAAACTCATACATTTTGTAAAGGGGTCTATTTTTGTACTTAATCGAGCTACAACCGAAGGTTTTCTTCCTGGATCTTTCTTGTCGGTATGCTCATTCGAACCAGGTTTTGTAATATTTCCCATTTATATATAATAAATTATAGTGGCTTGCAAATTTTGCTCCTCAAACCAAATTCTTTAATTCACAAGGGTGACCTCATAGTCACAAACCTATTCCCTTTCGTTTTAAAATTCAAAATTCAAACTTTTCGCTAAGTGGTGTCATTCACCCACTTTGAGTTGACTAAACACATGTTTGGCATAATTTGATGATATACGCTAGCATTAATAACATACAATATATTCATTATAATCATGAAAACATTCATTTATCTTATAGCATTGGAGCAATTAATAGTGAGACATTTTGATTCAATGCAATAAAAATGAGTAACAAATTTCTAAATACCACCAAGTCCCTAGATATTCAAGAGTAGATGCAAAGATAAACATTCATACCCTTATCAACCCTTAATTATCCAATACCCTATCAACCCTTAATTATGTTAGGTTGATTGTGTTTGATTGATTGGATTTTATACATCCTTGTACCTCATTGATACATTTTTCTATTAGGTTTTGCATTTTTTATGTTAAGATATAGTAAATTATATTCACTTGCAATTTGAAGTGTAAATCTCTTGTATTGTTAGAATGAGTACTTGAATGATCATGAGGTGTTGAGGGAAATATTGTTTTCATTAGTATTCTTTGGAATGCTTTGGATATTGTTGTAATGGCATTGAATAAAGAAGGTCATCAATGGGAGTCACACAATCATTGCCATCAATGAAATTGACCATCTCTCACATGTAATGCTTGGGAGTTACATTGGGAGAAGTGGATCATCTTTCCATGATGTTATGGGTTCCTACTTAGTTGATATGTTCATGGTGGAGGGCTATCTTGAGTGCTATCATAATTACACGTTGGCGTGGTTCATGGTTTTAAACTATCAAGAATGGTTTTGGTGGCAATTAGTTTGGGGAAACCACTTACATGGTTTTATGTTCCCATTGCTTTGTATAAAAACTTTATGTAGAAATGTTATTACATGTCTTGACATTATTTCAAGAGTGGAAGGCTTGGAGAACTGGGTTTTGAAATAAAATGAAGAGTTAAAGGTCCAAAAATGGTGGTTTTTTACACTTGAAAATAGAGTTTTTACCCTAGGGTTTGCAAAAATATTTGAGATACTAGAATTTTCTTTGTTTTCTAAGCATATTGGGGCCTAAATAAAGGTTTCTAAGGTGGTGGAAAAGTCTGAAAGGTTGTGGAAGTGCTACATCCAATAAACCCTCAAGAATTACACTAAAAATAGGGGTTTTTTGATTTGACGGTTACAGGTCTGTACAAATGGAATCCAATTGAATAATCTTTGTTTTCTTGGAAATTTATTTTCTGCCTCAACGTTTTAGGGGTCTGTGTGGTGTTTGAAGGTATGTTGCTTTGCATTTTTGGGCTAATTGAGTAGCATGTTCAAGGGTGAATGTATAGGAAGTTAACGCTGGTCCAAAGGAGTCTATGTTATTTTTCATATATGTTGTGTAACTTGGATATGGGTGTTTGAATCAATTATGTGTTCCTCTAGTGTTTTGGAAAATTGTGGAGTAATTGGACAAAAACTAGTTTCTCACTATTACAAGGGTTTAAGGGGGTTAAAGAGGGAAATGTGTATTTAGTTGCTTGTCAAGTTTTAAGGGAGTTTTGGACTGTCCAAAGAGGTCAGAATAATCTTGTTAGATGCCTCAAATAGGAAGGTTGCAAAGATTTTGTGATTGTGCCCTTGTGTCTACATCAATTTTCACCTAATTTGACTTGGTCCAATGTAGATCAGAGCTATTTGGCGTATTTGGGTGCAAGAGAAAACCATCCCTAGCGTAAACGTACCCATCCAGACATGTTGTAACAATCCATTTGGTTGTACAAGCTGCAGAGTGAAAGTTGCATCACTTTGCAACTTTACACTACTTGCATCTGGCAACTTTTCCCACCACTAAAAAGTCATCAACACAGTAAAACGCCTTCGAGATAGAAAAAATTGAGAGAGGTTTTTGTAGATAGTCTCAACACGATCCTATAGCCTCAGATAGAGAGTTTGTAAGCATCACGCTCTTCGAGAAATAGACCTTCAAATATTGTTGTATTTTAGCACTTTGGACTCTTAAGGGAAATCGTCGGTCCAATTTAGCTCAGAGTGATTCGACATATTTGGGTGCAAGAGAGGACCATCCCTAGCGTAAACGTACCCATCCAAACGTGTTGGAACAGTCCGTTTGGTCGTACGAGCTACAAAGTGAAAGTTGCACCACTTTGCAACTTTACACTGCTTGCATCTGGCAACTTTTCCCTCCACTGAAAAGTCATCACCATAGGAAAATGCCTCCAAGATAGAAAAAACTGAGAGAGGTTTTTGTAGATGGTCCCAATAGGATCCCATAGACTCAGACAGAGAGTATGTAAGCATCAAGGTCTCTGAGAAATAGACCTTCAAAGATTGCTTCCTTTTAACACTTTGGACTCTTAAGGGAAATCGTCGGTCCAATGTAGCTCGGAGTGATTCGGCATATTTGGGTGCAAGAGAGGACCATCCCTAGCATAAACGTACCCATCTAGATGTGTTGGAATAGTCTATTTGGTCGTACGAGCTGCGGAGTGAAAGTTGCACCACTTTGCAACTTTACACTACTTGCATCTGGCAACTTTTTCCTCCACTGAAAAGTCATCACCACAGAAAAATACCTCCGAGATAGAAAAAAATGAGAGAGGTTTTTGTAGATGGTCCCAACATGATCCCATAGCCTAAGAAGGAGAGTCTGTAAGCATCATGGTCTTTGAGAAATAGACCTTCAAAGATTTCTGCCTTTTAGCACTTTGGACTCTTAAGGGAAATCATCGGTCCAATGTATCTCGGAGTGATTCGGCATATTTGGGTGCAAGAGAGGACCATCCCTAGCATAAACATACCCATTCAGACATGTTGGAACAGTCCGTTTGGTCGTATGAGGTGTGGAGTGAAAGTTGTACCACTTTGCAACTTTACACTGCTTGCATATGGTAACTTTTCCCTCCATTGAAAAGTCATCACCACAGGAAAATGCCTCCGAGATAGCAAAAACTGAGAGAGGTTTTTGTAGATGGTCCCAACATGATCCCATAGTATCAGACAGAGAGTCTGTAAGCATCATGGTCTTCGATAAATAGACCTTCAAAGATTTCTTCCTTTTAGCACTTTGGACACTTAAGGGAAATCGACGGTCCAATGTAGCTGAGAGTGATTCATTGTATTTGGGTACAAGAGAGGACCATCCCTAGCATAAACGCACCCATCTGGACGTGTTGGAAGTTTGTTTGGTCGTACGAGCTGTGGAGTGAAAGTTGCACCACTTTGCAACTTTACACTGCTTGCATCTGGCAACTTTTCCCTCCACTAAAAAGTCATCACCACAGGAAAACACCTCCGAGATAGCAAAAACCGAGAGAGGTTTTTGTAGATGGTCCCAACACAATCCCATAGCCTTAGACGAAGAGTCTGTAAGCATCACGGTCTTCAAGAAATAGACCTTCAAAGATTTCTTCCTTTTAGCACTTTGGACTCTTAAGGGAAATCGTCGGTCCAATGTAGCTCGGAGTGATTCGGTGTATTTGGGTGCAAGAGAGGACCATCCCTAGCATAAACGTACCCATCCGGATGTGTTGGAACAGTCCATTTGGTCATATGAGCTACGGAATGAAAGTTGCACCACTTTGCAACTTTACACTGCTTGCATCTGACAACTTTTCCCTCCACTGAAAAGTCATCACCACAAGAAAATGCCTCCGAGATAGAAAAAAATGAGAGAGGTTTTTGTAGATGGTCCCAACACAATCCCATAGCCTCAGATGGAGAATCTGTAAGCATCACGGTCTTCGAGAAATAGGCCTTCAAAGATTGCTGCCTTTTAGCACTTTGGACTCTTAAGGGAAATCGTCAGTTCAATGTAGCTCGGAGTGATTCAGCGT
This sequence comes from Sequoia sempervirens, assembly GCA_007258455.2. Classification (NCBI taxonomy): domain Eukaryota; kingdom Viridiplantae; phylum Streptophyta; class Pinopsida; order Cupressales; family Cupressaceae; genus Sequoia; species Sequoia sempervirens. The sequence continues at coordinate 579,029,847 of VDFB02193867.1, read as the reverse complement.
ATTTGGGTGTAAGAGAGGACCATCCCTAGCGTAAAAATACCCATCCAGACGTGTTGGAACAGTCTGTTTGGTCGTACGAGCTGCGGAGTGAAAGTTTCACCACTTTGCAACTTTACACTGCTTACATCTGGCAACTTTTCCCTCCACTGAAAAGTCATCACCACAGGAAAACGCCTCCGAGATAGCAAAAACCGAGAGAGGTTTTTGTATATGGTCCCAACATGATCCCATAGCCTCAGATAGAGAGTCTATAATCATCACGGTCTCTGAGAAATAGACCTTCAAATAATGCTGCCTTTTAGCACTTTAGACTCTTAAGGGAAATCGTCGGTCCAATGTAGTCGGTCCTATTTATGGCCCTAGAATCAGTACACATCCTCCACTTGTCTCCCTTCTTAGGTGCCAACACAACTAGAACAACACATGGACTTAAACTCTTTCTGAGCAGCCCTTTGTCCAAAAGTTCTTGAACTTTCCTTGCTATCTCCTTATTCTGCTCAGGTGTCATCTTGTATGTAGCCTTGTTAGGTAGTGTTGCTCCTAGTATAAAGTCTATTTGATGACTAATTGCTCTCTTGGGTGGTAGTGTAGCTTGTGTACCTTCACAAATGATTTCCCTAAACTGATCCAACAGTTGCTTCACTTTTGTCATAGGTAGTTGATTAGATAACTCCTCTTCCTTTGGCTTCAACATGATTGCATAGGCCTCTCCTTCTTCCTCCTTTATGTCCTTTAGGAATCCCTTTCCACTCATCAAAAGTGCACTAGTTTCTGCCTTTTCCACTATGTTTTCTTCTATCAAAGACTAAATTTTATAAGTCACTCCATCCTTCTTGAATGAGTACTTATTCTCCTTGCCATGGTGTACTGCCTCCCTGTCATATTGCCATGGTCTGCCAAGTAGAAAATGGCATACATCCATTGGTAACACATCAGATAGTATCTTGTCTTGATACTTTCCTATAGAAAACTCAACCCAAACTTGTTCATTGACCAATATATTCTGCCCTTTGTTCAACCAAGTAACCTTGTAAGGACACACATGGGGTATCTTGATGAGTTTCAACTTTTGTACTGCCTCCTCTTAGATGACATTATCAGTTGATCCTGAGTCTATGATGACCTTGCAAACCTTACCTTGTATCTTGCACTTGACTCTAAAAAGAGCTCTCCTTTGTTTGTGTTCATCCTTGGTAGGTGGTTTGATCAAAATCCTTCTTAACATGAATTGTTCGCCTTTCTCTGAATCCAAACTTACTTATGAGTTTTTAGAGTAGTCCTCTTCTTGGACATATGTAATATTCCTCTCACCTTGTGAAGATGCTGGCTTGTCTAGACACCTATAAGCTGGATGACCCAACTGTCCACAATTGTAGCATTTCATGGAAGAAAAGTGTGAACTTCTCCCAAAGCTTCTTGATCTGCCTCTTCCACCATTGTTAGAGCTTCTACCTCTATATCCCCCTCTATTATTTGCCTCATGGGATAGTTCTCCAACCTTGGAATCCCCTTGACCTTTGTTCTCATGGCTTCTTCCACCAAAACCTCCTCTATGTCCACCTCTAGAGTCTCTACCTCTTCCTTTACCTCTAGTATTGGAATCTTGTTTCTTTTTTAGTTTCTCTTCCACCTTAATAGCCATTTGATAGCAGCTATGGAGGGTAGTAAGTGTGAAAAGACTCAACTCCTCTTTTATGTTCCATCTAAGACCATTTAGATACCTAGCAACCTTGATGCTTTCAACTTCTTGCACTCTAGATCTAAGGCTTAGTTTTTGGAACTCCTATGTATATGTAGCTACATCTAGGTCTCTTTGTCTGAGATTTTTTCTCTTCTTGTGCAATTGAATATCATAGTCTTCAGGTAGATAGTTCTCCTTCACTTTAGCCACCATAGTTTTCTAACTTCCTATGGGTTTCATGCATTCCTTCTCTCTTTCTTCTTGTAGAAACTTCCACCAAGTTAGTGCTTGTCCTCTTAGCCTTGATTTGGATATCTTCATCTTTTGTGCCTCTGTAATCCCATCACATTCAAAGTGATTCTCCATTCCCTCAATCCATTCCATAACCAACTCTGCATCCATTCTTCCTGTGAACATAGGGATACCTTCAAGTGCCTTGCCACTCAAAGCATTCAATGCTTTGAGGAAGGGTTTCTCTACTAATGGAGGGTCAGGTTCTAGTTCTATGTGTTCCTCTATTTGATTCTTACCCTTATTTTTATCCTCTCCTAACTGTACCTTCATCTTGCTTGCAGTCTATGCCACCTCTTCTAGTTTGTGCTTCATCTCTTCCATAGTCTCTTCAAGATGCCTATTCTTTTCTTGTTTCTTTTTCAAGTCTCTAGCTAGCTCTGCATTGGTCACCATGGTGTTCTCTCCTATGGATTGACTTCTTTTTGACACTCACTTCTCAATTCCCAAGCCTTGTATGGCTCTGATACCAATTTGATGGGGAGACTTACCTTTCAAGAGCACTCTTCCTCTTCCCAAGACCTATTCTCTAGTCTTCCTAGGGTATTCCTCTCTACCCTATTTAGGGATCTCTCCTAAACCCCTCTCACCTCATAAGACTCTCCACCAGTTTCAAATTCTTCTCCATTACTCTCAATTCGCCACTAGGCTTCCCTAGGCTCCAAACTGACCCAAAGTGTCCTAACCACTCCAGGGGATAGGAAAGGTTATTCTAATGTCTCTTTGTTGATTTGACACCTCACTGATCCATGTCATTGGATTCCTTCACCATTCTCCCATTGCTTTCTTGAAAATCTCCATTTTAGGCCTTGTAGCCTATTGCCCCAACTAGGCCTCCTAGAACTCGTTTTCTTGGATTTTCTCAAAAACGGTCTTAACAAACCCAAATATTTTTTGATATTATTTCTAGTGGTACCCTAGGATTCAATATTTACCAGGTGTAAGGTCTCCCAAGTGGTCGTTCATATGACTGTCCTCATACCTCCCAAATTTAAGGGTTTCAAGGGTTTTAGCTCCTTTTTCCAACTTTGAGGGCTTCAATGATCTCAACTCTCCTCCTTGCACACACATTTCTAGAATAAATGTTCCCACACTCCCATTCTCTTGATTGTCACAAATCAATCCATTTAGCAGCTTTCTTTACTACTGTCCTCTCCAAGCCACTAGCCAGAATGCACTTGCACTCGCCTAGTGCTTGATAGTTTCTTCACTTCCCCTACAAACAAAGACTCCTAAACCTGTATGTACATTATTTACATAGTCCCCAAATTTATTCCAAGTGGCCATGAGAGGAAAGCCACGGGAACTCAAGTGGGACTCATTATTCACAAAATTGGCCCAAACTGGCAGTGAGTCCAAAAACCCAAGAACTTGCAAAACCTTAACCAGTTGGTATAAATGACTAATATAATGCTAGGTATAGTAAGTAAATGAAACAAATGAAACACTCAAAGCATCAGGTTATTCCTTTCAATCCATTCTTGACTGGATGAAGGCTCAAACACAAAAATGCACTAAAAAGTTGTTGAATTCTAATCACACAAAAATGCTCTCCAAGTCTCAATTCATGAAAATGAACTTCTAACCTAGGTATTAGGGTTTTTATGACCTTATATACCTTTCTCCCACGTGCTAGGACCCTTGGGTCATACTTAGAACAACATTAATGCTATTTTTCAACTTTTAGGCCAAATTGCCAAGGCAACATTGCCAAAATGCTCAAATTGCCAAGATTTGTCTAGGAACTCATAAATTTCAAGAATCTAAGTCAAGCCTACCATAACACACTCTCAAAAAAAACCTAGGGACTTTATATCATAGTCCTTATTCCCTTGGTGGTTGGCTAGAACCACCTACAAGCCAAAAATCACTAAGATCTTCCAAAAGACCTTAAGGTGCTCCTGCACCAGTTTGGAGGATAAAAATTGTTTAGATTTGTGAGGGAAATTTCATAGAAAGGTTGCATCTGTATGCCAAGCATAGTGGATTTCAGCATCCCAATATTTTTCTAAAAAAAAAATTGATCATTGTAATCTTGGTTATGAGAAAACAATTGAAGCAAAAAAAATGTAATCATCAAGTGAGTTATTTGAATTAAATACTCTATTCCAACCAGCTTATATGTGTAGATCTATTTATCATATGTGAATTTTTTAGATTTAAATATCTTGTTTAAATGTTTTGGCTGATTTTCATTGAATTATTCCAAATCTAAGAAATTTGTATGAATAATTTAGTTAAGGATCATTGCATTTATCATTGAGCCTATGGTCAAATGTTCTCATCCTATGACATAAGTCTTGAATTGCTTTAATTAGTTCTAACAAGTCACAACCTCTTGATTGGGAAGGTTGTAACTCCCCCATTCATTCAGACAATCAGATGTATGTTTGTTGACAATATCAAATAAAACCTCCAGCCAAGGTCTGCTAGTGTAGGGAGAAGCAATGCATGACATTTTATTTTTGATTTGGGCTAAATGTGATTAGGACAGGCCCTAATAGGGTTGTATCAAAGCCCAAGACAGAGATATGTTGAGGAAGAAAATAGAGAAATTATAGTGAAAATGTGCATTAGCATGTCTCATTTTATTTATAGAAGAAAGTATAGTGCACAACAATCAAGCAAAAGCTAAAATCCATCTATGAAATAAATTACTCACTATCAAAACTAACCTTCAAATTAAAGAAGAATTTAAGAAGCTATATTTTCATATAACTTCTTCAAATGTATTTAAATTATTGTACAAGGAACATAAAATATTAGAGATGCACTTTCCAAGCAATGTTGTTTTCCTATCGGTTTATGTAAAACATAATTATTGTGGGGATTCTACTTAAGATTCAATTAATCAAGGAAATCAGAAATGTTTTGGAGTTTTGTTCTACCAATGCAATTATTTTCTATACTAGCCATTATGGAGAAGCGGTTTATACAAATAATTGAATCTTCTAGTCAACAAATGGTCACAACATCTTGGGATGGAATGATTAAAATATGGAACATTGATGAAGGCAGAGGTAGTTGGGAAACAACTTTTGGCTCATCTAAGAAGACACAAAGTGCCAGTAATTATATGAAGAATGGTCATATGATATATTATTAGTATTCATATGGGAGTCTAGCCATATTAATTTTTTTTAAAAGGTGAATTTATGTTATATAAAAAAATTGATGGTTACAAATGGACCACCAAATTTACTAAGGCATGGGAAAGTTGACAAAGAAGAAAATCAGATGGTGTAGGGTTAATCATATGAGTATCTAGTTGTTACTTATGCAATGTGAAATAATGCTTTGAGTTTGAAAGATGTGCAATGCAATGTAATCAGCAATATGAATATAAACTACATAATATTTAACCATTCTTTTTATGCTATTGTACATTGATATTTAACCATTGCTTCAAAGAGTTTAATCATGCACATGAGGAGGAAACTAAATTTCGATTGTCAACTTCTATATATATCAAATTATCCAATAATCAAGTGTATTTCCATATACAAAAATGGCATCAACGCCAACTCAAACAAAGTTTTACAATATGTGGCATATGCCATCTCGGTATCTATTCAAAATTTACATGCCAAAATGTCTATCTCATCCTAAACTACAGATCATCAAAATGGAGCCTCTTTGAAGCACCCATTGGCTCAAGGTAGCTGCACAAGAAAAAGTCAAACCACAATTGAGATTAGTTATACTATATAATTTAAAATTGAATAATTAACATAAAAATCAATACACATTGAATTATAATTGAACTCTAAAATTGAAATCTTGATTACCTGAAATATATGTCTCTTTGAAGGGTCAGGAGTCCTAGAATATACCCCTCTCAAAGAACTAACCAAACCAACTTTTGTAATGTCAATCTATATATGTGAACAAAAACATGAAATTGATCCAAGTTAGCATAGAATTTTCAGTAATAAGAACATATTTACCAAGCACAAAATAAAATAAACACATACCTCTTTAGGTTGATCTTTTTCTGTATCTCCTTTAGGTGTCTCAACAACTCCTCCTTGAGGTGTTTCAACACCTCCTCCTTCAGCATTCGAATACCTACTCCTTCGGGTGTTGTGGCACTTATCAACAATGATGTATAGCTCACAACCGCCTGTACATAAAAATGACAAGTACATATGAAACTACGAATCTATGTCAATGTATGCATAATCAATAAAAGATCATCTTATAAATTTTAATTCAATCAAATTTGAGTTCAATTACCTTTCCCTTATCCAACACTGTGCCTCCATAGTCTGGAGAGCATCGCACCTCGCTCGCACAAGGTGTTTGCGTGAGTGAGAAAATACATACTATGTGCGTGTCGAGGCCAAATGAAATGGACCTAAGGGTGCTATCCATCACCTGTGTGAGCTCCTCCTCAGACATTAACTGTTAAATAGACCATGTAAATAAATATTAGTACTTGATACTATCTCTTATTAATATTCATTTTTAAAAAAATGCAAGTAATGAATTTACACCTTAAATGTTACCTGTGTAACTACTTCAATGTCCACCTCTCTAGCAGGAGAGGACTTTGTAGGGTGTGCTCCACTCCCCTACATGTGATCTGCTATAATATACACATCCTGGATGTCATAATCAGAAGTGTCTAATGGATGCTCATAGGGCTATACAATAGGACCCAAACATATTTGTTGGCACGTATTGCAAATATGTGGCACAAAAATATGTTGACCCGAGGAGGATGATGCAACAGCACTGGATCCATCACCAAGATCACCAAACTGTGGCTGAGCTATTGAAGAAGCATGAGAAACCAAAAGACCACTCAAAGAGTGAATGGCCTGGATAGTTTGTGTGGTTGCATCCTCTGTAATATTTGGATGTTGTACTGGAGGTGGTGAAGGAAGGGGAGGATGGAGAATATGTGGGTGCCTAACTACTCTAGCTACCCCTAGCCTATCCTGAGGCATACCTCTACCAATGCCCTAGAAGGGTTTAATGTCAAAGTAATTGACATGATGCCCTAACAAAAACTTAGCATATAATTTTTTAATAAAGTAAAAAGGTACATCAAGATTGTTGTTGGGTGGTTTATCAAAAACCACACACCAATGATCCCAAAAGTTATCTACTATGCCCCTATGCATGCACCATTTTATAGAAAGTTTTGGCTTGTTAACATTAACTAGCAAACCAGTGTTGGGGTTAATAAATAAAGAGGCTATTTGGGCTTTTGTTATTTGGAGATCTTTCACATTATCATAAGACATTCCACATGCATAATATTGCCTCATGGTTTCTCGCCACGAATGAAATGCATTATGTTGGGTGGAGAGGGTTTCTACATTTGTAACTATTCCTGTCAATGTGGTTGACATACGGGATAATCGAGGGATTTTCCTATAAACATCACAAATGCCCCTCAATTGCTCCAATTTTTTATGAATTAACTATTCAATTGATCACTTCAAGATTTCTGGATAAACTGTATGCATATTTTTCATCAACATATACCATGATCCATCATCAGGATGAAAACATTTTTTTTCATCCTGATGATGGATCATGGAGTATGATCCAAATGTTGATGTAAAAATATGTACATAGTTTATCCAGAAATCTTGAAGTGAACTATTATGGACTGTGAAAACAAAATGCAATTAATTATTCAATTGATGGCTCGGAGGTGGTGGAGCATTTGGAATTTCTACATTTTGATTCTCAACTGGTGGAATTTGTGCATTTTCATTCTCAACAGCCATAATTCCTGATTAAAGTTAAAAAATAATTAATCTAAAATTAGACAATATAAATGAAACACTATTTTTAAATCAAAATCCATTAAAAACATTCTTTTTTTATCAAAATCTATTTTGAACTCAATTGTTTCATAAAAATTCAATCAAAAACCCTATTTTGAAAAAAATCCACAAAAAACATTCATTTTTTTATCAAATTCCATTCTCAATTCAATTTTTTCATAAAAATTCAATCAAAAACCTTATTGTGAAAAAAAATCCACAAAAAACATTCATTTTTTTTATCAAAATCTATTCTAAACTCAAATTTTTCACAAAAACTCAATCAAAAACCCTATTTTTAAAAAAAATCAACAAAAACTATATGAAATTATTCAAATCTAAATCAAAATTGAATGAAATCAAATGAAAATAAAAAAACCTACCTTTCCAAATCAACTTTAGCCTATATCGGATATCCATTACATGAAGAATGGATGCACTGTGCGCCCGCGGGTTCTTCTCAGCCGAATGACTTCAAAAAAGCGACAGAAGTTTTTAATATATACTTTTTACAAATCGGATATCTGATCCAAATCGGATCAGATATCCGATTTGTAAAAGTAGCTTTGGTGTTTGGTATGGTGCACCCGAGCCTCAAAAAGTCAACATGTTCTTTTCGCATTTTTTCGATCGATGAAAGACGTGTTTTTTTTCTCATTGCCACTTTTTGGCCCACCATTAACCTGCACATACCCATTACAGATTACAATCCATTCCTTATGCAATTATTGATGGAATTATTTATAGGAGAGATTTCCAAGGTATTTTATTGAGATGTATTCAGCTTGTTCAAGTTGACAAGCTTTTAGCATAATTTCATGATGGGCCTTCAGGAGGTCATTTTGCTGCAAGACTAACAACCCTAAAAATTATGCAAGCTGGTTATTATTGGCCAAATTTTTTCAAAGATGCTATTGCTTGGGTCAAAAAATGTGAGAAATGTGCTTTATTTTCTAGAAAACAGAGGCTTGCAGCCTTGCCCCTACATCTGATTCAAGTGGAACAACCCTTTGCTAAGTGGGGCTTAGATTTTATTGGTCCTATCAATCCACCTTCAAGCATGGGTCATAAGTGGATACTTACTACCACAGATTATTTTACCAAATGGACCAAAGCTATTGCTTTGAAAGAAGCAAACAAGACTTTTGTACTTAACTTTTATCAGGATCTAGTCTCGAGATTTGGAATTCCAAATTCGATCATTTCTAACAATGGTTTGGATTTTATTGGTTTGAAGATTTCTGATTGGTCAGTTAGAAATAATATTTATTTGAACACATCTTCTAATTATTATCTGCAAGGTAATGGTTAGGCAAAATCTACAAATAAGAATTTTATTCAGATAATCAAGAAGACTGTTGAGGATAATCAGCAGACATGGCATGAAAAGCTTAAGTTAGCTCTATGGGCTGACAGGGTAACTCCTAAAAGAGCCACTGGTTGTTCTCCTTTTGTTATAACTTATGGAAAAGAAGCTAAGTTACCTGTTTCCATTGAGTTACAAACTTTAAGTTTTGTTAAAGAATTGTAATTATTGAATGAACAGCCTCTTGAGGTGTGATTTTCACAACTAGTAGAGCTAGAGGAAACTAGGAAAGAAGCTCTAAGACAACTTGAAATACATCCAGCTCATATGAAGAATTCTTTTGATAAAAGAGCAAGACCACGTGACTTCATTGGTTGAGATCTAGTTTTCAAGTGGAATGAATTTAAAATCAAACATGGACGACATTCCAAGTTTGATGCTATTTGGGATGGGCCTTATGTGATCATGGAGTGCAAGGAACACAACGCGTTCCAACTTTCTAAGTTGACTGGAGAGGTGTTGTCTATCCCAGTTAATGGGATCCACCTCAAGCATTGCCTTTGAGATAAGTTCTTGTAAATAAGTAGAGTAGTTGTGGCAATAAGTGTGTTACACACATTTACTTTCAGTAGTTTTTCTTTCCCTAAGCATTGTTGCGCATGTTCTCTTGTCCATCAGCACCTGTTAGTTTGCTTTCAGTTCTATTTCATTTTGTTTTGCTGCTAATTGGAGTGTTACTCTTCAAATTATGAGTTTCATGAAGGGGAAGATTTGACTCTGCGCCCAATGGAGTGTTTTAAGGCAACTGATCTATGCTTAGATGGCAAGCATTTAGCGAAAATCGCCAAAATGTTACCAATTTTTCGCTACAGCTCAATTGGTGGAGCTGACTAAATACTGTAATATTTAAAAGTGGAAAGTACAATTATTTTTGCATATGCTAAGTGCTGATTGCATCTTATTCATAATTTTATAAGTGAAAGTTATGCATTAAAATGAGGAAACAGAGTTTTAGGAATTGCTCTTTAGTGTTTCACAATCAAATGGAGTGCAAGATTGAGCAAACAAACAAAAAATCATTTCAATTTCTTTCATTTATTTCATAAAGTGATTCATATTTACAACATTTCATTTGATTACAAGAATTCAAATGGTGATATATTCAAATGATGGTACAACATTGCATTATAAATGCATTTTCTTTTCAAAATGAAAAGCAGATAGATTGAAATTGAATATCCACACAAGTCATGGATGTAACTGTTACAGTGCATCATAAACATCACACTACACTATGGAAGATGCATAAAAGGAAAAGTCACATAAGTACAGATATAATCATCATTTCCTGTTGGTTGATGGCCGATGCAGAAGTGGTGTACCATTTGTCTTCTTCGAGCTCCATTGACATGTAGGAAGGAAAAGAGGGATGTTAGAGCTCTAACTATGAATATACCTACATGAACCATCAATGATAATGTAGTATGCTAATAATCATACACTGAAACAATCAGGAAAAGTGCAGAAACATGAGTTGAAAGAGAGACATCAACATCATCATATATTGTTTTATGCTAACATCGTTTGTTTCTTTGTGTAGGTATAGGGAAAATCATGAAGTTGATTATCATTTGAAGATCAAGCATGTGGAGAAAAATGGGCTCCCACAAGGGTAGAGCTTGGCATGCTACCCCTTATTCATTACAAGTGGGTTGAGAAGGAGATTGCAATCATCATGTTCATCAAGAAAGGAAATATAAAACTAAAGGAGTAAAACATAATTCATCCATCAAGTTATTAAGTCGACTGTTCACTCATAACAGTCAAATACATTTCTGAAAGCTACAGTGATAGTGAACAGGCATACATAATGCCTCAACGAAGAGAAATGTTATAGATTTTCGTTTCAGAAGAGAGCACGACATAAAGCAGTTTTAAATAATGGAGCATAAAAATGCATGAAGAGTGCAAGATAGAAGAGCATACTTTTAAAAGTACAGACAAGCATGAGGGGAGCTCCATGTTTTCAAGCATCAAGTAATTCACTATGTTATGTATCAATGCAACTGTAGTATTATCATTTTGGAAAGTTGTTTATATCTTTTAGCTATGCTTTCGAGGTATGCTTTTAAGGATATTCAGCAGGGAGTTAAAGGCATGCAAATATGAACAGATCGAACAAGAATTACAATTAGAAAAGTCATTTTCAGAATGAGCAGAATATACATTGAGCATGGCATGAATGAGGGTTTGGAGTGCACCTCTAAAGAGTGTGATTGTGAGTGCATAAGAGACTAGAGTGAACAAGTAATCTACTGTTTAGTTTAAAGGATTTATGTATGAATGGAGGGAACATCATTATAATGGTAACTAAAAATGTAAACATAAGATACCCGAAGGTTCAATATATTTAAAGTACAGGATGCCATGTGAGAAATTAAATCTAGGATGCATTTTTCCAAAATTCCATGAACCCATGTGAGGGTTTTCAACAACAATGTAAAGGGAATATGTGTTTTTCAGAACATTATACACCCAGGTGGGGTTTGTCAGAAATAAGTTTATATAGTGTTTCCATGGTCGAGGCTGGAATACAATAGAGAATACATCTGGAGATACGTTTTCTTCACATTCAATAAGTACCCATATGGTCAAAATTGAGAAAGTAGAAAAACCATGTTGGGTTGAGCCTAGATTTTGTATAAATAATTAAATATACAGATTCTTGTTCAAATTCTGAATACCCACATTGGGGTTTCGAATTTAAAGACAGATATTCCAATTTTCCATTAAACCCACATGAGGGTTTGATTTTAAAATTACAAATTTCTCATTTTTCAGAATACATATTTTGGGGTATTAAATTCAAAGGAAGACATTACAATTTTCAGAGATACCTACTTTGGGGTTTTTTATAAACTGCAAGTTTTCTTCATTTTTACAAGTACCCATGTAGGTTTTTTTACAAATCTAAACAAAGAATGGATATAATGCAGATTTTTATGAGTGGAATTCATGGGAAAACATCTCAAGCTCACGGCCTGTCAAAGTCCTTAATGTTTTTGTAAGCTTGTAAGAAATGGATAACATTAGGGAAGAATAAAAAGCTTGCCATTTCGTGCTTGTGGAAGACAAGAGGCCGTGGCCAAAGCATTCACAAATAGCTTCAAAAACACTCAGTTCAAGCTCATGTGCATCGGCCAGTGAGTAGAATGGCCAGAAAAATATCAAGAATAATCACAAAAAATAAAGAATTCATCAGATAGTTATCTCGTGGCCATGGCCAGTAGGGCCATCTTATGGCCGCAGCCAGTAGGGCCTTCTTCTCATTGAAGGGAGCCAGGAAAGAAACAATAGAATGTATGAGTCAAGCTTACCAGTAGAGGCCAAATCTGGTTAAGAGTTAATGAGAGGATAACTTCCAGGTCGAGCTTGTGTATGGTGGTTGAATTACATCGCATTAGCAAATGGACATAGAAATACAAAGGATTCATCATGATGATAATCACATGCCACTGCTAAGACCAAGAATTTTGTCTAAAAAAAAAAGAAAATAGTTCCAAAGAACTCACAAGAAAATTCACAAGAGAATCTTACCATCAGAGGACATGGAGAGTCAATGGAAGTAGTGGTAATGTAGCTTGAAAATTTCCCTCAATCACTCAAACCCTAGCTTCTATGATGGTGACACATTTCCTCTCAACAGGGCATTCTTTCAAAATGTCAAATGCAAAATGAAGTGCTTTTAGGGTTCGACTTTGTTTTGTTCATGCTTGCCCTAATTTGAATTTAGGGTCTCTTTTGGCTTGTGAGTAAATACTCTTTGTGGTCGAAAATCTCATTCATGGTTGAGGTTGACCATTTGACTAGGATTCTTTTTCCTAATTCTTTATGCTTATTTGATAAAATATTTCATGACCTAAGAGTTTAGAGATATGTGGAGTATCATATTTATGCCTTAGTCAAAATGGAGTAATGATAGTGCCTTCAGATTTTAATTGGTTTTTTAGAGAAATTAATTAAAATTCTAAATGATATTTTAATTAGGCTTTACGTTTTCAATTGATTTTGAAGAAATCAATTAGGATATTGATGGAGATTTTATTGTATTTTTATGACTTTTTGAGAAAAATCAAGATTTGTATTGAAGCTATAAGTAGTTGTTTTTGCAAAATATTTCAAAATCTTTAGTTGCAAAATTAGTCAAATTATGAAAGTCTAGATATCATGTAAAGCAAGATTAAAGCAGTGCTTTTATAAATCGCTTTATTCTTTGCTATTCTTAGCAGATTTCTTGAGATATTGTTTTGGTCAGATTTGAGGTGCTTGTTGGATGGATAAGTTGTTTTATTTGCTTTAAAAGTAGATTTAGTCTATTTTTAGGGGTTGAACAGTGTGAACATGGAAATAGTGAGTTTTCTCTACTTTTGTGCAGACTTTTACGACAATTTTGATATGTTTTCCTAGATCTTTCTTTTCAAGCTCGGATTAGGGTTTTGGAGGGTTTTATCTTGAAGAAAACTTAGTTTTTCTTCTTCTTCTCAGTTCAGATGATTGCTTCTTTCTCTCGTGTGCATGCAGAGATTTTTGTAAGCATTCTGTAATTAGATTTTGGAAAAAACACTCTTTTAGTTTTAATAATGCAACAAAATTATCCTCATTTTTTTGTCTCATTTTATAATAGCAATTTGATGTCCTTGTGATTCAAATCAAAATACTTTCATTTCTTCTAGTTGTAAGTTGTGTTTCAGAATTGCATATTTTTAGGTTGTATGTTGTATTTCATCTAGGAATCTTCATACAAATTATTTATGGAAGTATGTGCGAGTGAAATTGTGAGAGTTATTGTGATAGGAAAGTTGTTGTGGGTGTCAGTGCTTAAATCTCATAACTTCTAGTGAAATATCAATTAGATTTAAGTTTTAATTTCACTTATTCTTCCCCCTTTTCCTAGAAAATTCTTAGAGTAGGATTCATCTTTTAGAGAACCAACTCACTCTAGAAATTCTCTTTTCACATAGATCACCCACATCTGAAAAGAGTTTCCATGTTTCAATAGATAGTCTGATTTGTGCAAATCCAACAAAGGGTGCATATCTGATTGACAACAGTAATGTCTTGGTAAAGTCAAGGAAATCCGCTCATGTAGAGGAGAATGATGCTCCTCTGGGTGCAAATTCCTCGAAGGTGAAAATCCTAGTGGAAAAGACCATGATGTGGCATCATAGACTCAGTCACATAGGTGAGAAAGGTTTAAAAACCTTGAAAAATAATAATTTTTTTTGAAGGGCTTGTTGATTGTAACCTTGAGTTTGATTTCTATGAACACTGTATTTATGGAAAGCAACATCGTGTTTTATTTTATTCTAGTCCTCATAAATCTTCTGGTGTACTGGATTATGTTCATTTTGATGTATTTGGTCTAGTGAATATTCCTTCATTATTGAAGCCTAGATATTATGTTTCTTTTATTGATTATTTTTCGAGGACATTTGTGTACTTTCTTAAGAGTAAATTAGAAGTGTTCAGTTGGTTTAAAGAGTTCAAAAACTTGGTAGAGAATCAGACTAGAAGGAAAAAAAGAAGCTTGAGGATGGATAATGGTAGTGAGTTTTTTTTTGCAGATTTTGAAAGGTATTGCAAAGACCATGTGATTAAAAGGCATAAAACTATGCCTTACACTCCATAATAGAATGGAGTTGCTGAAAGGTTAAACAAGATGCTAATGGAAAGAGCGAGAAGTATGTTGAGTGGTGCTAGTCTAGAGCAGAAGTTCTGAGCTGAGGTTGTGGCTACAACATGTAACTTGGTAAATCATTCACCTTGTTTGGCTCTTGTTGACAAAACACCTTTTGAAGCATGGTCTGGTAATAAGCCCTCTTTGAGATATATTTATGTATTTGGCTATGGTGCTAGTGTGAAAGGATACAAGCTTTGGAATCATATTATTGAGAAGGTTTTGTATAGTATAAGTGTAATATTTCATGAGTTGAAGCCTTCAGTAGTTGATCCATAGCTAGAGATAGATAAAAAGGAAAATAAGAATGATGTAGTTGAGATTCCTCAAACTCTAGATAAAGAGGAACTACATGGTATACCTAAAACTGAGGAGAGTTTGAGTAGCTCTGGGAGTTTTGAAGAAGAACCATAGCCTCAGCTTGTGAGGAGGTCTACATGTGAAAAGAATCAACCTAATAGGTATGGATTTTCTCTGTTGGATTCAAACTGTGCCTATGCTTTGATTACTAGCACTGATGAGCCTAGGATTGAGAAAGAGGAAATTAATATGTCTAATTCAAATTCATAGTTGGAAGCCATGAATGAAGAAATTCCATTATTAAAGAAGAATGAAACCAGGGATTTGGTACCTTTGCTTGAAGGGCGAAAGCTTGTTGGCTGTAAATGGGTATTTAAGAAGAAGATTGATCTGGATGGCAGTGTTGAAAAGTATAAAGCTCATTTGGTCGTGAAAGGGTATTCCCAAGTGGAGGGAATTGATTATGGAGAAATATTTTCTCCTGTAGCTAAGCTAACATCTATCAGATTTCTTTTGTCACTTGCAGCCACATATTACTTAGAGATCGAGTAGATGGATGTGAAGACAAGGTTTCACCATGGAGAGCTAGAAGAAGAAATTTATATGTCCCATCCTGAGCACTTCATTGAAAAAGGTAAAGAAAGCCTGGTTTGCAAGTTAAAGAAATATTTGTATGGTTTGAAGCAATCACCTAGAATGTGCTACCAAAATTTTGACACCTTTTGTGTTGTCATTGGGATTTGTGATATCAAAATTTGATCATTGTGTGTATTACAAAACTAAAAATGATCGCGTGCTTATTATTACCATGTATGTCGCAATTGTCTACAAAGCTCAAAATGAAAGGTCTGGGTGCAACAAGGTTTATTCTAGGGATGGAAATCAAAAGAGATAGAGGAAATGGAAATCTTTGGCTCAACTAGAGTAAGTATATCAATACTGTCCTGCAGAGATTTGGAATGACTGATTGCAAGTAGCTAGTTGTTCCAGTGTTGCAAGGAACAAAGCTATCTGTTGAAGACTTTCTGAAGTCTTCTGCTGAGATGGAGGACATGACTAGGGTATCGTATGCAATTGTTGTTGGTAGTTTAATGTATGCAATGGTTTGTACTAGGCTAGACATTTCCCAAGTTGTGGGAGTTCTTAGTCAGTTTATGGCTAACCCAGGAAGGCCGCATTGGGATGTTGTGAAGAGGGTTTTCAGATATTTAAAAGGTACCTTAGAGTTTTCTCTATTTTATCATGGCAACTCAGTGAGATCACAAATATCTCTTAGCATTCGTGGGTATGTGGATTTTGATTGGGCAGGGGACATTGATAGCAGAAGATCCACCAGTGGATACATCTTCATGTTATTTGGTGGAGTAGTGAGTTGGATGAGCAAGCGACAAGCTATAGTCGCTTTATCTACTACTGGGGAAAAGTATATGGCAGCAACACATGCCTAAAAATAAGTCATTTCGATTAGGCATTTATGTTTAGATATTGAGTTTAATGCAGGGCAGATTATGATTTGTTGTGATAGCCAGAGTGCTATTTATTTGGAAAAAAATCCCACTTTCCATGCCAGGACGAAGCACATTGATGTACAATATCATTTCATTTGTGATATGGTGGATGATGGAATGGTTAATCTGGAGAAGGTGGATACTCTGAAGAATTTTGCTGATGTGTTGATAAAGCCCATGAGCACAAATGAGTACAAGTGGTTTTCCAGTTCGATGGGCCTTGGCGCCTATGATCTTCATTGAGTTCAAGTTTGGAGGAAGCTAGTAAGTCTTCATCAAGTGGGAGCTTGTTGGAAAATATGCCTCAACTTGTTGGCTTGAACCTCTACTAAATACTTAGCCATTTTCCCTTTGTGTTCATGCTCTTACTGCCATACCATGGGAACCTTCAAGCAAAGGTGTGGTAGTGTGGTGTACCGCCTTACCGCAGGGGTCTATTAGATGGTTAGTTGTAACATGGGGTACTGCTATTCCACAGGGGTCTCTTGGATGGCTAGTGGTAGTGCGGTGTACTGCTATACCGTGGGGGTCTCCTGGATGACTAGCAATAGCGTGGTGTACTGCTATACCATTGGGGTCTCTCAGATGGCTAGTGGTGGTGCGGTGTATACCGCCAAACCATGGGTGTCTTCAAGCTGAGATGCGGTAGCGTGGGTACCACCATACCTAAAGGGTTTGTTGGCTATCTAGCGGTGTTGTGGTGTATACCACTACACCGTAGGTGTCTTCAAGTAGAACTGCGGTAGTGCAGTGTACCACCTTACTGCAGAGGTCTCTTGGTTGAATCATGGTAGTCTAGGATACCACCATACTTCAAGGGTCCTTTGGATGGCTAGCAATGGTTGTGGTAGAAAGATCACAAGGATTGACAAACAATTTGGTGTGATAGTCAAAGTGACGGATGAGTGATTATCAAAATGTGTCATGATGTCATTTGTTGATTTTACATCGCTGTTGTAAATCAACATTCATTGGCTGAAAGCTTTACATTCTATTAGCGATTAAATGCATATTCTAATTCGGGGGTTGACAGAGTGCAAATTTAGTAATATTTTCTGTAACCAAAATTTAATGTTGGGAAACTCGATGTGTGTTGCATGCATAACCCAAGATGAAGGAAGCTTGTTAGTGAAGTAATTAAATACCCTAATGGTTGTTGGTTGGTGAAGGGTGAGTGGAATTCATTGTATGTTGAACAAGCATTGTAACAGTGTAATGTAACGAACTGAGAGTCTGCAATTGGAGGTCGACCAAGGGAATACTATTGTGAGCTAACATCTGAAAGTGAATTCTATAACTCTGTATGTAATTGTTTTACTATAATACAAAGTGACTTTGCTTCGTGTGTCTCCCGTAAGGGTTTTCCCACGTATATCTAGTGTTATCTTTGTGTGTGTGATTTATTTTTGTCTTTGTTGTTGTTCTGTCAATGTGCATATCAAATGTATGAAAATTGTTAAATGAGGTTTTTGCACTTCTCTTATGAGGATCTTGCATTAGGAAAGTATTTTCCACACTATTGCTTTCCTTACAATGATAAACTGCAAGAAGATTTGAAGAAAGATGAAATAGAAGCTACTAATACAGAAATAGCGAGGAAGATTGCTTTTCTTAAAATGTCCACACCAACTCCAAAGTCTTCAAGCTCTGGGAATAATGATAGTGAGTCACAAAAGAAGAAGTTTGAAGGATACACTACCAATGGAGGTGGTGGTGGGGATCATGGTGGTGGAGGTGGAAGAAATAATAAGAATAAGAATTCTTATTCTAAAGATGATGAAGGAAAAAAGAAAGGCGGTGGTATTGACGGAGACGGAAAAGGAAACGATAGAAGTCAATTTGATAACCAAAAGGATGACGAGCCTAGAAATTCTCATAAGGACAAAAGCACTAGAATACCATTGCAAGTAGATAGGTATAGTAGTCCAATAGGGTATTGGAATGTGTACTTTCTAGGCTGAGGCTTGTTTTACTCCTTCGTTTCTATAAGAAGGAATTCATGGCTAGAAAGTAGGGTTTCATTGTATTGCAACTGACACAACGAATTGTAAAAAAGGAATATCAAGCATGCTTTGAGTTTTGTCTTGGGTTCTAAGTTTGTTGTTATGTATGTAATTTTGATAACAAATATAGGAAATACAATTTGAGCGATGCCAATTTTATGGCCATTTTCTCTCCTCTGTACTTGTTTTATGAGTTATGAATGATATAATCAAGGATTTTTTTATTCATCTCCATTTGATTTCTAGTGGATGTTTGGTTTCATTCTGGCTTGTTAATTCAAGAGATTAATGCAAATTCTTGGGTTAAATTGTTAACTCATATGAATTATGTGCTAGGATATCTTTAAGAAGTGGTGGTTGAGAATGTTAGGTGGAAATGTTGCAATGCAGTGTTTTATGAAGCTTATATGTTGCTATGTGTACGGATTGTTATTAGGTTGCATAGGTTAAGATTGAATTTGTGTTTAGGCTAAGGCACTGGTTCAAGCAAACTTTTCATAACTCAATTTTCTAGGTCGATTCATCAGCAAATCACTCTTTATTAACAAACTTTTGAATGAGTACCACTGTAGTTATTTTGTGATGAGTTTCATTATTCTCATGCTCTAAGTGTAGGGTATTGCTAAAAGAACCAACAACCCTTTTAATACACTACGTTTCTTAGTGGTTATATGAGAATTATCTATTGTTTACAATGCATTTAAATAGTAGTCATATAAATTCTTGAGTGTACATTGTGGGATCACCCTCCCGGGTTTCATAGAGCCCAAAGTGCAAGAGTATAAGTTTTTTAGCTCCTACTCATTTGTTGGCCAATCCCTTTAGATTGCTAATTATTGGAAATGGAAAAGTCCATAGGTAATTTTGAAGATCAGCTTGGTTCTTAAAAAACAACCAACATAGCAACCATGTGGTGGTTGTTATATAGTGATGGATTACAATAGTGAATGAGATGGGTATACTCATTTGGAAGAAGCTTGTGATATGGGAAGGCTGGATCAAGTATTAAAAGATGAATATCTTCTTGATGATAGTGGATATAATACAAGGATGGATATATTAGAAGCTATGCGACATGGACAATTTGCAAGGGATGAGTTTGCAACAAACATATGCCATGAGGAAGGCACAGAGAAAGAAGAAAAAACAATGAACAAGAGGATACAAGTGTATCAACAATGCTGGTAGAAGAGAATGAAGATGGATTTTTGGACATTGAAGTTGTAGTGATGGAGTTTGAGGGCACCTTTTGCATAGTTTAAAAGTTGTTGAAATGTCCTCTATGTAGAGATTTATCACTATTTTCCTCAAGCAAATTGTATTCATAAGATTTGTTAAATAAAGTTTGGAAACAAGGATCAATATTTTTTTAGATTCTCTTTTTTATATGAGATCAAGGAGTGATTATTTTTAGAACTTTAAATAATTTTACAATTCAATTTCTAACCAAAGATTTTTCTTTGACAATTCTTTATATTTGAAGGATTGCTTTATCCATCTGCATTATTTTGTCTCCAATATTGAGTAGGAAGTATCATGATTTATTTTGATATTCTCAAATTTTCATTATACTTTTTCAATTCTATAGATAAATTTTGACCTTTCATGAACATAAATTTTCTTATCTTTACTTATATTCTATTATTATTTTTTGTCCTCTTTTTTTATTACTTAAGTCAGTACTTTACATACATATTTTTAACATATAATTTAGATAATTTAATAGACTTAGTAACACCAAACATAACCCATCACTTAAATACACCGCTTTACTATGAAATGTGTGAATTGAAAGGAAATAAAATAAAATATGAGTCTAGGTAAACCTCTTATTTTTATTAGATAATTATTTTTGAATAATTTTAAATAAACCTCCCCTTGCATCCTCTACCACCATGCATTTAAGCCACATAAGCACTAAAAATAATACACTTACAAGAAAAAATAAACATGAATATCAAACCGCAATCAAACAAGCATTGTAAAGAATGTAGAAATTGTGGTAAGACTAAGCTTTAAAATAACTTGTCCATCTTCTTTCAATATCTAAAATATCCCACTCTTTCTTCCAATTGTTGGAGACACTAGAAAAGCTATAAAATAATTTGAGGAAATAATGAACTTTTCCATATTTTGTAATGATAAAATTTTCAAGTTACAAGTATTCTAACATGCCACTATCATATTTGTATTGCGAGCTTTTGTAGCAACATTTCTATCCTCTTTAGGGAACTCTGAAATATTGAAGTAGGGGATATCACGTCTTTAGAATATTTTTAGATGATACAAATTAGTTTGTAATAAATTATAAAGAACAACAATTCCTATCAAAACCATTAATCTAATTAAAAATCACCTTTTAGAAACATACTATGTATGAGAGAAAAAATAGCATTTGAATCAAGAGTGATTAGATATATAATCTTTTTTAAAGGATTAAAGGTCACCTCCAATAACCATTTGAACTCTTGAATTTGTGCTTTGATTTCTAATAGTTCACTTTGCAACTAAAATTATAAATAAGCTCAAGTTAGAACATCTTAAAGAAAATCGCTAGATGTATAGCTCAAAAAAATATCTTTATTAGCTTGAAAATAAGTGATTTATATTGTTTTCAATAATTTTAAAGGTAACCACATCCATTTCATCCTTGGAAGTTGAAATTGAAAATAAGATGGGGAGATTAGTAAATGTAGAAATCAAAATTTGTAAAAATACTAGTTTATTTTGGTACCTAACTTGGTGGGGTCACAACTCCTAGCTCATTAGGCAAAGATGGAATTCTTGGAATTGATGAAATATCTTCATGAGAACTATTTTGAGTTGCTTGGAAGGTGACCTTTCACAAAAAAATTTAAGCATTTAGTGAAATATTCAATTCTACTTTGAATGCATTCAAAAAAGTAAAATAGGGAAACATAGAAAATACCGAAAAGATATATTTTTAATATTTTCTATCTTCAAGGAAATCAATTTTATTAAATAATTATAGTTAATTAAATAACATTTGGGGGTAGTGAATTTTGCATCATCTTATCCTAGATAGTGAATATTAGGATATTACATGTACTAAAATTGTTATACCTGATATATCACTATATACAATATCTTGATGTCCATCAAATTGCACTACATAGCTATTATAGTGACATGCCTTATCTTTACATTATTGTTAATATTAATATTTAGTATGTTGTTACTAGGTTAATTGTTATATCTTAGCCTTGATTGTGAAGTAGAAAAGCTACTACAGATCATTAAATATTAAGAATGTTGATATCGTTGAGCTATAAGGTCATGATATTTTCTTGTAATCTATTAAGATAAGAATGCTTCCTTCTAGTTGAATATTAACTATAGTTTACATCATGTGTTTATCTTAAATATGATAGATTTGAAGACTATAATAAAATCTCTTCCCATACCTACTTATAATAGCTATAGGAAAGTGGTATATGATATTAATATTTGTTTAATAAGTCTATGTATAAGATTAGTGGATAAGTTCTAAACATGAGTTCCCTATATTTGATGAATTTATATCAAAGAACATGCTATGATATTGCTAGTATCTTAGCATACTGGCATCTATAATCACAATAATTATTTGTATTTCTGTTGATTCTAGATTAGGAGAGTCTAGGTTAGTATGAAAGATAATCAAGTAAATATTAAGATATATCTAGATATTCTCCTACCAAATCAAGATTTTACTTTAAAATAGAAACTCACTGTTTATAAATTTTAGGAGTTGATGGGGTATAAAAAAATTGCCATTTTGTATAAGTGATAGTAGAACTACCAATTTCAATCATATGGGTTAGGAGCACATAATTTATCTTTGTTTGGTTTTTTAAGGAATGAAGTTTGTATGAATGGGTATGTGCAGGATAATCATTGAAAAAACAGGCCCTTAAGTGGCAAAAAATTCAGAAAAATCAATGTTAGGCAACTTGACGTAAAAATTTGAATAAGTTATCTATATTATTTCAGAAATATGTAAGAATAGAATCTATAGAAAATTGAATGTATTTTCTAAACTACTAGGTTTATTTAAAAATACATAAAATCTATTTGGTGAAAATTTGAAATTTCAATGCAGTAGTACTTAAATTTCAGGGAAAAAATAAGAAGTAGGTGTCTATCTGACCACCCTAACCATAATAAAATGATAATATTTTTTTATAATATTTTATATATAAGTAGAGGACTCATATATGGATGTGATGCATATTTTTTTGTAATTTTTTTCCAAGTAAATAATTAATTATGAATTTTTTATTACAAATTTTAAAAAATATAAAAACTCGTATGCCTGACCACCTTAACTTGGTCAAAACTTCATGAAATTTAATTTTTCTTTTTTTAATCCTATAGTATGTGAAGCATAGAATGTGACTCATGTTTTGGATTCAAAAAATGTGATACCGTTTGAAAGTTATTTATGTTTTTCAATTAGCCTATCGATTAGGACTTTAGTCGTAGTTCTAATAGAAAATAAATAATAATTATTTATTAAATTCAAATTAAAGCATAATTTATATTGGTGGAAAGCTGAGAATCTCCTCTAAAAATCCTTTTCATTTCATCAATTTTAGGTAAAAAATACCCATAATATTGCCACTTTTTGGCCCATCATGATCCTGCACATACCCGAATGTATCTTAACTTGAATACAACTTGAGTTTATTTTAATTATATTGGGATAAAAATTACATAATATTGGTTTCCACTATCAATTTGCATCTAACTTGAAACCTATGATGCATGGAAAATTATGTATGGTGTTGATTGAGTCTAAAAATATTTTTTTATTAATACCTATCTTTTCAGATGT
Organism: Sequoia sempervirens; assembly: GCA_007258455.2. NCBI lineage: Eukaryota > Viridiplantae > Streptophyta > Pinopsida > Cupressales > Cupressaceae > Sequoia > Sequoia sempervirens. The sequence goes on along the minus strand of VDFB02193867.1, from coordinate 579,006,401 downwards.
AACCATGGGTTATATTGAATATTAAGATGTACCATGTGATAAATAAAATTATAATGTAAAAAGTATTACTATCCTTATTGAAATTATATCTTCATATGATGATTTGTAATTAACTCTATTGAGAAGTGAAGAGGGAAGGGGTAGTCAAGAGTATCTCTATGAATTTAGTTATTGAGAGTAATATGAGTAACATAGAAGTTGGGTGGATATAAGAGGAACATTATGTTAGGTAATTAGCAAGGTATACAACACCTAGTCCTAACCTATGCAACTAGCTCAACATGGAATATAATTGGAATGGTGTGTCAATACTTTTGATCTACTAAGCCTTGTAGGCATTGACATGGATATGCTTCCTACATATTATTTTTTATAGATGCATGAGATATTTAATATAAATGGGAGAGAAGTATAGATATTAGATATAGATCAAAAGATTCTACCTATACTCAAAATGGTTAGAGGCTCAATAACTACTTTCATTGAAGCTTCAACAATAATTTATAATAAATTTCCTCACTTTGAGGATTGAATTATCAAACCTCCATATCGGAGAAAGCTTTAATTTCCCTATAGTTTGAGGGTACCTTTTGAATAGTTTAAAGGTTTTTGACATGCCCTCTATGTGGATATTGGTCATTATATTCCTCAAGAGAATTGTTTTCATAAAATTTGTTAAAAGGAGTTTGAAAATAAGGATCGATATTTTTTTAGATTCTCTTTTTGATATTAGATCAAGGAGTGATTCTTTTCGCCTCTTTAAATAATTTTACAATTCTCTCCAAATCTTCATGGCTTATGAAGATAAGAGATGCTTGACTCTTTTATTTTAAAGGATAAGCAATGATCATTGTCCATTTATAATCAAAGATTTTTCTTTTACAATTCTTTACATTTGAAATTCGGTATTGCAAATATGAGGGGTCTGAAATTAGAAACAAACTAAAATTTAACGGAGTTCTAAAGCGTGACCAAGCTGCCAATATTTTGTTGTTTCTATTTATTATTACTCTTCCTCCTTTGCCTTGGAGAAAAAGTATTTCTATCTATTTAAAATAAGTCAATATTTCTAATTATTATTTATATTAAATTTATTATACAAATTAATTTGATGTTTTAAAATTATGTTAATTTATAATTTAATTAAATATTTTTTTATTGATGTTTATTTGTTCAATCAACTTCAATCCATCTTGTATGGTGTTGTTAGTTTATTGTCCAATTTACAATTTTTCTCATCTAACATTTCTTAAGCAATTTTATTATTGTGTTTGTTTTAAAATGTAGATTCCTTTAAAAAACTTCCTTTTAATCTCTTTAAAAAAAATATTTATGAAATAGTATCATAATAATTATATTAGCAGCATTAATTAATAAATAATTATATAATATTAAATATCATAAGTAATAATTTAATATATCAGTTATATAATTATAAATTACATAGTATAGATATCTTAAATACATCTATTAAAAAAGGTCAAGAGATGGCAATGTAGAATTATTATATTTAGTTAAGAATTAATTTGCGTTAAAATTAGATTATATGCATTCTTTTATTGTATTTCACATTTACATTTACTTAAGAGATAATTTATTTTATTTACTTATAGCCAATAACAAAAGAGGTGAAATAAGCATATTGACAAAAACTTTTTTTTTTAATTTTAAATTGGATGTCCATTTAAATGTATAAAATTAATATTTCATAATAACTTAACATTTCTAAAATCTCCAAGATTTATGGTTATCCTTCAAAGAGGAATGAGGGTTGACTTTATAGAAAAAGTTGACTTGGATGGACAATCATGATTGAAAGAGGAATTGAATAGATCGAGAGTCAAGAATCTTTGAGAGGAATTGATTGAAGAGTTAACTAATTGCAACTAGTTGCATGACTTCAATTAAATATTTGCATGAGTAATTGAGGAGTTAAGAATGAGGTAGAAATGCATGGTTTTATTAAGAATGAGCTAGAAATGCATGGGTTTAATAATCAATTAAACGAATCAATTATTTGAGAAATTTGCAAGTGAGAATCAATAAATAAACAAAATATTTTTTTATTATTAATGTGTGTATAATGTTGAGAGAAAATAAGATAATTAAATCATTAAAGTAATTATTTAATTTAATAAGAAGTGTGAATGTGGATAATTAAATAATTAAAATAATTATTTAACTTAGAAAGGGGATGATTAAGTAATTAAAGAAATTATTTAATTTAGAAAGTGGGTGAATGTTAATTAAATAATTAGTTATAATTATTTAATTAATTTAAAGGAATAAGGCTAATTAGAGACATAATTAAATAGGATTTATATAATTAATCAAGAAGAATAAATTTAGGAGTTAAAGACAATTAAAAAATAAAATTTATTTAATTAGTCATGAAGATTAATGTGAATTAAGGACATAACTAACTAAATAAGATTTATTTAATGAACTAAGAAGATTAATAATAAATTCAATTAGTTAAATAATACAAAATCATTTAATTAATTACTTGAAATATGACATTAGACAGTAAATAAATAATTGAACATTATTTAATAATTAAGAAAGGATGATAAATAGTGTTAAAACATTACTCGCATGCTAGGACAATTTTGGGTATCTACATTTTCCCCCTCTTTGATACATTACATTTTTAGAGCATCGTATCAAAGAAAAAAAAATCATGTTTAGAACATGTCCTAATATGCCCTGGTGATGGTAGGATAGTGTGGTTCCCCTTTGAGAAGTTTTGCAAATTTAAAAGAAAAACAAAAAATTTGGAAAGTATTTCGATACATTGATTTGATAGTTTAAGGTGTGTAGATGAAATAAAAATATGATTATAAGTCAATCTGGGCCTCCATATTAGCAATTTAGTGGCATAGGCAGTGCATCTAGTTATGAAGGGGGGTCCATAATGTAATGGAAGGTCTATAAATAGGCCTTTAGGGGGTCCTTTTCCTCATTTATGCAATTTGGTTTTAAAAATTTGAGGAAAGGAGTGTGCATCTACAGCAGGGAAGCAGAGCTATGGAAGGAAATTCCAAAGTACTCTCATCATAGGTGGCATGTGTGGACATAAAGGTAACCAAAGGCATCGAGTATGTAGTATATACCTTATTTTCATTTTTAAAATTTTGCATTTTTTGGTAGATTTTAGGTTTCAGAAATTGAGCAACAAATACGGTACACTTTTCTACACCACAAATGTCATTGTGAGCAATGCATCTATGGAATTGTGCAACACATTTGTAAAGTGTTGCATTTTTCTTGTGGCACCACAAGTATATGCAAGCCACAACTCTTTTTAGCACTACGTGTGTTTATGCAATGCATTTGTAGAAAAGTGCACTGCAAATGTTTTTTAGCAACACATATCTAGGACAGTGTACCACAAGTGTTTTTGGATGAGTCATAATTGATTTGTGAGCTATATATGTTAATTTGCACCAAATTTGTAGAAAAGTGTGACACATCTGACTATTGACAAATTAAATGCATTTTTTGGAAAAAAAAATTAATATTTAAACCCAAAACAACATAAAATGGATTTTCTACTTATGGTTTAGGACATAGAGTAAACATATTTCACAATCATTTCATTGAAGGGAAACCCTAGAGATCTCAATCCAAGGATGAAGTAGGGGAAAGAGATCTTACAATAGGGTTGTCCTAGGGTATGATTAATGACTAAAGAGAGGTTCACCACAAAGCTAGGACTTGGAAAGATTAATGAAATGCAAAATCTAATGACAAAATCTAATGATATGTGAAGCTTAATTAAATGACCTAGAAATCCAAGTAAATTAGAAGAGAAAATTGTAAAATCAAAAGTGTGCACCTGGAAACCTGTAGAGGCTTGAATGAGGATTGAAATGCTGAAGACATTGATTTTGATGTTGACTAGGACTCATATGCCAGTTTGGACCTAATTTAGTCCCATACTAGGTTTTTTGCACCAAAATTGGAATGTAACAGTGCTTATTCTAAATCTCCTGAAACCCTAAAAATTGGTTGTACTAGGACTCATATGCCCAAGGTGGTGTATCAATACTGGTATGCTTTTTTAGAGGATTAAGATCTGATTCTACTCTCCAATATCTTCTCTTTCTATTGCACTTTGTTTTCGGATTTGAAACCCTGATTTCAGACATGCGTAGATGACTTTTTGTGAAGATAGCAACCTTGCAAATGAGGGGACAACTCCAAAAAATTCCTTCAATCTTGTAACCTAATTTTCAAATATCCTTCAAGCTTGAAGACACCTAGATCTTCAATCACGCATGTAGAGAGATAAAAACTTGTTGATTGTTAGGGAATAGGGATTTTCCTTGGTCAAACCTAGTTTGGGTAATTAAACCAAATGATGAGATAGTAAAATAAGAACATGAAACATGAAACACTAAACATGAACAATGATACCTTGAATGATGTCTTGCAAATCTGCAGTTTAACATGAAGTGGTCATGAAGAATATAGATCTAGATCTTGACTATGGATATGAAATAATTCTTGAGAATGGATATTCAATGCTACATCATAACACTAGCTCAACAACATGCTTGATGCTTTGATAATCTTGACATGATGATGGATCTTGAATTGCTACAATAATTGATAAAGGAATCTATCTTTGAATGGCTTAGAAATTCTCTTGTAAACTCTCTTGATGCTCTTGTGAAGTCTTGAAATGCTAAACTCTTCAGTGCTTGACTTGATATCATGAAGGCTTAATGAAATAATGATTTGAGACCTTTTTTATATAGGCACTCCATCCAAGTTATTGTTTATTAGATCCTAGAGATCGGTATGCATAATGTAGGGTATTAGGGTTGTATTAATGATGATATTAAGATCATGAATGCAATAGGACCCAAAAATCAATGTGAAAAGTGTAAATAAATATACTTTACAACATCTTGAATTAAGGAAAAATTAGGTCTATTTATCTTAAAATGGCCCTAAATCCAATACATGTGAATGTGTACAACACATTACAACACTAGATTAAGGCGACCTTAGGTCCAAGGGCCCTAACTTTAATGTGAAGGTGTAAATGAATATACTTTGCAACATTAAATCAAGGAAAAGTTAGGTTTATTTACCTTAAACGAGCCCTAAATCCAATATGAATGGGGAAACACATTACAATACCATATCATGGCAACATTAGGTTCATTATTTAACATTAATTATTCCCAAATTAGGTAAGGAAAAGGGATGACTTTTTTGTTGCCACATTTAGCCCCCGCTTTAGTGAGAGGATGAACTTGATTCAAACTCACACTAAAGTAGACATTCAAGAGTGGTCCAAGCATACCAATGTGGATGAAAAAGGATGGCAAAGATCAAAGGAGATGGCCAAGCCCCTAGGATCCAAGATCCTATGTCAAACCAACATAAACATGAAGGGACATGGACAAGGTGTATATGATGCAACATAAAGATACATAAACATACAATGTCAATGATTAAAAGAAATCAAAATAAAAACAAGAAAAAATAAAAAGAGGTGGATCAAGCCTCGACTGTTTGTCCAACACAATGTGGATCAAACCTAAGACATTTGTCCAAAAATGCACACTCACTCTGAGGCAAAAAAAATTTAGGTTGTCCGTTGGGTGAGTAATCCAAAAGGGGTGAAACACATACACACATGGCACATATACGCTCGAACACACGCGAGTGGCTAAGGGAAAGTCATGCCTTGGATTGGCTTCCCGCCGTATAATGAGAAAGTCATTACTACATTTAAGCTTCTCATCATATGTCAAACATACCAAACCTATACCTCCTAATAACTTTGACAAGGTGCCACATAACAATTAACTTTGAGCTTCATGAGGCAAGAAAAGCTACGTATGCTTGAAACTCATGAACAAACATGATGGATCCATAGGCAAGAAAAGTGTTTTATGCAAGGTGGCTATATAATAATTGTTGTAAATTCAAAATAGTGTATTATGCAAGGTGGCTATATAATAATTGTTGTAAATTCAAAATAGTGTAAGGTATGTTCAAAGGGATTTTTCTTAGTTCATGTAAGCTCTTTTCTTAGGGAACATTGTGCCTAATGTCTCCAAGAGAGGAAAAATCAAAGAAATATCACGCTCTCAGAGGAAATCAAACCCAATGACACCACCAAGAAAAGAACACATTACAAGAAAAAATAAAATCACAAAGTGAAACATGAGTTTCGATGTATGTCCCCACTTTAAAGTAGTTGCTAACACCATTGCTGTGAGGAATTTCTTTAAATTAGAAGAAGATATGAGAGCTTATTCAGAAAGCTCTATGCCAAGTCATATGTTTCCAATAAGCTACATCATGAAAAAGGGAAGGGGTTTCCCCCAAAATGTAATCTTAAGTATGTTAGTTATGAGTCACATTAAGGCATGTCATCCACATCCCAAGCTTGCTCTTATATTTACATAAAAGGTGGTCAACTAGCCAAAAGAGACAATGACAAGTGACATACAAAGACAAGGCTACCTAACCCCTTTCTCCCACTTAGTGCAAGACAATGATGAGCCAAGATGATTGATAAGAATAAAAACAAATGTCAATTAGAAGAAATAGGTGATTCAACACAAGGAAGAGCACCATATTCATTAAGATGTTGAATTATATTATATAAAGCCTTACATTCATTAATAGAATGACCATGAACACTATGATATGCACAAAATGAATTCTTACATAGTAAAATTTCTTTTGTGTTCTTGGAGGAACATATATCAAATGATCTTGGAGGAGTCTCAATAAGATACTCTCTTGATCAATAGTAGAAGGTGTTGCTTTATTTTGTGACAAAGATATTTCTTGCTTAGTACAAGATGTCATACATACACAAGACTCTTTGGATTGTCAGATTTTGTTTTCTTCTCTAAAGGAAAGTGTAAAATCTAACGTACTCTAATCGTTACTATTTTATGTGATGACACTGGTATTGGGTGAAGAGTTCTTTATTTTTTTGGATTCTTTCAAAGGATAATACTTAAGACCACTAGTGTCGATCAATTCAGGATGCACTAATGTTAAATTCGGCTTAGAGGAATCTTTTGTAATAGTGTTGATATTAAGTGAAAGCTTGTTTGTATCTTTCGAGGGACAATAACCAAGACTACTAGTCTTTTCTTGCGTGTGAAGCTTTATAGGGACACAAATACCTTGTTTTCTAGTACCACATCTAGATACCTTGTTTTATTTTGGATTCGGTGGTTTCTCATAATTAAGTTCATCAAAGTTTTTTGTGTAATTTGTTATCTTTTTTTATAAAGTGGTTGAGGAAGATGATTTTGAAGGGTCTTCCAAATTTTGTGTTGACATTACTACTTTTTATTTTCCCTTTTTAGAGTCTTTATTTATAATATTTTATTTTCCCATGAATGATGGTGTGAAATTAAAGGAACCCCAATCATCTTATAATATCTTCATGACTTCCTTAATATGTTTTTCTTTGTATTTTGTTGCACAGGTTCTACTTGTGTAGTTGGTGTTAATGTTTTCAAAGTATTTTTCTTATTTTTATCATTGTTCAAACAACTGTTTGGTACAAGGTTGGCTTTGAGCATGTACACTTTGTTGTTGTAGATGTAATTTATTTTACGATGAAGGGTAGAAGACACCCCATTCATTGCATGAATCCATGGTCTGCCTAAAAGAAGGTTGTATGAAAGATCACGAGGCATAACATGGATCAATGTTTCTAATGTGGCCTTTCCATTTGTAATAGGAAAAGTGATCACACCAACTGATTGTTTTCCTACATTGCCAATTCCCTTAACAGATAAAGAATCAAGATGAATTTTTCATTTGTCCACACCAAGCCTATCCAAAAGGTTTATGCTACACACATTAAGAGTAGAGCCATTTTCAACAAGGGTTTTCTTTATCCCTATTCTCTTGTATCTAGCTATTACCATGAAAGCATAATGTTGTTTTTACACTTCCAAAGGAGGGGGCTCACTTGTGTGGAAAGCAATGTCAGCATTTATTCCTTGAATCGGGGCTGCTATGTCATTCGGTTGTGCATTAGAAGGGATAGGAACTTGTTGTAAAGCATTTTGAATCATGCTATGATAATCAGGGGAGGTTTGAATAAGATCCCATAATGATATCTTAGCAGGAGTATGCTTAAATTTTTAACAAGATTGTACTCCTTTTCATTACGTGAAGGAAAATGAGGGGAACTAGGCAAGATAGGGTTAGGAAATGGGAGGGGTGTTGAAGGTATTTGTCTTGGTTGTGGATTATTTATAGTGTTATATGTATGAGTAATGGTATTATTCTTAGGTGGGTAAAGGATAAGTTCAGATTTGTTTTGAGTTTGTGGTTTGTGTGAAGATGGATAAAGAATTAGAGGATTCTTAGGATGTCCCTTAGGGTATGTAGGAGGTTCATTAATCAAGGGGGATCTAATGGAAACTTTTGTATTCATAACCTCAGTTGTTTCATTTTGATGTATTTCTAATACAAGGGAATCTAGTTTCATCTTTTCACCATCATCTAAGGAAGCTTAAATGTTGTCATTTTATTACATCGTGATATCTTCCATAGTGGAGGCATTTTTAGGAGAACTAAAAAACTAGATGTTCATGATATTTAATATTTGGTTCTTCTAAAATGACTTCATCGTAAGTGAGGGAGTTATCAATGGTTGGATTGTCTTGTTTATCAATGATGTCCTTGCCTTTTTCACTAATATTTTCCCTAGGCAACGAGAGACACATAAGATTCTCATGACTTTCACCAATTGAATTTTCCAACATAAAATTATCTTCCTTGCAACTAGGAGATATATTAGGAGAATAAATAATGTGATTTTCATGATTACCTATTGTTATGTCCTCTTGTTCATTAATGTATTTCCTAATAAGAGAGGTAGGAGGAGAGAAACAACTAGGACTCTCAAAATTGCCATTCATTGGTTCTTCTAACAACAAAATATATTCTTCACAAATAGGAGAGATATTAGGAGAAGAAAGAATATGATTGTTATGATTTCCCAAGGTTGTATTCTCTTTCACTAAATCCTTCTCATGGGGAGGGGATATGAATTTTTTCTCAGCATGCCTAGATAGGTAATACACTAATATTGTTTGACCTGGAATGGAAATCACTTGTAACCATCTCATGCAATACTTCAACAATGAAAATAATGTATATCGAAAGATGAAAAACACTTTTATCCAATGTATGCAAAACTTTAAGAATGCAAACAATGTGTATCTAAAAATGAAAAGCACTTTTATCAAACTTATATGCAAAGCTTTATGAATGTAAACATTGTGTAAGCAAAATTGAAAAGTACTTTTATCCATATTATGCTAAGTTTCAAAAATGTGAACATTTTCAGATCTGATGATTGTTGTTATTAAAATGATTTAAAAAATGACTATCCTAAATTGATGTTTTTGACCTAGATGCATAGAATAAAAGTTACTAAAACTTTCCAGACTGATACTCTATGTTACCATCAAGCTAAGTTAGAAGTAAAAAAAATAAAGTTTTCAGTGTTGTAAAAGGTAGTTTAAAATCTGCACTAGAACTAAATCACCCACAAGGGCGTATGAGTCCCAGTGAGGATTTTTTTCACAATTTTTAGAAAATTTTAAGTGATTTTTATGCTTTATAGTTTGGATGATGTCTGATCTAAATGAAAATTCATATTTTAGATGATTTTTAGTGATGCAAGATGCAAAAATTCAACCTATATGCATTTTCACTAATGCAAGCTTTAGAAACCCTAGAATTCCAATCATAAAAAAAAACTATAAAATTAAAAGTGCACACTTGGAAACCTGTAGAGGATTCAATGAGAACCTAAAATGATGAAGACATTGATTTTGATGTTGACTAGGACTCATACGTTAGTCTAGGAAATTTAGTCCTAGACTGGGTGTTCTGCACCAAAATTGGAATCTAACAGTGCTTATTTTGAATCTCCTAAAACCATGAAAATTGGTTGTATTGGGAATCATACACCCAAGGTGGCATATCAGTCCCAGTATGATTTTTTGGAGGATTAAGATCTTATTCTACTCTCCAATCTCTTCTCTTTCTACTGCACTTTGTTTTTTAATCTGAAACCCTAATTTTGGACATGTAGATGACTTTTTGTGAAGATAGCAACCTTGAAAATAAGGGGACAACTCCAACAACTTCCTTCAAGCTTGTAACCTAATCTTCAAAGATCCTTCAAGCTCCAAGACACCTAGATCTACAATCACACATGTATAGAGAGAAAATAATGTTGATTTTTAGGGAATAGGGGTTTTCCTTGGTCAAACCTCGTTTAGGTGATTAAACCAAATGATGAGATAATTAAATAAGAACATGAAACATGAGACATGAAACATGAAACATGAGAAATGATACCTTGAATGATTTCTTGTAAATCTACAATCTAATATGAACTGGCCATGAAGAATGTAGATTTGGATCTTGACTATGGATATGAAAAAATGATTGTGAATGAATCTTTAATGATACATCACAACACTAGCTGAAAAAAATGCTTTATGCTTTGATAATCTCAACATGATGATGGATCTTGAATTGTTAAAATAATTGATAAAGAAATTTTCCCTTGAATGCCTTAGAAATACTAGATTGTAAACTCTCTTAATGCTCTTGTGAAGACTTGGAATGCTAAAATATTTACTGCATTGCTTGATATCCTGAAGGATTAATGAAATAAGGATTTGAGAAATTGTTTATATAGGAAATCCATCCAAGTTACCATTTATTAGATCGCAGAGGCTAACATTCATAAAATTTGAATTTAAAAACTTGATTTCCTACTCAAAACCCTAAAAGGGGTCCAAATGGGACTCATACGCCACCCCTAGCATATGGTTCCCACCTGGGTGTGACTCATATGCCCAAGGTGGCATATGGGTCCCACAAGACCTTTTTATAGAGAGAAAGTGTCGGGGAGTTAAGAAATTAAGTCTATTTGTTGATCTTGTTGGGATTTCGATTGAAATAAGCCTCAAGATGCATAATGTAGGGTATTAGTGGTATATTAATTTTTATATTAAGGTCATAAATGCAAAAGGGCACAAAAATCAATGTGAAAGTGTAAATAAGTATAGTTTACAACATCAAATTAAGGAAAAATTAGGTCTATTTAGCTTAAAAGGGCCCTAAATCCAATGTGAATGTGTAAAACACATTACAACACTAGATTAAGGTGGAATTAGGTCGAAGGGACCTAAATTTAATTTGAAGGTGTAAATTAATACACTTTACAACATTAAATCAAGGAAAAGTTAGGTTTATTTAGCTTGATCGAGCCCTACATCCAACGTGAATGTGGAAAACACATTACAACACTAGATCAAGGAAACATTAGGTTCATTTTTAACATTAATTATTCCCAAAATAGGTAACGAAAAGGGATAATTTTTCTGTTGTCACCAAAAAATCAAGTAGGTTTAGGCATTTGTCCTTATTGACTTAATGTGTTTGTTTGAATGAAAGTGAGGTTGCTACCATTGTATACTCATGAGACTTGGTCTTTGTCTATTGTGCTATGTGACCATTTGGACACGGTAGAGATGATTACTCTACATTCCTTGAGGTTGTATTATGTGATCTTCATGCTTGCGATTTGGGCTAATCAGGGGTTGATTACTGCCTTAATCCCTTGACATTAGAAATCACCAATACTGTGTTTTCCATCAAAACTAATTGCTCCTTTCCCAACAATATTTTCTCTAGAATCATCTCCATACATGACTAATCCACCATCATACTTTTAAAGCTTAGTGAAATTAATTTTATCTCTAGTCATGTGATTAAAGCAGCCACTGTCAATCACCCAATAGTCTTCATCTTGTCTAGCATGAAAGGTAATAACCGGAGTACCTTCCATCTCATCTTTCTTGTTCTTTGGACCACTTTGCCTTGCACATCTTCCAGAGTTAGTAGATACATATTTATTCTCTAAGTCCAAAAACAAGCACTCATCATTATATAATATAATCTCTTGAAATTCTTATCATTTTTTTCTTTATTATCTTTGTTCTTCTTGTGTACAACTCTATTTGGACATCTTGAAGCATAGTGACCAATATTTCCACAACTAGAACATTTAAAAGGTAACATACCTTTGTACTTACTGGTAAATTTCTTCAAATTTCTTGTAAAATTTGCTTCTAACTCATTTGAACCATCACTATCCAGATCATTTTCTATATTTGTAGCTTTAAAGGATGATTTTGTCTTCTCCTTTTCTATTCCAAACTTTCTCAACTCAAATGTAGTCAAGGTGCCAAATATTTGTTCTTTAGTAAAATTCTTAGGATCATACACTTTTTCAATAGATGAAACCTTATCATTGTAACTCTTTGATAGAGTCATCAAAATCTTCTCCATCACATCTTCATCAGTTAGGGTACCATCTTGAATCTTCACTTCATTCACTGCAATATCAACCCTTTAAAAATAGCTTGCAATATCTTCACCTTCTTCCATTTTAAAATTATCATATCTACACTTAGCTATTAGCTTCTTTGACAATTTCACTCTATCATTTCCTTCATAGATATCTTCCAAATTTTTCCATACTTCATAAGCAGTTCCCAGAGAAATAAATTTTTTTCACTCAATCTTAGATAAAGCACTATAGATTGCATACCTTGCTTTCTCGTTTTCCTCATAGGAAGAAATTTCATCTACAAAAGAAGGACCATTTTCCAGTGCAACATACTCTATCTCCACAACTTTCCAAGTCTTGTAACCAAGAGAGATTATGTAACCTCTCATCTGCACTTTCCAGTCACTGTAGTCAGATCCATCAAACATAGGGATTGCCAATTTGTGTGCCATCAGATCTACCTCAAGTGGTAAAGCTCTTCACCAAGGAACCAAAGCTCTGATACCAATTTTTGAAAACAGAAAGACAACTAAGAGGGGGGCGAATCAATTGTCACCAAACTCAATCTCAAATCTCAAACACTTATCAAGTTCACAACCACTTTATTCTATCATTAATTAAGGAAGGATACTTGAGTGATATTAAGGAAAAAGAGAATGAGCTCCTTATTAAGATGCATGACATCATTTCTAAAGAAGAGGAGTTATGGAGACAAAGATCTAGAGCATTATGGTTATCTGTTGGTGACAAAAATACAAGGTACTTTCACTTGTCGGCCTGAAAACACAAGGTAGTTAACAAAATCTCTCTTATTGAAGTTGATGGGAACTGGTTTGAGGAAGAGGAGGATATTAGTAGGCAAGTTATTATTTTCTTCAAAAATCTTCTTTCTGAGAATGAGGAAAATAAGCAAAATGATTAGGATCACTTGATAGAGGCTATACCTAATCTGACTAACCCGGAAGACAATTCTAAGCTGACTGCTATTCCCTCTAGTGAGGAAGTTAAGAAGGCTATCTTTTCCTTTGAAGGGAGTAAGACTTTGGGTCCTGATGGGTTTCCTATGTTCTTCTTTCAATGGTTTTGGGAGATTGTTGGAGAGGATGCGGTGAATGTGGTTAAAGAATTTTTTGGGTCAAGAAGTATCCTAAAAGAGTTAAATGCTACTTTTCTTGTCCTTATTCCCAAGAAGCCTAGTGTGGTGGACTTTGATGCTTTCAGACCCATTAGCCTCTATAACTCTATCTACAAAATCATCTCAAAGGTAATGACTTCCAGATTTATAATTCTTTTGCCTAATTTGATTTCACCTCAATAGAATGGATTTGTCCCTACAGACAGATCCTTGATTCAATAATCATAGTGATGAGAATATCCATTCCCTAGTGGAGTGAAAGAATGAAGGCTTCATCTTAAAGCTTGATATATCAAAAGCCTATGATAGAGTTGACAAGAAATTCCTGTTTAAAATTTTAAAGGTGTTTGGGTTCAGTAACAAGGTTCTTCAGTTGGTGGAGCAACTTGTTTCTACTAATACAATCTCTGTCATGGTCAATGGATCTCCCTCAACTTTCTTTCATAGCTCTAGAGGAGTAAGATAGGGAGATCCTATTTCTCCTATTTTATTTACTATTATGGCTTAAAGTCTTGGAAGAAATTTGAAAATTTTGTTAGATCAAAGATCCCTCGTTGGTCTTAAACTGTCTTCTAGCAATTTGATCTGTTCTCATCAATAGTTCATTGATGATACCATGCTCTTGGGTAAATCTACTTTTTTGGAGGGAAATACTTTGAAAAATCTATTGGATGAGTATGGGAGGCAATCTGGCTAGCTGATTAACAAATAAAAAAGCTCTCTTATTCTTTAACACTCCTGAACACAAACATAATATAAATTGCTAGAATCCTAGATTGCAGGGTGGAGTCCTTACCTGCCACCTATCTAGGATTACCTTTAAGCCTTAAACCCTTGAGTCCTTTTGGATTTCATTGGTTGAGAGGTTTAGCAAGAAGCTTGTTGGATGGAAAGGAGCTCTTCTAAGTCAAGCTGGTAAATTATAGCTTCTTAAAGCTAATCTTCATAATCTTCCGATTTATGCCTTAAGCCTTTTTAAAATCCTTGCCAAGTTTGCATATGCTATTGAAAAGATTCAAAAAAGATTTCTTTGGTCAGGTGTTGAAGAAAGAAAAAGGTTTCCTTTAATAGGGTGGGATTTGGTGTGTAGACCTAAAAAGGTCAGTGGTTTAGGTATTAGAAAAATCAGAATGGTTAACAAGACTCTTTTTGCTAAACAAATTTGGAGACTATTTTCGTCCTTAGGGGAATGGACTAAAATTATGATAACCAAATATATGGAGAACAAATCTCTTACAATCTTGATGGAATCTAATCTTCTACCTAGAGGTTCAACTTGTTGGAATAACTTGATTGCTGGTAGAAAAGTGGTTGAAATAGGAGTGGGTTGGCAAGTCAGGAGTGGAAACCAAACAAGATTTTGGGATGATAGATGGTTGTTCAAGGAGCCCCTTGCCAAAATTGAACCTTTTCGAAGCTGGGCTAAGATTTGTAAAGCTCTTTTAGGTTTGTATGTTAAATATTATTAGAAGAATGGAAATTAGGTGGATCTATGTCTTGTTAGTCAGGTTCTTCCTCTTGTTCAATCCTCCCTACTGGTTGTCAGACTTTTCCATGACTAGACGGAAGACTGTCTTGTTTGGAAAGATGAACCCTCAAGTAACTACTCTATTTCGTCGGTTGTTTCTAGGCTATCTTTTGCCTAGGCTCCCCCCCTTTCTAGTCGAATGCTTGGATCAGACACCTTTTACCTAAAGTTAACATTTTGTTTTGGATCCTTCTTCAAAATAAAGTGCTCACAGTTGATAATCTCTACAAGCGAGGCTTTCAAATACCCAATAGATGTTATTTCTGCAAGATGGAGGCATAGTCAGTTTGTCATTTGTTTCTTCATTATTCATTTGCCACCTCGATTTGGGAAAAAATTCTCTGTTCCTAGAATTTTTCTTGGGTGTTCCCCTCATCAATTGAAGACTTTTTCATCCAATGGAAAGCCACTACTCACAACCCAGCACTACGGAAGTTGTGGTATTTTTCCTTCCCTCATGTTGCTTGGGGTCTTTGGAAAGAACAAAACGATAGAATTTACAGGGATAAGGAATCTTCAGAAGTCATAGTGTTTGAAAAAATAATCAGACTAATGAAAGAAAACTTCAATGCAATCCCCCAAAAGGATTGTAATCTCAAGAAAGTGGCTTGTTCTTCCTATGATCTAATGATTGCTAAGGAATGGAAAATTAGTTATGATATTTCCTATGCTCCTAAACATGCTAAGAAGGATAGGGAGGGGGTCTGCTAGACTTTTCCGCCTAGCGATTGGATCAGAACCAACTTTGACGGGATGGCTAAAGGCAGTCCTAGTGCGGAGGGATGTGGAAAAGTTTTAAGGGATTCTTTTAGAAATTTTCTAGGTGTGATTGCTACCTGCCTTAGTTCACAAACCAATCATTTGGCTGAGGCTGTTGGAGCTTTTCATGTAATAAATTTGGCTCATATTCTAAATTTTAAAAACCTTTGGCTTGAAGGGGATTCAAAAAACATTATTGAATGTCTTCTAGGTAGGTCCCCCCCTCGTGGACCATAAAGTCTTGGATTGATGATGCTATTTTGACCTTAGCTAAGTTTGATAATATAAAGATAACCCATGCCTATAGAGAAGCCAATGTTGTGGCAGACTTTTTTGCGAATCAAGGGGTTAAAAGTAAAGGACAATGCACATGGTTGAACATCAGTGATTTAGGTGTTTATGTCTGAGCCTTATTGAACTATGATGTGTCACATGGGAAAGATGTGTGTCACCTCGATCATGATGATAGAATGGGGTAAGTATGTCACTATCATTAGATTGTATGGGGCTGAGCTAACTAGCTTGTCTTGTAAGTTTTCTTGGCATGCTTTGTGGGCTTACAAGTTTAGCGGGACCATTGATTTCATCTCTGTCTATATTACTATGCTTGCTAAAATGGGAGGAGAAAGCAAAAAAGTTGAGCCAAAAAGTTTCAAGATGCACACAAGAAACACTAAAGTGTGGAACAAAGTTAAAAGTGGGGGTTTACTCCCTTTTCTAGAGAAACTCCATGGGTCTAATAAAGAAGCTACAAATATTTTTTAGAAGAATTGGAACAATGGTGAAATAACCCTTTTTGGAAGGAAAGTGAAGCTTGAGGAAAATCTCATCACTAAAGTGACTGGTATGTCCACTAAAGGACATAAATTTTTCAGGGACAAGAAATTCTCTAATGAAGCAGTGGTTAGATTTTTGAAGAAAGACAAGGAAAATTTGAAACTTGTGAAAGTTTCCAATAGTTACTTTGAGGCCAACTCCCTTAAAACTCTCTGGAGAAAATTTCTTCGCATCATTATGGAGTATATCATCCTGGATGGACAGTTCACTAGGGTCTACAGGTATCATTTTTCCTTGCTCAATCATTTTCACTATAAGGTCAGGGTTTCTCTCCCCTACTACATACTCTACTCCTTAAGAAAAATTCTGGAAGACCATAAGAAAAACCCTAAAAGATATCCTATATTACATACTGGTCTAATAAGATTAATTTTTGAACATTTCCAAAATACGTCGGCCATTTCTAACCTAGATGCCTCCTCGGATTTTGAGGATGATGACACTAAACCTAGCTATTCAGGGAATAAACCTAATTTGAGTCCTATAAGGATGGTCTTGGACCCTCCCATTGTCTAGACTGTCAAGAAAATCCAAGCCCGTAATCCCCAACCTTTTAAAGTCTGCCCTGCTTGTGAGCCTAAATGTTCTACCCCCAAAGCCAAAGGAGCCAGAAAGAATTTCCCTATTAAAAACCTTGTTTTTTACTCTGAAGATTCTCCTAATTCTGAGGAACCCAACGCTAATAATAATTCTCCCTCTTTTGTCCCTTTGACAGATAGATAGGATAGAACTGGGTCCCCTAGAGCTTCTAACCCTGCTAAAAATTGCCGCAATCTTGATAGGGATTCTAATGTTGATTTTATAGGCATAGCTAGGAATAATGTCGTGGAACACTTCAAAATATCAAAATGGGTCTTTCATGAAATTAATGACCTAAAAATTAAAAAGTGGGCCCTCTAGAGTAAATTGGAAGAATTGGAAGCTAAGGTTTTTGTGTTACACAAGAAGGATGAAGAGCGTAATGAGAAAGCTACTAGCAAGGAGATCTAGGACAATGAGGGTAAGGACAGATGGATAGAAATTGACTTTGAAAAAATAAAAAATGTTGTGAAGATAATTACTGAACAAAATAATAGAATGGCAAGACATAATGCTATCATTATCAATGCAATGACTAAAAATCTGGATAAAGCTCAACAAGGATCCTTGATTGTTGATTTGGAAGAGGTTAAAGATAAAAACTAGGAAGAGGAAATAGGGATTTCAAAGAGAAACAGGGCTAATCTGAAAAGGAAGGCACCTCCCATGCCACAGATGATCCAAAATTTCAAGAAGGGAGTCTAGGATATGCAGGATCTGGAGGCCGAGACCAAAAAAGTTCTAAAGACTCTGGTTTAGTTACTGCTAGTTTTTTAGTCTGCCTCGGCTAGCTCTTTGGTGCTCCATTCTGGCCTTTTTTTGGTTTGATGTTGTTTCTTCAGGGTTTTTCTTTTTTGTAGCCTGTTTAATTCGTTGGAATTTTTCATCCTTTCCTTTTTATGTTGTAAACTTTATGGTTTCGGGTCCCTATAAAACTTATTTTTTCCTTTATCAAAAACAAAAAGAAATATCAACATAAGAGACACTAGAATTACGCAGAAAACCCAATAAGGGAAAAACCATGGTGAGGATTAAATCACAATATAAAGTAATTCCAAAATTGAATACAAAGAGGCTCATTGCCCAAAATACAAGGCTCACTACCTATAGAAAGCACTCACTATCCAACAAGGAGGATCACTACCTATAGATATAGAATATAATAGAAAATATCCACCACAACAAGTTACACACATATGTAGCCTTGATCAAAAGATTGTAGACACCATCAGCTCACTGCTTTCAGGAATCTAGCACATTAAAGTACTTCTACCTCAACTCTTTTTCACACAAATATGCTTCACAAACTTGTGGCTTATCTAATACATCAATTCACAACATCTTGACTTATACATATACAATCTTCAACCTTAGAAACTTTCTCCAAGGTCGACTACACACACTTCATTTTATAAATTCAAATTAGGTCAGAAACTCAACATTCCCATGATGGAAGAGAATGAGAGTGGACCAAAATAACACTTAAACAAGACCCAAAAAAATGTCTCAGATCAATAGCATGCTTTCTCAATATATACTTATCCTTCATATGAAGTGTAGACATTAGGTCGACCAAACCTAATGAAAACACAAATGAACTTTGAAGTACATGCTTCCGCAACAAGAAGATAGTATGCATACCACATAGCACACTTCACCATACACTAGAATGCACCTCAGGCACCTTTAGATTCATTTGTAGAAAATGCAACAAAATTCATACACAAAATAATTCCCGTCAGTCCATCTAAACTACAGAGACACACACAAAAATTCTGAAACTCATCTTCTAGAGAACCAAACCACGAACACCTTTTCCAAAAACAAGACCTGAAAAAAACCAGCAAAGGACTGCAGAGTAGAAGCATTTCTCCCAGTCCACAGACAAACAACTCGGCCAAACTAGTTCACACCGGTTAACACAAATTTCACACTCCATCAAACCAAAAACTACAAACCAAGATATATCACCAACAAATGCCCATAAACAATACTTTAGATATGCACAAGCATAGGATCAACATAGAAGAAATGCAGAGCACATGCCAGAGCACATCTTGAACACATACTCAACTTAGTCTTCACTATTCTACAAATCAACACATCATCACACCTACAACACCATAAAGATAGCTCGATGTACTCACAACATCTCAACTAGATACATGCATGAATTGCAACATCCTGGACTATGTTGAAATCTATGAAAGCATCAATGACAACACCATCAAACTCACTCATACTTGCAACACAATCTTGAAGCATCTGAACAAAGGGGTGAATAACAAATTGAATAGCATTCATTAAAACTATTCATCCATGGTGGTTGCTATACATAATTTTGAAAATGAAAAAGAAAGAGACATTCCACTTATGGAAACATGGATCCCTAGGATGAAGGAACTAAGATTGGTGTCAATTGGAGCTAAACAGGATGCTAACCCCCCTGAAAATTTTAAGCCCACTCATACTCTTGTGGGTAAAATTGAGGAGTACAAGGGAAACATTGAACCTTTGGAAGTCCAAATAAGGGAATTGTTAAATTCCTTTCATAAATAGCATCATTGTCTTCTCCCATCCATTCTAAGGGATGATGGTAGCATAAAAACCATGCAAGAGTGGAGAGATGAAACTAGGAAAACCATTTTAGAGTAGGCAGTTTCGATTTGTTAAAAATATGACATGGGTACACTGAAAAGAAATATGGATATGTTGGCTCATGCAGAGATTGTCTTGTTAGAATTTGATAGGGAGGCCAATCAAATTGTTACCAAGTACTTGCCTTATAGAGAAAAGGATGATGAGGTCATGAATTTCAACTGGCCTATTGAAGAGGAATTCCTCGCATGGAGAGACAAATACTTGGAGGGGCTGGTTGATTAATATGAAATGGTGGGGTGGTGATTTAAATTTTTTGATTTTGAAGTCTGTAATCATGATGGATAATGGATAGGTGAAAAATCACTGCATATCCTAGATTTAGAATAGATTAGGCTTTTGCAAAAGTATAGAAAATATAGTGCATTTTCTTCAAATTGAATTAATGACAAGTTTGCAGACATAGACATATTCTTTGTCCTTTCCTTTATGTTTCTTTCATGCTTTCTATCTTTTTCACTTTGTGTGCATGGGATGCCTTTTGAAAGGTGAGATTGGATCTCTAAGGATGAATGAAGACTACTCTTGTTTTCACAAATGTTTCCAACCACTTAGGAATGCAAAGTAACTAAAAATGGAATATATGTTATAGCGGTCCAATATGGTATTGACATGTGTATTTTCTGGCTTGAGGCTTTTTTTTCTCTTTTGTTTCTATAAGAAGGAATTCAAGGCTAGAAAGTAGGGTTTCGTTGTATTGCAATTGACATAGTGAATTGAAAAAAAGGAATATCAAGCATATTTTGAGTTTTGTCTTAGGTTCTAAGTCTGTTGTTATGTATGTAATTTTGATAACAAAGACAACAAGTACAATCTGAGTGATTTCAATTTCATGGCCATTGTCTCTCCTATATACTTGTTCTATTAGTTATGAATGATATAATCAAGGATTTTTTTGTTCATCTCCATTAGATTTCTAATGGATGTTTAGTTTCATTATTGCTTGTTAATTCAAGAGATTAATGCAAATGATTATGTGGAATTGTTAACTCATATGAATTATGTGCATAGGTTAAGATAGACTTTGTGTTTAGGATAAGGCATTGGTTCAAGCAAACTTTTCATAAATAAATTTTCTAGGTCAATTCATCAGCAAATCACTCTTTATTAACAAAATTTTGAATGAGTACCACTATAGTTATTTTGTGATGAGTTTCATTATTCTCATGCTCCAAGTGTAGGGTATTGCTAAAATAAACTCTAACATTTTTAATACACTATGTTGTTGAGTGCTTATATGAGAATTATATGTTGTTTACAATGTATTTAAATAGTAGTCATATAAATTCTTGAGTGTACATTGTGAGATCACCCTCCTGGGTTTCACAGAGCCCAAAGTGCAAGAGTAGAGTTTTTGTAACTTTTACTCATTTGTTGGCCAATCCCTTTAGATTGATAATTATTGGAAATGGAAAATTCCATAGGTAATTCTAAAGATCAAGTTAGTTCTTAAAAAAACCCAATAGATTGGTGACCTTGCTGGGGATTTTCTAAGTCCAAAGTCTCTAGTCCAGATCTAGTATAGTTAGAGTCGAGTATTATATTATTCTTTACTTCCTGAAGAATAATTGGTTCAATTTTTTTTGAAATAGTCATGTCATGTCCAATCTTATGTGTCAAGTCCTCATTCATTCTGTCACCTTGTGTCAGGTTATGTTTAAAATATTTTCTAAGGTCACGAGTACAAATTCAAAGCACAACCACTTTCTATTTCCTAACATTTTGAGTGGTGGCTCTGAGGTCTCATATACCAATGTAAAGATAAACTCTCAAAGAGAACGTGACAAGGAAAGGAATATTTTGACATATTGTTTGACACTATGAAGAAGACTAGAAGCTAAATGAAGAAGCATCCTAAGTAGAAGCTAGAGCTCGAGCTTGCAAAAGACAAGCAACCAACATGGGTAAAGAAAACTATTGAATCCCTTGCTGATGCATCTCCTACTTTGAATAGTGAGTACATAGTGCAAATATCCAGGGAGAAGCACATGAAGTTGAAGGGAATAATGTAGATCAAGGGAGCTTTCCTCTTAAGGAATTTTTTTTAAAATGAATTTGATGTGTCAAGAGAGGAGGATAGGTGGGAGTTTTGGGATAAAAATAAGTTCTTAGAACCTTTGACCACTGGTGTTGGATTTTTCTTTAATGGAAAAAATTTCAAGCCAAGAGGTGAAACTCCTAATGTATAAGTGCATATTTCCCTTGAGGAAGACCTAGTTGATCAAGCCTATTAAACTCCTATGCCTAGTGAGGCTGGAAATATCTTAGAAAATGAAGAAGACATAGATAAAGATGTGCAAACCTTAGAAGAGGAAGAACTGAGGCTTAAGGAAGAAGAAGAGAATAGACTAAAGGAGTTGAAGGAGAAGGAAGATAGGATTAGAGATAAGCATCTTGAGAGAGATACTCTAAAACAAAATATAGAGAGGATGAGAGAAGATGCTACTAGGCTTAAAGTCTTCACTGAAAATGTTTCCAAGTTGGCTGCTGAGATTACCCATGAAATTCCTAAAGTAACAGTCTAGATGGGAATCTCTGCTACTAATACCTATACCATATTTGTTACAACTTCCAAAGCCCCAGATCCTTCTACTACTGCTAAGAAATCATCATTTGTAGATCATGGGAAGAAGCACATTGATCAGACAAAGGAGACTACCTACAATACTTTCAATACAAACACCAGTACAAATACCCATACTTTATCTATTATAACCCCCACCAATAATGCGCAAATTGATCCTACTCCATCCAATGCACCTCCAAATCCTAAGATCTTGAAATTACAATTGGAAAATGATTGTTGGAAAATGTGCCTCAACTTACTGGCTTGAACCTTTGCTAAAGACTTGGCAATTTTTCCTTTGTGTTCATGCTCTTACTACTATATCGCAAGAACCTTCAAGCAGAGGTGCGGTAGTGCAGTGTACAGCCTTATCACGGGGGTCTCTTGGATGGCTAGCCATAACATGGGGTACCACTATACTGTGGGCATCTCTTGGATGGCTAGCGGTAGCGTGGTGTACTGCTATACTGCGGGGGTCTCTTGGATGACTAGCATTAGCACAATGTACCACTATATTGTGGGGGTCTCTTGGATGGCTAGTAGTGGTATAGTGTATACCGCCAGACAATGGGTGTCTTCAAGATAAGACACAGAAGGATGGGTATCACCATACCTCAAGGGTTTGTTGGCTGTCTAGTGGTGGTGTAGTGTATACCGCTAGACCGCAGGTGTCTTCAAGCAAAAGTGTGGTAGTGCAGTGTACCACCTTTCCCTGGGGGTCTCTTGGTTGAATCATGGTAGCACGGGATACTGCCATACCATAGGGGTCGTCTGGATGGCTAGCAGTGGCACGGTAGAAAGACCACAAGGATTAACAGACAGTTTGGTGTGATAATCAAAGCAATGGATGAGTGATGTGTTGACACATGGCATGATTTCATTTGTTGATTTTACATCGTTGTTGTAAATCAACATTCATTGGCCAAAACCTTTACTTTCTGTTAGCGATTAAATGCATATTCTGATTCAGGGGTTGACAAAGTGCAAATTTAGTAATATTCTCTATAACCAAAATTTAATGCTAGGCGGCCTGATGTGTGTTGCATGTGTAACCTGAGATGAAGGAAGCTTGTCAGTGAAGTAAATAAATACCCTAAAGGTTGTTGGTTGGTGAAGGGTGAGTGGAATTCATTGTATGTTGAAAAAGTATTGTAATAGTCTAATGTAACAAATTGAGAGCCTGCAATTTGAGGTCAACCAAGGGAATATTGTTGTGAGCTAATATTTGTATGTGAATTCTGTAACTTTGTATGTAATTGTTTTACTATAATACAAAGTGACTTTACTTAGTGTGGTGGGTTTTTGTCCCGTAAGGTTTTTCCCACTTATATATGGTGTTATCTCTATGTGTGTGATTTATTTTTTTCTCTGTTGTTCTATGAATGTGCATCTCAAATGTATGAAAATTATTAAATGAGGTATTTGCACTTCTCTTCTAAGGATCTTGCATTAGGAAAGTATTTTTTGCACTGTTGATTTCCTTACAAGTGGTATCAGAGCCTGGCTAGTTATGTTAGCCTTGTGAGTAGGGATTGTTTTTTGTGCTAATCATATTTCAGTGGGAGTCTTGCAAATGAATAAGTGATTACTTAGTTTATTGTTTGAGATGGAAAGTACATCAGGTAGAGTAGAAATTGAAAAATTCAATGGTTGTAATTTTGAGTTGTGGAAACTCAAAATGGAATCTACATGTTGGTGGATAAAGACCTTTGGATTGCTATATTTGGAACTATGCCACAAACCATGAAGCAAGAAGATTAGAACCTCGCAGATAGAAAATCTAGAGGGTTGATAAGAATTTTTTTGGCCAATTTTGTACTCCTAAACATCAATGAGAAGAAGACTACAACTTCGTTATGGAAGAAACTTGGGGACATTTATTAGGGAAAGTCTTTGGTAATAACTTATTCCTAAGGAAGAAGTTGTACTCCTTGAAGATGGAAGAAGGTGCATCTATAGTAGACCATCTGAATTCACATAATATGGTTGTTGCACAGTTGGTGTCTATGGGTGTGAAGATAGAGGAGGAGGATCATTGTATGCTTCTGTTATGCTCCTTACTCAACACTTGGGACCATCTGGTAATGGCTATTGGAAGTAAAACAAATACTTTCAAGATGGAAGACATGGGTGCCTCATTGTTGTCAAAAGAAATGCGGAGGAAGTCTTCTAAGATGGCCAAGGAGGCTCTTCCTGTTTAGGGTGGATCGAAGGAGAGAGGCAAGAAGAAAGACAAGAATTCTAAATCCAAATTTGAAGGGAGATCAAAGTCTCTTGGTAAAAATTCCAAGGTGAAATATTGGAATTGTGGGCAGTTTGGTCATATTTGAAAGGATTGCAAGGAGAAGAAAAAGAGAAGAAGAATAAATCTTCAGACAATTATTCTTCTCAGAGTGATGTAGATGCCTTCATTGTAGCCTGGGACACTCAGGCATTAGATAATGTCTGGCTAGTTGACTCAGGTGCATATTTTCACATAACATCTCACAAAGATTGGTTCACTAAGTATGAAAAGTATGATGGTTGAAAGGTGTACCTAGAAAGTGATTAAACTCTGGAAATTGTTGGTCGTGGAAGAGTCAACATCTAATTCCTTGATGGAAGAATCAAACGGATTGGTGGTGTAATACACATACCAGGTTTGGTTCATAACCTGCTTTCAGTCAGTAAGTTGAATGATGCTGGCATGCAAGTTTCTTTCTCGAGTGGAGGTTGTAAGATGACTAGAGGCTCAATGGTGTTGGCTAAGGGTGTATGCACAAGCACTCTGTACAAGCTAGATACACGTCCTATTCAATGTAACTGTTACCATTTTTTTGCTACAACTCAATTGGTGGAGCTGACTAAATACTGTTATATTTAAAAGTGGAAAATACAATTATTTTTGCATATGCTAAGTGCTGATTGCATCTTATTCATCATTTTATAAGTGACAGTTATGCATCAAAATGAGAAAAAAGAGTTCCAGGAATTGCTTTTCAGTGTTTCACAATCAAATGGAGTATAGGATTGAGCATACAAACAACAAATCATTTCAATTGCTTTCATTTATTTCATAAAGTGATTCATATTTACAACATTTCATTTGATTACAAGAATTCAAATGGTGATACATTCAAATAATGGTACAAAATTGCATTATAAATGCATTTTATTTTCAAAATGAAAAGTAGAAAGATTGAAATTGAATATTCACACAAGTCGTGGATGTAACTGTTATAGTGCATCATAAACATCACACTACACTATGGAAGATGCATAAAAAGAAAATTCACATAAGTATAGACATAATCATCATTGCCTATTGGTTGATGGCCGACGTAGAAGTGGTGCACCATTTGTATTATTTGAGCTCCATTGATCTGTAAGGAAGGAAAAGAGGGATGTTAGAGCTCTGACTATGAATGTACCTACATGAACCATCAACAATAAAGTAGTATGCTACTAATCATACACTGAAACAATAAGGAAAAGTGTAGGAACATGAGTTGAAAGAGAGACATCAACATCATCATATATTGTTTTATGCTAACATCGTTTGTTTATTTGTACAAGTATAGGAAAAATCATGAAGCTAATTACCATTTGAAGATCAAGCATGTGGAGAAAAATGGGCTCCCACAAGGGTAGAGCTCGGCATGCTGCCCCTTATTCATTACAAGTGGGCTGAGAAGGAGATTGCAATCGTCATGTTCATCAAGGAAGGAAATATAAAACTGAAGGAGTAAAACAGATTTCATCCATCAAGTTATTAAGTCAATTGTTCACTCATAATAGTCAAATATGTTTTTGAAAGCTACAGTGATAGTGAACAGGCATACATAATGCCTCAACAAAGAGAAATGTTACAGCTTTTCATTTTAGAAGAGAGCAAGGCATAAAGCAATTTTAAATAATGGAGCATAAAAATGCATGAAGAGTGCCAGATAGAAGAGCATACTTTTAAAAGGACAGACAAGCATGAGGAGAGCTCCATGTTTTCAAGCATCAAGTAATTCACTGTGTTATTTATCAATGCAACTGTAGTATTATCATTTCAGAAAGTTGTTTATATCTTTTAGCTATGCTTTCGAGGTATGCTTTTAAGGATATTCAACAAGGAGTTAAAGGTGGGAAAATATGAACAGATCAAACAAGAATTACAATGAGAAAAGTCATTTTTAGAATGAGCGGAATATACATTGAACATGGTATGAATGAGGGTTTGGAGTGCATTTTTGAAGAGTGTGACTATGAGTGCATAAGAGAGTAGAGTGAACAAATAATCTACAGTTCAATTTAAAGGATTTTTGTGTGCAAGGAGGGAACAACATTATAATGGTAACTGAAAAAGTAAAAATAAGATACCTGAAGGTTTAGTATATTTAAAGTACAGGATGCCATGTGAGAAATTAAATCTAGGATACATTTTTCCAGAATTCCATGAACCCATGTGAGGGTTTTCAAGAGCAATGTAAAGGGAATATGTGTTTTTCAGAACATTACACACCCAAGTGGGGTTTGTCAAAAATACGTTTATACAGTGTTTCCATGGTCGAGGCTGGAATGTAGCAGAGAATACATCTAGAGATACATTTTCTTCACATTCAATAAGTACCCATATGGTGAAAATTGAAACAGTAGAAAAACCATGTTGGGTCGAGCCCATATTTTTCATAAATAATTAAATATACGGATTCTTGTTCAAATTCTGAATACCCACATTGGGGTTTCGAATTTAAAGATAGATATTCAAATTTTCCATTAAAGCCACATGAGGGTTTGATTTTAAGATTATAGATTTCTCATTTTTTAGAATACCCATTTTGGGGTTTTGAATTCAAAGGAAGACATTACAATCACTAATACATTTGACTGCAAAATATGACGAAACTGTCTGATGAAATATGTAAAATTCGATGTTCGTCGGGTGCTTGTAAAATTTGATGTGTAATTTCCAATTTTTTGAAAGTTTATCCCTGACGTTCGTCAAAATTTTGACTAACTTGGGGTTCATCAAAATTTCGGCTATTATTTTCGTCGAATTTTTGACAAACATGAAAAATTAGAAAAAATCAAATTGTGGCCGACATAAAGAAAAGTGAGTTCACGTCTGATTTATTGCGACAGTGTTTTGCTCTACTTGAGACAGTTTGTGGAGAACTAAGGATGATTTTCTTGGGAAAATCTAAAACAATTGCAATCTCAAACAGCTCACTCACTATCACTTGAAGATTCCTTTCATGAGCATCCTTCTATAAAATCAAACTATGCCCTATAGACTGCCTACTTACTATAGGGGACTCATTGTTTCATGGTACTATAGTTTTTAAGATCCTTCAACCTTATTGACACTACTTCACAGTCCACAAGGTATTATTCACTATTTTCCCATCTTTGGTGAGTCTCAAAACACTACTCAAACATGCAATCCACTACCTCCATTATACAATATTAATGGCTAAGAAGAAACATTGAACCTATGATTACCACTGTTACTTCATTTGGAAAGTCATTCTCTGATTCCATTTTCCTTGTCTAACACTACCAAAAGCATTTGAAAAACCCTTAAGGTCAGCAAGGGGGTAAGGAAACTCACTGTTAAAATCTCCACTTTACTATGCAAGGTTTGAGCTTTATTATCTTGTCACTGCTTAGCCTGTTTTTGACTGTCACATCTCAAGTGACTGTCATTCTTCTTACCGTAGATTGCATTTACAAATGTCACTAAGCTACATAGTGTGCTTGTTATTGGCTATAATCTTTAGATTGCAATATTTTTTATTACCTACAATGTCTCAATCTTTCTGGTATTGCAACCTCACTAATCCGCTATAGTTATTGTTTATGTTTCTACGGAGGCCTAGGGTTTGTACCCTAATCATGCTCTTACCAATGCTTCTGTTGTTTTTTATTAGAGCTCTCTCAATGTTGAGGGCCCTAGGGATAAGCTCGTCATAAGAAGTGACACATTGCATCTTTAACTAAAAGGATAAATCCATATTGACATTAGCAATGATGATTCTGACTTGTTGCTCCTTAGGAATGGGTCACTTGCTCTTACTAGCTTGCTACCTCCATTGTTGTAGGAATTTTGTGATCAAGTTCAATATTCTGATTTTAGGAGTCTTAATGGTTGGAAATTATAGTAAAATCAGAATTTAATAAGTTTTGGAATTAGCATTGTAATTTTTTTTTTTGGGTCATTAACTTCAGACTATCTTCTCTTTTGTAGGGGTGGTTGCATGCCAAATTTTTTTGGTATAAAATATCGGAATTATTAGATTATGTTACCTTCTATGAATAAAAATTATTGGAGTGTGAGTTTGATATTTTTTGAAGATCTAAATAGTCAAGCTTGGTAAAGAAAAATCATGTTAGATAATATTAGTCAGAACAAAATGAAGAGACACTTGATAGATTGTGGGCTAGATTGAAAAGAAAGGGTGATGGGAAATGTTATTGTCCTTGCAATAATTGCAAGGGCTTAAAGACGAGATTAATTTTAATCACAACAGCTGAGAAACATTGTAGGTAGCATGGTCACGTTGAAGGGGGGCATGATTATCATCCATTGGTAAGTTGTTCATTATATGTGTTTATATTGATTGAATTTGTAAATGTTTATATTGTTTTAACATTTTATATATATATATATAATCACTTGATCATGATCATGGTTTATTTGTTTCTATCATTATTATAAAAGTGGGGCACCCTAGGGCAGATGATATGGATTATCATGGCCCAGCGAATGTGGTTTTGCAAGCGGACGAACATGGAGCTATGAATATCGAAGATGAAGTTAATGATCCCATGGAAGAAGATGATCATGCACTAGAAAACATAGTTGAAGATGATGGTACGAATACATTGATCCATGCCACATTTAGTGGCAGAGCTAATCATGATGATCAAGATGACTTTGATGATGTTCATGATTTACCTATACTTGACAAGACATACGAGCCCCTTTATGAAGGCTCTCACACAACTCTTCTCTCTGCTGTATTGTTGCTATTAAACTTGAAGGTTATGAATGGTTTATCAAACATATCAATCTCACAGATGTTAAGGTATGTCATATATGTCATCTTTTTTCATCTATTTTAATTGTTGTTAGTTCATCACTAGTAAATAAATGATGAAATATGTACCATTAATATTCTTTATATGAACAATTTTTTATTTTTTTTAGATTGATTGGTGAATTTTTGTCACCACCATCAAATATTTTACCTCGCTCATACCAAAATTTATGTGCCATTATGAAAGATATCTGAATGGAGTATCAAGCAATAAATGCATGTCCCAATGATCATATTATATATCATAAACAACAAAAATTTGCAACAAAATTCTCGAAATGTCATATCAGTAGATATCAAATAGATCAACTAACAAAAAAGGTGCCTTGCATGGTTCTTCGTTATATTCCCATTATTCCATCTATGCAACGATTATTTAGGTGTGAAAGCTTAGTGCAATTGATGGATTACCATGCACGGAATAGAAGTGGAGATAACATTTTTTGAATCCCTATAGATGGTTCTACATTTAGGGTCATGAAGGAAAAATGGCCACACTTTAAAGAAGAACCTTGTAATCTTAGGCTTTCATTGGGAGCGGATGGTGTCAATCCATTTGGAGAGTTGAGATCTATTTACTCAGTGTGGCCTATTTTTGTTATCAACAATAACATTCCTCCATGAATATCACTAAAGAGGAAGCACATAATGTTGTCAATGATTGTTCCAGGTATTTGTTTACATTAATTTTCTTTAACGTAGTAGCATCTCATTTGTCTTATTTGTTGCTTAATGACTTATATTTTTTTCATTCAATAGTCATGTACATTAATTTATATATATTGCAGTAAAATAGTTATAATAATTATGTAATGTTTATATTCATTCAACTAGGTAAGTACCAAGTTAAAGATATAAATGTATATATCGAGCCTCTTATCGACGAGTTACTAAAGTTATGGAATGGCGTCACTATGTATGAGGTCTCCAGACCAATAGGACAAAGACAATTTCAATTCCATGCAATGTTTGTATGGACAATTCATAAAGCCCCAGGGCTAACACATTTTTGTGGTATGTTATAATGTTCGACTGCACTTTAACAATATTTAATTTGATGAAGTAGATATCATGAATGTTTTTAAAATAATCTATTCATTATATATAATTATAAAAATTGATATATTTAATCCAATTATATATCATCTTGCAGGTCTTCAAACAAAGGGAAAATTTGCATGTCCAATTTGTGGTCCAAAGATAAAATATCATTGTTCAACAAGTTTAAGAAAGTAGGTGTTTGATGAGTATAGGAACTTCCTCCATAGAAATCATAAGTATCAAACTACTGAAAAACATCTTTTCAATGGGAAAGAGGAGACTACATTAAAACCATGAAGAATGTCACATCGCCTATGGAAGTTGGAATATAATAGAATTAATCATCAAGGTTATACATCAGATCAAATTGTTTATTTATCATATATAATATGTTTTGAATTTATATTTTTATATTGTGTTGTGTTTACTCATGTTGTAATTGACAATGATTGTCGTTAATTTGTTTAACTTATATGCTTCATGAAGGTCGTCAAGGCATTAATGGTCGGCTTCCACAAAGACTGAAAAGTTATCCTAGACAATTTAGTAGGTTTCCCTACTATGAGCAGTTACAAATTATGTATTTGTTTGATACAATGCATATCAGAAAAAATATAACAGAAACGTTATGGAAAATATTGGATTGAAGGCGTGACAAAGAAAAAATTGTCAAAATTTGTAGTGACATTCAGGAAGCCAATCATGCAATAAAAAATGCAATTCAATTAAATAGTGATGGAAACCAAATTAATATAAGTTCTCTTCCTTTGTTATTAACAGAGCAGCAAAACAATGCTATAAAAAAAGTCATACAAAAAATTTGATTTCCCACAGGATTTGCTGTGAACATAAACAATATAATAACAAAGAAAAGTGAATTTGGGTCAGGGATGAAAATGCATGATTGGCATACCTTCATTAAGGTAATTATTCTGGTATATTATATACACTTGTATATTGCATGTACTGTTCAGTGTATTGTTTTTACTACTTTTGGAAAAATAATGAAAAGATCATTTTATAATTGTTGCAGTACGTTCTACCTCTATCTCTCCCAGACAACTTTGACAACAATGTCAAGAAAGTTATATATGATCTTGGAAAATACATGAGGTAAAGTAGATTTGTTCAATTCATTGTATACATCTTATAATTTCCATTTGTTTTACTTGTTATGTAATATACTGTATATTTTTGTTAAATCTCATTAATATATTTGTGTCTTGAATCACTTGTAGATGGTCGTCATCTAAAAAAATCCATAAAGAAGATATAAATTATTGGAAGAGAAAAATTCCTCGCCTAATGTGTGAAATGCAAGTAATTCACCTTCTCAACATTTTTCAATGCACAAGAACACTACCCCTCATACACCAAGTTGAGGAGATTGAATTGTGTGGACCTGTACACACAAGGTCAATGTGGATGGTTGAGAGGCACTTGAAATTTTTGAAGGCTTTGGTTAGACAAAGAGCACATCCTAAGGGTTCTATGGTGGAGGGATATATGGTATACTATACCATGGTGTACATTAGTAAATATCTTCCTAAGTTTGCAGCAAAGATTCATTTAGATCACATTTGGGATCCCAACTCCATTAACAAATTCAAAGGGGAGTACCTATTTGGGAAAGGTAGATTGAGGAAAGTGAGAGGTAATTATAATGATGGTCATGGAGATTAATTGGAATGCATTTTACATATGGGTTTTATGTATATTGTACTTATTTAATTTTTAATCTTCAATATACATCAATTATAAATTAAGGTCGTATATTGTGGTATTTAACTAATTATACGTCATTTGTGAATTTCAATTTATTTTGGTATAGTTGGTCGATAGTGGGATGCACTACATTTGTATGTCACCAACAATTTTGATTGGATGACGGTATGGATTGAACAATGTCAACAATCCGGTCACACATTACCATGGGAAGGTGTGGCTTCATTGGTTAAAGAAGCTCATTGTAATGGAGATTCCAATGTTACAGAAAGGGAAATTGATTTAGCGTATGGTTTAAGAGATAAACATGTACGTATAAATTTATTAATCACCCATATTATTTAATTATTTTTAAGTATATTGATGTATATATAGATTATTTTCTTTGCATACATTCGGCCAAGAATAAATATGTTTATCAACTGACGATATTGCAATAATTTTTACATGTTTGACATATTGTAGGTGAAACACCACAAGGCTATGTGGTGCAATGGTTGTAAATTTTGAATCAAAATGTTGGATGACATGAAGAAAACTTGTGATTCTCGGTATAACTGCTAGTCTTTCAGGTGACTAATATTTCATCTAGAAGCGACATACATCCAGAAGTCTCAGAAAATTGATACTATGGGATTTTGGATGATATACTTGAGTGACTTTAAGTCCTTCAGATTAATTTTGTTCGTCATCCTATGGTACATGCTATGATTGAATGAAAATGATCCTGAGAGAAATGTTATTGAACATGATAATGGATTTACCATGGTTAATACAAGGTTGATCGAGCGAGCTAGAAATGAACCCTAAGTTCTTCCAAGCCAATGTGAGCAAGTATTTTACTCAGAGGTTCCAGGTATACCGGGTTGGTCATTTTTTGTTAGATATGATCCAAGAAGAAGGACGGTAAAGTATAATGTGGTGGAAGAAGAAGATACTGAAGAACTAGAAGATGATGTAGATGATGATCAAGATCAACAATTAGTTGATGATGTCCCTGACGAAGATGTCGAAGAGGAGGAACTAGATGATGATGATGTAGGAGTTAATGTTCATGAAGATGACATCTGTGTGGATGATGACATTATCAAAACTCATATCAATGACGATGATGATAATATGACCAATCCTTACAATGTCGAACTGGACCGATGATATAGACAAAGAGTTGGATGAAGAAGAAGATCAATGACATTGAAATGTATAAGTTATGCGATTATATTATCTATTTGATATTAATTTCTCGATAGAATTATATTTGACTTATGTGGTTACATAATTAATTCATGATGTTTTTAATTTTTATGCCATTACATAATTAATTTAATGATGTACTTTTAATGTTTGAAAGGTAAAAAAATTAAAACATTTCAATAGTGATGTTAACAACCTTGAAATTAGTGTGTTTTATGCTTCATGTGATCATAAAAGATTAAAAAGTCAGTTGTAGAGGTGGTTGTTTAGTGGTTGACATGTATGTTGGTTCTTTTTACAATGTAACTAGGTTTGTCTTCTAATATACCTATGGAATTGCTAATTCCAATTGAAGGTAGCTCGAAGGACCTGGACCAACTGACGAGGACTTTAAAATCCTCATACACTTCAGGTTCTGCAAGACCCGGGAGGGTGATCCCTTAATGTGTTTACAACCTCTGCACCATTATTATAAACAACATTAACAATAGCAGATGATCTCACTTAATAGCTCAACACGATAAGATAATATCAACTAGAATTGGTTGTTCATAGACAATATCAACTATTTGGAGCATAAGATAACTAAACACAATCCATTGTATAAGATAGTCAATGATTTGAAATTTTTAGCAAGCTCTAGGAAAAAACAAACAAATACTGAACTACACGAATAATTACAACTTAGATCAGTGCCATATATCCATTGCAAGAGTCAAATTCATAAGCATCTAGAGGTTTATAACATATTTAATACATCACATATAAGATCCCTGACAATATTGCATTATAATTTCATTAGTGTGCATTCTAACCCAGGACTACTTATCAAATCCTTATACAACACATATCTACCTATAATCCCATTCAAGCATTTTGATTAATTCCTTGAATTAAAGCTAAAATAGAATCATACACACCACAATAGTGAGATGGATAAAACAACCCTTAGTTATTTCATTGAAAGTTTAGATATGCATGTAGAATGGAGAGACATGAGCTCGAATTTTCATTTCAACTCAAATGCTAGTACTTTTATACAACATTAAATCTCTATGAACTCAAAACCTGTTACATAATGACTCAAAACCTAAATTACATTTCTCTAAAACCATTAGACTTTACAATTCACTCTGCAACTTCACATAGACTTGACAAAAATTATCTAACTTGCTAACGCGTACTTCTGGCCTTGAAATCCTTCTTATAGAAAATAAAGGAGCAAACAAGCACTGGGCTAGAAATTACACCTGTCACCAGTCAATTGGAGCACCTGGTGATATTCCAAAATTTGTTACAACAGCCACCACCTTGAAAAATATTCTTGTTCAAAAATTGTTACAACAATCATTTTGGAGCATATTCTCATTCATCATGTCGGTAGAGGAAGGTTGATGCAATAACAAAAAAATGCACGAAACCCATGCTAAGAAAGTCATCCATACAAAACTAGAAATGCTATAACCACAACATCTGATTTGCCACCTGTCAGTAGCCCACTCTTTTTACTCATCATCATTCAAATACTTAGCCACCCACCTCTGGTATTCTTCATCAGTTGGCCAGTCAAAATTAATCACCTCTTTTACCTTTGTACTATAAGGAAAATACTTTACCACTACCTGATTAGCATATCTTTCAAAAGATTCCAAAAATGAGCCGGTACCAATAATCTTATCCATACAATTTACCAACAAATCATCATCTAAGTCATCAAAAATTATTTTAATTTGATTATTGATGACTTCACTTGCTTGATCCTGCCATTGTTGGAGTGTTCTGATTCCCCCCTGCTCATCAGTTATATCAGGTAACAGTGTGTTACCCTAATCATTGAAGTTCTTTACCAATTCCTTAATCTTCCTACTTAGATCATCTGGTAAGGTTTGAAAACCTTGCAATGATTTAACTAATATATAAGTAGGATTCAATGATTGGGGCCTGTTATTTACATCAAACCTTAAGGCTTTATTCATAACATCTAGATTATTTTCCCTAGGGATCCAATTTTGAATTATTGGAATTACTATCTCTTGATCCCTATCAATATTATTTATTGCTTCAAATAGAAAAGAATACAAAGAATGTATAGATGGTAGTTTATTATCCACATTTTCATTTAAATGCTCCAAAACAAGAGTAACAATTTCTTTTTTTTTTGAAAGAAAACCCTCATCTTTTACACTTAGTGATGTCTATAATTGATCAATTTTCTCCATGAGCTACCTCTATGTTGGATCAACAGAGCACTCTATTTCTTCATCAACTTGTTCTAGAGGAGGAGTAAGAGTAGGATTTTAAATGGGAGACCCTGGTGTAGAAACATTTGGAGAAGCAAGAGGCATTGACCCTGATGTGGGAGGTGATGTGTTGGTTCCTAGAGCATTGGATGTTTCCCCAGTATGTCTATAGTTGAACCTTTCTACTTTAATTTGCAGCTCAACATTCCTCTATTGCATTTTACTATATTCTTCAATTAAAATGTTATACTTCTCCATTAGTCTCTTTCTTTTAGCCTCCTCCCTTTCAACAGTATTTTGGACCAACTTGGCCACATTCATAGCTAAACTAGTGGCTTCAGTTGTTGTAGTCTCTGAAGCCCTCTTTATTATTAATCCTCTTTTGAAATTTGGATTAATATCAACAATGTCTGGTTTTCTTCCCTATGGAGCCAATGCACAAATTGCCAAGGTCTCATATTCTTCACTAAAGGTAGAGTTTTATAATGCTGCCTTAACTTCTTCAAAATCCTGAAAATGATTCTTGAACTTCATAATGGCATTGAAATCCATTGAATTTGCGATGTCCCATTCAGGCAAAATTAAAACACCAACCTGATTCACTAGTTGTCTTCCTTCTTTAGGAGTGATGTTTTTGAACTCTTCCATTAGTTCAGCTTTCACTTCTTCATTATTCTCCTAATCTGACCTGTCAGGCCTTAGTTCTTTTCTCTCCTTGCATTTATTTTTATATTCCTCAAATTTCATCCTCCATGCCAATTGCAAGAATACAGGAGTCTTTACAAATGCATTGTCATCTAGGAACTCCTTACAAGCCTCCATTCTTGCATCCTGCACACTCTTACCCTTCATATCCAAATCGGATAGAACCAATTCAACTGACCTAGGAGGGGATGACATACCAACCTGCATGTCTTGATCAGTAACAATAATTTCATCTGTGAGATCCTCAGGTAGGTGATCAGTTCTTTGCCTCTTAGAGATTGGCTCAGGTGGTGGTGATGGGGGACTGTGCTCTGGTGAAGATTTTAATTCAATGATTTTGAAAGCCCCAGGTACTTTGAATTTTGAGCCTGGTTATGAAGGCGCCTTCATTATTTTCTTCCCTTTTCTGTCTACTTCTTCCTCATCACTGCCAGTATCCCTTTTCTTCCTATAGATGGGCCGCCTTTCTGTAGGCTGACATACTAACCTTGTTTCAATTGGCATATCACTTTGTCCTTGCATATCCAAACTTAGCCTTAAATTTATCTTTTTGGTTGTCAAGGTGTCCATTATCTCCTTGAAATTCTTCATTAAAAAATCAATTCTCTTATGGTATGGAGTGAATTCCATCAATGGATCATACGTTGGATCTATTTCATGCACAATATCCATTAGCTTACTATAAGCTATCCACTTTTCCTTGTTCAATTCCTGTCTATTTAAATCAAATTCATTCCTGATCAGGTCCTTAGGGAAATTGAACTCATGTGAAAATTTGCCACCTTTTATTCTTTGTCTGAAAAGAGAAAAAAAACCTTCAGGATCATGCTGTCGCTTTGGACCAAATCTCAAATGGTAATCAACAAAGAATTTGTCAAAATGTGTCTAGCCTCCCTTTGAAAATGTAAAGTTAGACACTACTGTATAATAAGGGAATAATGTTCCCTTCCCCTTTCCAACTAGGTTACCTTCATGAATACACCCCATCTGCCACATAACTTCTGCAAACCCTAGTCTTGGTGGCACATTGCATGGCAGTATGTGAGGGGTTCCTTGAAATCCATATATTTTTAGGACAGTGCTGACTAGATATGGGATAATGTCACCTCAATTATGTAAAACCCTCAATTTTGGTTTCCTCTACTTTGGCCTAAGGAAATCATGCACTTCTTGAGGGATCCTAGGTACATTTACCATCAATCTATCCCTCAATCTTGCAGCAAAACAATTATCAAATTGCACATAAATGGTGCTTTCCTTATTACAGGAAAAATATGCAGCCCATATCTATACTGGCAATCTTTGTCCATTAACTGATTATCTTAAGTTCATCTTCTCAGCAAAGAAATCAACATTCCTAAACAAAAACATATGCATCAACATGGAATACCAAAAGAATTGAGTACCAGTATCACCATTCTACAGCTTCAACAGTCCTTCATCTATCCTCTTCACCAAAAAGGAAGCAAAGTCATATGTTACAGAGAAGTTAGGGTGTTGTATTTGCACCCCCATGAACATGTATACAATTGACATTACTGTACCAAGGCTGAAACCCATAATATGACATAGTGAATAGAAAGTAGTTAGGAAAGGCTTTTCAAAACAATTTAATTTGAAGGGTTCTTGTTCACTAGGGCTGATATGAAATTGTGAACCCCCTGCCTTAACCAGATGAGGTGGAAGTATCTTAACCCTAAAAAGAGATTTCAATTTTGTATACTCCTACTTTATTTCTTCAAGATTAATAGGAACCAAGTCATCACTTGGCTCACTCAAATCAAAATTCTATTAGATAACATCTCTGTTAATTTCTAATAGAACCCCTCCATCATTATCTCTGATTACCTGTGTGATAGTCATATCTTTTGGGCACTGCTCTAAGTAAGTCTGCATCAGGGAACACATTTGGAACAACCAAATTTCCCACATCGTACATCCATCCATTTGAAAAAGGATGAGGCAAATTCCTCTGTCCATACCATAATCTGAACATTTCTAAGCCTGTGAGTGGAACCCTAGCATCAGCAATGTTGGAATTATTACACACAAACCCCTCCCCTAGGATTTTCTTTGGCATCAACACCAAACCTTTCCTTCTCTCATTTGTTGATAATGAAAATTGATCTAGAAAATCATCGTACAAGTTTCTTTTCAAATACTCAATGTGGTCAGAGTGTTGCTTGGTTGGTGCCATTTTAGACAAACTAGGGCCTCACTACAATGTTACACTTCAAGTGGCTATGATTAAGCAGAGATAGGAAATTACAGAGTAAAAATACCGCAATTCCTCACAATTTATAATTAAACAATAGCCCTAACAAAATATTTTAATGAACTCAGTGACAAGCATAGAAAACCCCCCCTTTCCCAAATTTAGGTGCAGAATGATTGGGAAATAAGGAAAATTAACTTCATGGCTTTTTTCATACAAACTCCAATTTTTGGCTGCAGCTGCTCGCAATTTCACTTTTGGCTCTGAAACTGTTTTCATGAAATACTTGGATGCTTTGTGATACAAATGAGATGAGTAAATTGATTTTATGTCAATCAAATCCTGCTAGTAGATGTCTCATCCACCATTAAAGCCCACTCACAGGCTGCACGAAGGGCTCCAACCATAATTTGATACAAATTTAAATTTGAGTCGTTGATCCTTCAGTTTGATCAAATCATTGACGACCATCTTCAAAACAGGCTAACATAATCACCAACATAGCAATAAAGGGGCCCACTATTTCATACGCCATGAAGGAATGCCATGTGGCTGTTGCCCACAATATCGCAATCCTTTGATTTACCATTACAGGATGGCGGGCACCATCGATCTTTTTACCATAAATCTTGCTCCTTCAAAAATGGTCGTCGTCTTTCTCCTTTAACTTTCAAGCAGATTTTCCCCTTAAAATCATAACATCTGCATTGAAATAAAACACGTGCATCTTACAAGCGCATTAGTAATTCACCCTGTAATACATTTAAAACTGACGAATGCTTTTTTCACTCCTTAGACTTCATTGGATAAGACACGTGGCAGGCACCCGCGACATCGCGATCCCAAAATTCCTAATCGCGGGATGGCGGGCACCATCAATCTTGAAGAGACAGCTCATCAATGATCACACAAATTTCATCCTTTAGGAAGGGCACGTGGCACCCACCCATGATATCGCAATCCCTGTAATCCCTAATCGCGAGATAGCGGGTGTTGTTGATCTCATTCCTTTAACATAGTCGCCAGCCATGTCGTTAACCTTCGAGCAACTTTTCCAGCGAGATTATAACATATCCTTCGATTTAGAACATGTGCGTCTGGAGAATACTTTAGTAATCTTCCCCTTAATACATTTAAAGCTAGCTAGTATTTCCTTTACTCTTTAGGCTTCATCGGATGAGACATGTGGCGCCCACCTGTGATTTCGCAATCAACCCAAGCACCATCGCGAGATGGCGGGGAACGGCTTAGATCAAATGGTAGTTGGTCAACAATTAACTCCAGTGGTCATGTCGCTGATGGCTTAGCCAAAGTCTTTCATTAAATACTAACCATGCAATGTGTAGGTTTTCCAAATTCGAAGATATGGGAGAAGATATCGATCGTACCCCGCCAATTTGTAGACCTAAGGTGTCACCCTATTATTTGGTGCGAGGTCAGCAAAAGGCAGATGTATGTCCTGTATGGAATGTGGGGCCCAATATCCACTATTGAGCTCATAACCCGTGGTTTTAGATCAACAACCAAGATCAAAAGCTAATGTAAATCTCTATTGTTCCCTACTAGCTCGCAAGAGGGAGATGAAGGTTGGTGAAGCATTAATGAATTATTCCTTGCTTGTGTAGTCACGTCGATCTCAATCTATGTGAAGATGTTGTTGTTGGCAATCATGAAGGGTGATCTTTGGATTCTCATCCAGCTCTAGTTAAATGGTGACAGTACATATGCCACCAAATTGCCATGTTTGCACATGCATATTTACTGAGCATTGATGAAGGTTGCCATTACCTCGCACAATAAATACAAGAGGAATTAACTACTAATAGTGTCATTCTTGTAGCAGTTAGAGCACTTTGTGGGTTGAGTCTAATCAAGTTTGAGTGCTTTTTTGAGAAGATAAAATGAGTAAGTCAGTAAGGAGGTCTATTCATTTGAGCTCACAAAAGCTCGGTCCTGCTATTCAGGAAGGTGCTTTGGTTGAGCAGCAATGTCCTCGAATTGCAACCTTCTACTGCTTTGGTTGCAGTAGAAGGTTTCAATTCTAGGACATTGCTACTCAACTGGTAGATGACAAAGGCAAGTAGTCGGTGTGCTCTGGATGCTTCCAACACTCGCCCATTGACCTTACAAGCAACACTTCTGATGATCTAACCAAGGCCGACTCGGACTACTATTGGTATTTAAGTTGCTTCAATCACGGTCTACCCTATGATGAGGAAATTATATATGTGGGCACATCAACTGTTAAAACCCCAAGCGGACAGACTAGAACTGTATTGAGCAAGGACAAGAAAGAAGAGGAGGCTGAGGGTCTACCATATTGGGAAACAACTAGAAGCGGGAGTGTATACCAGGGTTTGAGTGTTGGTAAGGGTAGGGTGGTGGGTAAATAAGAAGTTGTTGTGATACCTTCTTGAAAATTTGGTTTCCTGGTTTTTTTGCATGGATAGCGACAAGGGGATTTTGATGACAATTTGTGTTCCCTATTCTTTTACACTACCCCAATTCATGCACTATATATGTTTTGCAGATTCGATGTCTGGGAAGTTTTGTAATGAAAGTCAAATGCAATGGAGATTTTGTTCAAATGAAAAATTGTGGTGAAATTACATTTGAGCCCAAAGCTTGTTGCTCTCTTGTCATATAAAAGGGAATTCAAGGCTCATTTGTAGGGAGGGAATTGATGAAAGATCTAGCTAGGTTTTGAGTTGAATATATGGTTAGAAAGATATATGTCCTCTGACGAGGAAGTGATATATGTGGTGCCATTAGTTGTTAAAACCCCAAGTGGACGGAATATAATAGATAGTTTGTTTTGAGTTTTGGATGAATATATGCAAATTATCTTAAATTGTATGCAGATATGACTTATAAGCATGAATAAATGTATAATTCTAATATATTTTCTCTCCTTATGTGGATTTGAGTGAATTTTGAATTAAATGTTAATGAAGTTGTCATTCTTCTTTTGAAAATTTGTTCAATTGTGTGTCTATGTTTTTGCTTTGATTCAAGAAAATCAATTAAATGCTTAAATGGAGTCATAAGTTTACAATTATTTACAAAGGATTTGATAAGTAGTAATATATTAGAGAATTGAGCTCCATAATACAAGGTATTATATGAGTAGTCTATTCTATTAAATTCTTGGGTCATTTCTGCTAACAGTAAATGGGTAACTAAATATTTAACTGACGAAGAATAAAAGAATAATGTCACTAGTACAAAAACAACAATATGACTAAATAAACTACTAAAAATTACATATAAATGACTAATTTTGGTCACGTGACCATTAGTAGTTTATTTCCGGTCATTTATAATGCGACCAAATTTATGACTAAACTATTTGTCATTTATCTAGTGATTGATTTAGTCATTGATTTGGTCCTTGATTTGGTCATTGATTTAGTCGTTAATTTAGTCATTAATTTAGTCATTGATTGTTGTTAACTGGTCATTTATTTAGTCATAGTAGTGATTATTTAGTCATATATTTAATCATTAATTTAGTCATATATTTAGTCACTAATTTAGTCATTGATTGTTGTTAACTGGTCATTTATTTAGTCATGATAGTCATTACTTTAGTCATATATTTAGTCATTTAGTCATTGATTTAGTGGTATATTTAGTGCATTTTTAATTGTCATCATTTGGTAGTTTATTTTACTAATCAAAAAGAGCACTTATCAACTATCTAAAAGATTTGCACAATAAAACAACAATGAGAAGGCAAAAATAGCTTATTTTATTAATAAAAAAGATGTTACATACAACTGTGTAAGTTTGAAAATAGAGTTACAATTTTTTGTCCCAACATGAAAGAACTTGAAAGATTACAATACATTGCTAAGAGAAAAAAACTCGTTGAAATCTACTCCAAAATCTTTCCTTTATGTTGTTCAACAACTTATAAAAGAATAGGAGCATGACTATTTTTTTATATCATAACCTACAATCCCTTACCCTTGTAATGCTTGTTGATCCTCTAACTGTTATTTATTCATGACTTTTCTTTTATATCATAACCTACAGTCCTTTACCCTTGTAATGCATAAATACATGATACATCCTTAGAAATGAACTTTCATTCTATGATTGTGATAAAACTTCAACCATCTATAGGCTGCCCTCATTATGATTAGGGTCATCTTATGACCATGTTAATTGTTACTTCATTGTTTCTCTTACCATTGAACTATCCCTTAAAAAAATTGATCATTTACCTCTTCATATTCATATCTTGTTGGTTTCTTTATCACCAATCACGAATCCTACCAACTAAAGTAAATTTGAATCATTGTCCACAACTTTTCTGTTTGTCAGCAACTCCAGAAGAACAATTCCATAGTTGTAAACATCAGATTTCTCATTAAGCCTTGAGGTTCTTGCATATTCAGGATCAATATAACCAATAGTATCCATAACATAGGTGGTGTTGTGAGTTTTGGCTGAGGAAATGCACTTGGCAATGCCAAATTCTGACAAATGTGCTTTGAAGTTGTCATCTAAAAGAATGTTAGATATCTTTACATCCCTATGAACAATGCATTGGTTACAGTCACAATGAAGATATGTTAATCCTTTTGTAGCACCATAGGCTATCTTTAACTAAGTATTCTAGTCTAATTTAATCTTCTTTGATGTTCCTACACAAAAATTTAAAATGTTTGTTAGGTTCCCCCTAATCTATTTTGATCAGATGGTAGAAATATTGATTGGACTCATATTTCATAAATCTATCATATTTTTGCATA
This sequence comes from Sequoia sempervirens, assembly GCA_007258455.2. Classification (NCBI taxonomy): domain Eukaryota; kingdom Viridiplantae; phylum Streptophyta; class Pinopsida; order Cupressales; family Cupressaceae; genus Sequoia; species Sequoia sempervirens. Next base: position 578,963,010 of record VDFB02193867.1, on the reverse strand, counting down.
AAATCATTTTCTCACCATGTAGGATGTCCCAAAGACTTCCATTTACCATGTAGTCATAAAATAGAAATAAGAAAAAAATAGAATTGCATAATACTAAAAAAAAAAAAAAAAGAACTTGGAAGAAAGGATGCTAAAGGCATTCAGCTGCAGTTGGCACTTGCATTTTCTGTACAGCCTCGGCTCTGTCCACCTAGTCCAAAACAAAAAGCATGTGAACCAAGTTAGAATCCCCACAAAATCATAAAGAACAAAAAACATCATATGCTAACAACAAAAAAAGTAAATACTAAACAAGAACACTTCCCGAACTACATTCACAAGCATAAATTTATAAATATACTATTACTAGATTAGAAAGAGAGTACTTTGATAGAAAGCAAATAAGAGACAAAATTGAAGAATAGTTAGTTTAAAAAATAGATAGTCATCTTTACCACAAATTTATTTGAAGATCTCTTGATTTAGAGTTCAAAATTTGTGGACAAACTTACAAGTTTGCTTTAAGTGTAAGCAAACTATTCACAACAAAAGTATTAGTTATCTTTTCTAATTTTTTTTCATGCAAAACTTTGTAAACTCTTATAAATATTAAATAAGTGTCATTTACATTTAGATTTATAGAGAAAAAAGGAATGAAAAGTAATACTATGCATATTTTCTGCTGCAATTGTTGTCCAAAGAGTTCTCCTGGTTTTCATATTTATTTGTTTTGTAAATTCAGTATAATTTAATAACTATTGCAAGCTTTGTAGTGTAGTTTTTTTGCAACTCTGTATGCAATCTGCATATTTAATTCATGGTAATTTGTGTATCTATTCCATTCAATCCAATCACATTATACTCTACAATTTTCAGTCTTTAAGTTTAGCTGAAAAGTGTGATCATTGAATAAAAAGTTATAGGTATTTTTCAGCATTAGCTATAAAATATAAAACTTCTTGTCTAGTGCAAAGTGCTAGATAGCCTTGTGCCCTACCCTGAGAATAAAAAGGTGGGTTTTCCATTTAAGCTTGTTTGTATCATGTATTAAAATCCCCACTAGTTATGGTACTTTTATAAATTTCAGTATTAGGAAACTTATGGCTCCTTCACCCTTTCAAAAGGGCACTTCCTCTTCTAATTTCAAATAAAGGTTTTACCTTAGATACTGTTCCATTTTGTTTTGCACTAAAACTTGTAAATTATAATGCTAGAAATCTAGAAAAAAAACTCTATATACATATTCATAGCCCTCACAAATTATGGCGATTTATGTACAGATGCCTTTCAAATTAGTAGAACCATGCTTTGTGCTGAAACAAAAACAAACTTGACAACAAATGTTGTTCACATCATTTTCTATCCCATGTATACAATATAATATTTCAAAAAAATTAAAACAAGGTAAGATATTTTAGCGCACACAAAAATGGGGTGAGGTGAGAAACTGCAAAAAGATGGCCCTTGAAGAAAAGGCTACAAATGGAGACAGTTCTAGATAGAGAAAAAGCCTCCAGTGAAATGTACTAATCACTATATTCATTCAATTGGTAATGTCAAAGGGCTAATGTGAAGAGGGGTGTGGGATCTTCCAAACATAAAAGGAGGGCTGCAGAGACTATTAGAGAATTCGATGGCATACAAGTCATGTGAAGCTGCAAATGATGCAATGGGAATTATTTTCATTTCTAATGGAATTCCATTCCATGGTGTGCACTCTCCTTATTATAGAGATATGTTTAACAAGGTAACACTTGAAGGACCCTCGGGTATCAACTCAAGAGAAACTTGACTTAGAAATTGAAATACATCATTTCAGTTTGGATGGGTTGGGGATGTGGGTAAGGATAGGGAATTGGAATGAATGCACCAATGGATATTCATCAATAATCGTATATCTGCAGCAGGTTCATGTTCTCTTCAGAGTTGTTGAGAGTTCTAAACAGGACAAATATGCAGCTTTGGCTTTTGAGAGATGCTAGAGAGTAGATGTTTCCCCCATGTGATACAAGTTGTGAGACACACAACCCATGATTGCAAATCAATTTACTTGATATTCTAATGTTGGTATATGCATTTTACTGGACCCCATGTTGTATGTAAGAATTGAAGGACACTGAAAAGATTGATTAGGTGAAGATATCATGAAAAAGGCTACAAATGTTTATCTTCAACCACAAATGCATTTTATAGGTTATCTGTGAGAAAGAAATTCCTCAAACTTGTAGGTATGAGACACAACATCTATTTCACTTTGCTAGAAAAAATGATTTAGGTGCAAGAATTGTGTACTCTATGCTTTGTATGTGATGGGTGGTTCAGGTGGAGAAAGGATAAAAAGGAGAAGAGTGTGGAGTAGAGGGTTTTGAGTGATGATTTCTTGATCGATGCCAAGAATGAGATAACAAATATACTATTTTCTAACACAGACTCTCCTCATCTTAAAAATATTTATGGAAAATTTGAAAACATGTGTGGCCAAGCAAGAGTTGTTGAAGAATGGGATTCCATACTAGACTTCTATACTCAAACCAGTGTTCGAACAAGATTAATGCTTGTTTGAGAATACAAGCATATGCACTTAACTGCAATGATATGTGGAAAGGCATGGAAGAATACTTCTTCGCCATGACTAACATGCAAAGGAGGAGCTTGGAGCTTCTATTACAATTTCTTTCATTTCCAAAGCTCCTAAACTTTGAGAGGCCACTACACTCACTATTGACCATACTAAATATTATGTACACGGGAATGTGAAGGGGATTTTTACTCTTCTATTCGTGATCGATTCTTTCAAAAAGAAAGTAGCTAGAAAATAGGCTTAACACTAACATGAACAAAACCCAAGCAGCGAAAAATAAGAAAACCCAAGCAGCAAAAAAAAGGAAAATATTGTATTTGAAATGGCAAAGCATTAATAGAACTGGCAAGGATTACCTGAAGAAAATGGTGGTGAGGCTCCTCCGATGACTCCAAATCTTCTTCCTACACTGTTGTCTCCACCGTTAGCGTTGGCAAGGATATTACGATTCCAAGGCTACTACGCAGGTCTAAAAATTTCAAACATTACTATGCATTCACCACTCCAGAAATATAAATATATGCTACTCAAAAATTGTTGCTGCTAAGAAATGTAACAAAGTAATGAATTTGTAACGAAGTGATGAATTTGTAACGAATTTCAAATGCTTTATTTCAGACAATTTTGAATATTGCATGTCATACGTTACAATTTTGAATATTGCATGCCAACCATCTTTAAAGATGTTTGCCACCATGACAGCCAGCGAGGCTGTCAAAAAAAAATGAAAAAGGGTTAATGTTTATGAAGAAAAATTCTTCCCTCTACAACTAAATACACCTCTCGGCGTAATAAAAACTCAACAGATCTTGGAACTGTTCAATAGAATTTCAGTGCTTTGTGAGATTACTAAAAGAACGCCATAATAAAACCAAGAAAATGAAGCTAAGGATTCAAGAATAAGAAATAAACGTAACAAAAGAGCATCATAGAAATCTTCAATTATAAAAGATCCCAACATGTTAATTAATGTTTTTGAGTTTGTTAAAATCACCCTTCCTAGTCACATCTAAATCATAAAAGATGTCTTTAGGCAGCTTTGAAGCATGGCACTTGTAACTATGTATCCTCATTCCTAAATTTACATAATTGTGTGGCTATTTCCTTCCTTGGCTAGATTCACTGAGTTGCTCTCACAATATTTATAGTGCTCAAATTTGATTCTTATCATTATAATTTTGAATACATCTAATGAACCATCAATTTGAAGCATTACAATCAATGTTAGCTACCTAAAACCAACTCTAAAGAAAGTTGGGGTGTGAATGTTACGTGTTTAGGAATATCTATAAGGTGGAGTGTTTCACTTATACATAAGATATACATTAGCTTAATAAAACATGATTGCAGATTCCTAGGCTCTGCTCAATTAAGCATTTACAATAAAAATAGTGGGGCTATCCTGCACTTCTTGATTTCTATTAATTAGTGTTTGACCCTAGACCATGTAAGCGTACATCACATTCAGTCCACACAAGCATTTGATACCAATCTATTTGAGTAATTATGTGAACAAATTGAATCAATTTTATTAGAATACACAAATCCTGTAGACCGTAGATAAAATCTATGAAAGAGATTGTGAACAGACAAGAACTATGAAAGGAACTGTGAACACACAAAATCTATGAAAGGAATTTGTGCAGAAATATTACGACATCCTTATTTTGGGGTGGGCTATTCATAGGGACCTTCATCCTTATGCATTTCAGAGTCCACCATTTTAGAGAGAGCCCCCGTTTCTAGTATTGATCTCACTTCTCCAATTTGACGAGTTGCAGCCTGAAAATAAGGTTGAGACAATGGTTTTAGAGTATGTTTATTAAAATGAAAATTATGGCCAAGATTCTAATAATGGCTACCAGTGCCAATGGAGTAGGTGAGAGAGAGCCCCCACATAGCAATTTGGTGCCCTGGGTGAGGACTTGCGTGCCTAAAACTAAGCGCCAAATCCCTGGTATTGACCTTTCACTTCTCCAATTTTTTGAGCTATAGCCTAAAAATAGGGTTTCAACAAGGATTTTAGAGTGTTTATTAAAGTGAAAATTACCGCCCACATTTGCTGCCAAGATTTTCCATAAAAAAAAGTTCATTAAATTTAAAATTTCAGCCAAATCCGCCTGCCAAGATTCACCCGCTTCACTTTATTTTGAAATGTAATCCAAAATAATATATTAACAAGTGCCACGTAGTGGCGAGTACTTGCCTTTATAGTGTTTTAATTATTAGTTAATGTGTGTTTGTTAAATAGTAATGTTGATTTGATTCTAGTATTGAATAGGAGGGCAGTTTTGAAAATATGTTACTATGAATTATAAAATTCAATAATTGAATATGGTGATTGAGCTGTGTCAAAAATTATGATGATGATTATTTTTATTTTTTTTCGTACAGGCAGGTTTTAAAATTGGACAAAGTAAGTGTGTGGAACCTTATGCTGTAGGTAGAGAAAAGGGCTTGAACAAGATTATGGTTGCAGCAGATTCCCAAATTTTAGCGTCAAGTTTAAATTGTAATTTAGTTCTCCTTAATGTTTGGAATTTATACAGGGCCAAGTTGATTGAATGATTATGAGGTAGAGGTTGACAAGAAATAAAGGTGAAGCTATACAAAATGAAGGAAACTGCTAGAAAAATAAAACAGGAACATTGAGAGAAGAGAGTTTGTCCAAGAATTGTTAGGCTCTAATACTATTTGGCATTGCTCTATAAAAGATAAGAAATATTGAGAGGAAAAGAAGTATAAATTGCAAACCCCAAGGAATTTGTGTTGTTCTTATGATTGTTTACATTTTTATGTGCTACTGTTCACCAATTGACTAATTTTTGTCAAACTTTTCAAAATTTCCAAGTAACATCCCCTAAATTTTATAGAAAATTTAAAAAGATTATTAGATTTGCCAAATTCTACAAGATTATTAAATTCACCAAAATCTGCATCAATGAATAGTAAACCATGTTCCACAGTATTTATATATATATATACACACATGAAATTCTAAGATATATAATATAGCGAGAGAGAAAGAGAGATATACTCAAATTTCTACAAGTTAATGGACGACAGTATAACAAAAACACTATAGCATGGCACTGCTAAAATGATGTTGGATGATGTCTGCAAAATCCTGCATGCCAACCACATTCCAAAAAGAAAATGTTAGTCTGCACTTCTCATACAATTCCACACTTTACCAGACCATGGCCAATGCAGTTTTAATCTCTTTTACAACTGAATCTAATACCATGTCAGAAACTTTGGAGTTTGAGACTTTTTTGAAGAATAAAATCAGAAATCCAAATTATTGCTATTACTGTTAACTGTTCTATAACTTGTATGATTAATTGTGAATCTGAATTGTGACATGTTTATTGCCATTATACCAATGTTGATTCTGTCACTGCTGTCATGATTAATATTGCTGTTATACTGCTATCATGATATATTTATTGCTGCTATTATAATGCTTTCACCTTAGAATTAGTATTAAATATATCTCTTAGTTTGTGAGATGAAAATATTCACTTATCATTCTAAATTTGGAAGAAAATTCTCCAAGTCAATCAAAAACAAGATACTCAGTCAATATCAGCAATAAGTAGAACATCCATCTTCAGCAATATCACAGTTTGTGCTAGCCAATGAGGTGAGATTTGTGGAGCAGTTAAGAGATTAGGAAATTGTCCACATTTGGTCACAATCAGGCTACCAATGTTGCTTCTATCACTGCTGTCATGATTAATATTGCTGTTATACTGCTATCATGATATATTTATTGCTGCTGTTATAATGTTGTCACCTTAGAATTAGTATTAAATATATCTCTTAGTTTGTGAGATGAAAATATTCACTTATCATTCTAAATTTGGAAGAAAATTCTCCAAGTCAATCAAAAACAAGATACTCAGTCAATATCAGCAATAAGTAGAACATCCATCTTCAGCAATATCACAGTTTGTGCTAGCCAATGAGGTGAGATTTGTGGAGCAGTTAAGAGATTAGGCAACTGTCCACCTCTGGTCACAATCAGGCAATTGTCCCAGCTATGAGGGGAACTGAATTTTTTTTCTGAGTCAAGTGGTAATATGCCCAAGTTCAAAGCTTATTTAGGGAAAATTATTGTAGTGAACCTAGTTCCTGCCTTAGAGAATAGCTTATTTGTGGATTTATATTATGTTTTGGATATTTGTCATTGCAATTTTATATTTTTCATATTCCTAATTTTCAAGTTTTTAAACATTATAGTATATACCAGTTCAGTATACAACAGATTGTTCAACTGAAGATAGGCACCAGGGATAAAGAATTCTTTTTCAAGTGGGTAGAATAGAAAAACTCGATGCTCATATCCACAAAAGAGCCAAATATAATGAAGTATATCTCCAACTACTTAAGATGTCCACTAACTCCAAGTAGGGGATGCCATGTCCTGACCCTGCGAGACTTTGAATTGGACATATATTTCATTTTACAACTCCAAAGATGCAACAACCCCATCAATATAAATATGATTCCAAGAAGAGCGTACCCCTTGAAAGATCCCATTGCTTTTTTTCTGATACCCAAATAAAAAATTATCAAACGAGTATCGGCAGAGATCGGTAGAACAAGCAAAAAATCTCTTTATATAGTATACTTTTTCCCAATACCCAAATAGACAACTTTTAAGAATTCTCAGCAGAGATTAATAGAACACGCAGCAACTTCATTCATTTGAAAGACCCAATCCTGATACCCAAATTACAAAAATATTTCTTCCCACTCCTTGGTAGAGATCAATAGAACGAGAGGGTTGTTTATTTATTTGATAAACCCATATTTCACAAATACCCAATATTCAACTTTCATAACAGTTCTCAACAATGTTCAACAGAACAAGAGGAAGTTCTTTGATTTGGGCTATTGACTGGCTCTATGATTTTTTGAAATCATTAGCCATCTAGATTCAAAACTCCAAAGTTTGGCCTGCTTTATGGGCTAACTAAAATCAAATGATTTCACTATTGTTTGTTTCTAGAATCTTTGGGTTCTCAATCAATTTTTGAATGCTCATGACAGAAAAAGTTGTTTGAGGAAAGAGACAGCAACCCCACATGTTTGTGCTCAGCACATTGTAAAAAAGAAGTCAACACCTATTTTCTTTCTAGCTGTGTGCTTTCCTTGACTTGTAGTTAGTTACCATGGCGATGATTTTCTTCTTCTAGGCATGCATGCACTTGCATCAGAATTTTAAAGACCTCCAAACAATAACTGCTGCAGGTTTTTAGATGAAAATTCAAAATACACATTTTGTAGTTATCCTTTTACAAAGATTTGATTCAACCATGTTCACTAAAAAAATAGGCAGCATAGCCTCACTCAACCCAACCCTTATGAACAATTTTAACCTATGAAATTCTGTTTACTTTGGATCAAAATTCTAAATTTTAGCAATTGTCTCTTTTTTTGATGCGAAGTACTAAATTTCAACCTGGAGTCACCCACTCTAAGACCTAATGCTTTTACCAGTTGAGCTCATCTGATTTGATTATTGATATAAGTCCACCAAAAGACCAAACTAGGGATTTCAGTAGGATACCAAATATTATTTATTATTTAGTCACACACCCATGGACTTAGTACATTGTATTGACACCAAGAATTTGCTAGAAGGGGACTTGATAATAATTCTCTTAGAGGTTGTCAAAAATCTTTTTTATGTTGTTCCAAGTTTTTCCTTTCACTTGACAGCATTACACCCAATTGTGTGGGGAAAAATCTTTGTTGAGTACACATTGATGAGATTGCTGGTTGTTTACTATTCTCAGGACTGGGGTTATTCCCCCTACAATTAGTTATATTACCCAAGTTCCTTTAATCACCCATGGATAGATGGGTGTCCCCTGTTACAATATATCTTTGTCTTCAATACTCTCTTCCAATTGAAAAATCTCTTCCTATTTTGTTTTTATTTTTTGTCTATATAGCTGTCTTTTCAAGTTACAATGCCTTTTCCAGTACTGATATCAATTATTGTCCCCTGTTACAATATATCTCTGTCTTCAATACTCTCTTCCAATGAAAAAGAGTATCATATAGTAACTTCAATACTCTCTTCCTATTTTATTTTTATTTTTTGTCTATATAGCTGTCTTTTCAAGTTACAATGCTTTTTCTAGTACTGATATCAATTATTGTCAATTCTTTGGTATACTTGAATCCATGTCTGTAGGTTTGCATGTCAACCTATATTGTTCAACTTGTTTTTTATTGCAATTGAAATTATATTTATGTTTATAAATCATGAAGCACACAATCAAGAGTAGGAACTCAATTGAAAAAGAGAAAACAAGGATGTCACTATAAAGCCACTGTTGAAGACTAACATAACACAATTGTAGTAAAACAATTTACAAGCTATACATTCTTCAACGTTCAGAAATCTTGACTAATATTTTTGCAAGAGTAAATGGATTTATGTTATTATCAATATTCATTGAGATATTTTTTCATTTTCTTTTTAGATTCCATATGTTTCAGATTAAAAGAAAAAAAACTTAGACTTTTCAAAGTACATTTTTACATATTGTTAGGTCTTCATCTGCAATTGCAGTTGCATAGATGCATTAAGAGTTGTTATCATCTCCACTCTATTGAATCATATAAGATGCTTCTTTGGATTACCACTATCTGCATATTGAAATGAGGTTTGTAGAAAGACCAAATCTAAACGACTTTCTGTCATGTGGTCCCTATTTCTTTCTTGAGCAAACAAACTGTAAACCTTGACACTCTGTTTCAGGACTCAAATTTCATCATGTCAAAGTGAGTCATTAAGCATTCAAAACAGTTTTGATCTCGATGGAAGCTTGGAGCAGAAATTACAATTTTCCCCAAAAGGAATGTGGCATGGTTATACCATATATAGAAGGGAATTGAACCTTAGTTATCCTTTTTGGTCATTATGTCTGTTTGTTGTTATGGCGGCGATGCACGGAGTAGTATCTTGTCAGCACACATTTAGGAACAACCTGATTTGACATGCAAAACATGTCACATGCCCGCGACACTAAACAATATGACTTCATGTAGATCCCTATGGTTTCAACATAAAATTCCCAAACAAACAAAACCGTTTTGATAAGCTCTAGGCTTCCTATACACTAGGGTTCCAAGCAAAAACAAATTGGTAGGATTCGACAATAATGCAAAAGAAAAAAGTGTAGATTTAATGATTCAGCTCGAAATCCTTCATTTTACTGGCAAAAGGAGAGGGAAACAAAGAAAATCCTCCATTGAAACGACAATTACGATTACATAAACATCAAAAAAATCCAAACATACCTCATAAGCTCCACGAGTACCTACAATCTTCAGGGATTGAATGAAAATATGAGTTGCTTTATTTCGATTCGAATGCCCGTCTCGCCACTATTTATATAGAGTTAAAAAGCACGAATTCAACAACCAAAACTGCCAAAACCTTAAACTGCAAGCAACTTCAAAATTCCAACCACAGAACAAATGGTTACATTTGCATATAAATTAGCACGTGTAAAAGCCACTTTGAAACTAGGATATATAGACAAGAATCTAAATAAATACCTGATTCAATTGCAGAAGCTTGTCCATAAGAGCAAAACCAACCGCTATAAGCTATTTATTGACAGTAAATTTTTCAGTTCTATGGATTTAAAGAAAAAACCTTGAAACAACAAGCTTTAAATAAAAAAAAAACTATATTAAATCACCCTATGAAAAAAATTTACTGCATGTGGATTTCATGCGTCCAAATCCTAAGCTTTAAATAAAAAAACTATATTAAATCACCTTACCAAAAAAAATTTACTGCATGTGGATTTCACGCATCCAAATCCCTGAAAAAAACAGAAATTTTATCCACGGATTTGTTATCGCTGCAATGAAGAAGGGATTTCTTTGTCGGGTTCCTTATCCTTGCAAACAAAACAGTTTATTGACACGCCTTTGACCTCGCCTGAGAAATCCGCCAATAACACTCAAATTTTATCAACCAATCATATTGATGTAAAATATTTTAGAAAAAATGGAATGTTAAAAAACTTGCATATTAACTTTAAGAGAAATAATATTTTGCTCATACAACTTAAAATACTAATTTATAATTGGTTAGCTAAAAAAATATTAATAACAAGTTAATCAAACTACAAGGAAAATCCATTGCAATAGTATGGGCAAGTACTAATAATATATTATATTATATTACAATGTAATATATTATAATATAATATTATAGTATTATATAATATAATTTTATTTTATTATACTATTATGATATAATATAATATAATATTATAATTATATTCTAATACATTATATTATAATATAATATTGTATAATATATATATATATATTATATTATATAATATCATATTATATTATATTGTATTATAATATAATATATTATTATTATTATTATATTATATTATAATAGAACCCACTCCCTCAATTTGATTTTTTTTTAATTAT
>VDFB02193867.1:578926969-578951863 GCA_007258455.2 Sequoia sempervirens | reverse complement strand
TTCCCTATTTTTTAGGGTTGCTTTTTCTATTTTTGGAAAGTTTCTATTTTTGGAAAGTTTCTATTTTTAGAAGGGTCCCGAGTTCTGAAAACGCACTCAGAAGTTCGAAAAACTCAATAGAACTCTCAGAAAATCAAAATGAAAAAATTGAAAAATTTTGAAAAATTTGCAAAAAAAAGTTCAAAAAGCATGAAAATCAGGCCAAAAACGTTCAAAAATCTGGAAAAACCAGTCAAAACCAGTTCAAGATCAATCAGATCTGAAGATGAAATCATGAAAATCAGTTCTAAAATGGTGAAATCTGTGAAAAATCTGCTCAAGTCTGGAAAATTCGCCATGAAAGAACGATGAAGAAAGGTATGTGAAGGCCCAAAAGGTCTTGAGATATGCCCAACACTTGGGAATCATATCCCTGCATCTTGAGGCAACGTCCAAGGAAGCTCTGAAGTCCGCCATGCATAAAGGTGGGACATCCTAAGACTGCCCAAAGTCCGCCATCCATGTCCAAGGGAGCTCTAAAGTCCGCCATGTGCTTGAGGGAAGTGCCAAAGGGTCTTAAAGTCCGCCTTTGATGTCCTTGCATGCTCTAAAGTCCGCCATCTGCCAAGGGGGATATCCTATAAGACCTTCAAAGTCCGCCCTTGCATCTTGAAGACATCCTTATCCCTTCCAAAGTCCGCCCAGCACATAAAATGCACATCCAAAAAGGTCTTAAAGTCCGCCATTTCACTTTAAAGGACGTCCAAAATACTAATGAAGTCTGCCCTTGAAAGGTGGGACTTGGCTAAAGGCTATTGAAAGTCCGCCTAGGCATGAAAGTAAGGAAAAATCAACATATTTGCTAAGTGTTGGCGCCCAGCTAGGGAGAATTTTGAAATCTGGTTAAGTATGAGGACCTAAAAGGGTAGAAAATCTTTTCCAAAGGGATAAAATGATGAGAATAAGTTCTAAGAAGTTGAGTAAATCCACCCTAGAAAAGAGGGGCGTCCAAAAAAGTTCATCCTAAAGACTTACAAAGTCCGCCACATGCTTGGAGGAGCTAGCAAAGTGTCAAGGACATCCATAATCTTCGTCCAAGATGTCAAGGAAATCCGCCTAAGATGGTAAGATAATAAGAATTTTGGCTAAGTGTTTATGCCAAGTCTAAGAAGAGGTTCGAATATTTGCCTAAGTACAGAGGCTAAAAGGATGAAAAATGAAGACGTTGGCCAAGTATTGTGACACTTTCGAGAGGACATGTGCTAAAGATTATCAGGATATGGCAAAGAATAAAACGGAATGTGCCTAGCACGATGAGGAAAAGAGATAAAATTTTCCTAAGTATGGAAAAAAATGTCGAGAAATTGTCAACTTTGACCCAAGAAAAATGCCCAAGGCAGGGAGAAAGGAAGGGTCGTCCTTGGCCAAAGGGAGGAAGAATATGTCAGACATCAAGGAAATTCGCCCAACGAAGACATTCGGACAAGGATTTTTCCTAGAAAAATTTGACTGAGCAAGGAAGTATTTGACTTTGGCAGAGCAAAATAAGCTTAAAATCTCGCCTCGGCAAAGAAAAATAGGGATCTGGCAATGAAATTCTCGACGGAATGGCTTAAGATTTGACTTGGCTAGACGAAATTGAGGATAAAATCAGAAAATGCACTGTTAGCCAAGAAAAACGAAGAGGAAATCGAAATAGCCATGGGTCGAAGACGAACGGGTTGGAATAAATTAAAATATTTTTAATATTTTAATAATTTTTATCTCAACTGCTTGGAAATTTAAAAATGCCTTGGACAAAATCGAATTCGCCAGACGATGTTTTGGAGGAAAATAATTTGTGCCGGCCAGAGATAAAATCCAATGGGAAAAATTAAATTCGCCATGGCTTCGGGAGAGAGAGGTAAAAATTTAGGAGAGAGAAAATCTAAATTTGTTTATTTTATTTCTTGCAGGTGGATAACGATGCGAGGCGAGTCTTCAAAGAAGAAGCAAAGGCATGGAATGGAGGCAAGTCTGCTTCAAGCCAGATAGAGTGAAGGAAAAAGATGGCACAAGCATGAGAAAGTCTGACTTTGCCCAAGCTCAGCATGTCCAAACCTTTTCCGACTTTGCTTGGAGAAGGTATGTCCAGACATCCATAAGATCCGCCAAGTACAATGGCAAACATGATGCAAAGTCCGACCTAGACCAAGAAAAGAAATGTCAAAGTGTTGAGAAGGTTCGCCAAGCATAAAGAAAAGATGGCAAAACCACTAGCAAATCCAACTTTGCTCAACTGAGAAATGGCACAAGCATGATAAAGTTCAACTTCTCCCTAGAAATGTTTGTCCAAAGTGGCTTGAAGTCTGACTTAGGCCGAGAGAGAAAACGTCCAAGCTCATATGAAGTCCACCCAAGGAGAGGACGAGAAAATTGGCTAGAAGAATTCACTAAGTGTTGGACGGAAAACAGGAAGGGTGAAGAGGAAAATAAAGAGGAAGTGAATAAAATTCTTGTCGAGGGATGGAATTTGTCCTACATAGCACAAGCCAGATTCAGAATTGAAGGCAAATCCACAGGCAAAGTTCGTTCGAGCATGGTGTTGAATGATCCAGATGATGTTACAAAATGAACCTGAATAGCCAAAGTTTGGCTAAGTCTAGGAAATACTTCACAGAGGAAATTCCAATTTCCTCCATTGTGGCGAAAGCACAAAGGCATTCTTCTCCAAATTCTAGACACTTGAAAGGAATCCAAGATCAAAGTTAGGAAGGAACAAGCACAACGGACAGAGTTATCGGCAAGGAAAATATTCTAAGGCAAGCACGTGAAGAAAAAGAAGCAACCAAGGAAGACATCCAGCACGCTGAGGTGGCGCCTCGTCATCTTCCAACCAATCAAATTGTTCCAAATCAACATGCAACAACTTTCTATTTTATTGTTGATTTATATTTAGCAAAAGGGACAAGTGTCCTCAAATGAAATTTTCTCATTGGTCGAAAGTGACAAACCCTAATTAGGGTTTTATTTTGTAATCTCGGCCGTTGATTTGAAATCAATCTTGGCCATTGAATTGTAATTGGGGAGCCTATAAATTGAGCTCGCCCCCTCATTTGTAATGTGTGGAGACTTGTTATGTATATTGTCGCATTGAGACTATTTTGAATGATAAAAGCTCTTGAGCATGATTTGCCTTGAATCACTTCTTATTGTTGAATAGTAAGCGAGGTTACATATTATCTTCCGCCATAGATTAGAGTTAAAGTTAGATTAAATAGAATTTTCTTTGAAAAGTTGTTAAATTGAATGAGAGATTGATCGTATTGATTCGATGGTGAAGTGTAGCTCATACTTTTTTCGAATGGATGATTTGCATTCGATTTGTAAAGTTAGCCTGAGCTCTTAAACGTGGAAGCTTAACTTCAACCTCATTCGAGGTGTGAAAATTATTCTCACAAACCCCTTGAAGATTGCACCCACTTTGCGTATGTTGTCCTGCAGGAGGCAAAACAAAGTGCGGTTTATTCCTCTTCACCGAGTCCTTACTGTCTCTTGAGTTCTTAGGCTTAGACTAGACTCCCCTAAACCCTATTCTTTTTTCCATTTTTTTGAGATCCACAATTGAAAGTCCTAATTGAGAACCTACAAAGATAAATTTCCTAAGTCCCTAGCTTGTGCAGACTTTCTACGTAAGTCCCCTTGTTTATTACCAGCATTATCACAACGACCATTGAGCTTATCCACCGTCGAGACCCGACTAAAGAAACCTTGGAATCGCCTATGCGGTGGTTTTTCAAGAGAGGATAGAGTGTCTTTGGACATTTTTATTCTGATGTTTGGTGAATGATAAAACACTCATCAACACTACTATTCACCAATTGACTAATTTTTGTCAAACTTTTCAAATTTTCCAAGTAACATCCCCTAAATTTTATAGAAAATTTAAAAAGATTAGTAGATTTTCCAAATTCTACAAGATTATTAAATTCACCAAAATCTGCATCAATGAATAGTAAACCATGTTCCACAGTATTTATATATATATACACACACATGAAATTCTAAGATATATAATATAGTGAGAGAGAAAGAGAGATATACTCAAATTTCTACAAGTTAATGGACGACAGTATAACAAAAAAACTATAGCATGGCACTGCTAAAATGATGTTGGATGATGTCTGCAAAATCCTGCATGCCAACCACATTCCAAAAAGAAAATGTTAGTCTGCACTTCTCATACAATTCCACACTTTACCAGACCATGGCCAATGCAGTTTTAATCTCTTTTACAACTGAATCTAATACCATGTCAGAAACTTTGGAGTTTGAGACTTTTTTGAAGAATAAAATCAGAAATCCAAATTATTGCTATTACTGTTAACTGTTGTATAACTTGTATGATTAATTGTGAATCTGAATTGTGACATGTTTATTGCCATTATACCAATGTTGATTCTGTCACTGCTGTCATGATTAATATTGTTGTTATACTGCTATCATGACATATTTATTGCTGCTGTTATGATGCTTTCACCTTAGAATTAGTATTAAATATATCTCTTAGTTCGTGAGATGAAAATATTCACTTATCATTCTAAATTTGGAAGAAAATTCTCCAAGTCAATCAAAAACAAGATACTCAGTCAATATCAACAATAAGTAGAACATCCATCTTCAGCAATATCACAGTTTGTGCTAGCCAATGAGGTGAGATTTGTGGAGCAGTTAATAGATTAGGCAACTGTCCACCTTTGGTCACAATCAGGCTACCAATGTTGCTTCTATCACTGCTGTCATGATTAATATTGCTGTTATACTGCTATCATGATATATTTATTGCTGCTGTTATAATGTTGTCACCTTAGAATTAGTATTAAATATATCTCTTAGTTTGTGAGATGAAAATATTCACTTATCATTCTAAATTTGGAAGAAAATTCTCCAAGTCAATCAAAAACAAGATACTCAGTCAATATCAACAATAAGTAGAACATCCATCTTCAACAATATCACAGTCTGTGCTAGCCAATGAGGTGAGATTTGTGGAGCGATTAAGAGATTAGGCAATTGTCCACCTCTGGTCACAATCAGGCAATTGTCCCAGCTATGAGGGGAACTGAATTTTTTTTCTAAGTCAAGTGGTAATATGCCCAAGTTCAAAGCTTATTTAGGGAGAATTATTGTAGTGAACCTAGTTCCTGCCTTAGAGAACAACTTATTTGTGGATTTATATTTTGCTTTGGACATTTGTCATTGTAATTTTATATTTTTCATATTCCTAATTTTCAAGTTTTTAAACATTATAGTATATACCAGTTCAGTATACAACAGATTGTTCAGCTAAAGATAGGCACCAGGGATAAAGAATTATTTTTCAAGTGGGTAGAATAGAAAAAATTGATGCTCATATCCACAAAAGAGCCAAATATAATGAAGTATATCTCCAAATACTTAAGATGTCCACTAACTCTAGGTAGGGGATGCCATGTCCTGACCCTGTGAGACTTTGGATTGGACATATATTTCGTTAGACAACTCCAAAGATACCACAACCCCACCAATATAAACATGCTTCCAGGAAGAGCGTGCCCCTTGAAAGATCCCATTGCTTTTTTTCTAATACCCAAATAAAAAAATAATAATTATCAAACGAGTATCGACAGAGATTAGTAGAACAAGCAAAAAATCTCTTTATTTAGTATACTTTTTCCCAATACCCAAATAGACAGCTTTTAAGAATTCTCAGCAGAGATTAATAGAACACGCAGCAACTTCATTCATTTGAAAGACCCAATCCTGATACCCAAATTATAGAAATTTTTCTCCCCACTCCTCAGTAGAGATCAACAGAATGAGAGGGTTGTTTATTTATTTGATAAACCCATATTTCACAGATACCCAATATTCAATTTTCATAACAGTTCTCAGCAATGTTCAACAAAACAAGAGGAAGTTCTTTCATTTGGGCTATTGACCGGCTATGTGATTTTTTGAAAATGAAATCATTAGCCATCTAGATTCAAAACTCCAGAGTTTGGCCTGCTTTATGGGCTAACTAAAATCAAATGATTTCACTATTGTTTGTTTCTAGAATCTTTGGGTTCTCAGTCAATTTTTGAATGCTCATGACAGAAAAAGTTGTTTGAGGAAAGAGACATCAACCCCACATGTTTATGCTCAGCACATTGTAAAAAAGAAGTCAACACCTATTTTCTTTCTAGCTGTGTGCTTTCCTTGACTTGTAGTTAGTTACCATGGCCATGATTTTCTTCTTCCAGGCATGCATGCGCTTGCGTCAGAATTTTAGAGACCTCCAAACAATAACTATTGCAGGTTTTTAGATGAAAATTCAAAATACACATTTTGTAGTTATCCTTTTATGGAGATTTGATTCAACCATGTTGACTGAAAAAACAGGCAGCATAGCCTCACTCGACCCAACCCCAATGAACAATTTTAACCTATGAAATTTTTTTTATTCTGCATCAAAATTCTAAATTTTAGCAGTTGTCTCTTTTTTTGATGCTGAGTATTGAATTTCAACCTGGAGTCACCCACTCTAAGACCTAATGCTTTTACCAGTTGAGCTCATCTGATTTGACTATTGATATAAGTCCACCAAAAGACCAAACTGGGGATTTCAGCAGGATACCAAATATTATTTATTATTTAGTCATACACACCCATAGACTTAGTATACACACCCATGGACTTAGTACACTGTATTGACACCAAGAATTGGCTAGAAGGGGACTTGATAATAATTCTCTTAGAGGTTGTCAAAAATATTTTTTATATTGTTCCAAGTTTTTCCTTTCACCTGACAGCATTACACCCAATTGTGTGGGAAAAAATCTTTGTTGAGTACACATTGATGAGATTGCTGGCTGTTTACTATTCTTAGGACTGGGATTATTCCTCCTACAATTAGTTATATTACCCAAGTTCCTTTAATCACCTGTGGATAGATGAGTGTCCCCTATTACAATATATCTCTGTCTTCAATACTCTCTTCCAATCGAAAAATATCTTCCTATTTTGTTTTTATTTTTTGTCTATATAGCTGTCTTTTCAAGTTACAATGCTTTTTCCAGTACTGATATCAATTATTGTCCCCTATTACAATATATCTCTGTCGTCAATACTCTCTTCCAATGAAAAAGAGTATCATATAGTAACTTCAATACTCTCTTCCTATTTTATTTTTATTTTTTGTCTATATAGTTGTCTTTTCAAGTTACAATGCTTTTTCTAGTACTGATATCAATTATTGTCAATTCTTTGGTATACTTGAATCCATGTCTGTAGGTTTGCATGTCAGCCTATATTGTTCAACTTGTTTGTTATTACAATTGCAATTATATTTATGTTTATAAATCATGAAGCACACAATCAAGAGTAGGAACTCAATTGAAAAAGAGAAAACAAGGATGTCACTATAAAGCCATTGTTGAAGAACATATCTTTCAGATTGTTGAAGACTAACAGAACACAATTGTAGTAAAACAATTTACAAGCTATACATTCTTCGACGTTCATAAATCTTGACTAATCTTTTTGTAAGTGTAAATGGATTTATGTCATTATCAATATTCACTGAGATATTTTTTCATTTTCTTTTTAGATTCCATGTGTTTCAGATTAAAAGAAAAAAATTACAGAATTTTCAAAGTACATTTTTGCATACTATTAGGTCTTCATCTGCAATTGCAGTTGCATAGATGCATTAAGAGTTGTTATCGTCTCCACTCTATTGAATCCTATAAGCTGTTTCTTTGGATTACCACTATCTACATATTGAAATGAAGTTTGAAGAAAGACCAAATCTAAACGACTTTCTGTCATGTGGTCCCTATTTCTTTCTTGAGCAAACAAACTGTAAACCTTGACACTCTGTTTCAGGACTCAAATTTCATCATGTCAAAGTGAGTCATTAAGCTTGGCATTCAAAAGAGTTTTGAGTCTCGATGGAAGCTTGGAACCCGGAGTACAATTTTCCCCAAAGGAATGTAGCATACAGTTATACCATATATAGAAGGGAATTGAACTTTGGTCCTCCTTTTGGTCATTATGTCTATTTGTTGTTATATGGCGAGTCTTTCACAGGAGTAGTATCTTGATAAGCTTTACATTTGGGTACAACCTGAATTGACATCTAAACATGTCATGCCACGACACTAAACAATATCGGCTTCATGTTATAAGATCCCTATGGTTTCAACATAAAATTCCCGAACAAACAAAACCATTTTGATAAGCTCTAGGCTTCCTATACGCTAGGGTTTGAAGCAAAAACAAATTGGTAGGATTCGACAATAATGCAAAAGAAAAAAGTGCAGATTTAATGATTCAGCTCGAAATCATTCATTTTACTGGAAAAAGGAGAAGGAAACAAAGAAAATCCTCCATTGAAATGACAATTACGATTACATAAACATCAAAAAAATCCAAACACACCTCAGAAGCTCCACGAGTACCTAAAATCTTCAGGGATTGAAATGAAAATATGAGTTGCTTTATTTCGATTCGAATGCCCTTCTCGCTACTATTTATATAGAGTTAAAAGCATGAATTCAACAACCAAGACTGCAAAAACCCTTAAACTGCAAGCAACTTCAAATTTAACCCTGAAACAAATGATTTTGTTGCATATAAATTAACGTGTAAAGCCACCCAAAACTAGGATATATAGACAAGAATCTAAATAAATACCTGATTCAATTGTAGAAGCTTGTCCATAAGAGCAAAACCAACTGCTATAAACTATTTATTGATAGTAAATTTTTCAGTTCTATGGATTTAAAGAAAAAACCTTGAAACAACAAGCTTTAAATTAAAAAAAACTATATTAAATCACCCTACAAAAAAAAAAATTATTGCATGTGGATTTCATGCGTCCAAATCCTAAGCTTTAAATAAATAAAAACTATATTAAATCAACTTACGAAAAAAAATTTACTGCATATGGATTTCACGCATCCAAATCCCTGAAAAAAATAGAAATTTTATCCATGGATTTGTTATCGCTGCAATGAAGAAGGGATTTCTTTGTCAGGTTCCTTATCCTTGCAAAAAAAACGGTTTATTGACACCCTTTGACCTAGCCCGAGAAATCCACCAAGAACACTCAAATTTTATCAACCAATCATATTGATGTAAAATATTTTAGAAAAAATTTAATGTTAAAAAATTTGCATATTAACTTTAAGAGAAATAATATTTTTCTCATACAACTTAAAATACTAATTTATAATTGGTTAGCTAAAAAAATATTAATAACAAGTTAATCAAACTACAAGGAAAATCGATTGCAATAGTATTGCCTATGGGAAAGTACTAATAATATATTATATTATATTACAATGTAATTTATTATAATATAATATTATAGTATTATATAATATAATATAATTTTATTATACTATTATGATATAATATTATAATTATATTCTAATACATTATATTATAATATAATATTGTATAATATATAATAATATATATATATATTATATATTATATATATTATATTATATAATATCATATTATATTATATATTATAATAGAACCCACTCCCTCAATTCGATTTTTTTTTAAATTATCCACTTTAATATCATATTGCCTAAATTTTATTTGTGACTAATTATTTAGTCATTTTTATTTGTGTAATAAAAGTTAAAGAATTCAAATGTTAAAAAAAAATATATATATATGTGAAAGTCTTAAGACTGCATGGAGAGGCAATGCCTTCCACGCAATAGGTATTTTTTGTGCACCAAGCAACCTAGGCGGCCAAATGGCCTGCTTAGGTAGGGGTCCCATGAGGGTGGCTTAAGCTCTACGAATTATGATCAAATTCGAAAGAAAAAAGAATAGAGTAATAGTCATTTATTTAGTCATTTTTATTTGTTTGATATTAGTCATTTATTTAGTCATTTATATAGTCATTTATTTTGTCATTTAGTTGTGATGCTACCCGATGACCAAATTAGTCACTTATGAATGACCAAATTAGTCATTTATTTTCCAAATTCTATTAGTGTTAGTCATGAGACTAAAAGTTTTAGTCACGTAGTCATTTATTTTCCAAATTCTACTAGTGTGTCAATGGGTCACTCACTCACTCTATCTCTCTCCCCTTAACCCTAAACCCTAAACCCTTAAACTCTAAATCCTTAATATTAGGTGTATTAAAAACATTATAAAAGTATAAATTTTTGGAGTTCTATTAGGAATTGAATGATAAATGACGATGAATGGGAAAATCTAAGGCACTTTAATATTTTCAACTAAAAATTTAAGAGTTCAATTAGGATGAGTGTTCACTTAGGGTTAGGTTTAGGGTTCAATTAATATTCAATTTGGGTTAGGATTGAGGATGAGGTTGGGGTTTAATTAAGGTTATGAATTAAATAAGAGTTCAAATAGGGTCAAGGTTAAGATTAGGGTTGGGGTTAAGGTTCAATTAGGATGAGAATTAGTGTTAGGGTTAGGATTGTAGTTCAACTATAGTTCAAAGTTAGAGTTATGGTACAATTAGGACTACTGTTCAATAAGTGTTCCCTTAGGGTTATGATTAGAGTAATGAATCTACAATTAGGGTTCAATTAGGGTTATGATTAGAGTTATGAATCTACAATTAGGATTCAATTAGGGTTATGATTAGAGTTATGAATCTAAAATTAGGGTTCAATTAATGTTCACTTAGGGTTTATTTCTTGGGAGAAGTTTATTGTATGGTAAGTGTATTTTATAAATTTAATATGTCAAGAATTAGTTGTAGATAATACTGCATGTGATTTTTCATATGGTATTAAATTGTAGATTAAAATTGATAATATATTTCCTTCCTTCTTTTGCATTGTAAGCTACCATAATATATGGCCTTAAAATCCTATTCATATTTTGAGCTTTTCTAAACTATACAACATGACATCCAACAAAAAAAATTGTTATGCATTTTTTCCAAGCACAAACTTTAGAATTTTAATGTTACTAGGTTAATTGTTTATTGCACAAATAAATACACACCTCCCACCCTCTCCCACTTCCCACTCTCTCCCACTCTCTCCCAATCTCTCCCACCCTCTCCAACTCTCCTCCTACTCTCTCTCCCACCTCCCACTTCTCTCCCACCTCTTCTCCCTCTTCTTTGTCCCACTCTCATTCCCCACCTCTATCCCACCCTCTTCCACTCTCCCAATCTCTCTCTCCTACCCTCTCCTACTCTCCCACTCTCTCCCACTCTCTCCCCTCTTTCTCCCTATGTCCCTTTCTCTCCCACTTTCCCCCACTCTCTCCCACCCTCTTCCACTCTCTCCCACCCTCTCTCCTACCCTCTCCTACTCTCTCCCACTCTCTCCCACTCTCTGCCACTCTAGCCCACCCTCTCTCCCACTCTCTTCCACCCTCTCACACCCTCTTCCATCCTCTCCCACTCTCTCCCACCCTCTCTTCCACCCTCTCCCACTCTCCCACTCCCTCCCATTCTCCTCTCCTGGGGCCTCCCAGCCTCTCCCACCACTCTGCACTCACTCCCACCCTCTTTTCCCACCCTTTCCCACCCTCTCCCACCTCTCTCCCACCTCCTCTTCCACCCTCCCACCCCTCTCTCACCCTCTCTCCCACCTCTCTCACACTCTCCTATCCTATCCTGGGTGCTCGACTCTCCCACTCTCCACACCTCTCTCACCCTTTCCTACCCTCTCTTGACCCTCTCTCCCACCCTCTCCCACCCCCACCCTCTCCACCCACTCCCACCTCTCACACCCTCTCCCACCCTCTCTAAATTCACCCTCTCCACTCCTCACCAACTTCTTCCACCCACTCACACCCTCTCTCTCACCCTCCCACCTCTCTCAATCTCTCTCCTACCCTCTCTCCCACTCTCCCACTCTCTCACACCCTCTCCCAATCTCCTCCACTACCCCATTCCCACCTCACCCACTCTCCCACACTCTCTCCCACTCCCACCCCATTCCCCCCTCACTCTTTCACCTTCCTTTCTCCCACCCTATCTCCTCCCATCAACCACTCTCTCTCCCACTCTCCCAACTCTCTCTCCCACCTTTCTCTCCCCACCTGAACCACTCTCTCCAACTCTCTCTCACTCTCTCCAACTCTCCCACACTCTCCCACCATATCTCGCACCCTCTCCCACCCCCTTCCACCCTCTCTCCCACTCTCTCACTCTCTCCCACCCTCTCCCATCCTATCTGATGCTCTTTGAATCTCTCCCACATTCTCCCACTCTCAAATAACTCTCTTCCACCTTCTCCCACTCTCTCTGACTCTCTTCCACTTGTTAGAACTGTAAAATTCAGGATATTTTACATGTTGTTCATACTCATAATTTTCCAAATAAGTCCTACCATGAGCATATTTTCCCCTTTCTGGCCATATAATCCCAAGAAATTCATCTAGGTCTGAGTATTTTACAGTATAGTCCATATCGGCATGAGATTATCAAGAACTCCTCGACCGATAATGCATTCTTGTGAATATACGTTTGTTGTTGCCTATCGACAAGACCTTAGGGATGTCACAGTGATCAAAATTTACCTACAGGCACCTATTCGAAGGACATACATATTGTCTCGATGATAGAAGATTCATATCGGCTAGATAAAGACTTCGAGGTGAGGTCTTACCGATCGCATTATGTCTCATCGACTAGCTTTGAACGATGTATTGCTAGGAGTTATGTCTCCGGTATGTGGTGTTTCCGAACGATTCATGTCTTACCGACTGGCAATAGAAGGGGCTTACAGGTGAGAAATTTTTCATTAGAGAAAGGTCTTGGCGAATGCATTGGGTCTCGCCGACAAAACACAAAAAGATTCTATCGGTGTGAGGATTCCTATCGCTGAGACATATAAGCTTTCTCGCTGATGAAACAACATATTGGCGTGACATTCGAGTTAGTAAGACTGTATAACCTTACCCCGATAACCTTTGGTAGAGAACATTCACATTGTCGGCGAGATCGGAGCCACTTGCCAAGACATCTCTCCAATGCAAAAGTTTCTCACCGAGATGTATATCCTTATCAGCGGTCAGTGAGACAATAAGATCTCGCCAAGACCTCATGCCGATAACCATTTGTCTAGCCGAAAAATGTCCAAGTGCACATGGTCGGTGAGAAAAGACCTATTCGGTGAGACCACATACTGAAGACATAACTCTTGCTGATACATCGCTCTATGTGCTAGTCGCTGAGACATAATGCAGAAGGTAAGACCTCACCCCGAAGTCTTTGTCTGGCCGAAAATAATCCTTTTGAGTCACCGAGAAAATGAAAATGTCTTGCCGATAGGCACCTGCATATGAATTTCAATTGTTGTGACATCCTTGAGGTCTTGGCGATAGGAAACGATAGAAGTATATAAACAAAAATGCATTATGGGTCAGGGAGACCTTGATAATCTCATTCCAATATGGACTATTATGTGAAATACTCAGACGTAGATGGATTTTATGGGATGAAAATGGGCAGAATGTGAGAAAAATATTATTATGAGAGGCCCTGAGCATACGGTGAGGACTCGAATCAAAACTTAGGGATATGAAAAGCTTGTGAAATTATTCAGAATTTTATAGTTCTAACAGGGGTTGGGAGGGAGAGGGTTGAGAGAGGGAGATAGAGAGACCTAACAGAGGGAGAGGGGGTAGGACGGAGAGGGTTGAGAGAGAGAGAGGGAGAGGCAGTGTTGGAACTATAAAAATATGATGCATCACATGTTGGTTTTACTCATAAACTTCCAGATTTGGTCCTACCGTGTGCATATTTCACTCATATTTTGCCATATTGCCCCAGTGAATCCATTGGGTCATGCATTTTTTGCATCGTGGTCTATATTGGCATGAGAATACCATTGTCTCCCTGACCCATTGTGCATTTTCTGCTAACATGAGTCTATGTTGCCTTTCGGTAAGACTCATTTAATGTCACAACGATCAAAATTTTCTTGCAGGCACTGTTCGGCAGGAATTCTTCATGGTCTCAGCGATGGAGGATGATACACTTTTTGACTTGAGTTGCAGCATCGATATGTTATCTTGGCGAACTCATCATGTCACACCGAGTGGTGGTAGAATGAACGCATCGGCAGAAGTTAAAGGTTTCGATGAAAAGTCATAGCAAAGATTTCATGTCTTGCCGAGCGTATGTGCCTGACTTGTTTCAGCCCAACATAGGGTCTTCGGTAAGTGGTCACAGCGAGGTGTACATGTCTCACCGACGGAGCATAAAGGTTTTTATCAAATGGCTTTCGATGTGAGAATTGCATTCTCTTGGCGATCTAAAGTGAGTTTGGGATGCTTCGGTATGAAATAAAGTATTCTCCAAGAGGTCTTTCCGACACTGTTGTGTCTTGCCGATACACAACATGAAAGGGTTACATAAATAAGAGTTGATATTTGTGGCATGAGGTCTCGATGAGTGACCTTCAGTCTCGCGGATGAAAACAAAAAGACTTGTTAGTATGAAGATTGTTTTGTCATAGCAACACACAAGATGAATAAGGGGCTTTTCGGTGAAACATAGTGTGCTCTACAGGAGGTTTCCCTGAGAGTGATATGTTACAGTGACAAATTAGAGGCAAAGGAACTTTCGACATGACATAGTGAATTTGATATGTTGTTCCCCTGATATCACAGAGCTACACGGAAACACAAGGGGAACATGTGGATGCTTTGTGACTTCGGTGTAACAGACAGAATGTTGTAGCGACATACAAGAGGCAAATAATACTAAGCAGAGCAAATAATGATTGAATTTCCTTCAACATACCTGCTGAACTGTCTCGCCGACTATTTCACAAATGAATGATAGAAATTTAAACACTATGGCCGACATGTATCTATTTGATTACCATTGCGGGCCGACTTGATTTGTGCCTGAATTTTGTGGAGGGCGGACATGGATTTTTCAATTGGATTTATTTTCTTGATGCTGGTGTATAAATAGGCATTTTGTAATTGTAAAAGAGGCAACCATTTTTAGATATTCGATACACATCAAGTAGGAACAGTTGAATAAAATTATCATATCAGAGACTATTGTTGCATGATTTCAGAATGGAGGTATTTATGAAAATCAGTTGATGTTGCTGCATTTTTCTGGTGTTAATTGTCTATTGAATTAAATAAAATACTGCTAAGTTGTCTCCAAGATTGATGCTTTTTGGTTGTGTAAATTATCATAACAAGTTTATGTCCAGTTTATCAATGCACAATTGTTGTATCTGTGTGATTAATCAATTGGTTCTTTCTAGTAAAGACTAAATCCTTTTAGTTGATCACAGTAATCAGAGAGTTTCATTTGGATTATTAATGTAGAGCTTAGTAGTTACAGAACTGCATGTTTATACAAGTTGTAAATAGAATATATGCCAGATAATTTGAGTTTTCTCTAGAGAAGTGTTGCTCATCTTGATCTCATTTGACTCCGCATACCCAACAAGGCACTGGTCTCTGCATTTCATCATTTTGAACTCATTCAGTTTCTTTATATCTGTTAATTAAGCATTTTAGGATTTAGATCAGAGGATTGTTATTGCTATCAAGTTTGGTTACATTTGTTCACTTCCATCTGCTATTGTGGACAAATCATTGTGCAAAGAAGATAATCTTAAGTTAAGTCTACTTCATTCAAATTGGTACACCCACCTAGGTTCAGCAACACCTGAAGAGTAGAAGGTTGAGTTCTCTTGACCTTGTCTATTACCCTAAAACATATCAAGAGATTGGCAACCTCTTGAGGTATCTTTACCAACATTTTTGAGAGCTAAAAAATTGGTGACTCTACTAGGGAACACATTCAGAATCAAGGCCCTTCATAGAGTCAGGAACTTTGTACAGACTCTACTGGGAATAAGAAACATTAAGTTTTTGCTCATTTTTTGACAAAAGTGAGTGGCAACTCTGACAAAAAATTTGCAGTTGTTCATCATGAATGGAAGAAGATCTCAGTACAGGGGAGGTCATACTAGAGCTCCTGTTGGCAATAGTAAGTGGGCACACAAAGATGACAGAGCAGATAAAAGAAAGAGGATCAATGAGGACATGTGCATGACCGACAAAGGCAAAGCACCAAGAGCACATTGTGAAAAATGTAATTGCTATGATACATGGAGAGATAGTTCAAGTGCTGAGCCTTGTACCCCAGAAGATCAAAGAAATCCTTTTTCTTCTCTCGATCCTCATAAATAGGCTGAGTTTGAAGCTAGAAAGAGGCAGGAGTATGATCTATTGATCATGCATCTCCTCAAGGAGATTATGAATCTTTGAGTTTTGAGGAAACTAGGGCACTATTTGAATCCAAGAGTAAAGAAAGAGAAGAACAGGAAAAGGCCCAGATGATACAAGCAATGAAAGAATTCGAATTGCAAAAAAATAAAAACATTGCTCAGAGAGCTGATTGCCCCCAAAGTATGTACCACCTCATAAGCAAGGTAATCATGGTGCAGGGCCTTCAAATCCACCAGTGTCTTCTCACCATCAAACGAGGAATCACCATAAACAGCAAAATCATCCACCTCATATTCCCACATAACATACAGGTATGCATCCACCTCCTGGTCAGCATTATGTCCCATAACATAATGCACAGTACAATAATCCCATGCACCAGCAACAATGCCCACCTATTCCTCCCCCTTACCAGCATACAACAATGATCAAGCAGTTTGATTTAGCAAGTTTTTAGTTGTATCCTTACCCTATGGATGGCAGCTGGAGAGGTCTGGTGCCTAAGTTCACAGGGAGCAATGCAATTACTGTTGAAGAGTATTTAAAGAGTTTCAATGTATTCATCCAAGATATAGATGTGTCGTATGAAGATTTACACATGAAGTTGTTTATGATATCACTTCTTGAAGATGCTAGGGATTTGTTTAATAGCTTTCCTGCATTCTCAGTCAATTCTCTTCAAGTATTCCAAGATCGATTCTTAGAACAGTATGGGAATCTAAATGCACCAGATGCAGCTCTTCATGAACTAATGCGAATCCAAAAAAAATAGAATGATTCTATTTATGATTTCAATCAAAGATTCAACAAATTGCAGACTAAAGTACCTCATGGATCAAGGTTGCTAGATTCTATTGCATTAAGTGTTTATTTAAATGCATTTGATCCTAAGACGGGGTATGAACTGAGAAGTAGGATCCCAAGGGATTTGGCTGATGCTTAGAAGATAGCATTGACAATTGAAAACAATAGGAAGGCTATTGGTATAATCAATAAAAGAGATAACCCTAAGCCTCCTCAGCAAAGCAACAATTATCAGTAGGCCTGGAATTTGATGGCCACCCCTACCTGTCATATGAAAATTTTGTGACGGTTTGTTCATTTAAATGCCTATCACTTTACATTTTATAAAAAAAATTAACTGTCAAAAAATATTTAATTAATTTATTTTTTATATAAAATCTTTTATATTAAAATATTATTGATTTTATTAACCATACATATTAAATATGATTTTTTTTTTTATAAATTTCTATTTTTAATAACACAAATAATTTGATTTTTTAAAATATTATGTATCGTATAAATTATTTAAGTATTTTTTTATAGGAATCATACTTCTTAAAAATACCAAATAAACAATAAAAAATATAATAATTTGATACAAACCTTCATTATATAATTTGCATATATTTAAACACAAAAAACAACTTTTGGAAAGAAAGGAACTATTTTCTTTTATTATTTTTAAATTGAGATGCAAAACTTAATGATGCATTACATAGAAAATAAACAAAAATAAATGTTATCAAAGGTCAAGAACTCTTCTTGACTTTGTATTCTTCCATGTTTGATATACTTTATTCCAATTTACATCATTTTCTTGAGGTCTATTTAAAGACACTCTCATTAATGCATCCAATGTATCCAAACCCAACTTTGACTTTCTAACATCTTTGATGATGTTTTGTTTTGAAAATCCTCTTTCACAATCAATAGTACTTGCAGGAATAGTAAGCACAACTTTCCATAACTTCATCAAATGAGGATAGCTTCTATGTCAATATTCTATGTTACGAAAGACTCTCCATGCATCTTTCATCTTGACACCATCACAACTCAAATGCAATGAATCAACAAAAGAGTTTAACTCCCTTTTACAACCGGTAACATCAAATATGGATACAAATTCATTTACATTATTTAAAGTAGTATGTTGCAAATGTTGGAGAAGCTTATCAATTTCAAACCTATCCAAAATAATTATATAAAATTAAAATTAGTTTAATCCTTATTCAACTCATTATCTAAAATTTCAACATGCTCACCAATAAAACACAGCTGTTGTATTATCTTGAAACAAATCAATGCCGGTGAATTGCCTGTAAAAAAAATACTAGAATCAAAGTTGAAAAAACAAGTTACAATTCTATAAAATAAATGCTTTCAACAGTGAAAATTTGTGTTATGTGATTATTCATAAGAATATCCTATATATATTAAAAAAATGTAAAATTAGAAAATATTGATAATTAGAAATAAATCTAAAAATATTAAATTTAGTGTTAAAGTTTCTAAATTATGTAGAAAATAAATCTTGTTAAAATATTCAAAAAGTTAAAAATCAATTATATTCTATTTTGAAAAGATTTTGAATTAATATAATTTTTATAATAAATATTATAAATCATATATATTAATAAAAAGCAATGATAACTATTAGTAAAAATGTCAAAATCATTAAAAAATTAGAAAAAACTATATTTAATCTTGAAAATATTCTATTTTCAACAGATTTTGAATTAATAAATATATTTATAATAAATCATATATATTAATATAAAGTGAAATTAGAAAGAATTATTCCAAATCTAAACTAATTTATATTTTTATCATAAAAATTATTTTATTTTATCTATATACATATATATATATATACAATAAATTTTTACAGTTTAATAATAATTTTAAGTGTCAATTTTACAGTTATATAAAAATATAGCAAGTCAAATAATATGGTCTAATAAATTTTAAGGTTGTAATATACAGTCCAAAGTGCAAAAAATGGTCAAATAGACCATCAAATTCTAGGCCTAATTATCAGTATAAGAAGGAAAACACATATAGGAATGAAAGGTCGAGGTTGCATGAAATGCCCTATAATAGCTTGGCCAAGAAACAGAGACTCCTTATCCATTGAACAAGAAGGGAACTTACATGGTGAGTAATAATTACTTTTGTGAAGCCTGTGATAAACCACATTCTTCAGACTATTGTATTGTAGCTCAAAGGATGCAAGAGAAGGGAATGTTGATGGAAAACAATGGAGAAGTTCACAAGGTGTATTTGACTTCAAATAATTTTTACCATGCTGAGGAAGAATACTCATCTTCTGAGGATGAAGGTTATGAATATGATGTTTCAAATCAGAAATATAATGTCCATATGGCTGAACAACAAATCCTTTCTGATTCTGAAGAAGATTATACAAAGCCACATTTAGTTGAGGTGCCTGCTCAAAGTAGTATTAGAAGACTCACCAAAGAAGAAATAGAAAGACTAACTATTGCAGCAGTTGAAGAAGCAAGGAGTAAATACTAGTTGAGAAACAGAAAAGTAAATGAGATAGAAGGTGTGCCAGGGGGAATTTTTATGAAAGATCAGAAGGCAACACAAGGAACTGTGAAAAAGCCAGAAAATAAACAGCTTGGTAAAGATGAAGATAAGCCTATCCAAGAAATAGAAAGTTGAAGAATTACACAAGGAGATGCAAAAGTCTGATTAGCCTAGTAAAAAAGAAAAAGAAGAAAACAAAGGAGAAACGCCAGAACTGAAGAAGATTGTTAAGGTGGAGAGTTCCTCTTTTGACTTCACACAGGCGTTATCCCAGGTAAAAATGTCTATTCCACTACTTGAGTTGATGAAAATTAAAGAATATAGAGATACTATTGTTCAATTGATTACAAATGGGAATGAAAAACATATGAATTTTGAAAGAAAATCAACTGTTAAAGTAGTCAATAGGCAGGAAAAAATAAATATCCTAGAAGTCTGCTTGAGTGAAGTATTATCAACTCCCCCTCAAGTTGATCCTTTCTTTACTACATTGCTTATAAATAACAAACTGCTGAGGAATTGCATGATAGACTTTGGTGCTGCTATAAATATCATGCCAGTAGGAGTCATGAAGTAGCTTGGCATGTGGGTTGATACATGTGAAGGAAAGTGTTATGCAATGGATAACATACATGTTCATGTGGTAGGCATTATGAGAGGTGTTGAAGTCAAACTGGCTACTTATCCACATGTGGCTTATAATATAGATATAACAATGATTGATACTCCTCCTTAGTTTGGGATGCTTCTATCAAGACAATGGACAACAACAGTTGGAGGAAATGTCCAGTTTGATTTATCTTATGCTACTATTCCAGTGAATGGTCAAGAAGTGAAATTGTATAGGGAGACAAGAATGAACCAGCTTGTTGACTGTGTACCTCAAGATCAGATCAATTGTTTCTATGATGTTGATCTTAAAAGTTTTAAGATTGAATCAGCCCAACCATAATTAACCAATAGTGATCCAATTGAAAAGCATGTGGCACAAAGCTACAATGAAGTATGGAAGATGTATTTTGATGGAGCATGCAGCCAAGAAGGTAATGGCGCTGGGATTTTTTTTGTTTCCCCTAAAGGTATTACATTTAAATATTCATTTCTGTTAGCATTTGAATGTACAAACAACGTGGCAGAGTATGAAGCTTTATTGACATGTTTTAACATAGCTGTGAAACACAAGATTAAGTTATTAACTGTTTTTGGTGATTATGAGTTGATTGTTTCACAAATTAAATCCAAGTATACAGCAAAGCACAAAAGATTAAAGCAATATAGGAAATTTGTATGGGACACAATTGAGTTGTTTGATGCATTTGCAATCAAGTGGATTGACAGATCAAAGAACATAATGGCTGATTTTTTAGCAAATGTGGTGCTAAAAAGAGATGATATGACATTGGCTGGGGTATCACAGATTGAGTTCAAGACAAGACCTGTTGTTCCTGATAATATTTATAGTTGGTAGGTCTTCAATGATGATACTGAACTTTTGAAATTCCTCAATTGTATAGATCAATATGAAGCACAGGAAATTGACTTCAATGCTTTTGTTGAAGAAGTGGATGGGAAGCAAACAGTGTTTGGAAAGGAGATCTTGCAGCTCAAAACAAATAAGCTTCCTAAGGGGTTAGTGGCATTAGAGAGGTTGTATGATGGAAATGATTGGTCTCTCATGAGGCAAACAACAATCAAAAGGGAAGATATTGAATAAATTAATTTAGGGACTGAGATGGAACCAAGAAAGGTATCCATTGGAAAGAAGATAAGCCCTACAATTAGAAGAATGTTGATAGAGTTGTTAAGAAAGTATAAGCATGTGTTTGCTTGGTCTTATGAAGATCTGAAAGCATACAGGGGGGATTTATTTCAGCATGAAATACCATTGAAGCCAGATGCTAAGCCATTCAGATAGAAGCAAAGACCCATAAATCCAACGTTGGAGCCTAAAATGCAAGAAGAGTTGACTAAGCTCAGAGATGGGGGAATCATCAAACCAATCAGGCACTCAACGTGGGTCTCAAATTTGGTCCCTGTGAGGAAGAAAAATGGAGACATCAGATTATGTGTGGACTTCAGGAATTTGAATATGGCATTCCTTAAAGATAATTATCCTTTACCCAAGATGGAAGCTATATTGCATAAGGTAACAGGGTGTGAGTTGTTGTCTATGATGGATGGGTTTTCAGGGTACAACCAGGTAAAAGTCAAGGAATCTGAGCAATATAAAATAGCATTTACAACTCCTTGGGGAACATATGTATACATAAGAATTCCATTTGGTCTCACTAATGTAGGAGCAACCTTCCAAAGAGCTATGGACATGGCATTTGCAGATTTAATCAATGTTATCATGGTAGTGTATCAGGATGACTTGACTGCTTATTCGAAGAAGGCTGAAGATCATGTGCAACATCTGGAAAAGGTATTTATTAAAGCCCTTGAATATGGTATTAGTTTAAATCCAAAGAAGTGTCATTTTGCAGTCACAGAAGGTAAGCTTTTAGGACATATTGTTTCAAAGGAAGGGATTAGGATAGATCCTAAGAGGGTTGAAGCTATTGATAAAATTCCTATTCCTAAGACTATCAAGGCTATACAATCATTCTTTGGACAAATTAATTTTGTTAGGAAATTTGTTTCTAACTTTGCTGAGATCATTAAGCCTATATCAAAAATGTTGAAGAAATGATAGAAAATGGACTGGACTGCAAAAGCCTTGGAAGCTTTTATATCCATCAAAAGGGCTATCAAAGAGGCTCCTGTCTTAAATCTCTAGATTTTACAAAGCCTTTTCAAATATTTTCATTTGCTTCAATGCACACAATTGTTGTTGTTATGTTACAGAAGAATGATGATGGTCATGAGCAGCCTGTGTCTTTTTTCAGTAAATCATTACAAGGATCTGAATTGAAGTATGACATAATGGAAAAATAGGCTTTTGCATTAGTAAAGGCCACAAAAGCTTTTAGGCCATATCTTGTTGGAGCAAAGGTGATTGCTTATGTACCTCATGTAGCTGTCAAGGATATCTTGACATAGTCTGAAGTGACAGGAAAGAGATGCAGATGGATTAACAAGATTCAAGAGTTTGATATGGAGATACAAATTACTAAGCTAGTGAGAGGTCAAGGCTTGGCTAGGCTGATGGCAGAATCGAATGTTGAAGCAAGTCAAGTTTGTAATGTAGATGAAGGGACTGCAGTTTCGAGTATCGAACACACTCCTTGGTATATTGATATTATGCATGTTACCTTAAGTACATGAAATGTCCAGAGGGAATAAGTGACAGCCAGAAAAGAACCTTGAAGTTGCAAGCATCAAAATATGTTTTCATGGATGGAGATCTGTTTTGGAAGAACAGTGATGGTATACTATTGTTATGTCTAGATGAGTTTCAAGCCAAGCGCGTCCTAAGTGAAATGCATGGAGTGTGTGGAGGACATTACTCAACAAAGACAACTGCACACAAAATTCTCAGGGCAAGTTACTACTGGCCTAAGTTTTTTAATGATTCTTTCACACATGTAAGAAAATGTGAGGCTTGCCAGAAGTTCTCTTAAAAATTGAAGTATTAAAGAGCTTTTCCACTTCGACCCTTGTAGGCTGATGCCCCTTTTCATAAATGGGGAATTGATTTCATTGGAGAGATACAAGAAAAATCAAGTGGAGGATACAAGTGGATATTGGTTGCTATTGATTATTTTACCAAATGGATAGAAGCAATCCCAACTAAACAGGCTACAAGCAAAGTGGTGACAAATTTCTTGATGGACAACGCTATCACTAGATTTGGTACACCACCGAGGTTAATCACAGACAATGGGATGTGTTTCAGGTCAGATGAGTTCAAAGGCTTCTATGATACATATGGCATTAGTATTTCTTATGCAGCTCCTTACCATCCACAAGCTAATGGTCAAGCAGAGTCTAGCAATAAGAGTCTTTTAAAGATTATAAGAAGGATGCTAGGAAAAAACAAGAAGGCTTGGGATTCAAAATTGAAACTGGCTGTGTGGGCAGATAGGATTACTGTTAAAAAGGAAATTGGAAAATCCCCATTTGAGTTGGTTTATGGAGCATAGGCCAGGATGCCTTTGCAAAATTTGTTGCCAGTCTACAGGTTTGTCCTTCAGGAAGATTTGGATGTTCCTAAACCTATGGAGGAAAGAATGGTGCAACTAGCTGAACTCGATGAAATAAGGAGGGTTGCTCAAAATCAAAATGTGAAGTTATAGACACAGATGAAGTATCTATTTGACAAGAAGGAAAAGGATAAAAAATTTGAAGAAAATGATTTGGTGTTGATGTGGAACGCAAGGTGTCAGGAGAAGGGAAAACATGGTAAATTTGAAGCTTTATGGCTAGGACCTTTTGTTGTTGTTGGAAAGAAAGGTGAAGATTCATACTATCTACAGAATATGGCTAGTGAAGATAAGGAATTTCCTGTTCATGGGCAATTCTTGAAGCAATTTTTCTCTTGAGTAACATAGAGGATTAAAGGTTGCCAATGCATGGAAAACTCTTACTTATCCTCTTTAAAACTTATTCTCCATGCACAATAGTTTAGGATTTCATCCATCTCCATTTCACTCTCACTTTCCACTCATCTTCATCTTGCATTCACTTTCCTTCCATTCTGTCATGCTTCATTTCCATTGCCCTTCACTTCATTTCTGCTCTCTAGTTTATCATTTTGTGTCTGGTCTACTCACCCAAAGATCTGGATCCTTGCATTGATCTCACTATCATTCATCCCCAGACGAAGCCACTATTGGAACTGTAAAAATCTGATGTATCACATGTTAGTTTTACTCATAAACTTCTAGATTTGGTCCTACCGTGTGCATATTTCACTCATATTTTGCCATATTGCCCCATTGAATCCATTCGGTCATGCATTTTTTGCATCATGGTCTGTATCGGCATGAGAATACCATTGTCTCTCCAACCCATTGTGCATTTCTGCTAACATGAGTCTATGTTACCTTTTGGCAAGACTCATTTAATGTCACAGTGATCAAAATTTTCTTGCAGGCACCATTCGGTCGGAGTTCTTCACAGTCTCGGCGATGGAGGATGATACACTTTTCGGCTTGAGTTGCGGCATCGATATGTTATCTTGGAAAACTCATCGTATCACACCAACCGGTGGTAGAATGAACACATCAGCAGAAGTTAAAGGTTTCGGTGAAAGGTCATAGTGAAGATTTCATGTCTTCCCGACCGTATGTGCCTTACTTGTTTCGGCCAAACATAGGGTCTTCAGTGAGTGGTCATAGCGAGGCGTACATGTCTCACCGACGTGGCATAATGGTTTTTATCAAATGGATTTTGGTGTGAGAA
>VDFB02193867.1:578860457-578926869 GCA_007258455.2 Sequoia sempervirens | reverse complement strand
TGTTTTTTTAATTAATGAAATACTTGTAACAATAATAATAAAACATATCAGTTTAACATTTCTTTCTTATTGCAGTAGATCCCCCCTTGAAGCGGCGTCCACGTCATGAGCAGACGATTACGTGTACATTAAGATCACGCGCAGGGCAAAACAACTAAAGGAGGGACAACTATTGATTTAGAAAATGATACTCCACTTCAGCTTTATGTAGCTTTCAAAAAGAAACAAAAAAAAAGTGATTGTAATCATATCATGACAACCATATTTTTGATAATATGTAAAAACTGAAAGAATCAATATTATGTTAATGAATGAATGTGAATATGTTAATTAATGAATGTTATATGTTAATGAATGAATGTTATATGCTATTAATGGATGAATGAATGAATGTTATATGTTATTAATGGATGAATGAATGATTAATGTTATATGATTGGGTATCGGAATTGAGAGTGATATGAGGGGAGGGGCCAAATGAGCTTCCACCGTCACATGGTTGGCCCTGTTAAATAGAGAATATTAAACTATTCTCAAAACAAAGAGAAGCTCAATAAGGTAATGCACTTTTCAATATAAGAAATGCATTGTTTGAAGCATCAAACCAATATGCAGTCTGTATGTATGATCAATCGTTAGTCTCCGCAATGGCACATTTCCAAGAATAATTTTTTTTAAAAAAAATTTGCTTCTTCATCAGGATTTTGATGCCAACCACCGACGAATCGACAGAAAGGCTCGACAAAGTTGCTATATTTGCGATGAAGATTTCGTCGTAACTCCTTGCCAATTTTGTCGCAAATTCGATGATATTTCGGCGCTGCTACCGCACTACTCCTTGCCCATTTCGTTGCAATTACGACTACCTTTTGTTGTTCTTCCAACACCACTCCTTGCTAATTTCATCGCAAAGTTGACAAACTCTTGGTGTTGTTTCGACGCTACTACTTGAATATTTCATCGCACATTAGATGAATGTTTGGTGTTGTTTTGACACTAATCCTTGCCCATTTCATCAAACTGGCGATGAACTTCTGGTGTAATTCATCGGTGGATACACAAAGTTTGCATCAATATTCTGACAGATGTCTGAGGCATTTCACGATGCCATCGACTGATGATTCTTCACCATTAGTTCGACGGTTAATTTGTAATCGGATGTTCAATGAAAAAATAGCGACAAAAACATTTTTTCCATTTCATCGCTCTTCCAACAAAAATTTGTCGAGCTACCAATGGACGACCATCAAAAAATGGTGTGAAATTCAGTAGTGAATTTTCAGAGATACCCACTTTGGGGTTTTTTATAAATTGCAAGTTTTCTTCATGTTTACAAGTACCAATGTAGGGTTTTTTACAAATATAAACAAAGAATGGATATAATGTATATTTTTATGAGTGGAATTCATGGGAAAGCATCTCAAGCTTGAGGCCTATCAAAGTCCTCAATTTTTTTGTAAGCTTGTAAGAAATGGATAACAACAAGGAAGAATAGAAAGCTTACCATTTTGTGCTTGTGGAAGACAAGAGGCTATGGTCAAAGCATTCACAAATAGCTTCAAAAACACCCAGTTCGAGATCATGTGGGTTGGCCAATGAGTAGAATGGCCACAAAATAATCAAGAACAAGCACAAAAAATAAATAATTCATCAGATAGTTATCTCATGGCCGCAGCTAGTAGGGCCTTCTTCTCATTGAAGGGAGCTAAAAAAGAAACAATAGAATGCACAAGTCAAGCTCACCATTAGAGGCCAAATCTGGTGAAGAGTTAATGAGAGGATAGCACCCAGGTTGAGCTTGTGTATGGTGGTAGAATTACATCACATTAGCAAATGGACACATAAATACAAAGGATTCATCATGATGATCATTACATGCCATGGCTAAGACCAAGAATTCTGTGTAGAAAACAAAGGAAAGAGTTCCAGAGAACTCACAGGAAAATTCACAAGAGACTCTTACCATCAGAGGACATGGAGATTCAATGGAAGCAGTGGTAATGGAGCTCAAAAATCTCCCTCAGTCACTCAAACCCTAGCTTCTATGATGGCGTCACATTTCCTCTCAACAAAGCATTCTTTCAAAATGTCAAATGCAAAATGAAGTGCTTTTAGGGTTTTCCTTTGTTTTGTTCATGCTTTGTTCATGCTTTCCCTAAATTGACTTTAGGGTCTCTTTTGCCTTGTGAGTAAATACTCTTTGTGGCCAAAAATTTCATTCATGGTTTAGGTTGACCATTTGAATAGGATTCTTTTTCCTAAGTCTTTATGCTTATTTGATAAAATATTTCATGACCTAAGACTTTAGGGATATGTGGAGTATCATATTTATGCCTTAGTCAAAATGGAGTAATGATAGTGCCTTCAGATTTTAATTGGTTTCTTAGAGAAATCAATTAAAATTCTAAATGATATTTTAATTAGGCTTTATGTTTTCAATTGATTTTGAAGAAATTAATTAGGATATTGATGGAGATTTTGTTGTATTTTTATGATTTTTTGAGAAAAATCAAGATTTGTATTGGAGATATAAGTAGTTTCTTTTGCAAAAGATTTTGAAATCTTTAGTTGCAAAATTATTCAAATTATGAAAGTCTGCATATCATGTAAAGCAAGATTAAAGTAGTGCTTTTATAAATCACTTTATTCTTTTCTATTCTTAGCAGCTTTCTTGAGATATTTCTTTGGTCGGATTTGGGGTGCTTGCTAGATGAATAAGTTGTTTTATTTGCTTTAAAAGAAGATTTAGTCTATTTTTAGGGGTTGAACAGTGTGAACATGGAAATAGTGAGTTTTTTCTAATTTTGTGCAAACTTTTGAGATAGTTTTGATACCTTTTCCTAAAGCTTTCTTTTTGAGCTCGGATTAGGATTTTGGAGGGTTTTATCTTGAAGAAAACTTAGCTTTTCTTCTTCTTCTCAGTTCAGATCATTACTTCTTTCTCTCGTGTGCATGCAGAGAGTTTTGTAAGCATTTTGTACTCAGATTTTTGCAAAAACACTCTTTCAGTTTTAATAAAGTAGCAAAATTCTCCTTATTTTTTGTCTCGTTTTATAATAGCAATTTGATGTCCTTGTGACTCAAATCAAAATCCTTTCATGTCTTGTTGTAAGTTGTGTTTCAGAATTGCATAGTTTTAGATTGTATGTTGTATTTTGTCTAGGAATCTTCATACAAATTACTGTTGGAAATATGTGCCAGTGAGATTATGAGAGTTATTGTGATAGGAAAGTTGTTGCGGGTGTCGATGCTTAAATCTCATAACTTCTAGTGAAATATCAATTAGATTTAAGTTTCAATTTCAGTTATTCTTCCCCTTTTTCCCAGAAAATTCTTAAAGTAGGATTCATCTTTCATAGAACCAGCTCCCTCTGGAGATTCTCTTTTCACATAGATCACCCACATCTAAAAATATTTTCCATGTTTCAACAGA
The DNA here is from genome assembly GCA_007258455.2 of Sequoia sempervirens. NCBI lineage: Eukaryota > Viridiplantae > Streptophyta > Pinopsida > Cupressales > Cupressaceae > Sequoia > Sequoia sempervirens. The sequence continues at coordinate 578,923,436 of VDFB02193867.1, read as the reverse complement.
TAGTCTAATTTTCGCAAATTTGACAAAGGGTGCATATCTATTTTTTATGTTTTACTTAAAAGCTTTGAATAGTAAAATTTCAGCTATGTTTGAATCTATGGGTGGGCATACACTCCCTAATGCTTATGCATAGCCATTAGGGCTGAGAACTGTCTCATCCAAGTTGGAGACATAACTTCTAGACCTCCTATGCCTTTGTTTCCAGAAATATAACCACTTAACCCTATTGTTGTACCTCCTTTAGCTGTTGTCCTGCTTATTCCAGCAATAGGTTATCATAACGCAGCCCAAGAAATTGTTGCTCCAGCCCCAAATCAAGAAATGCGGGAGATTAAAAGTATACTCAAGACCTTCGAGAATGATCTTGTGAGCATTATGAAGCAAGTTGGTCATGAACATAAGCCTTATCAAGCCCCTTATGAACAAAACCACCCAAATAGGCCTACGTTTCAGAATGATTACCAAGGCCAAAGGAGGACTTTTAACCCTAGGCCGTTCTAGCCATACAATCCAAATGTAGCTAGTTTGTCAAAGGAACTTGTGCCCCAAAATAATGTTGCCTAGGATTGCGATTGGTGTTATCCATGCAATCAGCCCCATAAACAATCAGTGTGCACTAATGGAATGAGAAATTAGAATTTATTGGTTCAAAATAACTAAGTTGGCTCAAAAAATATTGTAGATCAGAATTAAGAACGGAAAGATAGTGTGGAAGTCACCTCGACGAACTGGAAGAGCTCTGAATTTTGTGGCGTGAATGGTCAAGATCAGAAAAATTCTTTCGTTTCAGCCAATACTAGATAAAAAAATAGAGCTACGGATTTAGGGCAGCAAGCTGGAAATTCACACCAACAACCTTCAAGAGAAAACCATCCCATTCCTTCATCAAATGTTAATGCTATAGTGCAGCCTAAAGTGCAGATTTTGCAAAGAGGCAAGAGATACATGGCAAAGAGCAATCTAAGATGCATTCGCAACCTTCACAAAGGAAAAATGATACTGTTGTCATTAAAAACCAGCATAAGGTAAATTCTACATCATTTAATATTGTTGAGCACCTTAGAAAAGCTATTGTCAGTATGTCAATATTAGATGCTTTGCACCTCCCAAGGCAGAAAGGTTTACTACACTTTGCTTTAGCTGAGTTGTCTATTTCTGACAACGCTAATTAAGGAGTTGCAAAATTTGCACTTGCAAATGATCTAGTGGTTAAGAATGAGAAAAAAGGTACAGAAATAAAGCCTCCCCCATTTTACTTAAGTCTGATTATTGGCGATAAAATTGTTCATAACTATATAGTAGACTCTAGTGCCAGTAGCTCTGTTATGCCCAAAAGCTTAGCTGATAAGTTGGGTCTTGTTTATGAGCCTAACCCCCAGAAGGGTGTAGTTCAATTAGATGGGTCTGTTGATAAAATTGTTGGTATTATAAAAATTTGGCTCTTACTTTGCACGCATCCTCAAGTTTTACTATTCATTAGGATATACATGTCATTGACTTGCCACCGCACTTTGCCATTTGTCTCTTGAGGGATTTTACAGCCAAGTTGGGTGGGTTTCTATCTTCAGATTGGTCTTATCTCTTCTTTAGAACAAGGTATGGTACAAAAGTGACCATAAAGTCTGAGCCTCTCACCAAAGACCATATCGAACCATATTCACCAAATCCTATAAACGCTAACCTCTATGCCACCTCTGCACTAGAGGAGCAAACCATGACCTCAGACTGCAACATCCATATAGAAAATATCAATCTAGATGAATGGGCAGCCCAAGCTCATGAGCTTGATCTATTTCAGCACACAGATGAGATAGGATTAGGAGTCTATATGATTCAAGAACCTGATTTTGATATGCCTAATCTTTGTAAAGAGCAGGAACAGTCTGGAGAAACATAAAATGAGTTTTGGAAGTTTTACTTCAATGGTTCAAGAAGCAGTATTGGTGCTGGAGGTGGGGCTATGTTGATATCACCATAAGGAGATAAGTACTATTTAGCTTTTAGATTCACTTTTAGCTATTCGAATAATACAGCTGAGTATGAAGTGTCGGTGCATGGCCTCAAATGGGCCCGCAAAAGAGGTATTAAATGCTTGCAAGTTTATAATGATTCAAAACTAATTGTAAATCAATTCAAAAATTTAAATGCTGCCAAGAATGATTTCCTTAAGAAATATAAGCATCGTGTATGGGATTTGAGGGATGATTTTGATGCTTTTAATATTGTTTTGATTCCTAGAAATGAAAATAAGCATGTTGATAGGCTCACTACCATAGGAGCCCAGTTTGATATTCCTAATGAGATTCATAAAGTAGAGGCATGTCAATATGTAAAAATAGTGGTCAGACCTTCCATGCCTAACAATAATGTGAGCTGAGAGGTTTTTGACAGTGATGAGAAAATTGTAAATTTTTTAATTGTTGAAGCTGAGTTTGTACATGGAAACTAGCAAAAATGGCAGCAGTAGTATGATAATCAGATTGTGCAGTTGAAGACAAACAAGCTGCCAAAAGGATTGGTAACCTTGGAATCTGTGTTTAACTCAGATGACCAAGTGCAGAAAGACAAGTGTGGCCTAACCATTAAGGAAGAACATTATGCAACCTTTGAAATCTTCAAAGGAAAGCTTCTCAAGCTGGGAAAGGTATGTAGTAAAGAGGAACAACAAGCATTTATTCTGTTATGTCAGAAATTTAGTGATTTTTTTTCCTGGGAGTACAAGGATTTGAGAGGTTTTAACCCAAAACTAGCCCAACATACTATTGAATTAGAACCTGGTGCAAAACCAGTAAGGTAGAAATAGAGACCTCTTAACTCCAAATTAGAACACCTTATGAAGGATAAACTGAATAAATTAGTTGAGAGTGGTATTACTTTTCCTATCAAGCATACTTCTTGGGTGTCAAACTTAGTTCCAATTAGGAAGAAAAATGGGGAAATTAGATTACGTGTTGATTTATGAGATTTAATAAATAGAGCATCATTAAAATATCATTACCCACTTCCTTCCATGGAGAAAATTCTGCAAGTAGTTTATGGTTCTAACATATTTTCTTTGCTAGATGGTTACTCAGGTTACAACCAGATTCTGGTGAAGCAAGAAGATCGGTTCAAAACAACATTTACAACTAAATGGGGCATGATGGCCTACAAAAATATGCCTTTTGGCTTGTCCAATGCTAGAGCAATGTTTCAGCGAGCGATGGATATGGCCTTTCACGGCCTTATGAACAAGTTTGTTCTGGTATATTTAGATGATATTGCTATTTTTTCAAGAAATGCTAATGAATATCTTGATCATTTAGAGCAGATTTTTTAGAGATGCAAAGAGTTCAAAGTGTCTCTCAATCCAAAGAAGTGTATATTTTCAGTGCATGAAGGCAAACTGCTTGGACATGTTGTTTCAAAGCAAGGGATTTCTATAGATCCTGAAAGAGTCTCTGCAATTCTTGAATTTCCATTACCAACTCACAAGAAAGGATCGCAAAGATTTCTTGGAAGAATAAATTTTGTAAGGAGGTTCATATCAAACGTTGCAGCTTTGATGCAACCTCTCACTTCTATGCTTAAAAATAATATGCCTTTCAGTTGGACCAAGGAAGGTAAGAGGAGATTTGAGTAGATAAAGGAAGCCCTTGATGTTGCTCCTACTCTCATTAATCCAAACTTTGACAAAGATTTTATTTTGTATGCCTTTGGAGGAGTGGATACGATTTCAGTTATGTTATGCTAGCAAAATGATGAAGGCTTGGATCAGCCTGTAGCATTTTTCAACCAAGTATTGCATAATTATAAGGTGAAGTATTATTTTGTCGAAAAGCATGTTTTTGCTATTGTAAGAAGCTTAAAAAAAATTAGTCATATGTTGTCCAACAACAAGATCCATTTGTTGGTTTCTCATTCAATTGTTAAAGATTTCTTGCTTAACAAAGATATAAATGATAAGCGCGCGTGCTTGTTGGATTACCAAAGTGATGGAGTTTGACATTGATATAAAGGTAACCAAGCTTGTTAGAGGCAAGGGTTTGTGTGAACAGATTGCTGGAAATGAAGACAACAACTTAAAAGGAGCTAAAGATATGGATACGGTGCTAAATAATGATGTTGCAGGTGTTGTTCCAGCGTCTCCTGCTACTTGGTTGCAACAAATGATGCATTATTTGCAAACTGGTGAGTGCTCTGAAGGCTTAGACAGAGCAAAAAGAAGGTATTACAGATTTCAATCCATTCCTTATGCAATTATTGATGGAATTCTTTATAGGAGAGATTTCCAAGGTATTTTATTGAGATGTATTCATCCTGATCAAGTTGACAAGCTTTTAGCAGAATTTCATGATAGGCCTTTAGGAGATCATTTTGCTGCAAGAACAACAACCCTGAAAATTATGCGGGCTGGTTATTATTGGCTAGATTTGTTCAAAGATGCTATTGCTTGTGTCAAAAAATGTGAGAAATGTGCTTTATTTTCTAGAAAATAGAGGCTTGTAGCCTTTCCCCTGCATTCGATTCAGGTGGAACAACCCTTTGCTAAGTGGGGCTTAGATTTTATTGGTCCTATCAATCCACCTTCAAGCATGGGTCATAAGTGGATACTTACTACCATAGATTATTTTACCAAATGGACTGAAGCTATTGCTTTGAAAGAAGCAAATGAGACTTATGTACTTAACTTTTATCAGGATCTAGTCTCGAGATTTGGAATTCTAGATTCGATCATTTCTAACAATGGTTTGGCTTTTATTGGTTTGAAGATTTCTGATTGGTCAGTTAGAAATAATATTTATTTGAACACATCTTCTAATGATTATCTACAGGGCAATGGTTAGGCGAAATCTACAAATAAGAATCTGATTCGGATAAGCAAGAAGACTATTGAGGATAATCAGCGGACATGGCATGAAAAGCTTAAGTTTGCTCTATGGACTACTAGGGTAACTCCTAAAAGATCCACTGGTTGTTCTCCTTTTGTTCTAACTTATGGAAAAGAAGCTAAGTTACATGTTTCCATTGAGTTGCCAACTTTAAGTTTTTTTAAAGAATTGTAATTGTTGAATGAACAGCCTCTTGAGGTGTGATTTGCACAACTAGTAGAGCTGGAGGAAACTAGGAAAGAAGCTCTAAGGCAGCTTGAAATACATCAAGCGCAAATGAATTTTTTTGATAAAAGAGAAAGACCACGTGAATTCAGTGGTTGAGATCTAGTTTTCAAGTGGAATGAATTTAAAAGTAGGTCCCTGGATGACATTCCAAGTTTGATGCTATTTGGGATGGGCCTTATGTGATCACGGAGTGCAAGGAACACAATGTGTTCCAACTTTCTAAGTTGACTGGAGAGGTTTTGTCTATCCCAGTTAATGGGATCCACCTCAAGCATTGCCTCTGAGATAAGTTCTTGTAAATAAGTAGAGTAGTTGTTGCAATAAGTGTGTTATGCACATTTGCTTTCAGTAGTTTTGTTTTCCCTAAGCATTGTTGTGCATGTTCTCTTGGCCATCAGGGCAAGGTTAGTTTTCTTTCAATTCTATTTTGTTTTGTTTTGCTGCTACTTGGAGTGTTACTATTCAAATTCTGAGTTTCATGAAGGGGCAAATTTGACAACACGCCCAATTGAGTGTTTTAAGGTAATTGATCTATGCTTAGCTGGCAAGCATTTAGCAGAAATCGCCAAAATGTTACCAATTTTTCGCTACAACTCAATTGGTGGAGCTGACTAAATACTGTTATATTTAAAAGTGGAAAATACAATTATTTTTGCATATGCTAAGTGTTGATTGCATCTTATTCATCATTTTATAAGTGAGAGTTATGCATTAAAATGAGGAAATAGAGTTTCAGGAATTGCTTTTCAATGTTTCACAATCAAATGGAGTACAGGATTGAGCATACAAACAACAAAGAATTTCAATTGCTTTCATTTATTTCATAAAGTGATTCATATTTACAACATTTCATTTGATTACAAGAATTCAAATGGTGATACATTCAAATGATGGTACAACATTGCATTATAAATGCATTTTCTTTTCAAAATGAAAAGCAGAAAGATTGAAATTGAATATCCACACAAGTTGTGGATGTAACTATTACAGTGCATCATAAGCATCACACTACACTATGGAGGATGCATAAAAGGAAAAGTCACATAAGTATAGACATAATCATCATTTCATGTTGGTTGATTGCCGACATAGAAGTGGTGCACCATTTTTCTTCTTCAAGCTCCATTGACATGTAGGAAGGAAAAGAGGGATGTTAGAGCTCTGACTATGAATATACCTACATGAACCATCAATGATAATGTAGTATGCTACTAATCATACACTGAAACAATCAGGAAAATTGTAGAAACATGAGTTGAAAGAGAGACATCAACATCATCATATATTGTTTTATGCTAACATCGTTTGTTTCTTTGTGTAGGTGTAGGGAAAATCATGAAGTTGATTATCATTTGAAGATCAAGCATGTGGAGAAAAACGAGCTCCCACAAGGGTAGAGCTCAGCATGCTTCCCCTTATTCATTACAAGTGGGCTGAGAAGGAGAATGCAATCATCATGTTCATCAAGAAAGGAAATATAAAACTGAAGGAGTAAAACAGAGTTCATCCATCAAGTTATTAAGTCGACTGTTCACTCATAACAGTCAAATACATTTCTGAAAGCTATAGTGATAGTGAACAGGCATACATAATGCTTCAACGAAGAGAAATGTTACAGATTTTCATTTCAGAAGAGAGCACGACATAAAGCAGTTTTAAATAATGGAGCATAAAAATGCATGAAGAGTGCCAGATAGAAGAGCATACTTTTAAAAGGACAGACAAGCATGAGGGGAGCTCCATGTTTTCAAGAATCAAGTAATTCATTGTGTTATGTATCAATGCAACTATAGTATTATCATTTTAGAAAGTTGTTTATATCTTTTAGCTATGCTTTCGAGGTATGTATCAATGCACCCATTCAACTCATACTATAATAATGAAAAACCTTTTCTACTCCCCCTGCATAGTAGACCCATTCATCAGTCTAGATAAATGAAGAATCTATGAATTCATTGGATTGATGAACCTTCATGTGCACCTAGTTCATATGGCCAATGACCCCCAACCTCTCCCTAAGATACTCAAAAGTATCCTTCTGAAGAGCCTTAGTAAATATATCTACAATTTGTTCCTTTGTTGTCACATACTCCAATCTGACTTCATTCTCTAACACTTTTTCTCTTAGGAAATGATATCTAATAGATATGTGTTTTTTTCTTGAATGCATAACCATATTCTTTAAATTGTTTATAGCACTTGTGTTATCACAAAAAATAGGAATAGACTCATCACATATTAGTCCAATGTCTTTTAGAGTTTGCTTCATCCACAAAACCTGTGTGTAGTAGGATGTTGCAACAATTTATTTTTCCTCTGCAGTGGATAAAGAAACTAAGTCTTGTTTCTTACTCAACCAAGAAACCAATCTTCTGCCAAGAAAGAAAGCACCCACACTGACCATACTCTTCCGGTCATCCACACAACTAGCCCAATCTACATCGGTATAAGCTTTCAAGGTGCAATCAACACCCTTAGGATACCTTAAGCCACAATCTAGTGTACCTTTAAGATATCTAAATATCCTCTTTACTATTGTAACATGTGCCTCTTTAGGATCTACTTGAAATCTAGCAACAAACTTCCCAAGATTTTCATCGTCTCTTTTAATGTAACATCTGCTTCCAAATACCTTGAAGTACTTCACAGTAGGAGTCTTACTAGTCCATAACTCCAAAGAAGTCTTTGTGCTTTTTCCTCTAATCTGAACTCTATTAAGAACATAAATAGTAGTGTGTATTTCCTCTCTCTAGTACACATCTGGTACATTTGACTCTTTCATCATGGTTCTTGCAGCTTCTTGTACCATCCTACTTTTCCTCTCAACTACCCCATTCTACTGAGGGGTTCTTAGAGTAGAGAATTATTGTTTTATGCCATGATCTTCACAAAATGTATTAAATTCACTGGAAGTGAATTCTCCACCTCTATCAGATCTTAGACATTTGATTCTTAGGTTCACTTCATTTTCCACTCTTTCTTTCAACACTTTAAACCTATCCAGAGCCTGAGTCTTTTCTCTAAGAAAAGCAACCCATGTCATTCAAGAATAATCATGAATAAGGAGCATGAAATACCTGTCACCATTCAGGCTTCCTATTCTAGTCAGACCACAAAGGTCAGTATGAATTAACTCCAACGTTCTGGTAATAGATTTCTCTTTTCCCTTAAAGTTACATCTTGTTTGTTTCCCCAACTGACAACTTTTTCACATAGTATTAGTAGGCTTTACGATTCTAGGTAGACCTCAGACTACATCTCTTGAACTGATCCTAACCATATTATCAAAGTTTACATGTCCCATTCTCTGGTGCCATAACCAAATTTCATTGAATTGAGATACAAGGCATTGGCCATCCACAACTTTAAGTTGATAGATGTTTTCATGAGTTCTTCTTTTGGTAGCAACTATATCTCCATATCTTTCTCTAATTTCATAGGTATTATTCTAAAACACAAGCTTAAAACCATTGCTACACATTTGACCAACACTAAAAAAATTTATGCCTCAAAACCTTTACATAATATACATTATCAATGTTGTGAATTCCATCAAAGCTAATAGAACCTTTTCCAACAATCTTCGCTCCTGAATTATCACCAAACATGACCAAACTAGCATCATACTTTTCAAGTTTAGTGAACTTAATTTTCTGTCTAGACATGTGATTAGAGAATCCACTATCAATCACCCAGTAGTCTTCATCCTGTCTAGCATGAAAGATGGTGACCAAACTACCTTCCATCTCACTCTTTTTGTTCTCTGAAGCATTCTCTCTTGCACATTTTTTAGGGTTAGTAGATACAGATTTACTCTCCAAAGCTAAAATAAAAAATTCACTATCATCACCCCCATAATCAAATTCATCATCAGAGATTTCAACTTCTTTAAAATAATACAACTTCTTATATTTCTTATCCTTTCTATCCTTATCTTTTTTATCCTTGTTCTTCTTATAAACAACTCTATTCAGACATCTTGAAGCATAATGGCCAATATGAAACATTTAACAAGCAACTTGCCTTTATACTTATCGGTACCTTTCTTCAACTTCCTGGGGTATGTGTAGGATTATGATGGGCCAAAAAGTGGCAATATGATGGGTATAAATAGGGTATGTGGCTGACGACTTTTTTTTTACCCAAAATTGATGAAACAAAAAGGGTTTTTAAAGGAGATTATTGGCTTTCCACCAATATAAATTATGCTTTATTTTGAATTTAATTAATAATTATTATTTATTTTCTATTTGAATTACGACTAAAGTCTTGATTGATCTAGGTTGATTGAAAAACATCTATAGATTTCAAACAATGTCACATTTTTTGAATCTGAAACATGTGTCACACTCTATGATTCACATACTATAGGATTAAAAAAAGAAAAATTGAATTTCATGAAGTTTTTACCAAGTTAAGGTGGTCAGACATACGAGCTTTTATATTTTTTAAAAGTTGTAATAAAAAAATCATAATTAATTATTTACTTGGAAAAAAAGTTACAAAAAAATATGCATCACATCGGGACATGAGTCCTCTACCTATATCTAAAATCTTATAAAAAAATATTATCATTTTATTGTGGTTAGGGTGGTTAGACAGACACCTACTTCTTATTTTTTCCCTAAAATTTAAGTACTACTGCATTGAAATTTCAAATTTTCACCAAATAGATTTTCTTTTTTTAAAAAATAAACCTAGTAGTTTAGAAAATAAATTTAATTTTCTAGAGATTCTATTCTTACTCATTTTTGAAATAATATAGATAACTTATTCAAAATTTTACGTCAAGTTGCCTAACTTTGATTTTTCTTAATTTTTTGCCACTTAAGGGCCTATTTTTTCCATGATGATCCTGCACATGCCCCCTGGTGAAATTCACTTCTAGCTCATCAGAACCATCACTATCTAGATCATCTTCAATCTTCATTGCCTTAAATGTTGTTTATGTATTTTCCTCCTTCTTTCCAAACTTTCTCATCTCAAATGCAGTCAAGGTGCCAAATAGCTCTTCTTTAGTATACTTCTTAAGATCATACATTTCTTCAATAACTGAAATCTTATCACTATAGCACTTGGAAGGGTTATTAGGATCTTCTCAATTATATCTTCATCAGTCAATTTACCCCATTGATTTCTAACATCATTTGCTACAAGTTCAACCCTTTGGAAATAGATTGCAAAATCTTCACCTTCTTCCATTTTCAAATTCTCATATCTGCACTTTGCCGTCAGCTTCTTTATCAATTTCACTCTATCATTTCCTTTATAAAGATCTTCCAACTTCTTCCAAACTTCATAAGTAGTTTCCAAAGAAAGAACCTTAGTTCGCTCAGTTTTAGATAGGGCACTAAAAATAGCATACCTCGCCATCTCATTCTCCTCATAAGCAGAAACCTCATCTAGAGTAGTAGGACCACTCATTGGAACAACATACTTCGTCTCAACAGCCTTCTAGGTCTTGTAACCAAGAGAGATAATATATCCTCTCTTCTACACTTTCCAGTCACTGTAATCATATGCATCGAACATAGGGATCACCAACTTATGCGCTATCGGATCTTCCTTAAGCGGTTAAGCTCTACACCAAGGAACCAAATCTCTAATACCAATTGTTAAAAGGAACAAGACAATTGAGAGGGCAGGGTGAATCAGTTGTCACCCAATTTAACCTCAAAACTTCAACACTTATTAACTTTATAACCACATTGTTATGTTATTAATTATGAACATGAAATGTAGATAACAATAAGTAAAATTAACGCAATGAACACCAAATTTTACATGGAAAACCCAATGAGGGAAAAAACACGGTGAGGATTAACTCATAATATAAAGAGATATAAAAACCGATTACAAAGGCTCACTGCCCAGAATAGGAATCACTGTACAAATACAAAGGCTCACTACCTATAGAAAGGACTAACTATCCAACAGGGAGCTCACTACCTACTGATACAAAAGAAAACAAAAGATCCACCATAGAAATTGACACACATCCATAGCCTCAAATCAAAATATTTCAAAAACCTTTAGCTCAATACCTTCAAGAATCTAACACAATGAAGTACTGCTGCCTCAACTCACTTTCACACACTTCTGCTCTTTTAATTTGTGGATTACTTTGTTAATTTTCCATCCTCATCCAATTCTTTGCAATTTGACTTGCATTTATACCATCTTCAACCTTAGAAACTTTCTCCAAGGTCTGCCACATATGCCTCATTTCATAAAATTACTTTTTTTAAGAAGAAACAATCAAATATGCACCTGATGTTCCTCTTTACATAGCTGACAGAATCAATAAAAGGCCCACTCCTGGGATTTTAATTGATCCCATCTATGGAGAGAATGTGATCATAAAAGAACTCTTATATATGCATGAACTTACTCAAGATAGATATGATAAACCAAAAGCATGGATTAAACTACATGATGGTTTTCATCTTGCTACGATGGGATCGATCACACTCCCTTTACAAGTAGGAATGAGTAAATTAAATGTATCATTCTCTATCATATCCAATTCAGTCCAATTTCATGTGAAGTTGGGCTACAATTGGCTTAACTCCATGAAGGTGGTCCTATCTGTTATCCATAAGTGCTTAAAGTTTCTAGTTGGAAATGAAATATTTACTATAAACTATAGTGGCTTTAGACCCCCGTCTTCCCATGGAAAATTTTCCTTAGATTATTTTTGGCTTGAGCCTATGGAACCTATAAGACCTCATAACACTTCCTTTTCCTCTCCTACCAAAACTTCAAAGAAAAATGCATAGCTAGATTATCCCTTGAGAACTTCCCTTCACCCATGATTGAACCTCCACCCTTTAAAAAAAATATCAGCGAGCCTAAAACCTTTCCAACAAAGCAAGACCCATCCATGCAAAATCCCTTGCCTATTTCCTATAAAAGACCTAGAGAAAACAAAACAACTCCTACTCTACCTCCTAAGAAAATTTATAAATCCAAAGAGAAATTGGTTGCACAACCTTCCACGGTTTCTTTCATTCTTCCTTCACAAGAAGAAAAGGAACCTATGGCTGACAAACCCGCTCCTACACAAACACAACTTGAAAACTATAATAAAAGAAACATAAATTCTAGAGAGCATAGGCATAGACGTTGTGCTATTGTTCGAAATATGAATGATGAGAACAACATTGAAAATCAAAATCTAAACTTGACAGAAGCAATAAACGATGACCCTCCTCTCTTACCAGAACAAACAGAGGTTATGTCTCCAACAGAGCAAGGACCAAAACCTTAGATATGGATATTATCATTCATCCTCCTATTGAGGTTTACTTGGATGATGATGAGGAAACTGCTAAATTTGATGAACACGTGCATAATGAGTTGAATTTACTATTTCTCTCTTCCATAAACTTAAACGATAACAACTGCGATGATCCTCCTAAACCGAGTGATGCACCCTATGTTGAACTTGGTGATTCTCCTAGTACAACACTTGATGTTTTCCCTCTTGCTAGTGATCTGCATTCCACATATATTGAACAAGACTAGGATGTGGATGACCTACCCAGATGGTTGACTCACATGTTCTTTACTAGTATTTTTATTTTGTTTTCCTTTTTTTCCTTCCTTTTTCTTTTGATTGCATGTGTGTAATGTGATCCCCCATGATGTTATGTTTGATGTTTCTCTCTCTATGTGCATTCCTCTATTTGTACCTTTATTCTTCTCTATGTCGTATGCTTTTTCCTTTTCATTAATCTTTTATCTTTTCTTTTCATTTTCATTTTTGTCTTGTATTTTTCTTTTGGGGATGACACAAGGCGTCAAGACACCCTATGTCTCTTCCATGTTGACCCAACATGTTTTTCCTTATATTTGATTTTCCTAGTCATTTTTTTCTTGTGTTTTCCTTTTGGGGATGACACAAGGTGTCGAGACACCCTATGTCTTTTCCATGTTCACCCAAAATATTTTTCCTTATCTTTTCTTTTTCTTTTCATTTTTGTCTTGTGTTTTCCTTTTGGGGATGACATAGGGCATCGAGACATTCATGTTTCTAGACATGTTGACCCAAAAGGTTTCTTTCATTTTGTTTTCACTCTCTTTGTGTCATTCTTCCAGTTATATGTGTATTTGGGGAATGATGATAGTTTTGAGATCTCTATTATCATTATAGAAAAGATAGTTACTAACCCTGAATCCATAGATCCCTTATGTGTTTCTAGGGTGAAACCCTTTCTTTAACTTTTTCTTTTTCATTTTTGGCTACGTTAAAGTAATTTCTCACAACATGGTGTTAGAAATTTCTTTAAAGTGGGGGCATACATTGGCATTATTTTTGGCATGATTTTATTTGTATTTGTTTCATGTTCCTTGATGTGATTTTCTTTCTTTATGCGATGTGTTTTTCCTTTTGGTGGTGTCATTGGGTTTGATTTCCTCTGAAAGTAGGCTATCCCTTTTCCTCTCTTGGAAGCATTAGATATTATGTTCCCCAAGATGAGACCATGCACTTTTCCTCTCTTGGAAACAAGATGAGACCTTTTGCACTTGTCCTCTCTTGGAAGCATTAGGTATGATGTTCCCCAGGATGAGAGCTTGTATTTATCCTCTCTTGGAGACACTAAGCACGATGTACCCTAAGAATAAGACCTCACATGAATTAAGAAAATTCCCTTCGAACATCCCTCTCTCTTGTTCAATTTTTCTTTTGTGCCTTATTAAATTCATGGAGGTATGGCTTTGATATGGTCCCCTAGGGCTCACCTAGTGAACAACTAGCTTCACTAGCCCTTGTGAGCATGCATTTTTCTTTTGTACCTTATTAAATTCATGGAGGTATGGCTTTGATATGGTCCCTTGGGGCTCACCTAGTGAACAACTAGCTTGACTAGCCCTTGTGAGCCTACATTTTTCTTTTCTTCCTTATCATAGTCATGGGGGTATGACATTGATATGGACCTCTTAGGGCTCACCTAGTGGACACCTAGCTCTCACTAGACCTTGTGAGAATGCATTTTTTTTCATAGTGGACAATGTGTTCCACTTGTAAACCTCTTTTGGACAAACAACCTAGACCTGATCCATCACATTAGATAGCCAATCAAAGCTTGATCCGTTGCATTTTTACTTTTTCTTTTTCCTTTCCATTTTTTTCATTTTTGATGGTGTATGTTTATGATCTGGTTATGGCTTCATATATCATCTGCAAGCATGTTCCTTTATGCCTATGTTTATTTTCCATAGGATCTTGATCCTAAGGGCTTGGCCACCCTCTTGATTATTGTCATCCTATCTTACTAACATTTGTACATTTGAACCCCTTTTGATTGTGTGGTTGGCTACTTTAGTGTGATTTTGAAGCAAGTTCATCCTCTCACTAAAGTGGGGGCTAAATGTAGTGTAGTTGTTGACATAGGGATTTGCACCCAAAGATAAGTTGAAAAAATCCTAAATCCTGTGCAACATGGGACTACTCTCAGGCTGTGGGTATCCTATAATGAGGTTAGACCTCCAGATTATGGGTTGGATCCCTTTGAATATTTCTTTAAACACTACTTATTTAGATTGGAAAAGGGTAAGAAGGATGATGCAAAAATTGAAAACTAAACTATGAGGTGATTCACCAACAAAAAATGATTTGAATTTTCTTTACTATCTCACAAGATGACTCAACAAAAGAAGCTATACTGTCTCACAACTCAGCTACACATGCTTGCAAAAATGATTCTTATGAAAGGATTGACTTTTCTGATGTTCATAAAAGGAAAACAATAATTCTTTCACAATTTTTGATCCAACAGAATGAAAATACATTCACAAACCTACACTATAACATGCCACTCTTTGCATTTAATATTGAAAGACTCTGATAAAAATAAAGGGAAAACATAATATTTTATCATATAAACCATAGTCAACACTAAAATCCAAGAATGATTGAGGAGGAAACAAGATTTTATTGAAAACAGGAGATACTTGCATTACAAATATGTAGAACTCATAAGAAATGAGTTACAAAGAATGAATAATCTTCCACAACGAATTCTTGGAGCCTTTTTGTTGGTGTAAGTAAAGTCTTGTCCTAGTTCATTCATTACTAGGGAACTTATTTACACATGTTAAGTTTACTTAGGTCCTAGGAAGGAATATTTCTAGAAGGTGTTAGTTGTCATTAGTTGTTATCTTATCCTTTGACAACTACTACATGTGAACCTAGGTAAGTGTGATTAGTTGTCTCATGTCATATGATTAAGACACTTGTCATAATCCTATGACATCTTGCATCTCACCTTGGCTATATAACCAAGGGGTATCTCATTGTAAAAACAATAATCTCATATCATTAACATTGAATATAGTTTTTTCTTGTCATATTCATCTCTCTCTTGTGCTTTCCATTTGGTCTCAAGATCTTGGCAACTATAGCCAATTCTAACATGGTATCAGAGCAGGTCAGGTGCCATTGGAGAGTTTTTTTCTGAAGAGAGATACCAAATTTGGTGGTGTTCCATTTTTGGTTCTTTATTACAGGTTCATATCGGAAAGTTCGAGAAAGTCAATTTTCCCTTTTGTTTCGTCCAAATCGGACATACGAGGCCAAATCTATGAGGGTTTGAAGCTAAAGAGTGGTTGCCATATCCAAAAGGTAGCTACATTTTTTGAGCATTTTGGGTCAAATTTGACCCTGCCATCGTGTCCAGAAGGGCCAAAAACCCTAAGATTGACTGCCAAATCATCCAAATTGGAGCAGTTGTCCAATGAGGACAAAATGTTTTTCCCAAGGAGTTGTACGGTCCCCCAGGTCATCATAAATACATAGTCAGGTAAGATTTGATAAAAAATAAATATTTTATTTTGATTTTTTTTTCTAAAAATTTCACATAGTTTGGATTTATTTTTTAGAAAAATTTAATCCAAATTAAGTTTTCAAGAAAAAAAAAAGGTCGAAAAGAAGTTTTTTGCGGACTGCAATAAATCTGCAAGTACCCGCAGTAGGGTACGTCTATACCAGGCCTGTAAGAAACTGCCACGTGCCACCATCCCATCGGTTGTGGCCACCATGAGCCCTTCCTCTCTCTGGCTGGGAATTTCAACGACTGGTCTATTAAAAAAATCTAGCATCATTTCTCAAGAAACCAACAACCATTTGAAGCAAAATATTCTGCCGAATCCTTGCAAGATTCCGCTAGTGACCAATCAGGAATATTTTGTCAAAAATCAAGCATATCCGACAACCAGGAGAATATTTTGGCTGTAGCATATTCCCAAGGTGAATATTCTTTTTGAAGCTCATATGGCCATCAAATTTACTCGAGTGATTGGCTAACGTCATCCTGTGTCAACAATGACATCAACATCTTTTTGAAAATTTGGACCCCCTCACGGTTTGCAATTTGGTTTTCATAGGCAAACTTTCAAGGCTCATATCTCACTCATTTTGGCTCCTTTTTTAAGAAATTTTTTTTATTTGGGATAATTTTCCACGCTCTTTGTAGTGGTGTAATAATTTTTTGGTTTTGATGCCTGGTTTTTCTAGAAATTGCAGATTCTCATAGGTGTTGCTGCTATGTCCTCATTTTGGGAACTTCAAGAGCTCATATCTTGCTCCTACGGTAACATTTTTGGGTATAGTTTTTTTTTGAAGTGCATGATTTTTGTGTAAATTTCAATGATATAATTAGATTGATCTCATTTTGTACCAAAAAATTTACTTGATTATGTGGCCAAATTTGGCATTTACATGTACTAAGATCAAATACCACTTCGCTATTTTTGGAAAGTGGCAACTATAAATTCACAAGATATAAAGTGCCAAATAAGATATTGATTGGGGGGGTTTATTGATTGAGTAATTTGGGTGGGTAATCTTGTAGTGGTTTCTTGCATTCTTTTGCTTGGTTTGTGTTCTTGCAATGGGGAAATCTCAAATTGAACTCCTAACTCCACACAATTATGCTACATGGAGAAAATCAATATGGAACTATCTCATGATGAAAGGTCTAATAGGTCATCTAAAGGACACCATTCAAAAACCTACTGATGCTAAAGAATTGGAAAAATGGGAGATTGATTGTGAGAAAACACTTGGATGCATATGTTCATTAGTCTCATTTGATTTGCAATTTCATATTGAATCATGCAATACACCTAAAGAGGCATGGGAGACTTTTGAAAAATTGTATGGTAAAATAGATAAGATTAGGGGTTATTAGATTGATAATGATTTGATGAATCTTGATCCAAAATGTTTTGACCACATTCAAGACTACATCTCCAAAATCAAGCAACTAAGAACACAGTTGAAGGAATACAACATTGAAAAAGAAGATTTACAATTGATTTTGAATGTGTTATCCAAGCTTGGTCTTGAGTATTCAATGTTTTTTTCTAGCTTTCATACCCATCGACTTTATATGGTAGCATCATATGTTGATCCTAAGTTTGTTGAATTTGGAAATATCCTAATACAAGAGGAAGCTAAGTTAATGAACATGGGTCTAATCAAGTCTTCCAAGTCACAAGCATTGGTGACTAGTGAGTCTAAGGTACAGAAAGAATAAGGGAATCTTGATAAGAAGCAAAGGAAGAAAAAGAACAAGCCACATAAATAATCAAAATCCTCATCCTCAAAAGGAGAATCATCTAAGAAGGAGAGGCCTTTTTGTGCATATTGCAAGAAGGATAGGCATGAAGAACACTATCGTTATAAGAAGGATATTGATGAGTTGAAAAATATTCTTAAGAAGAATCACATCAAATTTCCTTCTAGAATGTATGAATCTTCTTCTCCTTCTACTTCAAAATAGTCTAAAAAGGACAAAGGCCAAGCATCTACATCAAAAAATAAAGTTCAAGCTCTTTGTGCTCTTTTAGGTCCAGGATCAGGGAGATGGCTTCTAGATTCAGGAGCATCACATCATATGGAATCTTTGTAGTCTATATTCTCTTCATTTCAGCCTTGTACTATGTCTCCTATCTTGATGGGAAACAATACATACATGAGTGTAACGAGGAAGGGATCTATTAGTTTTGGGGACAACACTTTTCAAGATGTCTTGTGTGTTCCTCATTTGACAAAAAATATTCTTTCCATATATCGGATTACACATGGTGGAGATAGGAGGACTGTGGATTTCCCTCATGATTCAGTCATCATTCGAGACTTGGAGATTAGAGAGATCATTGCTACTAGGGTGGCTAATCATTCATCTTGGTTGTATACCTTTGCACAGTTTGCTTCTGATGATGACATTGTTCCTTCGACTATTGATCATATGAACCATGATTCAGAGGAGACATTTGGTTTCTTGAACTTGGGAGTTCTCACATCAGATCCAGTACTTGAGCCATGCATTCTATCTCCTCCATCTACTATTGCAATTGATGATGCTTGTGATTCTATGCAGCAAGACATACATAGTCTTCTAGATATGGCTACTTTGGATGACTTCTTGATAGGTATTTCAGACTTGTTTATGGAGTCTCGTCTTGCATATTTTGAGGAAATCATCAATAGCATTCATCTTCTCTTTGATGAAGATGCTCCTTGTTAAGTTGTTGTGAGGGAACACTTTCACCCTCTTGTTCATTCTCTACATGATCATTCTTTATAGTGTGACTTGATTATGGATTCTTTTGGACATCATTTGGAGGAGGCTTCTTTGTCTTTAGAGGGGATATTCTTGTCATTGGATCATGTTCTACATTCTTCACTCCTAGATGTTGGATTGTCCTCTTCAGTAGTGTGGCCTAGAATTCTTGTTTGGAGTGTGTCGGCTTTCAACATCAACATGGAGACACTTGAGCATGCTTCAAAGAAATCATCATACATCATCCATATTCTTGTTATCTTGCATACATCCTTGGTTTTGTTTCTTCCTAAGGGGAGGAATTTTGTTCGACGAGATTGGATAATCTTTAACATTCAATGTTGAGCTTCTACCATCATTGTAGGAGACTCAACATTGAGGGGGGGCTACCTTGTCTCTCTTCTACTTCTCTCTTATGGGGGGGTCTTTTTCCTCACATAGGGTTTTTACCTTCTCATTCTTCATTGAGAGCATTTCTATTTTGTATTTCATCTCTCTTTTGGGGAGGAGTTTTGTCCCACTGGGTTTTCTCCTTTTCTCTGTTTGTGAGAGATTGCATTGCATATGTACATGGGTACCTAACATGGCCTAGTAGCCAGGACCCATCTTTTCATCTTTGTGTCATTTGCATAATAATTTTCTACTCCCTAAGTTTCACTTAAGGGGGGTGTTGGTGTAAATAAAGTCTTGTACCTATTTCATTTATTACTAGGGAACTTATTTACACATGTTAAGTTTACTTAGGTCCTAGGAAGGAATCTTTCTAGAAGGTGTTAGTTGTCATTAGTTGTTATCTTATCCTTTGACAACTACTACATGTGAACCTAGGTAAGTGTGATTAGTTGTCTCATGTCATATGATTAAGACACTTGTCATAATCCTATGACAACTTGCATCTCACCTTGGCATATAACCAAGGGGTATCTCATTGTAAAAACAATAATCTCATATCATTGACATTGAATACAGTTTATTCTTGTCATATTCATCTCTCTTGTGCTTTCCATTTGGTCTCAAGATCTTCACAGTCATAGCCAATTCTAACATGGTATCAAAGCTATATCTCAATTCTAACACTTTTCTATAAGACTTTCTTTTCTCTCATTTTTTTTCTCTAGTTCTGAGTTTGGTGCTTGATGTGGTAGATTATTCATTCTTTGTAACTCATTTCTTATGAGTTCTACAAATTTGTAATGCAAGTATCTTCTATTTTCAATAAAAGCTTGTTTCCTCCTCAATCATTCTTGGATTTTAGTGTTGATTGTGATTTATATGATAAAATATTATGTTTTCCCTTTATTTTTATCAAAGTTCTTCAATATTAAATGCAAATAGTGGCATGTTATAGTGTAGGTATGTGAATGTATTTTCATTATGTTGGATCAAAAATTGTGAAAGCATTATTGTTTTCCTTTTATGAACATCAGAAAATTCAAAGCCTTTCATAGGAATCATTTTTGCAAGCATGTGTAGTTGAGTTGTGAGATAGTATAGCTTCTTTTGTTGAGTCATCTTGTGAGATAGTAAAGAAAATTCAAATAATTTTTCAGTTGGTGAATCACCTCATAGTTTAGTTTTCAATTTTTGCATCATCCTTCTTACCCTTTTCCAATCTGAATCAGTAGTGTTTAAAGAAATATTCAAAGGGAGCCAACCCATAATCTGGAGGTCTACCCTCATTATAGGATACCCACAGCCTGAGAGTAGTCCCATGTTGAATGGGATTTAGGAGTTTTTCAACTTATCTTTAGGTACAAATCCTTGTGTCAACAATTTTTGGCACACCTGGTGGGACATTGAGTTGATGCTT
This sequence comes from Sequoia sempervirens, assembly GCA_007258455.2. Taxonomy (NCBI): domain Eukaryota; kingdom Viridiplantae; phylum Streptophyta; class Pinopsida; order Cupressales; family Cupressaceae; genus Sequoia; species Sequoia sempervirens. The sequence goes on along the minus strand of VDFB02193867.1, from coordinate 578,902,956 downwards.
TAGTTCAAAACGAGCTTCATTTTGCTATTGTTATGGTGTGAGCAGTAGTTTTTCAGCCTTCAAGAAGGAAAAATTTTCACACTTGGCAACTCCATAGTTTTGGTTTTATCAGTTTCAATGAGTGAGCACATGAGAAGGTATTAGACCAAACAAAGTGCAAAACCTTTTGAGCATTCAGAGCTACCATCAAGAAGTACCAGAGTTGTTCAAAGGGAAACAAGCCCTGTTTCAACCTTCAACAATCCTCTATTTTTAAATTTTGCAATTCAAATATCAACAAGTTCTACTATTTCTAGTAGCTCTTCAAGTAGTGTTAATCCTCTAGTATTCAATATGGCTCATCCACCACCACCTAGATATCAGCCCTTTGTCTCATTTGATGAAGGAAGACCCTTTAATTTAACCCAACATAATGAAATTCTAATGCTCAGCCCTGAAGAGCTTACCATTTTTTATTGGGAAAGATCATACAGCAGCCATTGAACACATCCAGGATGTGGCTTCATTGTGTGGATTACATCATATTATCGAACAAGATATTGTATTAAGGCTTTTGGCAGCTTCTCTTAAGGGTAAATATTTCCAATGGTTTAGAGGCCTACCTATAAACTCAGTTACAACATGGGACTAGCTAGGAGATCAGTTGAATAGGTAGTTTAAGGACAAATCATACCATCTCTCACTGGTGGAGTAGCTCACTACCATCAAAAGAGCTCCACATGAACACTTGGTGGACTTCAACTACCATTTCAAGAAGATCTAGAATAGGATTCCAACCTCAGTAAAGCCTTCTAATGATTATGCATTTTTATTTTACCTGAAAGCTTTGAATAGTGATACTTCACTTGCAATACAATCTATGGGTGGGGATTCATTACCAACAACATTTTATGTTGCTATTATAGCTAAAAATAGTTTAATCCAAGTTGGGAAGTTAGCACCTAGGCCTCCAATGCCATATTTTTCTGATATATAGCTAATTGTCCCAATGTTACCACCCAATGTAGTTGTCCCTTCATTTCCAGCTTTTAATACCCAAGTTGAAACTCAAGAGAATGTTTTTTCCAACCAATTACTAGACTTGATAAGCATAAAAGAATAGAATGATAACATATAGAAGACCTTGAAGACCTTTAGTAATGAGCTAGTGAATATTAAAAAATAGAAATATCATCCACCTTACCAAACTCCCTTTCAGTCTAATCCTCAAGTTCAGAGGAGGAATTTCAATCAAAGGCCTTTCCATCCTTATAATCCCAATACCCCTAGTTCTTCCAAAGAGGTAATACCAGTGCAAAATAACATGGCAGCTGATTACGAATGGTGTTTTCCATGTAATCAGCCACATAACCAGTCTACTTGTTCTAATGGTATTCTGAATCAAGCATTAATGGTGCAAAGTACTGTTGTTGTTCCAAAATATTCATGACAGGAGGCTCATGAACAACAATCTGCTCATTCAGAAGAAGGAAATCTAGATGTCACCTTCATGAATTAACAAGGTGAGGAGTTTTTGTGGGGTCAATAATGCACAAAATTAGTCAAGTGATCCTATAGTAGCCAATACAAGGAGTAAGAAAAGAGTTGTCGACCTGGGGCAATAAATTGTGATGGGAAAAGATCAGCCTAAATCACAAGTTCAACCAGTACAGATACAAAAGGATGTTAATGTTCTTAAAGGACAGCAAAAGGTTAGTACTGGTAACTTTAATATATTAGATCATATGAAGAAAACACATGTTAGTGTTTCCATGTGGGATTCTTTGGCTCTTCCTCGGCAAAAAGATCTGTTACATGAGGCTTTGTTAATTTTTCTATATCTATTGATGTGTCTAATTAGCAACCTTCTAAGGTTGTATTTACCAATCAGTCTCAAGAAAAGAAAGAAAAGAATACTAATGTAGTTAAGCCACCCCCATTTTATGTAAATCTGATTGTTTTCTAGCATTTAGTACACAATTGTATGATTGAATCTAGGGCTAGCAGTTCTGTAATGCCCAAAAAAATTATGGATAAGTTGGGAATAGAGTACGGGCCATTAGTAAAGGGGGTAGTCCAACTAGATGGTATTGAACATTGTTAAAATAGTAGGAGTCATTAAGAATCTGAGTCTCACATTGCACACATGTTCAAAATTCTTAATACCTTAGGACATTTATGTCATAGAGTTACCTCCATATTTTTCCATATGTTTATCACAAGATCTTACAACTAAAATTGGAGGATACTTGTCCTTTGATTGGTCTCATATGCTCTTTAGAACAAAATATGGTACTAAGGTCACTATTAAATCTGAACCTATTGCTAAATACCATATTGAGTCATATAATCCAAGTGCTATCAATGCAAAAACTACTGTTAATTGCAGAATGCTTGATCAAGAAGAGATTCCTACAACTAGTGAGGGAAAAACTCAGATTGAGGATATCCTAGATGTCCTTTTAAATCAGTGGGCAGCTGAGAATGTTCATAATTCCTTGAATGAACAACATGAGGAGGTAAATTTGGGAGTTTATTTGATGTATGAATTTGATTATGTCATGCCTAATCTTGTGAAGAATGTTGAACAATAGTCTAATCCGCAAGTTAATCAGGTATGAAGGATTTTTTTTTATGGTTCAAGGAGTAGAAATGGTGTTGAAGGTGGTTGCAAGCTCATTTCTCCTACTAGTGACAAGTATTATTTTGCATTTAGTTTCACATTCAGCTAAACCAATAATACAGCCGAGTATGAAGCTCTGATTCATGGTCTCCAGTGGGAAAAAAAGAGAGGAATTTTTTGTTTACAATTTTTTGGCGATACAAAGTTGATTGTCAATCAAGTGAGTGGCCTCCATACTACTAAAAATGATCTTTTGAAGACTTATAAGCATAGAGTATGGGATCTTATTGAATATTTTCAAGCTTTTAATTTTCTTTTTATTCCCAGAATTGAAAATAAACATGTTTATAGACTAGTAGCCATAGGCGCTCAGTATGATATCCCCAATGACATCATCAATTCTAAAGAACAATAGTATGTTAAGGTGATTGTTAGATCTTATTTTCCTAACAATAATGAGCATTAGCAAGTCTTTGACAGTGATTAGTAGATCATAAAATTCTTGAGAGAAGAAGCAAAATTTTTTAATGAGAATCAAGAGAAACTCAAACAACAGTATGAGGAAAGGCTTGGTTACATTGGAGTCTATTTTCAATATAGATGATCAAGTAATAAAAGAAAAAGCCCACTTGCATATTAAAGAAGATCATTATGAAGGTATTGAGATCTTCAAAGATAAGCTTTTAAATCTTGGTAAGGTATACACATTAGAAAAAAGGCATGCATTTGTTTTACTTTGTCAAGAGTTTAGTGAAATTTTTGCATGGGAATACTCAAATCTGAAAGGTTTTGATCCTTCTATTACCTAGCATACCATTGAGCTTGAGCCTAATGCCAAGCCTATAAGACAAAAGCAGAGACCACTTAATCCCAAGCTTGAGCCCCTCATGATCAAAGAGTTAAATAAGCTCATTGAGAGCAACATTATTTTTCCAATTAAACATACTTCTTGGGTATCCAATATTGTTCCTGTGAGAAAGAAAAATGGTGAAATCAGACTTTGTGTTGATTTCAAAGACCTTAATAGAGATTCCCTAAAAGATCATCACCCTTTACCTTCTATGGAACAAATTCTTCAAGTTGTTTTAGGTTCTGAGAGGTTCTCATTATTAGATGGCTTCTCAGGATATAATCAGATCCTAATTAAGGAAGAAGATCAGTTTAAGATAGTGTTTAAACTTGAAGAATTTGTTCCATAGAAGAGGATGACATTTGGTTTGTCAAATGTTGGAGCTACTTTTCAAAAAGCTATGTACATGGATTTCAAAGGTTTGAGGTTTGATGTACAAGATTGTATTGGTTTATTTGGATGGCATAACTATTTTCTCAAAAAAGCCAAATGAACACTTTGATCACTTGAAAAAGATCTTTAAAAGATGTAGAGAGTTTGGTATCTCTCTCAACCCAAAGAAGTCTGTTGTCACCTCGAATTGCACCCTGTGCAAAGTTTACAAGAAACTGAGCATTCTAGAGCAACATGGGATCATCTCAAGGCTATGGGTCACCTATAGCTGAAATGAACCTCCGGAGAAGGCCGGCTTCCTTTGGGTATCACCTAAACTACTGCTTCTTTGAGAGGAAAGAGGGAAGAGATACATAAAGATGAAACTAAACCTATGGTGATACACCGTATTAATGAGAAATCATGAAATGAACACAATAAGAACAAACACTTGAAAGCCTAATTCAATTGATTTACATACCCAGAACAACCTCTTTCAGATTTAATGCTTTAGTCCTAATAGGTTTGGCCTACACATACACCTTAGGAAGGAAAGATCAATTTCACAACCTTAAGATACAAATGCAGAAATATGAAAACATAGTTATAGACTTGCGTGTGCAAAAGAAAGACACAGAAATGAGAATCAGTACAAGCATGAACAGAAACTTCCAAGGTAAACTTTGTGTTGTATTTAGTATTCTAGTTGAGTTATAGAAAACATACATTGACTGAGAAAGGATTGATTGAAAATCACTAACTTTTCAGAGTGTGCAATCAGAACCATTTACAAAAAGGAAAAAAATGCCTTATATATAGACTGTATGTTGGCCCCTTAGGGCTTACAAAAATATCCCAGTTCAGAAAATATCTACCCTTAGATATTTGATCAAAATAAATGTAGAACTCCTCCGTGTCCCTGTTGTTGGCATCGGTGAAGAAACATTCTCAAAGAAGTCCTCTGATCTTTCTGCAACCACCGCATTCATTTGATCCATCGTGTCCGGTTGAGCTACTTCGGCTGCACATTGAATGCTTTGAGCCTGCAACAGATACATGTCGCCCTTCATTCTATTGATTCTCTTCAGACTACCATAGTTTACCCTTAGATTCCTTTGATTGGTTGAGTGAAAGCCACGTAGCTTCTTCGGGCGGTCAAAAATTTCCCTGCTGAACCGCATGTCGGTGAGACACTAATCATGTCTCCCCAATGCGGTTAAAACTTCTCACAAGCATCAGCAAGTCATGGAGCCATCACTGAGAGCTCCCAACAAGACCTAAAGATCATACCAATGCTACAGGAGCCATCGGCGAGACACCGTTTGTCGCCAAGAGATCAGTGGGTTGACATGTCCCATGGAGATCCCTCTCTGTCACTGAGACCATGTGATATCGGTAAAACATCACTCCGATAGTCAGTCGCTATATCGATGGAATTCATTTTGGGGGGACCCTTGCCAATGTCTATAGAAGTCATCCCGCGGGGCTCCTTTTCTTATATTGGCCAAACATCCCTATTTCGGGAAGAGGTTGTGCCGAAGGCACTTTAGCTTTGGCGAACACATATTTTGTTTCACTTTGGCAAGACTCCTTGGTATCGCTGAGACTAAGTACAAAAATCCTTTCCATCCGGTGAACTCTATATTTGTTCTGAAGGCTTCACTACTCAGTGAGAGTCTTGCCGAAGTATGAACCCTCAGCCGACTCCTTTTCTTTCAGCCTGACTCCTGCCGGTCGGGAAGAGGTTGCCCCAAGCTCCTTATGTTATGCTGAAGACCTCTATGTTCGGTTAGACTCACGCCGATGCCGCCTCATTTGATCTCTTTGGCATGACACTTATCTTTCAGCAAGACATCCTGCTGAAGGCGATATCCTTTGCCGATGTTTCCCTTGTTTTGTTTTGGAGGCTCTTGTATTCGGTGAGACTCTTGCCGAATCTTTTCGCCCTTCACCAATCTTTGCTTAATTTCGGGGAGACATCTCCACTTCGGTATGAAATTCTAGCGAAGCTATCTCCTTATGCCAAAGGGAACTCGTGTGAAGTCGGTAAGACATTTGATGTCAGCGAGACATTTCGGTGAAGTCCCGTAGCTACACCGAGGATCACTGTTATCAGCGAGACATCGAACCTTCACTGGGACTTCTCACCGAGTGTTGTAGGTCTCCCCAAAGCCCATGGTCACTGAGAGTCTCACTGAATAATGATTGAATGGCTTACCAACCAAGGAAATCCACGCAGTAAGAAATCATACTGAACCCTCTCTGTTATAGCGATAGGCTCTACAGGCTCATTCCGCATGACAGAAACTAGGTCTCAACGACCTACTCAAGATAGAATGAATCAAACTGTAAGTTGGCTAGATAGAAGGAGGGTCTTGTTGACTTTCTCCTTGGATGACTTTCATACTGAAACTTTCTAGGGTAGATTCTCCCACTAAGTTCCCTGCAACCTAGCAACAGATGTAGAGTCTTTGCGCTTGTGTGAATGTCCCACCTGACCTCTGAAGATCTAACATTTGATTATCTCGCCTGATTTAACTGTAGGTGAAATAGAGGCAACAAATTCTATGTTTGTTGTCCATGAAGGTAAGTTGTTGGGATATATTGTATCGAAACATGGCATCACCATAGATCTGGAGAGAGTAAGTGCTATTCTTTCTCTTCCTTTACCATCACACAAAAATGGCTACAAAGTTTCTTGGGTAGAATCAACTTTGTTAGAAGATTTATTCCAAATGTTGTTGAGTTATTGGTACCTCTTACTTCAATGTTAAAGAAAAATGTTTCCTTCATCTAGACTAAAGAAGGAAAGAGGAGCTTTGAGCTCATCAAAGAAGCACTTGTAGCTACTCCTACTCTGTTAAACCCAAATTTCTCAAAAGATTTTATACTATATGCATATGGGAATATTGATAGTATTGCAGCTATGCTTGTTCAGGAGAATGATCATGGGTTAGAACAACCTTTAGCTCTTTTTAGTCAAACTCTCAAATATTATGAGCTTAATTATTCCTTTGTTGAAAAGCATGTCCTTGTTGTTATTAGAAGTTTGAAAAAATTTAGACACATGCTTTCTAACAATAGGATTAAATTGTTGGTTACTCACCCTTCAATTAAGGAATTTTTCTTGAATAAAGATTTGAATAGTACAAGAGCTAGTTGGGTGACAAAATTGATGGAATATGACCTTGAGATAAAGGTTACCAAGATGATAAGAGGTAAAGGTCTCTATGAACAGCTTACAGAGAAAAGTAACAACAATACATGAGAAGAAGAAAATGTTGTTCTAGCTTTTTAGGATGACAAACAAATTGTTGTACCTATTTCTTCTATAGGTTGGGTGAAAGAAATGACACATTTCTTGATAACTAGTGAATGTCCTCCTGATTTGAGTAAATAAAAAAGAAGGTACTATAGGCTGCAATCTATATACCCTATGTACTTTTGAATAGTTTATTGTTTAGAAGAGATTTTCACGGTTTTTTGTGAAGATGCATAGAAACTAATCAGGTTGATAAAGTTTTACATGAGTTTCATGAAGGATCAACTAGTGGTCATTTCTCTCCAAGAGATACAACTCTTAATATAATGAAAGGAGGCTATTATTGGCCTAGTTTGTTCAAATATTCACATTCATGGGTGAGAAGATGCAAGGAGTGTGCAATATTTGTAGGAAAAGAGAAGTTGGCAGCCCTTCCATTGCAGCCAATTCAAATTGAACAACCCTTCATAAAGTGGGGTTTATATTTCATTGGAGTCATAAACCTGCCTTCAAGTGTAGGCCACAAGTGGTTGCTTACAACCACTGATTACTTCACAAAATGGATGGAAGTTGTGGCACTTAAAGAGGCTAATGAGACAATTGTTTTGAAATTCTATGAAGAGTTGATAACTAGGTTTGGAGTTCCTAAATCAATAGTTTCACATAATGCACTTTCTTTTATAGGAACTAAGATATCTGATTGGGATGTTAGAAATGGTGTTTATCTGAATACATCTTCTAACTATTATCCTCAAGGAAATGGACAAGTTGAGTCCACAAATAAGAATCTTCTCAGGATTATCAAGAGGACTATGGAAGGAAATCAAAGAGCTTGGCATACCAAGTTGAAATCAGCCTTGTGGGCTAATAGAATTACACCAAAAAGATCAACATGACTATCACCATACATGCTTGTGTATGGAAAAGAGAAAAAGCTACCTATATCTTTTGAGCTTTCAACCCTTGATTTAGTCAATCAGCTTGACATGATTGAAGAAGAGCCTATGACAGCAAGATTGGCTTAGTTGATTGAATTGGAGGAGATTAGAGCTGAAGCAATGAAGAAGATTGAGTAGCATCAAGCTCAAGTGAAGAGATCATTTGATAAGAAAGCATCCCCAAGAGTATTCTAGCAAGGAGATATAGTTTTGAAGTGGGATGAACTTAAAAGAAAACCTGGAAAGCACTCCAAGTTTGATGCATTCTGGACTGGGACTTACGCTATAACTTAGTGGAAACAACATAATGCCTTCCAATTATCTAAGTTGGATGGTGAAGTGGATCCAATCCTAGTGAATTATATTCACCTCAAGCATTTCTTTTGAGGTATGATCTAAATCTATACATATTTGAGTAGATTGTAGTGTCAAATAAGTATTGCTATGCATAGACTAGTTGCATCTTTGTTTTCTCTAAGTGTTGTTTTACATAGATGGTTTGTCTACTTTAAATTTTGCTGGGGGGAAATAAGGAAAAATTTTTCTATTACTCATTATGGTTCAATAAAATAGACATCTCTCATTCATAACATGGAATGTGGAATTCAATGTCATGAACAACACATGTTTAATAAATGGAACTATAATCAATTAAAGCAAAGTATCAAATAGTTACAACAGTATGTGTGAGCTCTATGCTAAGTTTTGAGTTAGAAAAAAGACAGAAATGGACTCCATACCCAATGGATAAGAAAGGCAAGTGGCTGAATTTGTTTAACAGGAAAACACCCCTAAGAGATCGCTAGAAATGTTACTAATTTTTTTCTTCCCACACAAATTAGTCCAAATTTATTGGGAAATTATTTGGTGGGGTATTAAAATTTTTGATGCATAGTTCATCCAATGAACCTTTGTTTCCTGAATGAAAGGATTTTTAAAAGAATTGATTTATCAAAATTATTCAACAATTTGAATGAAACAGTTAAACAATTTGGATAAAGCAACAAACAATAAATTTAGAAAACAAACATTCAGAGGAGTGAAGTAAACAAACTTTATTTTTTCCAATATTTGTCATTGTTGATTATCAGAAAAGAATTACAATTTTGGAGCGAAGTGTGTAGGAAATATCATTTATTCTTAGTACAAACATATGCTTTAAAACAATTTCATTTTAGTTATTTCATATTGTGTAACTAAAAACAAGTCAAATGAGAATACACAATTTATAACATTATATGAAATAACTAATTTATTAAAAGTGGTGTTTTTGTAATCCCACACAAGTCATGGGTTTGACTAAGTTGATTTGATTCAACAATAAGTGTAAATCATACATCTGAAGATCAAATAAAAGAAGAAAGATATATAAGAGGAGGTCATGTCCATCATTTCCTTAAGGGCTGGTGAAGAGTTGACTCTTTAGCCTCCAGCTTGATCTTCGGTATCTTTAGTCTTTAGCTCCCTTGCTCCTAAATTCCAAATGCACCTATAGGTGATTGAGAATTTTGTTAGAGCTCAGGGCATGAGATCCAGTTACATGCTTATCAACAAATATATAATTTGTAGTTATTATCCAATCAAGTCATCGTAATCATTATTTGAGAGATAAATACAAAAGTGCCAGATCAAATCATCAGAAAATCATCAAGTTCACTATTTTTTTTAACTTGTTTACTTCATGTGCAGATACAGGTCAAATTTTGTTACTATTTCATCTATGTACAAGATGAGTGATGGAAAATGTAGCTCCCACAAGGGTTGATCCTAACTCATAATAATGGCATAAGCAATATGAAGAAAAGTCATCAAATTCATCTATACAACTTTTCAAAGATAGTGTTACATATTAAGCTCACAAAGCATTTCTAGAAGGGACATGAATGCATTCTATCATTTGTAAAGCCTTTGTAATATAATATCAAATGCACAATAGCCATGACTACTTTTCAGTACAATGCAAAGGAAAAGTACTCACTGTTGAAAATCAAATATAAAGTGAAGTGGCCATGAAAGAGGTTCAGAAGAGAATATTATTTATTCACAAAAGCAACAAAATGGAAAATTTCTCTCTTTTAAAAATATATGTATAGATTAATATCTCAGTTATTTCGATGAAATAACAATGACAAGCTACAACTATAAAGTCCAGAGCCTTTTATAATAACAAGTTCCATGAAGACATCATTAGAAAGTACAAGCAACTACATCAGGAATAGAAAAGGACAGTGATGGAAAACAACCATGATTACTTTTCAGTCACAAAGAAAGCAATACACAATGTTGAATATCAAATTGTTGTCAGGTGTTATGATAGAATTGAAAATATTGTTGAAAAGTCTTCTCAGAGTGAGTTTACACCACTGGAAAACATTGATCAAGCTTACTTCACCAAGATCCAAGTTCAGCGAGCTTTAATGCTCTGCTAAAAAAAACATAATACAAAGTAATTCCACATTTCAGCAGAATGAGTATTATACTTCTCTTTTTCTACAAAAGATGTAGGTAAACATAGCTACAGGTGAATACAATGTTCTTTATATGCATTAACGCTATCTAGGTTTTCTGAAGGGAGAACAAATGCAAGGTTATTTTTAACCCTTTTGATACATTTTGAAGAGAGAAAACAAGATTTCCAAAGCAAGTTTATAAGCACATAAGGTCTTTTTTTTTTTTTGAAGTTTAAGTACCCAAGGAAGGCTGAATCATGGCCATAATCTATAGAAGGATAAATGAGAAAATGAAGCTTGAGTTTGAAAACCCAGATGAGTTTTGAGTTTCTTTTGCTAACTATTAAACTCATTTGATATTTCAAAGAGAAAATGAGATATATAGAGAATAAAGTATTATTTCCTCATGTAGTCATGAAATAACAAGATCTATAGGGGGAGAGTTTAGTTTCCACAATGCATAAAAAATCCACTTAGGGTTTTGTGTTTCAAGCTCAAGGCATTCATCTTAAGGGTCGACCATTGCTGAAAATGATATAGCTTGTGCCTGTAGTGAAGAACATGGTCTTGACCTGTATTGGTTTGTACTTATTTTTCTACATAAAAAGTTACTTCTTCAAAATGGAAAAAAATGGAGATAACAAAAAATATACATGTTATTCCAAGATGGCTCGATTTGGCGTTTTTCTGAAAATGAAATTGAAAAGACAAAATGGATTAAAAATGCTTACCCAGCTGGAATTTTTCTTTTGTTCTCCAAAATATTTGCTTTAAAATGCTCTTTAACAACTCAAACCAAAGGCATTCATAGTGGCCAAAGGAAAAGAGTAATACAGAAACAAAATGATTCGGAGAAAGTTTCATCAGATAATAGTGAGGCCATGATCTGAGAGCTTCAAAATATTTCAAAACATATGAGAAACTTCCAGATTTGAACAAAATCAAACTTACCTCTCTCAAGCCTCCAGAATCTACAAGAAAATAGCATAGGATACAGAGAAATTCTAGCAGAGGCTCGACTAAGGTTTCCTCCATGGCGGCGCTCCTCTCAATCTAGCAATTCAAATAAAATAAAATGAATGTCTTTCATTCATTTTAGGGCTTTGAAAACCTAGAAAAGGTTGGTCAATGGGTAAAGGAATTTTTTCATGGCTTTTATGTCATGATTTTATTTTGAATAGTCATTTAAATATTTCATTAAGATTTAAAACTTAGTCACTAACTTCTTTAAATTTTTCTTTAGCAAAAGTCTTTATTTTTGCATTTAAAATCAATATTGTAAAACATTTATTTAAAGTGATGATTATAAATCACTTTCAATAAATGTTATTATGAATGCAAAATAAAGATATCTTTCGAATGCAATTTCAAACGACGAGCTTAAAAAAGTTTTGCTTAAATCTTGGGAATGGTTGGAGAAATCAATGTCAACATGTGGAGTGAAATTAGGAGATTTGATCACTTAATTGATAGTCAAGAGTCTAGATTGATGAAGCTTCAGTCAAGGAGAAATTTTAGGCACATAACTCCTTTTTTTCATTCAGTTACAACCCTATTTTGGAGGGGTTTTTAGTTGCATATGACTCATGAAGTTTTTTTGAGATTGACAACTATTTATGCATTCTTGGAGGAGTTCTCTTTTAGTTGCATGCATGATTTGAGGGAGAGGATAAACAACACATCATTTCTTGGAGCAAAAATTCAAAATTTGAATTCCTGGAGCCTTTTCTATAAGACTTTCTCTTCTCTCATTTCTTATCTCTAGTTCTGAGTTTGATGGCTGTTGTGGTAGATTATTCATTCTTTGTAACTCATTTCTTATGAATTCTATAGATTTGTAATGCAAGTATCTCCTATTTTTTAATAAAATCTTGTTTCCTCAATCATTCTTGGATGTTAGTGTTGACTATGATTTATATGATAAAATATTATGTTTCCCTTTATTTTTATCATAGTCCTTCAATATTAAATGCAAAGAGTGGCATGTTATAGTGCAATTTTGTGAATGTATTTTCATTCCGTTGGATCAAAAATTATGAAAGCATTATTGTTTTCCTTTTATGAACATCAGAAAAGTCAAAGCCTTTCATAGGAATCATTTTTGAAAGCATTCACATATCTGATTTGTGAGATAGTATAGCTTCTTTTGTTGAGTCATCTTGTAAGATAGTAAAGAAAATTCAAATCATTTTTCAGTTGGTGAATCACCTCATAGTTTAGTTTTTAATTTCTGCATCATCCTTCTTATGCTCTTCCAATTTGAATTGGTAGTGTTTAAAGAAATATTCAAAGGGATCCAAACCATAATCTGGAGGTCTACCCTCATTATAGGATACCCACAGCTTGAGAGTAGTCCCATGTTGCATGAGATTTAGGAGTTTTTCAACTTATCTTCAGGTGCAAATCTCTGTGCCAACAGTAGTAAAATGCATACCCTTGAATTTTCACACTTGTTTGGGTCTTCCTTGCTTTATTTATTCCTATCTATGTCTTAATTGGTCCTATTTTGCATCCAAAATCCCTATGAATTATATCTTTTTCTAGCTAATCCTAAAATTCTCCAATGGATAAATGATAATTTAATGATGTCATCAGAGTGTCCCTAATTTTTGGGTTCAGACTAAAATGCCACCTAGGGCTTCTTTGTCCCCCAAAGGACTTGGGACCTTGATCCGATAATGTCAAAGCATGTCAAGTCTACCAATCAACACTATATTAAGGTTTGATAAGTAAATCAAAGCATGAAGTACCAAGAAAAATAACAATGATCCACACATACAACCCAAAGAGCTACATAATCTCTCACAACATGTTGCCACCATCCTCCCAAAAACATGAACATCCAGGAAGGAACCATGAAGAGAGAAAGCTATAAACCATAATATGTCCTCCTACAAACACCGCAAAATTATATTGTTGTGTCAAGTATGATCTCCTAACAACCCCAAATGCAAAGCCTCAACAACATACATAACACTTAATCTCATAGATCAAGTACAATATATAAATCAATGTAACAATACCAAAAAGGATGTAATTCTCTCTAACCAAGAAGATCAAACTCAAAGTAACTATCCCCAAAATTGGAAATGATCCCATAAACCATCTCCCAACAATCCTCATTGAAGAATGATATCATAAACCCAAATGCACAAGGAGATAACCATGATAAAAAATCCCTCAAAATGAATCCTCCAAAACTAACTATCCATACCTCAAGATCCATAACTATGAAAGATAAAGCATATAAACTCATGTTGACCAATCCTCAAATGAGTTTCCATAATCAAACACAATGAATCATCTCAATCCCATGAGAAATCAAAGCATGAAACCATAACACATTTGAAAGATATAATGGGAAAATACCTCTCAAATAATAATTTTTCGAGTAGAACAAGAGTGGGGAATGTGAATGCTCCTCGAGGATAATAAAGCCATCATGACTCAATCCAAGAAAGATCTCCTCTATCACTCCATCATGAAATAATTTCCATATCCAAGTGAAAGCTCCTCGTTCTTCCTCCTGAAACCTCCAAAGACTAACCATCTCAAGAAAATGTCTCTAATCAAAAGAGAACTCCAATCATCACCTACGTCTCTAAGTATCCATAAGTACCTGTAACCAATCAATCCATGCCAAATTCCAAATGCAACATAGCACCATCATGAAGTAATCAAGCAAATGATCAATGTACCCTACAAAGAGAACCACACACGGTCAATGTCAAAGCTCCAATCATGAATCAAGAACATAAACATAACATGACCTAACCATCTCCTCCTAGGAGATCACATGCACCATAACATATATACATCCTGGTCTCAAGAGAAAAAGTACCATGTGCCAAAATATAAGTGTACATCAAGAGTAAACCATGACATAATAGAAAACACTCTAAACCAAGAAAACATATCTCCAATCACATGAATATAACCATACCTAATGATGCATCCATGTTATTACCAAAAAATCCCACTGAACTGTGATACAAGCTACACATGGAATCATGAAAACCATCCTCTCCATGGAGATCATCCATGTCTACACACACTAAACTACAATATCAATAACATACAAGTGAAACCAAGATCTCTAAGACAAGAAGATACATACAACCACCAAACCATCACTATCAAAAGCTCCCACTGAAAGTGTATAAACAATGAATGTAACAAGCTATCATGACATCATGATAAAAAACTCCTAATGATGATCAACCAAAGACCCTCACACAATCAAAGAACTCAAATGCAACATGAGCTCTCCAATAAAGAAGGAAACATAAAACCATGATCCTCATACCAAGAAGATACACCGCCATAACCTAAATCAAGAACCAATCCAACACCATCAACAATGCACTTGCATAAACCATCATGAAATGCCAAAGTATCTAAAGCACAAGAAACATCCATGAAACCATGATCACCACCAAATGTACCAACAACTCAACCCAACCGTGTCCCACATATCTGCATAACATAGCCAACTACATAGGTCTCATATCATGACTGTACCTGGTAATACCATCTCATATCTTCAACATGACATCAAAACCAGCAAACCAAGTGACTAAACCAAGCCACCAAACTAAAAATGAATCAACACTAAAATATCTATGGGCATAAACAAATCATGTCCAAGTCATAGGTGCAACAAGTAAGTATAGACCGCCTACAATGCTACACAACTTGTAGATACAAAATTGAATCATAAAATTCCAACCAAATACTGAAGCTCATAGTATCACCATGGTCAAAATAACCCATAAATAGCTCAGGATAGAATATCAACAAGTAAATCATTTCAAAAAAACTCCAAACCTCATCCACTACGTATTTATATAAACAATATTTTGAGGTCGACTATTCGAAGTCCAAAAACCAACTCCGTATGCACCCAATAGGGCCTCTCAAAGCTCAAAACAAACACCTGACTTCCAGTTAGTAAAACACTATCAAAATTGAAAAATATCCAAAAATATATGGCACCAGAGTGTAGAGAACTGAGTCATCTTTCCAACGAGTCCAAGAAGAGCAATAATAGAGCACCTAGGTGAAAGTTGTGCCCCCCTGGAAGAAAAAGCACTATTTTAGTATTATGAGCAAAAACTTGGCCACCCTTGGTGGCTCGGCAGCAACCCCTCCAGGGTGATGCCACTTGTTGGGTGGTCGACCCAAAATAATATTTAATTTCATTTAAATTTTGAATTTTAAAATTTTTTTATCAGGCCTCTTTAATAAATTCATGGGCGGAAATTTATACACAGCAGATTTAATTTTAAATAAAAAGTGATTTAAAAACATATATTTTTTTATATGTTTGGGGTTTGACCCCGATAGGACCCGTTGACCCTACCAGATGAGAGCCATTGCCGATAGTGTACCCCAGCTAATAGGGGCCAACATACCCTATGGCTGCAGGGTGTCAACCCTCCAGACGCAAGGTACGAAGGTTGCAGGGTGGGGGGCCGACCCACCCCCAAGAATTTTATATTATTTTTTTCAAAAAAAATCAATATAAATTTTTCGATCGACATTTCAATATTTTATTTTTATTTTTGTAGGACTTTTTAATTTTGATGGGATGAGATTTTTTAAATTTCTTTTTTGTTTATTTTCTGCATACAAAATTGACAGTTGTACAACCTACAAAAGGGGTTATGGCTAAAAAAAAATTCTTTCTTTTCAACTTCACCAAAATATATCAAATTTTATATCAAAATTCATTTCTAGGCCAACCTAAATCCAACCATGAGGTCCATTTTATCCCAGGAGGTCATTTGTAAAAAATTCCCCCACAAAACCCCCATTTTAATGTACAACCAAGAAACCCTTTTTAGCTAAAAATTTTCACACCCCAAATCTACAAACAACCCATCATAAGAACAAACCCAAAACCCTTAGATCTGCAATAAAAAACCTGTGAAACCCTCATATCTTGAGATGTCTTTTTTTCTCTCATGCATTGCATAGATTCAAACTTCAAGCAATGTTTTCTCAACCTAGGGTTATAATAAAAATCTAGAAGCATGAAAGCTCTAATACCACTTGTAAGGAAACTTGGAGCCATCTAATGATAACTTCCACATAACCCAAAACATGTAACAATGCAAAAATGTACTAAAAATCCACATGCAAGAGAATAGAAAACATACCCATCAAAGATGATACAAGATATACCCTGGGAAAACCTTCAAGAGGGAAAAAAATCATCCTCCAAAATCATCCATACTCCATCATATTAATTATCCATAAAGTAAATAGAAGAGTTACAATGAACATTTCTGAAGCATCCAGTCCTCCAATGCATCTCCATGTGTCCAAGCATGAATCCACACATCCCATGCCATGCTTCACATATGCACTCCTCAAAAAGACTCAATAATGACAGCCAAACCACTCAACCCAACCTAAACCACTACACGTGTTTGCTTTTATAGACACAAGCTCACATAAAATACAACTAGTGGAAGGGTAAAACCATGTACCACAAAACCACATTGTGAATACAAAACCACTAACCCATTATTTAATATTGGGTACTAAGAAATCACTTTATTTAATATTTCCCCACTATTAATTTATTATCACATGTCTCCCACACATTAAATAATAATACAATGTTACAATAAAACATCAAGTGGTCCCCAAATAATTACCTAGTGTGATTAACCACACCACCAAGGTACATCACAAATAAATAATTATTTAATTACAATATTATGATAAATTAATTTATGCAATGGTGTAGAACACCATATCCCAATAGTATATGTTATGTAGAAATGTGGGACACATTTGGATTGTGTTGCTAGTACATTTTGTGGTGATGATGGTGTCATGGATGGTCCTTGTTCTTTAGGGACTTTTGTGTGACATGAATGTTTATTCAAGTGCATTTTTGGTGTTGGTTTTGTTCCTAATTTGGTTTGTGGTGATGTATCTTCTTGGCTTGAGGATCATGGATATGGTTTATCTTCATTGAGGAGGTTGTTATCACAATGTCATGGATATCTTGATTACACAATTTAGTGGGAGCTTGTGACATTCATGTTTTGGAGGTGTTGTATCTTCTTGGCTTGTAGATCATGGTTTGTACTCTTCCCTTTAGGAGCTCGGTGTTGATTTCTTTTATTGCGTTGGGACCATGGAGTATCTTAATTTAGAGGATGGTTATCATATTCCCATGGAGAGCTTGGTATCATGGTTCAGTCAGAGTATATGGTGAGGATGTGGATTCACCATTTGATGGTGCATGATCTTCTATAGTGTTTGTTGGTGTCATGGATGGACTCTTGGATTCTACTTCTATGTAGCAAGGGTTCATTGGCATCTTTAGTTTTATTGACAGGAGATGGTTATCTTCATGTGGTTTGGATATGTTGACATATTGGTTAGCCATGGAGAACTTATTTAGTCCTTTGTTGAGGTGTCATGATTTGTATTTTTGATTTGTGATCCTTTTGTTTTATAGGATGGTTACTTATTATTTCATAGTTTAATCTTGATCATATGTTCGATTTTTGGCATGATACAGGTGTTTGATATGTTCATTGGAGCATATGATCTTATCTTGAGGAGGTGTGAGATCATGCTATTGCATGTATGTTCTTGATTCCTAGGTGGGATATATGACTTTGGTCTTGGTTGGATCTCTTGGTATTGGGTACTTTGATCATTTTCTTGAGAGATTCATGATGGTGTTATGTTACATTTGGAGTTTGGCATGGATTGATTGGTTATAGGTACTCATAGATACTTGGAGACTTAGGTGAGGTTTGGAGTTCTCTTGTGGTTAGAGACATGTGTTGATATGGTTACTCATTGATGAGGTTTCAACTGAAAGTCTGAGGAGCTTACACCTTGGTTAGATGTGAGTTTGACATTGACCTATGAGGAGATTGTTCTTAAATGAGTCATAATGACTTGGATATCTTAGAGGAGCATTCTCATTCCCCACTCTTGGTCTATTCAGTGGTTTATCATTTGAGAGTATTTCACATTGTTACTTTCAAATGAATTATTTTTTATGCTCTATCTTTGCATGCATATGGATCTTGAGCTATGGTTTGATAGTTCTGAATGGTTCATTTGAGGGATGTTGGAATGTTTATCTCCTTATGCATTGTGAGTACATTCATTGATGCTGAGTTTAGGATATGTTATTGGGCTTATTTCCTTCATTGGGATTGCATTTGGTTTGAGATGCATACATCTTGGTTATGGTTAGATGTGGATAGTGCTATTCTCTTTGGGGTTTTATGGAGGAGATCATACTCAACACAATTGGAATTTAGAGGTGTGCATAGAAGGACATGCTAGAGGTTGTGATTTACATGTTCTCTCTTTTGGTCTTGTTCTACTTCTTGGATGTTTGATTTTACATTAAATTGGTTTTGAGGTTTGGTTAAAGAGCTATGGTGATCACTAGGATTATGGTCATGTGATGTCACTTGGTTTTTGGGTGATGACATGGTTGTTCCTTTTATCTCTTTCCTTTTTTGGTTGTGGAGAAAGCTATGAAGACTTGTGGTAAGGGGTGTATTGCAACATATTGGTTTGTAGGATTTGCATATCATTGTTGATGTTCCTTGGTACTACATGATGTTGGTTACACTTCTATGTGTTACTACTAATGGATATCTGAATTCCTTAATCATTTTTAGATTTGGAATTACCTTAAGCAGTGCGAGTTCCTAGATGTGTACGTTCATTTTATGACAAGTTTGATACTTAGAGATTGTGATTGCATGTTATGGGTTGTATATGTTGATGGAATGAGGTTAACTTGTTATTTTTTGTATACCTTTTAGGTATGGATAGTTGGACATGGTTTAGCATTTTTTGTGGGCGTTATTTTTAGCTATAGTGATTATATATTGACAACTATTGATACATGCTTATTACCTTTGGATTGAGTGTTTATGTATTGGGATATCAGTTGGAGTCAAGACTTATGCTTTAGTTGTGATTGATTGTGTGACTTATATTTATATTGATTCTTATCTTTGTGTGTTGGCATGATGGAGGAAGAGAGGATTCATGCTTGAGGTGGTGGTCACCTTAATTCTCTTTTGCAGGTATCTTGATGGAGAACATGGAGCACTTTGATTCCTTGATAGTATATGTGGCTAGAGAGATTTTTCCCTTGTTCGTGCTTGAGTCTACTTTTTTACCCCTTATAAAATGTATACAACAAGTGGGAGAATGTTAGGAAAAGGTGTTTTTTCCACCTTGCACAATGTTATAATATAATGTTTATTTATTTATTATTTGGTGCACCTAGAGAATCAAGGGGTGTGTGCATCATATGGGTCTAGCATTCTTGGGGCCACTTTATATGTTGTATGTAACATTGGGATATAAGTATTTATTTAATATTGGGGAAAGTAATTTATATAAATTATCCAATATTAAATGTGGGGTTAATGATTTTTTAAGCTCATGGTATTAGTCACACGATTTTATGTAATAACACTTGGTGGTTTTGTGGGAGCTTGTTTCTATAAAAGATAACACATGGGTAGTTATTTAAGGTTGGATAGTTGGCTATTTTGGCTAATGGGCTGAGGTTAGCTCTTGTTAGCATTTGTGAGGGTTGAAGCATGTCATGGGATGTGTGGTTACATGCTTACTCACATGGATTGCTTGTAGAGGGCTTGATGTTTCAAAGGTGTTCATGGAGGACTCTGAAGATGTATTATAATATTTATTGTTGAATGATACATGAGTGATGGATGCTTTTGGATGCTAGGTTCTTCCCTCTTGAGGGCTTTCCCACAATATATCTTGTGTCATCTTTTCATGGGTATTTTGTCTATTCTCTTACATATGGATTTTGAGTACTTATTTGCATAGATTTCTCTTTTGGGTTATGTAGAAATTATCTTGGGTGGATGCATGTTTCCTTTCAATTATATTATCAATTATTTTGAATGCCTTGTAATACTTTTTCTCTTGATATTTTCTCTTCTCTTGAAATCTTGTATAATTTTGTAGCTTTTTCTTGTTGATTGCATATTATTGTTTTCTTATCTCTTGCATGGAAGGTGTCTTTGTTCATTGTTTGATCCTATGGCTCATATTTTTCAAAATTCTAACATGGTAGTAGAGCATGGATTCAATGAACCCCTTCTTGATTTATGAGGGTTTTTCTTCAACAAAGCTTATAGGCATCATATATGGATTCTCCATTGCTTTTTGTGCAATATTTTGGAGGTGGGAAATTTTTAGGTGCATTTTGGCACAAAAGGGACTTTGACTTTGGATTCAAGAGGTTGATTCAATGAATTTTGACTATAAATTTTCCTATAATCGACATAAAAATATTTTGAGGAATTTTTTTTACAGCCCCTATACGACCTATGCATGGATTCCACAAAAGAAAAGAGCAAAAAAAAAATCAGTTTTGTTTTCTAAATTTCTTCTATTCAGAAATTTTTAAAATAAAAAATTCACAAGTTAAATTTTTTTATTATTAGAGAGGATCTATGGTGGTACCTAGAGGGTCCTTGCCTTGGCAGGCCCTATGGATGCTTTCCTACCCTTTGACAGTGTTAGGTTTGTCAGCGGTAACCTTAACCTCCCGCTCGATATCTTCCACACTTGTTTTGGCAGTTTTCAACTAGTAGTGGCCACTTTTTCATCAAACATCACTGATGTTCCTCTTTTTTGGGGACACCAGATATTTTTAGGTGCATGCACAACTTTTTTGAACAACAAAATGCATGGGAATATTAGGGGCATATTCCAAGGACTACAACATATTTTTTTGACCAATTTTCTATGGAGGGACTAGATTTTTTCTAGCCACAAGGAATATTCCTAGAATATTCTATTGACATCAGTGATATGACCTACCAACACGACCACTTGAAACCCTCTTTGTGCCCTAAAAGAGATGTTTTTTTTTTCTTTTGGCCATATCTTGGGCATACAATGTCAATTTTTAGCAAACAAGATATCGTCAAAAATTTGGTTCTGCCAACTTTCAACTGGTGTGGGTCTCATCACCATTTTTTTGATGCTAGTGTATTTTATAGCCTGTTAAATTCAGAGATGTTTTTAGTCTCGAGCTCATATCTTTTCATGTATTTCTCTATTTTTTGTGATTCTAGTAGTTTTGGAATGGTCTTTCAAAGCTCTTCACATCCAGCCATTTCATTTTTACAGATTTATCTCCAGGTATATTTATTTAGTTTTTTGTGTTTTCACATTCTAGTGAATTAATTGGACATATTAGCTCTTGGAAACTTTTTGTTTACATGGTATAACTCATTTTTTCTTGTTCTACATATATTTATAGTATTCTATCCTATTTGGGCATTGTAGACATCTTTTTCATGCACATTCTCTTTTGTAGACACACTAGGATAATGTGTCATTCTAGTGTATACTTTTGGGGGATTTTTCATATCTTGTTGTGCCTTTGGTACTCGCAGTATGATATAAAGTGCCATGGGGGGGTTGATGTTTGCATTTGGTTTGTTATCACGCCTTTGTCAAGTGAGTTTCCCTTTCATGGCAGTAATGAATCCTAGTGATTCTTGCTTCATAAGTGTGTACCTTAGTTTGCACACTCTTTTATTTGTAGGTTGTTTATCCTACATGCACTTCTTGGTTTCACATAGTTTCAGTGTACCTATCTTGGATCTCCCTTGTAAGCATTATGGGGGGAGGGGGTTGTACTATTGGTGGTAATGCTTTCTTGGTTTCATTTTTGGAGTGATCTATGTATCTAGTTCTAGTTCCTACGTACTAGGTAGATGTAGTGTACATCAACGGCTAGTTACCATTATATTTCATGGAGATGGAGCATTTAGCATATGGACACTCTTGCATTCCTATTTTTGGATGTTATTCATTTTAGGACTATATCATTCATCATTCAATAGTAATCTTCAACTTCTTTTTGCTTCAGTGATGTTGTACATGTTCCTCTTTTTTGGGACATTATTTTTGTTGGAAGCTTCTTAGTCCTTCACCTTGATTTGGAGGATTTTTCAATCCTTCATTCACCTTTCTCTCTTTTGGAGAGGATTTTTTCCCATGTGGTTTTCTCCCTTTCTCCAATTTTGAGAGATATTTTGTCTATACATGGGTACTTCACCAGGCCTTGTTTATCACAACCATCATGCATTCTCAATTTTAGGTTTTTTAAGCTACTCCCTAAGTTCATCGTAAGGGGGGTTGTTAGAAAAATCATGCATTGGCTAATAATTTATTGATATTTAATTAATTATTGGTGTATCATTATTCTCATATAGTTAAGATAAACTTAAGAGTGACTTTCCATGTTAACTAGAGAGCTATTATTAGATCATTCTATCTAATTGCATGAGATGTTAACACTTTTCATGAGCTAATCCCTTTACCATTTAGGGATGCTCCTATATAGCACTCAACCCTCATTATATTATCATGCCTTTTGAATGCCTTGCAATACTTTTTCTCTTGAGATTTTCTCTTCTCTTGAACTCTTGTATTATGTATCTTTTACTTGTTGAGGAATATTACATATTATTGTTTGTAGCTCTCTTGTGTGGAAGGTGTCTTTATTCATTGTTTGATCTTGTGGCTCACATTTTTCACAATTCTAACAATATTTGTATATTGTTATTTTTTGGCACTGATGGTGATGGTAACAATTTTCTAAAGGCATGAATTTTGGTCTTATGACCAAGTCAAATTCAAGTGAATTGATTCTTTGAATCAATAGTCTCATAATTGGAAAGGATAATGAGATTGAACCTTTTAATTTTCATAGTTAAGAGCATGATTCATGGGGAGAAAGGAAAAGTGGTTTCAGGATGATGAAGAGATACAACCTGTTACATAATTAAGGACAACCCAATTGGTATAAATAAATGAAAGAATAAAACATTGGGTTTTTTCAACATGAAGGAAGGGGATATGAGGAGTCACAATGAGAAGTGAAGAGTCTCAACTAGATTGGGAGAAGATACCACAATGTCCAAGAAAAATAGATGAATAAAAATAATAAGGCACACACCATAGAAGGAAATCACAAACTAGTGATAGGAATATAAACTACTAGGAAATTTAGATGGAATGACAAAGGGGATGCATGACATATGAGCCCATAAAGTGTAGAAAAATAGCTTTAAAAAGATGGAATAAAGTTTGTAGAGGTGATTTTTTGTAGGGGCACACTATGCCAGTGAAGAGGGAAGATAGGAGAAAGAGGAGAATCAACTTGAAGAAGAAGAAATGACACATAGGAACTAGAGAGAGGATTTCATTGGGGAAATATAGAGGAGGTTGCGCATGTAAAAAGAGAAAAATATGTTTTCAAATCTATGAGTAAAATGGGAGAAGGTTCAAGTGAGGTTTAAAAAATGATGAAAATACAATTAAAATGAATTTAGAATGACTAAGGAAGGTAGCAGCTGGTTAAAGGGAATAGTTAAAATCCCAAGAAGGATAGAGTTTGTCTGTGTAAATATGAAAGTTGCATAAGGAATGCAAAGAAAGTTAATTAAAATGATAAGATGATAGGAAAATTGTGTATTGTGGAAGATGAGGAGTGGTGCAAAGGAGATAGTGAATGGAGGAAAGCACATTTTTGTAAGATAAAGAAGAGGTGTTTGATAATAAAGAATTGTATATTTGAGTTATATTGATTATTTGAATAAATTGAAGTTACATCTATTTGTTCTTTTGAACATTAAATAAAATTTAATTGACAAATGGAATTGTCAATTTGAATTATTATCATCTGTGAGTTTGATAGTCTACATAGTTTTTTCCTTTATTTTTTTTTGCATCATATGGTACTAGAGCTAAAGGTTCTAAGTATTGAAGCATGATTGTGAAGAGATTGAAAGAATCATTGTGGGTGTACAAATTATTGAGTGATTGAGAGCTAGAAATCGTGAAGAAATTGTTTTTGCAAAATGTGTGACGTGGTAGTGATAGATTGTAACAACGAAGGAGATGGGTATACTCATGAGGAAGAAGCTTGTGATATGGGAATGCTAGATAAAGTATCAGAAAAAGAAGATATCCTTGATGATAGTGGATATAAATGCAAGGATGGATATATTAGAAGCTATGCAACATAGAGAGATTACGAGGGGGTTGAGTTTTTAGTGAAGACATGCCATGAGGAGGGCATGGAGAAAGAAGAAAAAAAGAATGAATAAGAGTATGCAAGTGTAGCAATGATGATGATAAAAGAGAATGCAGATGGAGCTGTGTAAATTGAAGTTGTGGTGTTGGAGTGCAAAGATTTTATAGAGAATAAAGATGGATATAAGTTTTTGTTGATGATGTTGGAATTAGAAGAAGAATGGATGGAAAAGATAAATGTTGTAGTGAAGAACGAAGAAAAATATGTGGGAATAGTCAAAGAAAAAGAGGTAAATGTATATTTTAATTTTTTTGCAAAGATGAAAGTAGAGAATGCAGTTGTAGAGTTGTTTGTAGATGCTCAATGTTTGTGTGTAGAAATTGTACAAGATGTTTTAGGTGGAAATTGGCGGAGTTGATCGGTTTTTGGTGGGATGGATTTCAAGAAGGAGGCGAAAGGAGATATAATTTGGTCAAGGAGGATGGCACATGGTGGATGTGAATCCATGAGAGGAGAGGAGAGTGGTGAATGGAGTTGTGGGAGGAAGATGACATTTGTTCCAACATGGTGTTGGAAGAAGAGAAAAAATAATTAATATTGTTCACTTATCCCAATGATAGAGTTTTTGTAGGTTGCTTACAACCTAAAAGAGTGGTTTGACTACTCAACTCCACCTTTTTGATCCTATGCTCACAAAATTTCTACCTGGCATGTCTGATGTAGGAGCTATTGGGTGCACATGTAATCAACATCTCCCAAAAATATTGTTGTTGGGCATCATTTTTTATATCTACATATTATTCTATTTTGGCATTGATGGTGAGGGTAACAACTTACTAAAGGTGAATAAGAACATCAATGTGAAGTTAATGGAAAAAGGGAGTGATGGGAGCAAGGACTATGTCAAGCAGGAAAACCAATTTGTGCACTGGTTTGAATGGCGATCTAGAGGATGGGGCTTGGGATGTGGATGGAGAAAGTGATGATGGTGGTGATGGGGTGTTGGGTTGGGATCTGTCCGGTTGCTTTTTGCATCCGGTTCTTTCCCTTTTGGGCCTCTATTGTTGCAGAGGAATTCCTGTGGATGTTGGCTCTGTTTGTGGTGGTCTTTGTCTGCCTGCTTTGGTCTGCCTTTTTGGTAGCTCTTTTGTGTTGGCTTGGGAAGCAGTTGTCTTGAGCTAGGGGGAGGATTTGAAATCCTCTGAGGGTGAGGAGGATGATGGTTATCAAGGGGTTGTTTTTGGTGTGTGGGTCATATTGCGGGCTGGCATGGCTCATGTGGTTGCTATGGTAGAGGTTGTTGGCATCGACTTCTCTAGAGGGGACTTTCCCTTTGTTGCTTGTGGGTTGTGGCCTACCCTTCCGTGGATGGTGTTTAGCTTTCCTTTTGTGTTGCTAACTCCTATTTTGAGTGTTGTTTTCCTTGCTTCTGAGGGATCCCATGTGTCTTATTGTGATGTTATGTTGAGAATGGATGGGAGAAGCTATGGGACATCCTTGGCTGTGGTTGTTGGTGTGAGTGTTGGCTGCCCTATTTTGTTGTCTGTGACTCTCCCCTTTGTTTGGATGGGAGTGGTTGATATTTATCTTGGTGTGTTGGGAGGAGGTTGTTCTCCCCTTTGGGATTTTGGAGCTGAGTTGGGAAGGGGTCAAAATTCTCTTGGCTTGGAGATTCTTCTTCCTACTGAGTGTTGGATCTAATTGACTTCACTGGAGGTTTGGGTTATGCCTTCGCTGATTGAGGTGTGGCACTTGCTTGTGTTACAGGGCTCTTGGAATCTATTTTTGTTTCTTGGTCTCTCTTTCAGAGTGTGTGGGTACCCATTGTGGGTTCTCTTTGTTGAGGAAAGGGTCTCTAGTGATGGAGCTTTGGTGGTGCCTGCTAGGAGGTGGGTTGCATTGGCTTCTTATGTTATTGGGCTCTATATTAGAGCTTTTGGGTACCCTTTGTGGTTGTCTTGGATATCTCTCTTTAATGGGGTTTTATTTTTCTTTTGGTTCTAGGTTGTTTCTTGGAGGAGTTCTCTATTTTTGGGTCTGACTTGGATGTTGGGCAGTGTTTTTAGTTGGTGGAGTGGAATGCCTTTCCCTCTTGCTCCCTTGGAGTTTTTTGCTAGTTTGGGTGTGATCTTTCTCTTGGAGTTCCTCTATGCTCATCCAAAGGATGGTGTGACTCCCCATTCTACTGGAGCTCTAACTCTCTTCCATCCCCTATGTACTATGTCTTTTGTTGAGGCGAAGATAGCTCTTGATGGTCAGGAGTCATTTCCTATTGAGTTGGAGGTGGGTGTGTGGTGGTGGATGATTTTCCTCTTCTCTGGTTTCCTCTGGTGTTGATCCTATTGAGGTGGAAGTTTCTCCTATCGAGTTGGAGGCTGAGGTTGTTGAAGAAGTGTGCTCATGGTTTTTTGGGTTTTCATATTATCCTCTCCTATAGAGGGGAGCTCAGTCCTCTCGAGGTGGATTTAGAGTTGGTATGTGACGTGTTTCAAAGCTTCAAGGGGTGTCTATCCTCTTGTGTGCTGGTGTTTTTTATTAGGTGGTTGGGTTTCATGGTGGTCTTTACCATTAAATTTTCTTTTGTTGGGTTTCGGTCTATTGTTTCTGAGTAGATGGTTGGTTGTTGTGTTGGTATGTTACCTAATTATTTTAGGTGGTTGTTATTATAGTCAAATCTTGGGTGTGGTTTTGGGTCTTGGATAAAACTTTGTTGTATCTGGGCTTCAGGCCCATGCTTGTGTGTCTTTAGTAGCATGTGATGTCTTGATTATCTATTTGTGGATGTTGTTGGGCTACTGGTGGTTTGTGAGTTATCTTTATTGCAGCTTGTTGATGCTGGGTTGATTTATGCTCATTGATGTTTTCTTAAGTTTTAGCTAAGTTCTTCTTTTGTAAAGGGTTATGGGCCCCTTGAAAACCCATTTTTTACCTCTAATAAAAACAGCTTGCTAAAGGCATTACTTTTGGCCTTATGACCAATTCAAATTCAAGTGAATTGATTCATTGATTGAGTCTAGTACCATAATTGGAAAGGTTGTTGAGATTAAACTTTTTAATTTTCATAGTTAAAAACATGTTTCAAGGCTCGACTCATAGCCACCAACTCACAAAGATGAACTGCTTCAGGGTCATCCTTAATTGTAACCACTTGATTATTAGCTACAATCTTTAAATAACAATGAAAATTAGAAGTTACAACTCCCATAGCATGAATCCAAGGTCTTCCCAAAAGAATATTGTAAGGTAAGGGGCCATGCATCACATACACCAAAGTGGGTAAGGTAACAGGTCCTAGCTGCAAGGGAAAAATTATCGTGCCTAGGGATTGTCAACCAACATTATCATATCCACAAATGTATAGAGAAGAAGCAGCTAAGGAAGAAGAATCAAAATTAATCTTAGGTAATAGATCCATACTATAAACATTGAGAGCCGAAACACTGTCAATGAGGGTATGTCTGATACCAGTGCTATTAACACTAACTATGATCATTAGAGGATTTGCTTACTTTTGTACATCTGAGGGTAGAAAATTTCCTATAGATAGAACATAATATTTGGTGAATCTGCATGAATATAAGCCATCAACGTTCTAACATCCATCAGCCTAGTGGAAACAAACAAGATGATCTTTTACAAGGCTTCTTAAATCATTCCTTGGTAACCTAAAGCAATCTAAAGCAAATCCTAGAGTGAGATATTAGTCGAGTAACACAAAGTTGCTTGATAAGATCATAGTCTCTAGGTGCTTTAGTCATTGGTTTTGGTGTTGAAGGAAGACTTGGTTGAGAAGGCAGTAAAGAAGTAGGACCTTGAGTAGGTTGAGGTGTACGAAAAGAAGGTTGTTGATTCAACTTCTGTTGATTTCTCCTAGTATTGTATGTCTACACTAAGACATTGTAAGAGTTAGAGTTTGTAGCTCGTACAAACCTTGTATACAAGTTTGTTGAGTCATCCTAATTTGAGACCCCACAAACAGAATGAATATTCTTAGGAGAATGGATACCTAGATTCAAGTAAACAATGGATCTCTTAGGCCTTAGAGAATCCATATACACTACAACAATATTCACTAACTCTTCAACCAACGAAGAAGAAGTAGATGTTTGTTAAGAGGAAGCTTGTTTAGGAATCTATAGATAGAGGAGGAGGATTCTAAGAAATCATCTAGAGCATCACCCAACATATTGGGATTGGCCTTAGATAAAGCATCATCATAAGCATTAAAACATTACAAAAAAAGATCTGACATGTTTCACGTCAGGTTCACCAAAATGTAAGAGAATGGGGATTCACTGCTCACAAGTTTCTTCATTCTCAATAGAATCCTAGGGAGATAAATACCCTAAACTACCACAAGCTATAACTGAATGAAGAAATTGCAAAGAATACCTTAATAAGGGAAATATTTAGATAGACTACTTTAGAATCTTAGAGAGCAAGGTATTGGGATCTCTGGTAAAGAAGGAATTGTTCTCAGCCACAGGACTATAGCATAATATCAAGATACCAGTGTGGCACGCTGGAGTTCAAGGGATGCAATGGCATCCAAGGAAAACAAAGAACCAAGACCTTGAACAAAAATACTTTAACCCTACTAATGTAATTAGACCTAAGGTCTATTAAATAAAAAAAATAGAAAGTGAGAAAAGATAGAAAATACAAGGGAGAGCTAAAGATAAACTTACAAATTACTACATGCTTGAAACCTGGTGCAGGGGCACCCTCATGCATATGAGATCAATTTTTTAGTTTTTTGTCTTTTTTTGTGTTTTTTGATGTCAATAAGGTCATTTTGGACCATTAATGACCATTTGGAGTCATTTGTGAAATTTTGGGGTCATTTGGATAAAAAGATGTAAAAGTTGCAAAAAGTTGTCAAGCAACTTTGCAAAAAGTGTAAAAATGTCATTTTGGTTAACAAATTGGTTAAAGGGTTGGTTGGACAGTTGGGGAAGGTTTTTGGGCATAAATATGTATCTCCAACTCGCATTGAGGGTTGCATTGGAATATTTTGAGACATTTTGTGAATGAAGCTTCTCTTTTCCTGCACTTTTCCAATGTTTTTTTATTTTTCTCTTGCATTGTACAGATATGTACGACCCTATTTTGGCCTGAAAATGATTAAATATGTTAGAAAATTGAGTTATCTTTCATCTTATTTTTGTTTCATGAAATTCCATTATGTTTTGGGAAAGTTATGATCCAATTAATGATTGCCAATTCTATATTTTTATTGTTCTGCAAAAAGAAAATGTGCTAGTATAGACATATATGGAATGATGGAGGCTTGAAACAAATTGGAGAAGTTGATAGATAGAATAATATTTCTAATTCTTTTTTTTTGAGAAATTTTCATTGATTTTGGCGAGAGTTATCATGTTTTTGGTGACTGTAGGTCAAAACCCTTCCTAGAGCTTCTAGTGGGCATATTTTTGCAATAACTCTCCTTTTCCATGGTGAAAAATTCTAAAAATTGGTAGGAAATTCTATTTTAATTTTATATACAACCCTTCCAAAGGGAAGTTCCTAATTATTTTATTTGCATGCATTATTCTTCACCAGTTCGGTCTCTAGACCCTGGAAAATAGTCCAAGAACCAAGTTTCATGAGGGTTTATGAGAAAATGTTGGTTGTTTTTTGTTATTAAAATAGTTATATTGTTGTGATAAGTTCTTGTCATGATTTAGAAGGTTTGAAAAACCTTTTTTGGAAGATGGAGACAAAGTTGTTAGTCTATACTTGTAAAGGGCCTAAAAAGGCATTTTTGGCCTAGGCAATGAAGGATCATCAAAATGGAATTAGTGTTATTGAGTTGTTTTGTGGAGTGAATATTTTTAAGCCATTAAAATATGTTGAGATTGAGAAAGAATAGTCAAGTTTGGGTATGTTTGAATTGGGGCTTGGCACACATGTATTCACTAGCAACGAAGGGAAACTAGGATGAGTCTAGCCATGACAACTATTGAGCCATTACATGAATGTATCGGTTTTGTTTATCTTGATTAAGCCCTTCCTCTGCATCAAATTGGTATTAAAGCATGAAGATCTAGGAAAGATAAGTTTTGGAAGTTTGTGTGCTGCTTTTGACGGTTTGAAGTGAAGAACCTGGATGCCAAAATACTAGGTAGTGAGGAAAAGGAAAGGAAACCTAGGTGAGTTATCACAAGCAATCAAGAGAAGTGAAGAAGAAGCGAGGTGAAAGAGAATTGCTTGAGAAAGAAGAATGGAAATGTTGAGAAGATTATTCCATGGAGACTTGAAGAGTAAGAAGTTTCCAAGCAAGAAACAAGAGAGAAAAAGAGAGGAAAGGGAGATAAAGAAGAAGGATGAGAAGGTTAAAAAAATTAATATTGAGCAAGAGATAGCAAAGCTGAGACAAGCCTTGGAACAAATAAAAAACTTTGAAGAGAGAATGAATCTTGAGATGCAGCAGTGTCTTGAGAAGGCAGAACAAGAAAGTGGTTGGCATTTACCAATAAGAAAGAAGGTTCAGTGGCCCATCAAGAAGATCATTCAAAAATGAAGAAGGAAAAAGATGACAACAACAAGAATGGATGAGTTGCAAGATATGATGAAAGGAAGGGTGCTAGAAGCATCTGAAGAGACAAGAAAATCTTGTGTTTTTGAAACTAAGCCTCTATGTGAGTATTTGTTTGTAGGTAATGATATGATGATAAAGAAGGAAAGACCCAATCAAAACTAGGGATGTTCACTTGAAGAGGTTGAGGACGTGCATTCTAGTAAATTTTTTCAAAATGGAGAAATGAGGAACAATGAAAGAAAGCATGAGTTGATACAATCTTAGGAAATGAAGAAGATGGATGAAGTAGGTCTTACAAAGGCAAAAAAAAAAGTTATGGTATGTATTTGTGAAATTCCTATGGAGTTGAAACCCTTGAGTATGAAGGAAAGATAGGAGAAATTGCTTTGAGTAAGGGAATACTTAATTCCATTAAAGATTCTCTTGAGGTTATTATACCTTATGAAATGAGGAAAGAGTTTGATATGTAGTTTATAGCAGCAAGCAAAGGTCTCAAGTATGGTATAACATTACTTGTCTTACCTCATGGAGGAGAAGGTCAAGGAGAAAGGGGGGAGTACAGTACATTAAGTATCAAGGCATGTAAGAACCCAAAGAAGAGGATGAAAAAGCAATGAAGACAATATATTTACAAATTTAGACAGTCACATATGAAGCACACATGGTGACATGGAATGAACTTCAAGAAGACAAAGGGATAATAATGGAAAGTTCACCTAAAGGTGGCATCATTGTAACCACACCAGCCAAATCCATACATGATAGGAAATAAAAAGATAAAAATGAATCTAATAGTTGGTTTTAGAACAAAGACATGATAGCCACACCTTTTGTAGTCCTACACTCAAGTGGACTTGAGTTTTCTTCCCCTTCGAAGTTTGGTGTAGGGGCACCCTCATGCACATGAGATCAATTTTTGAGTTTTTGTCTTGTTTTGAGTTTTTTGATGTCAATAAGGCAATTTTGGACCATTAATGATCATTTGGAGTCATTTTTGAAAGTCTGGGGTCATTTGGATAAAAAGATGTAAAAGTTGCACAATGTTGTCGAAAAGTTATCAAGCAACTTTGCAAAAAGTGTAAAAATGTCATTTTGGTTAACAAATTGGTTAAAGGGTTGGTTGGAAAATTGGGGAAGTTTTTTTGGGTATAAATATGTACCTCCAACTCATTTTGAGGGTTGGATTGGAATATTTTGAGACATTTTGTGAATGAAGCTTCTCTTTTCTTGGGATTTTCCAATGTTTTCTATAGATCTCTTGCATTGTACGGATATGTACAGCCTTATTTTGATCTGAAAATGATTAAATATGTTATACTATTGAGTTAGTTTTCATTTGATTTTTTTTTCATGAAATTCCATTATGTTTTGGGAAAGTTATGATCCTATTAATGATTGCCAATTCTAGATTTTTACTATTCTACAAAAAGAAAATGTGTTAGTACAAACATATACAGAATGATGGAGCCATGAAACCAATTGGAGAAGTTGATAGATAGAATAACCTTTCTAAATATATTTTTTTGCACAATTTTCATTGAGTTTGGTGAGAGTTATCACATTTTTAGTGACTGGAGGTCAAAACCCTGCCTAGGGCTTCTAGTAGGCATATTTTTGCAATAACTCTCTTTTTCCATAGTGAAAAATTATAAAAATAGGTAGAAAAATTTGTTTTCATGTTATCTACAACTATTCAAAAGTGAAGTGCCTAATTATTTGATTTGCACAAATTATTCTTCACTAGTCCGGTCTCTAAACCCTGAAAAAATAGTCCAAGAACCAAGTTTCATGAGAGTTTATGAGAAAATGTTGGTTTTTTATTGTTATTACAATAGTGATATTGTTGTGATAAGTTCTTTTCATTATGTAGAAGGTTTGAAAAACCTATTTTTGGTAGGTGGAGACAAATTTGTTAGTCTATACTTGTAAAGGGCCTAAAAGGGCATGTTTTGGCCTAGGCAATGAAGGATCATCAAAATGGAATTAGTGTTATTGATTTGTTTTGTGGGGTGAATGTTTGTAAGCCATTAAATTATGTTGAGACTGAGAAAGAACAGTCAAGTTTGGGTATGTTTGAATTGGGGCTTGAAGAATATGTATTCACTAGCAACTAAGGGAAACTAGGATGAGTCTAGCCATGACAACTATTGAGCCATTGTATGAATGTATCAGTTTTGTTTATCTTGATTAAGCCCTTCCTCTACATCAAAAGATTTCCCCAAGATTCACTTTGTCAACCTGCACGCAAGACAAGCAAGGAAAATTTTTGGGGCTATTTTAGGGCTTGTCGCATTCAAATCCCTCTTTGGTGTTCCCACCTCCACAAATAGCCAAATAGATAGGAAAAGTAGAAAAAGTGAAAAAATAAGGAGTGGTCTAACAAATCCTCACTCAAGGAGGAGAACCCATCCCATAAATTAGCAAAGTGAACAAATTAATCTATTCACAAATAGATAAGAACAAGAGAGCATTACCAACAGTCCTCAATCCCCTCTTGAACACACAGACATACTATTGAATGCTTGCAAGAGAGATTTGGCTATTGGAGGGACCTCAGTCCAACAGAGCTTTGTTGTAAAAGCAAGATTGAAAAAGCAAGAGCTAGACAATGGAGTGAGATCAAAAAATTGAAGTTTCATAAAGAGAAGGAACCCCAAAAATCATAGCAAAGAGAGAATTTTGTTGCTGCAAGAGGTGGGAGGAGTTGTTACACTTGGAATTCTAACTGCAAGGGCACATGTCATGTGTCAAGATTCCAAGATTTCGTATTTCAAATCTTAGAAAACTAGGTGGATGCTAGTGCGTCATGTAGATGTCCACACACCACGTTGGCGTCCAACTCATCAAATTTTGGGAAATGAGATGGTAGACTATTGTTGCTTCATTTTTTGTCCTCGTGGAGCTGGAATCATGAAATTTTGACCCATGAGGTTCTTCTCATAAATGCGCTTAGGTGTAATAAATGCAAGGCTAAATGTGTAAATTTGAAATTTCCCCTAGGGTACAATTTTGTGACATTACAAGTATATCTCAGGAAGGAAATATTTCTAGTAGGAACATACAATTGTAGAGAAAGGGGATCGACTGCTTCGGGACTCGAGGTCAAAAGATATAGTCCTAAATAATAGGCTTCCCTAAACTACCTCAAGCTTTTCTAAATGAATTGAAAAGGTTAAGATGTTAAGGTTGAAAAGGAAGAGCAATATGCATGCTACCATCCTTCTGCTAAACTGAATCTTTCATGGGGTTAGGAGAGTTGATTTTGAGAGTTCAATCCATTGCCCAAATATATTTGAGGACAAAAGTGTGTAATAAGGACTCCAATGTGGTGCATTGACATCTCAGATGGGCATTGGAATCCATACAAACAAAGAGTCCTAGGAATAGATTAAAATGACAAAAAAATAACTAACTACCTAACTGCTAAGGTTTTATACTATGATAGAATATTATAAAATGTGTAGAAATGAAGTACAAAAATAAGAATACTACCTATAAACTAAGCTAGAATTTACAAAGAAAAGGTAAGAAAAATGGACCTTTCTACTCGAGATTTGAATACTCAAAGAGCTCCACACAAGAACACCTACACACACAAAACCAAGGAAAATGTTGGGGTTGTTTTTAGAGGAATGTTTTAATTAGTCCCCTGCTTTGGTGTTTCCACCTCCATAAACAACCACATAGCAATGAGTATAGAAAATGATAAATAGATGTATGGAAATAGAGGTGTCAAGAAAGAACACAAACAACAATATGCTACTTTGTAAATAAAATAATGCAAAAGCAAGTGACGATGGAATATATCACCTTCACAACTACATGCTCTCAAGACAAGTAGAGGAATGGGTGAGTTGCAAGTTCTCCAATAACAACACAGTTACAAAAAATGAAGTGGAGGATCCAAGAAAGCAACATCTTGCAGCTATAATGGAGTTAAGTGAGAACTTGGGAGTATGAGAATGAATCTGAAAGTTTGTAGTAGGATGATGTAGAATCAAGAGAGAGTGAAGGAATAAAAAGGTAGAGCATTTGTATGACCAAAAGGTGGAAAATGACCCATTTCTTGACAATCAAGAGAGGTAGAGATGTTGCAACTCATCGCTAATGGAGAAACGTAACGTCTTTGTGGATTCCAAAGGAAATAATCCTATCGGGATAGTAGCATGACACATGAACATTTGTGTGGCATGTGTGTCCCTAACAAGATTCCTCCACCGACACGGGAACAAGCTTCCAAGTGGATGGAGAAAGGTTATGGATGTGGATTTTCATCATCAAATTTTTGTTTTATAATGTAGGGGTGATGTAAATGGGGAATTTTCCTAGGGGTGCAAATTTTCTCCATTATATTTTCCCCCACTTTAGTCAGCCTATGTGTCAACGAACGTGAGGTAAAGAAGAAAAAAGATGAAGAGCGTATGCCTAAACTGTCAAGGAAGTAGACCACAATCTGACATGCTTGGACATGTAGGAGAGAGAGGTGGCTCCATAGGTACTCGATCATGTGGGAGGTGAACAAAAGCTCTATAGGCAACCAGTCCTATAGAATTTGATCCATGGGTGCTTGATCCTAGGAAGAAGGTGAACAAAGGTTCTACAAATGCTCGGTCCTACATAATTAGCTCCATGGGTGCTCTATCCCATAGAAAAGTGAACAAAGGTTCTAGAGTTGCTTGGTCCTGCAAAAGAAAAGCACTTTATAGGTGCTCAGTCCTACAAAGGGGACACCACAGGTTCTTGGTCCTAGGGGGCTAGAAATGAAAGGCTCCATAGAGTCTAATTGGTCCTTATAGGTGCTTGGTCCTACAAGGAAAGCTTGATGAGGTGCTAAGTCCTAGAATCTTGATTGTGAGAGTGGCTTCACAAGTGCTCGGTCCTATAAAGCAATATGTTAAGCTATAGGTAGAACATGTCAGATAGAAAACATCATGCAAACAAGAACACATATCATAGAACAAGAAATTGAACAAGAAGCTTTCAAAGGGGTTCCTCAGGAACCCTTCAAGATAGCAAGAGGCTCGTTCAAAGGGACACTCCAATTCAAAAGCATAATTTTTTTCGCAAATGATCTTGTCATCAAGGAATCCAATAAAAAGAATGGCCTTCTGAAAGGAAATTTTTCTAATTTTTTTGCTACCAATTCATTTTTAAAAGAAAAAAAATTCATTGAGGGGATCCTTGTTTAAGGATGCATTTTTGAAAAATGCAAAATTTTTAGAAGGGATTCATTGGACACCGAATCTTATTGAAAAATCATAGCATTATCCCCATTAAGATAGTGTAATGATACAAAGGAGCAGCGGCATCCCAAGGAAAGAAAGAAAAGAGAGTGATGTGTGGCCCATGAGACATAGCAGAGATGTAAGCATGGAAATGTTGCCGCATGTGAGGGATAACACATAAGCACCACAACATAACAAAGCAAGCAGAAGGAGAAAAAAGCAAAAAAAAAAAAGAAACAAACATAGACAAGGAAATTAAGAGATAGGGGGATTAGGGAATTTAGGGTTAGATCAGTTCTTATAGGTAACCCATAATATATATGTGTGAAAAAAATATCATCAGTCCCAAAATTTCCCAAATTTGAAGAAGAGCACATGAAGAAAAAATAAAATTAAAAAATTAGGTCAACATGGAAGGGAGGCCTAAATGCCCCCAACATTTTGTATCATCCCCAATTGTCGAAAATCAAGTTACAACATATAGAAGAATGAAAAAACACATAGAGGAAGTTTGTGACACAACTTCACTCCTTTATCCAAGCACCTACAAGGGTGACAAGGGTCTTCTAGGAACACATAAAAATAAGCATGGGGGAAACACAACACACACACAAATCTAATCCATAGATAAAGATTGAGATGTACTCTCCTAGTCCTTATCAACTAGGAGGTCATCATTCTCCCAATCTAGATCGTTATATGGGGAGGTCAAATGAGCCTACAAGGGTAGGATAGCAAGGGGGGAACCCTCCAACTTTCCTATGGAAAGGGCCAAGGAAGAAATCCCCTCATGGGCTTCTTCACCAAGCTCTTGTGAGGTGAAAGTCATCAATGTTGCAAAGATCATTGACAGAGTCGAGACATCATCCATCGAGTTAAACATGCACTTAATAGGAGTGCCATGTGTTAACCGAGTGTGAGAGGAAGGAGGTGTCTGAGATCCACCATCGACCTCATCAAGCGAGATGGTAACAAACTTAAGAGATTTTGAGATAGCGTTTATCATAAGGATGATGCAAGACAAATAACTCCCCTTCAAAGAAAGTGATCCCTTCTTCTGACCTCCACTGGGAGTGAAGTCATCCTTTGACTTATGCTTTATTGGAGGATGTTGAATCCCCATAGAAGAAGCAGAAGGCGAGGAGGAAGAGGAAATATTTGCAATAAACACCATGGTGGTGCTTGGCATGTCCATAGGCCGAGAAATTGGAGGGATGTTCGGAAGGGACATCAAAAGAGGGGGCTCCAATGAGTAAGCAATGAACACCTACACCCTCTTAGGGTGAGGGTCATCAGCATTCGTGGGGATCTAAAAGAAAAAATGAGGTGAGGGTAACTAAAGTGGAAAGAGAAGAAGAGGGAGGCATAGCAGGACATGTCAAAACAGGATTTGTTGGCTCCCCTTAGATCTTCTACAAGGCAACTTGTTCAATAGTCAAAGCCTTTCTCAAATGTGTATGCTCATGTGCAAGTCGGTTTTGTCATTTCTAGGAACTAGAAGTTGTTTCTTGAGAAGGAACAAGAGGCTCTTGTTCTACCATAGGTGTGTCCTCCACAACCATTGTCGGTGAAAGGGAAACCTCCTCAATTGGAGCAAGAGCAGGAAGCACAAGAGTGAAAACAACATCAAGTAGAGAAGTAGACACCAGTTCCTAAGCAATGGGCCTCTTCCCATTCACTACTTGAGTAGCAGGAGTGATAGGCGGTCGTGGAAGCTGAGACATAGGGGAAAATTCATGAGGTCCCTTCCCCTTACCATAGAAAATGGGTCTAGGCAGTGTCGGAAAGATGAGTAGTTCAAACACTTGACGTTAGTATTTTTACCAAGTGGGCACCATCAAGCTCCCTGTGCTAGGAATGGGAGTAGGAGTGGAAGGCACAACAACAGGGTGAGAAGTGGAAGCAAATAGAGCAAAAAAAGAAGAGGTTGGTTGTGAGCAAGCTTCCCCTTCCCCTTTTGTCAAGAGGAGGAAGGAGCTTGCTACTATGCGATCATGCAACCCTTGACAAAGATGGTGTAGGGGGATGCACAATAGGTCACCTTCAACATTATGTCCTTGGTCTTGTACTTGACATAGGTGCGATACAACAATTCTATCCTTGGGGGAAGTGGAATGACTGACATGAACCAAAAGTGATCTATTGAGTAGCCCCCATGCAACACCAGTGATTTATATCTAATATCATGCACAACATGTACAAAGCCTTCATGAGAAAACTTAAGACACTTATGAATGACCGATGTGATTTCATTTGTGGAAACCAACCACAGAATGCCTAGTTTCACTTTGAAAAAATCCCACTTCGAGATGATATCAAAAAGGTATCTATGGCCCTGGGCCGTACCAAGATTGAGAGGGTGATGGAACCAAGGGGAGGGACCGAGAGTTCATGATGCGTATGTATGGTGGTCTTTGAATCCTCATATTCCTCCCTATGTAGAAAATTTATTAGTAGAACCTCCTCCATTATAATGTTCACATGACTCATGAGGTCAACTAGGACACCAATTATGATGTTCTGATTGATGCAAGTAGGAATTTACGAAGAGAAAGACTCTTTGTTCATAGGTAGGTCATGCAATGCGAAATATATTTCTAGTGATACATTCACAAGTTGAGCGAGAGGAATGTGTGTGAATAAAACCATATTTACGTACATAAGAGGAACAAACTCGGTAGACTCCAAAGGTTCATACATCCAATAGTGACCTATCCAAACTAAGTTCCTAAATATCTAGAGCCCTTCTAACTGTGCAGCTAGGGGTCATATATTAGGTTGCAAGGCTATATACCCTACAACACACCTAGGGAAACAAAGAAGGTCCTCTAATACCAAGGGATGGACTCAAAATAGTTCACATCAGGTTCACCAAAATGTAGAGAAGGGGGACCGGTTGCTTCGTGACTCCAGGTCACATGAGATTCCTAAACAATAGGCTACCCTAAACTACCTCAAGCTTTGGTAAATGAATTGAAAAGGTTAAGATGTTAAGATTGAAAAGAAAGAGAAATCTGGGTGCTATTGACCTTCTAATAGAAATGAAATGTTTCACAGGGTCAAGAGAGCTGATTTTGAGAGTTCAATCCACTACCCAAACAACTCACTATCTCAAGATGACAATGCAGAATAGGGAAACCAATGCAAAAAATTGGCATCTCAGATCGACATCAACGTCTGTATGGACATAGAGTCCTAGGAACAAATTAAAACACCAAAAAATTAACTAACTACTTAATTGTTAAGGTTTTACTCGATGATAGAATATTTGAAAGGGTGTGGAAATGAAGTACAACAAGAAGAATACTACCTCTAAACTAATTTGGAATTTACAAAGAGAAGGTAAGGAAAATGGACCTTTCTACCCAAAAATCGAATACTCAAAGATCTCTACGCAAGAACACCTACACACACAAGACCAAGGAAAATGTTGGGGCTATTTTTAGAAGACTACCTCGGTCAGTCCCCTACTTTGGTGTTTCCACCTCCCTAGACAACCAAATAGCAACTAGTATAGAAAATGATGAAGATATGTATGGAAATAGAGGTGCCAAGCAAGAACACAAACAACAATATATGCTACTATGTAAATACAATGATGCAAAAGCAAGTGACGATGGAAGATATCACCTTCATAGCTACATTCTCTCAAGGAAAGTAGAGGAAGGGGTGAGCTTGCAAGTTCTCCAATAAAAACACTATCACAACAAACGAAGTGGAGGAGCCAAGAAAGTAGTAGCTTGCAACTATAGTGGAGTGAAGTGAGAGATTGCAAGTGTGAGAATGAAGCTGAAAGTGTGTTGTAGGATGATTTAGAATCAAGAGAGAGTGAAGGAATGAAAAAGATAGAGAATTTGAATAACCAAAAGGAGGGAAAAGACCTGTTTCTCAATGGTCAAGGGAGGAAAATATGTTACAGTTCATCACCAATGGAGAAATGTAACGCCTATATAGATTCTAGAGGTAGGAAGCAAGAATCTTATTAGGACAGTAGTGTGGTGCATGGACATCCGGTCAATGCATGCACATCCCTAATAGGATTCCTCCACTAAAGTGGAAACGAGTTTCCAAGTGGATGGAGAAGGGTGGTGGATGTGGATTTGCATCATCAAATTTTTATTTTCTAAAGTAGGGGTGATGTAAATGGGGAATATTCCTAGGGGTAGAAATTTAATCCATTACAACAATGAGATGAAGATGAGGAAGATTGGACCATGTAAGATTCTCAAGAAGTTTGATTCAGGAAATGCATATGAAGTGGAGTTATTGGAGACACCAGGTATATCACATATTTTCAATGTTGTAGAAATCTATGAGTACCATGAATGACAACCAAGTGGGAATAATAAAGAAGTAGGATTAGAGGAGAAATTACCACATCAACCACTAGGGCATATTGAGTAGATCTTGGACATCAAAATTGGAAGGAGCACTAAAAGCAAGCAATACAAGGAGTATCTGGTAAAGTGGAAAGACAGATCAATGGAGGATTCATCATGGATTTCTTAGGCTGAGGTGGACCACTTTGGTTTTCCTCTAGCCTTTGGAAAGTGAGGGACTCATTTTTCTTCCAACCTTAAGTGTTTGATGCAGGAGCATCCCTGGTTGTAAGGAAATCCTGTGTAATGCAAGAGGATAAAACTCTCTTCCCCTATCACAATCCAACTCACAAAATTGCAGATCAAAAAAAAATTCGTAGACAATTTAAATCAACAAAACCAAATCAAGAATTCACAAAAGAAATATCAATTTGATAACAATTCAATAACACAAACTTTTCATAGAAATTCAAGGTTTTTAAATTGATTTCTTATTCCATGAAAATAATATTTACCATCTACAACCAATTACAATCTGCAAGTTTTTTTTTCTTCAAATCTCATGTTACTCATTATCAAGCATGAATTCTCTATTCTTCTATATATGGTGCGACCTTCATTCAGTTTTTCCTACGTACATATGTTATTTCCCACACCCCTCTCTACATCAATGCAATTAAATGTATCACAACTCCTCTCTACCTTTAGTTCTATTTATATGTATTTCTTTGTCAATGGCTATTTCAACCTAGTGCCACCTCTTTCTACAATAAGCAATATGCTCTTTCTTCTCTGCTAGTAGCTTAGTGTCTCTTCTATCCTCTTTTCATACCTCACTTATCAAATTCTAGAATTTAGCTATGTTTTTCTCTATGCATAGCATGCCCCTTCCACTTCTATCTTCTATTATTTTCAATCTGCACTTTTCTCAACCTTTATTCCTTTCCCCACATGCAATCCACAAGTCTGCTACATTTTGCATTTTTAAAGATTTTACTTTTCATAGTTGGGTGCCTCCTTTTTCACCCTTAGTCTAAATTAATTTTATTCAATTGTATGAATTTCATTCATTTACTAAGTCTTGCATTACCAATCCACTCCACTGTATAGTCCTTTATTTCCTTTTTCTTTTTACAAAAGCTTATCTTCAAATTCCTATGCAATTTTTAACTATGTTGTTTTTGCGCCTCCTTTTTTCTCCTTAGGCATGGCCTCCATCTTATGTTTCTTCTAATACCTTAGATGCCACCCCCATATCTTCCTTTTTGAATTCACTTGTATTTTATTCAATTTTTTGAAACTGTTACTAACATGTGGCTCCCTATGATCTTCCGAATTCACTTCATTATTAAAATCTACATTGTCTCACCTTTTCATTTTCCACGATGTACCTTCATTGATTCATTTGGTCTTTGCACATACCTTTGGCCTTCAATTAATTTTATATTTTCATTTAAATATGTTTTTCCTTCTCTGTCGTGCATCCAACTAGTGTTAGTCATTTTAAATTTTGAAGCATTTACTTAGATTGCCAATAATTAATTCTCAGTTTGCATCAAATAGTCAAACTGAAAATTAAAATTAGAACAAGAAATTTTTTCAATAATGTCACTTAGTTCCATTGTCAAACCATGATTTCAAAATGCCAAACCAAAAATCAAGATGGAAACCAATTTGGTTGATGTCGATTGCCACAAACTTGGGATGCTCCTGCATTAGACACATCGAGTAGAAAGATTGTGAGTTGCTCACGATGATGGAGTTGACTAGTCGAACTACTCTTGTAGGTTGCAACCAACCTATAGTGAACTCCTTTGTTG
Organism: Sequoia sempervirens; assembly: GCA_007258455.2. Lineage (NCBI taxonomy): Eukaryota > Viridiplantae > Streptophyta > Pinopsida > Cupressales > Cupressaceae > Sequoia > Sequoia sempervirens. The sequence continues at coordinate 578,860,476 of VDFB02193867.1, read as the reverse complement.
AATCTCATGCACCAAGTTA
>VDFB02193867.1:578671140-578860357 GCA_007258455.2 Sequoia sempervirens | reverse complement strand
CATACTCTAGGACAACCCTATTGTAAGATCTCTTTCACCTACTTCATCCTTGGATTGAAATCTCTAGGGTTTCCCTACAATGAAATGATTGTGAAATGTGTTTGCTCTATATCCTATGCCATAAGTAGAAAATCCATTTTTCCGTTGTTTCATTTTGGTGAACCTACATTTAGAACATCATTATTTCTGATTTTGAGTGCATTATAATATCCTAAATCTAGCTTGCATTAACTTTGCATTAGGTTTTGCATTAGTTGATTGGAATTCTAGGGTTTTTAAAGCTTGTATTAGTGAAAATGCATATAGGTTGAATTTTTTCATCTTGCATCACTAAAAATCATCTAAAATATGAATTTTCATTTAGATCATCTACATCATCCAAACCATAAAGCATAAAAATCACTTAAAATTTTCTAAAAATTGTGAAAAAAACCCTCACTAGGACTCATACGCCCTTATGGGTGATTTAGTTCGAGTGCAGATTTTAAACTACCTTTTACAGCACTGAAAACCTTATTTTTGTACTTCTAACTTAGCTTGCTAATAACATATAGTATCAGTCTGGAAAGTTTTAGTAACTTTTATTCTATGCATCTAGGTCAAAAACATCAATTTAGGATAGTCATTTTTAAAATCATTTCAATAACAACAATCATCGGATCTGAAAATGCTCACATTTCTAAAACTTTGCATAATATGGATAAAAGTACTTTTCACTTTTGCATACACAATGTTTACATTCATAAACCTTTGCATATAAGTTTGATAAAAGTGCTTTTCATTTTTAGATACACGTTGTTTGCATTCTTAAAGGTTTGCATACATTGGATAAAAGTTTTTTTCATCTTTGGATATACATTATTTTCATTGTTGAAGTATTGCATGAGATGGTTACAAGTGATTTTCATTCTAGGTCAAACAATATTAGTGTCTTACCTATCTAGGCATGCTAAGAAAAAATTCATATCCCCTCCCCATGAGAAGGATTTCGCGAAAGAGAATACAACCTTGGGAAATCATAACAATCATGTTCGTTTTTCTCCTAATATCTCTCCTATTTGTGAAGAATATATTTTGTTGTTAGAAGAACCAATGAATGATAGTTTTGAGAGTCCTAGTTGTTTCTCTCCTCCTACCTCTCTTATTAGGAAATACATTGATGAACAAGAGGACATAACAATAGGTAATCATGAAAATCACATTAGTTCTTCTCCTAGTATCTCTCCTAGTTGCAAGGAAGATACTTTGATGTTGGAAAATTCAATCGGTGAAAGTCATGAGAACATTATGTGTCTCTTGTCCCCTAGGGAAAATATTAGTGAAAAAGGAAAGGACATCGTTGATAAACAAGACAATCCAACCATTGATAACTCCCTCACTTATGATGAAGTCATTTTAGAAGAACCAAATCTTAAATGTCATGAACATCTAGTTTTTAGTTCTCATAAAAACTCCTCCACTAGGGAAGATATCATGGTGCAATAAAATGACAACATTTCAGCTTCCTTAGATGATGGTGAAAAGTTGACACTAGATTCCCTTGCATTAGAAATACATCAAAATGAAACAACTGAGGTTATGAATACAAAAGTTTGCATTAGATCCTCCTTGATTAATGAGCCCCCTACATACCCTATGGGACATCCTAATAATCCTCTAATTCTTTATCCATCTTCACACAAACCACAAACTCAAAACAAATCTGAACTTATCCTTTACCCACCTAAGAATAATACCATTACTCATACATATAACACTATAAATAATCCACAACCAAGACAAATACCTTCAACACCCCTCCCATTGCCTAACCCTATCTTGCCTAGTTCCCCTCGTTTTCCTTCACGTAATGAAAAGGAGTACAATCTTGTTGAACAATTTAAGCATACTCCTGCTAAGATATCATTATGGGATCTTATTCAAACCTCCCCTCATTATCATAGCATGATTAAAAATGCTTTACAACAAGTTCCTATCCCTTCTAATGCACAACCAAATGACATAGTAGCCCTAATTCAAGGAATAAATGCTAACACTATTTTCCACACAAGTGAGCCCCCTCCTTTGGAAGTGTAAAAACAACATTATGTTTTCATGATAATAGCGAGATACAAGAGAATAGGGATAAAGAAAACCCTTGTTGAAAATGGCTCTACTCTTAATGTGTGTAGTGTAAACCTTTTGGATAGGCTTGGTGTGGACAAATCAAAAATTCATCCTGATTATTTATCTATTAAGGGACTTGGAAATGTAGGAAAACAATCACTTGGTGTGATCACTTTGCCTATTACAAATGGAAAAGCCACATTAGAAACATTGATCCATGTTATGCCTCATGATCTTTCATACAACCTTCTTTTAGGCAGACCATGGATTCATGTAATGAATGGGGTCCTTCATCATAAAATAAAGTACATCTACAACAACAAAGTGTAAATGCTGAAAGCTAACCGTGAACCAAACAATTTTTTGAACATTGATAAAAATAAGAAAAATACTTTGAAAACATTAACACCAACTACACAAGTAGAACCCTTGCAAAAAAATACAAAGAAAAACATATTAAGGAAGTCATGAAGATATTATAAGATGATTGGGGTTCCTTAAATTTCACACCATCATTCATAGAAAAATACAATATCATAAATAAAGACTCTAAAAAGGGAAAATAAAAAGTAGTAATGTCAACACAAAATTTGGAATACCCTTCAAAATCATCTTCCTCAACCACTTTAGAAAAAAAGATAACAAATTACACAAAAAAATATGATGAACTTAATTATGAGAAACCACCGAATCCAAAAGAGATGAAAAATATTTATGAAAAAGGTTATGAAATGATGAAACAACTTGGTTATAATGGAATAGGATGTGGTGCTAGAGAACAAGGTATTTGTGTCCCTATAAAGCCTCACACGCAAGAAAAGACTAGTGGTCTTGGTTATTGTCCCTCAAAAGATACAAAAACGCTTTCACTTAATATCAACACTATTACAAAATATTCCTCTAAGCCGAATTTAACATTAGTGCATCCTGAATTGATCGACACTAGTGGTCTTGAGTATTATCCTTTGAAAAAATCCAAAGAAATAAAGAACTCTTCACCCAATACCAGTGTCATCACACAAAACACTAATGATTGGAGTATGTTAGATTTTACACCTTCCTTTAGAGAAGAAAAAAAAATCTCACAATCCAAAGAATCTTGTGTATGTATGACATCTTGTACTAAGCAAGAAATATCTTTGTCACAAAATAAAGCAACACCTTATACTATTGATCAAGAGAGTATCTTATTGAGACTCCTCCAAGATCATTTGATATCTCTTCCTCCAAGAACACAAAAGAAATTTTACTATGTAAGAATTCATTTTGTGCATATCATAGTGTTCATGGTCATTCTATTAATGAATGTAAGGCTTTATATAATATGATTCAACATCTTAATGAATATGGTACTCTTCCATGTGTTGAATCACCTATTTCTTCTAATTGACATTTAGTTTTATTCTTATCAATCATCTTGGCTCATCATTGTCTTGCACTAAGTGGGGGCAAGGGGTTAGGTAGCCTTGTCCTTGTATGTCACTTGTCGTTGTCTCTTTTGGCTAGTTGACCACCTTTTATGTAAATATAAGAGCAAGCTTGGGATGTGGATGACATGCCTTAACGTGACTCATATCTAACATACTTAAGATTACATTTTGGGGGAAACCCCTTCCCTTTTTCATGATGTAGTTTATTGGAAACATATGACTTGCAATAGGGCTTTATGAATTTAAGCTCTCATATCTTCTTCTACTTTAAAGAAATTTATCATAGAAATGGTGTTAGCAACTGCTTTAAAGTGGGGGCATACATCGACACTCATGTTTCACTTTGTGATTTTATTTTTTCTTGTAATGTGTTCTTTTCTTGGTGGTGTCATTGGGTTTGATTTCCTCTAAGAGTATGATATTTCTTTGATTTGTCCTATCTTGGAGATATTAGGCACAATGTTCCCTAAGAAAAGACCTTACATGAACTAAGAAAAATCCCTTTGAACATACCTTCCACTATTTTGAATTTACAACAATTATTATATAGCCACCTTGCATAATACACTTTGCTTTCCTATGGATCCATCTTGTTTGTTCATGAGTTTCAAGCATACGAAGCTTTTCTTGCCTCATGAAGCTCAAAGTTAATTGTTATGTGGCACCTTGTCAAAGTTATTAGGAGGTATAGGTTTGGTATGTTTGATGTATGATGAGAAGCTTAAATGTAGGAATGACTTTCTCATTATACCGTGAGAAGCTGATCCAAGGCATTACTTTCCCTTAGCCACTCGCGTGTGTATGAGCGCATATGGGCCACGTGTGTATGTGTCTCACCCCTTTTGGATTACTCACCTAGCGGACAACCTAAAGTTTTTTTGCCTCAGAGTGAGCATGCAATTTTGCACAAATGGCTTAGATTTGATCCACATCGTGTTGGACAAACAGTCGAGGCTTGATCCACCTCTTTTTATTTTTTATCTTTTTTATTTTTTGTTTCTTTTAATCATTGACATTGTATGTTTGTGTATCTTGATGTTACATCATATACAACTTGTCCATGTCCCTTCATGTTTATGTTGGTTTGACATAGGATCTTGGATCCTAGGGGCTTGGCCATCTCCATTGATCTTTGTCATCCTTTGTCATCCACATTGGTATGCTTGGACCCCTCTTGAATGTCTACTTTAGTGTGAGTTTGAATCAAGTTCATCCTCTCACTAAAGCAGGGGGTAAATGTGGCAACAAAAAATTTATGCCTTTTCCTTACCTAATATGGGAATAATTAATGTTAAATAATGAACCTAATGTTGCCTTGATATGGTATTGTAATGTGTATCCACATTCATATTGGATTTAGGGCTCGTTTAAGCTAAATAAACCTAAATTTTCCTTGATTTAATGTTGCAAATTATATTCATTTACACCTTCACATTAAATTTAGGGCCCTTGGACCTAAGGTCACCTTAATCTAGTGTTGTAATGTGTTGTATACATTCACATGTATTGGATTTAGGGCCATTTTAAGCTAAATAGACCTAATTTTTCCTTAATTCAAGATGTTGTAAAGTATATTTATTTACACTTTTCACATTGAGTTTTGGGTCCTCTTGCATTCATGACCTTAATATCATCATTAATACAACCCTAATACCCTTGTACATTATGCATACCGAGCCTTATTTCAACTAGAATCATGTGAAGATCAACAAATAGACTTAATTTCTTAACTCTCTGACACTTTCCCTCTCTAAAAAGGTCTTGTGGGACCCATACGCCACCTTGGGTGTATGAGTCCCACCTAGGTGGGAGCCATACTCCAAGAGCGGTGTATGAGTCCCATTCTGCCCCTTTTTAGGTTTTTGAGTGGAAAATCAGGGTTTTAAATTCAAATTTTATGAACGTCGATCTCTAGGATCTAATAAACAGTAACTTGGATGGAGTGCCTATACAAAAAGGTCTCAAATCATTATTTCATTAAGCCTTCATGATATCAAGTCAAGCACTCAAGAGTCTATCATTCCAAGACTTCACAAGAGCATCAAGAGAGTTTACAAGAGCATTTCTAAGCCATTCAAGGCTAGATTCCTTTATTAATTATTGTAGCAATTCAATATCCATCATCATGTTGAGATTATCAAAGCATCAAGCATGTTGTTGAGCTAGTGTTATGATGTAGCATTGACAATCCATTCACAAGAATTATTTCATATCCATAGTCAATATCTAGATCTACATTATTCATGACCACTTCATGTTAGATTGCAGATTTGCAAGACATCATTCAAGGTATCATTTTTCATGTTTAGTGTTTCATGTTTCATGTTCTTATTTTATTATCTCATCATTTGGTTTAATTACCCAAACTGGGTTTGACCAGGGAAAATCCCTATTCCCTAACAATCAACAAGTTTCTCTCTCTCTACACGTGTGATTACAGATCTAGGTGTCTTCAAGATTGAAGGATATTTGAAAATTAGGTTACAAGATTGAAGGAATTTTTTGGAGTTGTCCCCTCATTTGCAAGGTTGCTATCTTCAAAAAAATTCATCTACACATGTCTGAAATCAAGGTTTTAGATCCAAAAACAAAGTGCAATAGAAAGAGAAGATATTGGAGAATAGAATCGGATCTTAATCCTCTTAAAAAGCATACCGGGATTGATACACCAACTTGGGCATATGAGTCTTAGTACAACCAATTTTTAGGGTTTCAGGAGATTCAGAATAAGCACTGTTACATTCCAATTTTGGTGCAAAAAACCTAGTCTGGAACTAAATCACCGGGTAAGTGCACCAAGATGGTTCCCAAAAAGGGGGCTTAAGTGGAAACTTTTTTTCTGAAATCAAGAAATATTGACCTTGGATGTGAAATTGAGGATACACCTATAATTTCCTGAGATGGAACAAAAACAAGGACTAAAGTACTCGAGTCCACTTTCTAAACTACTAATTTATTTTGGAAAATGGTGATTATGGGGTTCAAAAGAGGGATGTACACAATTAAAGTTGTTTTTATCAAAAACATGGCAACAACTAGTAACGAATCTTCGAAAGTTAAAGGAAATTTTTGTATCTTAAACACACGGTCGGTTAGCTAACATGTAACTAGTTGATGCAACAATTTTTGGTAATTTTAATGAATATTTGATTTTTACTAATTTCTATAAAATTCCTCGGTGCTGCACTCTACCGCGGCTCCCCCTACAAATTGTGGAAAATAAATAATTTTTTTTCTTTTCTTTTTTAAAATTTGTAAAATGGTGTCTAGTTTCTTAAAGTGTAATTTATTTGAAATTTTGATGAACGGTTAATTTATAACAAAAAAACACTAAACACTACTTTTTAGCAAAAAATAGACATACAAACAAAATAAATTATGGATGAAAGGCTTAACATTGTCAAAAAGTGAAAAAAATCACATCGTTGGATAGCTAAGAGAGAACCTAACATTACCCATGTGTTCGGTTTTGTCAATATTGAACTAGATGCAATCTTGATGGTGAGCACAGACCCGATTACGTGAAAATTTGTAGAATTTGCAAAAACACGTCTCTGGCCTTGTTGGGAATGCCCTCAAAGCCTTTGGGTTCGTATCCCAAGACAAATAATTTTACTTTTTTCTTTGTTTTTAATGCGAAATAACACGAGCGATTTTTTAAAACTTTTTTTCAAAAGTGGCCACAAAATTGGTACCCAACTTCATGCACCCGCCCCACCCAAACTGGCTTATGAGTCCCATTCAACATCAAAATCAATGCCTTCAGCATTTCAAGTCCTCATTCAAGCCTCTACAGGTTTCCAGGTGCACACTTTTGATTTTACAATTTTCTGTTCTAATTTACTTGGATTTCTAGGTCATTTAATTAAGCTTCACATATCATTAGATTTTGTCATTAGATTTTGCATTTCATTAATCTTTCCAGGCCCTATCTTGGTGGTGAACCTCTCTTTAGTCATTAATCATACCCTAGGACAACCCTATTGTAAGATCTCTTTCCCCTACTTCATCCTTGGATTGAGATCTCTAGGGTTTCCCTTCAATGAAATGATTGTGAAATATGTTTACTCTATGTCCTAAACCATAAGTAGAAAATCCATTTTATGTTGTTTCGGGTTTGAATATTAATTTTTTTTCCTAAAAATGCATTTAATTTGTCAATAGTCAGATGTGTTGCACTTTTCTACAAATTTGGTGCAAATTAACATATATAGCTCACAAATCAATTATGACTCATCCAAAAACACTTGTGGTGCACTGTCCTAGATGTGTTGCTAAAAAACATTTGCAAGTGTACCTCACAAATGTCGTACAAATACAATGAGGCAAAACATTGTATTGTATATACTAGAAAGCACAAGAAAATGTAATAAATCTTGGCTAAATGGGGAGTAATACCTCCATAGATGTGGCCAGCCACACAGATATTTTGTAGGTAGGAAATGGCACCAAGATGAGCAGTTCACTCTTTGAGTTTCCTAAATGCCTAAAAATATCCCCACACTTTGGAAATTCCTTCCATAGCTCTGCTTCCCTGCTGTAGATGCACACTCCTTTCCTCAAATTTTTAAAACCAAATTGCATAAATGAGGAAAATGACCCCCCAAAGGCCTATTTATAGACCTTCCATTACATTATGGATCCCCCTTCATAACTAGATGCACTGCCTATGCCACTAAATTGCTAATATGGAGGCAGAAAATTGACTTATAATCATATTTTTATGTCATCTACACACCTTAAACTATCAAATCAATGTATCGAAATAATTTCCAATTTTTTTCTTTTTCTTTTAAATTTGAAAAACTTCTCAAAGGGGAACCACACTATCTTGCCATCACCAGGGCATATTAGGACATGTTCTAAACACAATTTTTTTTTTCCTTGATACAACGCTCTAAAAATGCAATGTATCAAAGAGGGGAAAAATGTAGATACCCAAAATTGTCCTAGCATGCGAGTAATGTTTTAACACTATTTATCATCCTTTCTTAATTATTAAATAATGTTCAATTATTTATTTACTATCTAATGTCATATTTCAAGTAATTAATTAAATGATTTTGTATTATTTAACTAATTGAATTTATTATTAATCTTCTTAGTTTATTAAATAAATCTTATTTAGTTAGTTATGTCCTTAATTCACATTAATCTTCATGACTAATTAAATAAATTTATTTTTTTAATTGTCTTTAACTCCTATTTATTCTTCTTGATTAATTATATAAATCCTATTTAATTGTCTTTAATTACCCTTATTCCTTTAAATTAATTAAATAATTATAACTAGTTATTTAATTAACATTCACCCACTTTCTAAATTAAATAATTGCTTTAATTACTTAATCATCCCCTTTCTAAGTTAAATAATTATTTTAATTATTTAATTATCCACATTCACACTTCCTTATAAATTAAATAATTACTTTAAGGATTTAATTATCTTATTTTCTCTCAACATTATACACACATTAATAATAAAAAAATATTTTGTTTATTTATTGATTCTCACTTGCACATTTCTCAAATAATTGATTCGTTTAATTGATTATTAAACCCATGCATTTATAGCTCATTCTTAATAAAACCATGCATTTCTACCTCATTCTTAACTCTTCTAGTCGACTACGTAATCAATGTCAGTCCACTAATAAATCAAATTAGTTCACTCCCACTCAATAATAGTTAATGAAGAAATCAATTCCTCTGGCAAATAGTTAATTGAAGTCATGCAACTAGTTACAATTTTTTAACTCTTCAATCCATTCCTCTCAAAGATTCTTGACCCTCGATCTATTCAATTCCTCTTTCAATCATGATTGTCCATCCAAGTCAACTTTTTCTATAAAATCAACCCCCATTCCTCTTTGAAGGATAACCACAAATCTTGGAGATTTTAGAAATGTTATGTTTATTATGAAATATTAATTTTATACATTTAAATGGACATCCAATTTAAAATTAAAAAAAAAAGTTTTTGTCAATATGCTTATTTCACCTCTTTTGTTATTGACTATAAGTAAATAAAATAAATTATCTCTTAAGTAAATGTAAATGTGAAATACAATAAAAGAATGCATATAATCTAATTTTAAAGCAAAATAATTCTTAAATAAATATAGTAATTCTACATTGCCATCTATTGAGCTTTTTTAATAGATGTATTTAAGATATCAATACTATGTAATTTATAATTATATAACTGATATATTAAATTATTACTTATGATATTTAATATTATATAATTATTTATTAATTAATGTTGCTAATATAATTATTCTGATACTATTTCATAATAAAAAAAATTAAAGAGATTAAAAGGAAGTTTTTTAAAGGAATCTACATTTTAAAACAAACACAATAATAAAATTGCTTAAGAAATGTTAGATGAGAAATGATATCCCCTACTTCAATATTTCAGAGTTCCCTAAAGAGGATAGAAATGTTGTTGCAAAAGCTCGCAATACAAAATATGATAGTGGCATGTTAGAATACTTGTAACTTGAAAATTTTATCATTACAAAATATGGAAAAGTTCATTATTTCCTCAAATTCTTTTATAGCCTTTCTAGTGTCTCCAACAATTGGAAGAAAGAGTGAGACGTTTTAGATATTGAAAGAAGATGGACAAGTTATTTTAAAGCTTAGTCTTACCACAATTTCTACATTCTTTACAATGCTTGTTTGATTGCGGTACTCGTTTTGATATTCATGTTTATTTTTTCTTCTAAGTGTATTATTTTTAGTGCTTATGTGGCTTAAATGCATGGTGGTAGAGGATGCAAGGGGAGGTTTATTTAAAATTATTCAAAAATAATTATCTAATAAAAATAAGAGGTTTACCTAGACTCATATTTTATTTAATTGCCTTTCAATTCACACATTTCATAGTAAAGTGGTATATTTAAGTGATGGGTTATGTTTAGTGTTACTAAGTCTATTAAAGTATCTAAATTATATGTTAAAAATATGTATGTAAAGTACTGACTTAAGTAATAAAAAGAGAGGACAAAAAAATAATAATAGAATATAAGTAAAGATAAGAAAATTTATGTTCATGAAAGGTCAAAATTTATCTATAGAATTGAAAAAGTATAATGAAAATTTTAGAATATCAAAATAAATCATGATACTTCCTACTCAATATTGGAGACAAAATAATGCGGATGGATAAAGCAACCCTTCAAATGTAAAGAATTGTCAAAGAAAAGTCTTTGGTTAGAAATTGACAATGATCATTGTTTATCCTTTAAAATAAAAGATCCAAGCATCTCTTATCCTCATAAGTCATAAATATTTGGATAGAATTGTAAAATTCTTTAAATTTGTAAAAAGAATCACTCCTTGATCTCATATAAAAAGAGAATCTAAAAAAATATTGATCCTTGTTTCCAAACTCTATTTAACAAATCTTATGAATACAATTTTCTTGAGGAAAATAATGAGAAATCTCTACATAGAGGACATTTCAAAAACTTTTAAACTATGCAAAAGGTGCCCTCAAACTCCATCACTACAACTTCAATGTCCACAAATCCATCTTCATTCTCTTCTACCATCATTGCTGATACACTTGTATCCTCTTGTTCATTATTTTTTCTTCTTTCTCTATGCCTTCCTCATGGCAGATGTTTGTTGCAAACTCATCCCTTGCAAACTTTCCATGTTGAATAGCTTCTAATATATCCATCCTTGTATTATATCCACTGTCATCAAGAAGATATTCATCTTTTAATACTTGATCCAGCCTTCCCATATCACAAGCTTCTTCCAAATGAGTATACCCATCTCATTCACTATTGTAATCCATCACTATATAACAACCACCACATGGTTGCTATGTTGGTTGTTTTTTTAAGAACCAAGTTGATCTCCAAAATTATCTATGGAATTTTCCATTTCCAATAATTAGCAATCTAAAGGGATTGGCCAACAAATGAGTAAGAGCTAAAAAACTTCTACTCCTACACTTTGGGATCTATGAAACCCGAGAGGGTGATCCCACAATGTACACTCAAGCATTTATATGACTACTATTTAAATGCATTGTAAACAATAGATAATTTTCATATAACCACTCAGCAACGTAGTGTATTAAAAGGGTTGGCAGTTCTTTTAGCAATACCCTACACTTAGAGCATGAGAATAATGAAACTCATCACAAAATAACTACAATGGTACTCATTCAAAAGTTTGTTAATAAAGAGTGATATGCTGATGAATCGACCTAGAAAATTGAGTTTTGAAAAGTTTGCTTGAACCAATGCCTTATCCTAAACAAAAATTCAATCTTAACCTATGCAACCTAATAACAATTCATACACATAACAACATATAAGCTTCATAAAACACTGCATTACAACATTTCCACCTAACATTCTCAACCACCACTTCTTAAAGATATCCTAGCACATTTATAATTAATATGAGTTAACAATTTAACCCAAGAATTTGCATTAATCTCTTGAATTAACAAGCTAGAATGAAACCAAACATCCATTAGAAATAAAATGGAGATGAACAAAAAAATCCTTGATTATATCATTCATAACTCATAAAACAAGTACAAAGGAGAGAAAATGGCCATAAAATTGGCATCGCTCAGATTGTATTTGCTATATTTGTTATCAAAATTACATATGCAACAACAAACTCAGAACCTAAGACAAAACTCAAAGCATGCTTGATATTCCCTTTTTACAATTCATTGTCAGTTGCAATACAATGAAACCCTACTTTCTAGCCATGAATTCCTTCTTATAGAAACGAAGGAGTAAAACAAGCCTTAGGCTAGAAAGTACACATGCCAATACCCTATTGGACTACTATACCTATCTACTTTCAATGGTATTCTAGTATTTTTGTCGTTACGAGAATTTCTAGGCTCATCATCCTTTTGGTTATCAGATTGACTTCTATCATTTGCTTTTCCATCTTTGTCGTTACCACCACCTTTCTTTTTGCCTTCATTATCTTTAGAATAAGAATTATTATTCTTATTATTACCTCCACCTCCACCACCATGATCCCCACCACCACCTCCATTGGTAGTGTGTCCTTCAAAATTATTCTTTTGTGACTCACTATCATTATTCCCGGAGCTTGAAGACTCTGGAGTTGGTGTGGACATTTTAAGAAAAGCAATCTTCCTAGCTATTTCTGTATTAGCAGCTTCTATTTCATCTTTCTTCAAATCTTCTTCCAGTTTATCATTGTAAGGAAAGCAACAGTGTGGAAAATAATTTCCTAATGCAAGATCCTCATAAGAGAAGTGCAAAAACATCATTTAACAATTTTCATACATTTGAGATGCACATTGATAGAAGAACAATAGAGACAAAAATAAATCACACACACAGATAACACCAGATATACGTGGGAAAACCCTTAGGGGAGAAAAACCCACCACATGAAGTAAAGTCACTTTGTATTACAGTAAAAAAATTACATACAGAGTTATAGAATTCACTTTCAGATGTTAGCTCACAACAATATTCGCTTGGTCGACCTCCAATTATAGACTCTCAGTTTGTTACATTACACTGTTACAATGCTTGTTCAACATACAATGAATTCCACTCACCCTTCACCAACCAACAACCATTAGGGTATTTAATTACTTCACTAACAAGCTTCCTTCATCTTGGGTTATGCATGCAGCACACATCGAGCTTCCCAACATTAAATTTTGGTTACAAAAGATATTACTAAATTTGCACTCTGTTAACCCCCGAATTAGAATATGCATTTAATTGCTAAAAGAACATAAAGCTTTTAGCCAATGAATGTTGATTTACAATAGCGATGTAAAATCAACAAATGAAATCATGCCACATGTCGATAATCACTCCTCCATCACTTTGACTATCCTAAACACAAATTCAATCTTAACATATGCAACCTAATAACAATTCGTACACATAGCAACATATAAGCTTCATAAAACACTGCATTGCAACATTTCCACCTAACATTCTCAACCACCACTTCTTAAAGATATCGTAGCACATTTAACTCATATGAGTTAACAATTTAAACCAAGAATTTGCATTAATCTCTTGAATTAACAAGCCAAAATGAAACCAAACATCCATTAGAAATCAAATGGAGATGAACAAAAAAATCCTTGATTATATCATTCATAACTCATAAAACAAGTACAGAGGAGAGAAAATGGCCATAAAATTGGAATCGCTTAGATTGTATTTGCTATATTTGCTATCAAAATTACATACATAACGACAAACTTAGAACCTAAGACAAAACTCAAAGCATGCTTGATATTCCTTTTTTACAATTCGTTGTGTCAGTTGCAATACAATGAAATCCTACTTTCTAGCCATGAATTCATTTTTATAGAAAGAAAGGAGTAAAACAAGCCTTAGGGTAGAAAGTACACATGCCAATACCCTATTGGACTACTATACCTATCTACTTGCAATGGTATTCTAGTATTTGTGTCCTTATGAGAATTTCTAGGCTCATCATCCTTTTGGTTATTAGATTGACTTCTATCATTTCCTTTTTCGTCTCCATCATTACCACCACCTTTATTTTTGGCTTCATCATCTTTAGAATAAGAATTCTTATTCTTATTATTTCCTCCACCTCCACCACCATGATCCCCACCACCACCTCCATTGGTAGTGTGTCCTTCAAAATTATTCTTTTGTTACTCACTATCATTATTCCTGGAGCTTCAAGACTCTGGAGTTGGTGTGGACATTTTAAGAAAAGCAATCTTCCTAGCTATTTCTGTATTAGTAGCTTCTATTTCATCTTTCTTCAAATCTTCTTGCAATTTATCATTGTAAGGAAAGAAATAGTGTGGAAAATAATTTCATAATGCAAGATCCTCATAAGAGAAGTGAAAAAATCTCATTTAAAAATTTTCATACATTTGAGATGCACATTGACAAAACAACAATAGAAACAAAAATAAATCACAGACACAAAGATAACACTAGATATACGTGGGAAAACCCTTATGGGAGAAAAACCCACCACATGAAGTAAAGTCACTTTGTATTACAGTAAAAATATTACATACAAAGTTATAGAATTCACTTTCAGATGTTAGCTCACAACAATATTCCCTTGGTCTACTTCCAATTACAGACTCTCAGTTCGTTACATTACACTATTACAATGCTTGTTCAACATACAATGAATTCCACTCAACCCTCACCAACCAACAACCATTAGGGTATTTAATTACTTCACTGACAAGCTTCCTTCATCTTGGGTTATGCATGCAACACACATGGAGCTGCCCAACATTAAATTTTGGTTACAAAAGATATTACTAAATTTGCACTCTGTCAACCCCCGAATTAGAATATGCATTTAATTACTAATAGAATGTAAAGCTTTCAGCCAATGAATGTTGATTTACAATAGCAATGTAAAATCAACAAATGAAATCATGCCACATGTCGATAATCACTCGTCCATCACTTTGACTATTGCACCAAATTGTGTGTCGATCCTTGTGGTCTTTCTACCACACCACTGCTAGCCATCCAAAGGACCCTTGAAGTATGGTGGTATTTTGCACTACCATGATTCAACCAAGAGACCCCTGCAGTAAGGTGGTACACCTCACTACCACACTTCTGCTTGAAGACACCTACGATCTAGTGGTATACACCACAACACCGCTAGACAACAAATGGACCCTTGAGGTATGGTGGTACCCACACTACCACATCTCAACTTGAAGACACTCATGGTCTAGCGGTATACACCGCACCACCACTAGCCATCTAAGAGACCCCAATGGTATAGTGGTACACCGCTCTACCACTAGTCATCCAAGAGACCCCCGCGGTATAGCGATACACCGCACTACCGCTAGCCATCCAAGAGACCCCTGTGGAATAGCAGTACCCCATGTTACAGCTAGCCATCCAAGAGACCCCTGTGGTGAGGCGGTACACCACACTACCACACCTTTGCTTGAAGGTTCCCATGGTATGGCAGTAAGAGCATGAACACAAAGGGAAAATGGCCAAGTATTTAGCAGAGTTTCAAGCCAACAAGTTGAGGCACATTTTCCAACAAGATCCCACTTGAAGAAGACTTACTAGCTTCCTCCAAAATTGAACTCAATGAAGATCATAGGCCCCAAGGCCCATCAAACTGGCACACCACCTGTACTTGTCTGTGCTCATGGGCTTTATCAACACATCAGAAAAATTCTTTAGAGTATCCACCTTCTCCGGATTAACCATTCCATCATCCACCATATCACAAATGAAATGATATTGTACATTAATGTGCTTTGCCCTAGCATGGAAAGTGGGATTATTTTTGAAACTTCTTTGCAGGCATGTGTTGCTGCCATATACTTTTCCCCAGTAGTAGATAAAGTGACTATAGCTTGTCACTTGCTTATCCAACTCACTGCTCCACCAAATAACATGATGATGTATCCACTGGTGGATCTTCTGCTGTCAATGTCCCCTGCCCAATCAAAATCCACATACCCACGAATGCTAAGAGATATTTGTGATCTCGCTGAGTTGCCATGATAAAATAGAGGAAACTCTAAGGTACCTTTTAAATATCTGAAAACCCTCTTCACAACATCCCAATGCGGCCTTCTTGGGTTAGCCATAAATTGACTAAGAACTCCCAAAACTTGGGCAATGTCTAGCCTAGTACAAACCATTGCATACTTTAAACTATCAACAAAACTTGCATACGATACCCTGGTCATGTCCTCCATCTTAGCAGAAGACTTCTGATAGTCTTCATCATATAGCTTTGTTCCTAGCAACACTGGAACAACTAGCTACTTGCAATCAGTCATTCCAAATCTCTCTAGGACAGTATTGATATACTTACTCTAGTTGAGCCAAAGATTTCCATTTTCTCTATCTCTTTTGATTTCCATCCCCAGAATATACCTTGCTGCACCCAGACCTTTCATTTTGAGCTTTGTAGACAACTGTGACATACAGGGTAATAATAAGCACACAATCATTTTTAGTTTTGTAATACACACAATGATAAATTTTGATATCATAAATCCCAATGACAACACAAAAGGTGTCAAACTTTTGGTACCACATTCTTGGTGATTGCTTCAAACCATACAAATATTTCTTTAACTTTCAAACTAGGATTTCTTTACCTTTTTCAATGAAGTGCTCACGATGTGACATATAAATTTCTTCTTCTAGCTCTCCATTGTGAAACATTGTCTTCACATCCTTTGCTCGATCTCTAAGTAATATGTGGCTGCAAGTGACAAAATAAATCTGATATATGTTAGCTTAGCTACAAGAGAAAATATTTCTCCATAATCAATTCCCTCCACTTGGGAATACCCTTTCACGACCAACCGAGCTTTATACTTTTCAACACTGCCATCTAGACCAATCTTCTTCTTAAATACCCATTTATAACCAACAAGCTTTCTTTGTTCAAGCAAAGGTACCAAATCCCTAGTTTCATTCTTCTTTAATGATGCCATTTCTTCATTCATGGCTTCCAACTAGGAATTTGAATTAGACATATTAATTGCCTCTTTCTCAGTCCTAGGCTCATCAGTGCTAGTAATCAAAGCATAGGCACAGTTTGAATCCAATAGAGAAAATAAATACCTATTAGGTTGATGCTTTTCACGTGTAGACCTCCTCACAAGTTGAGGTTGTGGTTCTTCTTCAAAATTCTCAGAGCTGCTCGAACTCTCCTCAGTTTTAGGTACACCATGTAGTTCCTCTTTATCTAGAGTTTGAGGAATCTCAACTTCATCATTCTTATTTTCCTTTTTATCTGTGTCTAGTTGAGGATCAACTACTGAAGGATTCAACTCATGAAATATTACACTTATACTATACAAAACCTTCTCAGTAATAGGATTGCAAAGCTTGTATCCTTTCACACTAGCACCATAGCCAAAGACATGAATATGTCTCAAAGAGGGCTTATTACAAGACCATGCTTCAAAAGGTGTTTTGTCAACAAGAGCCAAACAAGGTGAATGATTTACCAAGTTACATGTTGTAGCCACAACCGCAGCTCAGAACTTCTGCTCTAGACCAGCACCGCTCAACATACTTCTTGCTCTTTCCATTAGCATCTTGTTTAACCTTTCAGCAACTCCATTCTATTATGGAGTGTAAGGCATAGTTTTATGCCTTTTAATCCCAGGTCTTTGCAATACCTTTCAAAATCTGCAAAACAAAACTCACCACCATTATCCATCCTCAAGCATTTTTTTCCTTCCTGTCTAATTCTCTACCAAGTTTTTGAACTCTTTAAACTGATTAAACACTTCTAATTTACTCTTAAGAAAGTACACAAATGTCCTCAAAAGATAATCAATAAAAGAAACATAATATCTAGACTTCAATAATGAAGGAACATTCAATGGAACAAATACATCTGAATGAACATAATCTAGTACACCTAAAGATTTATGAGGACTCGAATAAAATGAAACATGATGTTGCTTTCCATAAATGCAGTGTTCGCAGAAATCAAACTCAAGGTTACAATCAACAAGCCCTTCAACAACATTTTTATTTTTCAAGGTTTTTAAACCTTTCTCACCTATGTGACCGAGTCTATGATGCCACATCATGGTATTTTTGAATGGGAGTTTCACCTCCAAGGAATTTGCACCCACAGGAGCATCATTCTCCTCTACATGAGCGGCTTTCCTTGACTTTACCGAGACGTTACTATTGTCAATCAAATATGCACCCTTTGTTGGATGTGCACAAATCATACTATCTATTGAAACATGGAAACTCTTTTCAAATGTGGGTGATCTATGTGAAAAGAGAATCTCCAGAGTGAGCTAGTTCTTCAAAAGATGAATCCTACTCTAAGAATTTTCTGGGAGAAGGGGGAAGAATAAGTGAAATTAAAACTTAAATCTAACTGATATTTCACTAGAAGTTATGAGATTTAAGCACTGACACCCACAACAGCTTTCCTATCACAATAACTCTCACAATTTCACTCGCACATACTTCCATAGGTAATTTGTATGAAGATTCCTAGATGAAATACAACATACAACCTAAAAACATGCAATTCTGAAACACGACTTACAACAACAAGAAATGAAAGGATTCTGATTTGAATCACAAGGACATGAAATTGCTATTATAAAATGAGACAAAAAATGAGGAGAATTTTGTTGCTTTATTAAAACTAAAAGAGTGTTTTTGCCAAACTCTGAGTATAAAATGCTTGCAAAACTCTCTGCATGCACACGAGAGAAAGAAGCAATGACCTGAACTGAGAAGAAGAAGAAAAACTAAGTTTTCTTCAAGATAAAACCCTCCAAAACCCTAATCCAAGCTCAGAAAGAAAGCTCTAGGAAAAGGTATCAAAATTGTCGCAAAAGTCTGCACAAAAGCAGAAAAAGCTCACTGTTTCCATGTTCACACTGTTCGACCCCTGAAAATAGACTAAATCTACTTTTAAAGCAAATAAAACAACTTATCCATCTAACAAGCACCTCAAATCTGACCAAAGCAATATCTCAAGAAATATGCTAAGAATAGCAAAGAATAAAGAGATTTATAAAATCACCGCTTTAATCTTGCTTTACATGATATGCAAACTTTCATAATTTGACTAATTTTACAACAAAAAATTTTGAAATCTTTTGCAAAAATGACTACTTATATCTCCAATACAAATCCTGATTTTTCTCAAAAAATCATAAAAATACAATAAAATCTCCATCAATATCCTAATTGATTTCTTCAAAATCAATTGAAAACATAAAGCCTAATTAAAATATCATTTAGAATTTTAATAGATTTCTCTAAAAAACCAATTAAAATCCGAAGGCACTATCATTACTCCATTTTGACTAAGGCATAAATATGATACCCCACATATCCCTAAAGTCTTAGGTCATTAAATATTTTATCAAATAAGCATAAAGACTTAGGAAAAAGAATCCTAGTCAAATGGTCGACCTAAACCATGGATGAGATTTTCGGCCACAAAGAGTATTTACTCACAAGCCAAAAGAGACCCTAAATTCGAATTAGGGAAAGCATGAACAAAACAAAGTCGAACCATAAAAGCACTTCATTTTGCATTTGACATTTTGAAAGAATACCCTGTTGAGAGGAAATGCGCCTCCATCATAGAAGCTAGGGTTTGAGTGATTGAGGGAGATTTTCAAGCTCCATTACCACTGCTTCCATCGAATCTCCATGTCCTCTGATGGTAAGAGTCTCTTATGAATTTTCCTGTGAGTTCCCTGGAACTCTTTGCTTTGTTTTTTACACAGAATTCTTGGTCTTAGTAGCGGCATGTGATGATCATCATGATGAATCCTTTGTATTTTTGTGTCCATCTGCTAATGCAATGTAATTCTGCCACCATACACAAGCTCGACTTGGGAGCTATCCTCTCATCAAATCTTCACCAAATTCAGCCTCTACTAGTAAGCTTGACTCGTGCATTCTATTGTTTCTTTTCTGGCTCCCTTCAATGAGAAGAAGGCCCTACTGGTCGTGGCCATGAGAAGGCCCTACTAGCCATGGCCATGAGATAACTATCTGATGAATTCTTTATTTTTTGTGCTTGTTCTTGATATTTTTGTGGCCATTCTACTCACTGGCCAATGCACATGAGCTCAAATTGGGTGTTTTTGAAGCTATTTGTGAATGCTTTGGTCATGGCCTCTTGTCTTCCACAAGCACGAAATGGTAAGCTTTCTATTCTTCCCTATTGTTATCCATTTCTTACAAGCTTACAAAAACATTGAGGACTTTGATAGGTCGTGAGCTTGAGATGTTTTCCCATGAATTCCACTCATAAAAATTTGCATTATATCCATTTTTTGTTCAGATTTGTAAAAAAACATACATGGGTACTTGTAAAAATGAAGAAAACTTGCAGTTTATAAATAACCCCAAAGTGGGTATCTCTGAAAATTGTAATGTCTTCCTTTGAATTCAATACCCCAAAATGGGTATTCTGAAAAATGAGAAATCTATAATTTTAAAATCAAACCCTCATGTGGGTTTAATGGAAAATTGGAATATCTATCTTTAAATTTGAAACCCCAGTGTGGGTATTCAGAATTTGAACAAGAATCTGTATGTTTAATTATTTATGCAAAATTTGGGCTCGACCCAACATGGTTTTTCTACTTTCTCAATTTTCACCATATGGGTACTTATTGAATGTGCAGAAAACGTATCTCCAAATGTAGTTTCTGTTGTATTCTAGCCTCAACCGTGGAAACACTATATAAAATTATTTCTAACAAACCCCACCTAGATGTATAATTTTCTAAAAAACACATATTCCCTTTACATTGTTGTCGAAAACCCTCACACGGGTTCATGGAATTCTGGAAAAATGTATCCTAGATTTAATTTCTCACATGGCATCTTGTACTTTAAATATATTGAACCTTCGGGTATCTTATGTTTATATTTTCAGTTACCATTATAATGATGTTCCCTCTATGCACACATAAATCCTTTAAACTAAACTATAGATTACTTGTTCATTCTAGTCTCTTATGCACTCACAATCACACTCTTCAGAGATGGACTCCAAACCCTCATTCATACCATGTTCAATGTATATTCTACTCGTTCTGAAAATGAATTTTTTAATTTTAATTCTTGTTCAATCTGTTCATATTTGCATGCCTTTAACTTCCTACTGAATATCCTTAAAAGCATACCTCAAAAGCATAGCCAAAAGATATAAACAACTTTCTGAAATGATAATACTATAGTTGCATTGATACATAACACAGTGAATTACTTGATGCTTGAAAACATGGAGCTCCCCTCATGCTTGTCTGTCCTTTTAAAAGTATGCTCTTTTATCTGGCACTCTTCATGAATTTTTATGCTCCATTATTTCAAAGTGCTTTATGTCGTGCTCTCTTCTGAAATAAAAATCTATAACATTTCTCTTCGTTGCGGCATTATGTATGCCTATTCACTATCACTGTAGCTTTCAGAAATGTATTTGACTGTTATGAGTGAACAATCGACTTAATAACTTGATGGATGAACTCTGTTTTACTCCTTCAGTTTTATATTTCCTTTCTTGATGAACATGATGATTTCAATCTCCTTCTCAGCCCACTTGTAATGAATAAGGGGTAGCATGTCGAGCTCTACCCTTGTGGGAGCCCATTTTTCTCCACATGCTTGATCCTCGAATGATAATCAGGTTCATGATTTTCCCTATACCTGCAGTGTATGATTATTAGAATACTACATTATCATTGATGGTTCATGTAGGTATATTCATAGTCGGAGCTCTAACATCCCTCTTTTCCTCCCTACATGTCAATGGAGCTCGAAGAAGACAAATGGTGCACCACTTCTGCGTTGGCCATCAACCAACAGGCAATGATGATTATGTTTGTACTTATGTGACTTTTCCTTTTATGCATCTTCCATAGTGTAGTGTGATGCTTATGATGCACTGTAATAGTTATATCCATGACTTGTGTGGATATTCAATTTCAATCTTTTTTCTTTTCATTTTGAAAAGAAAATGCATTTATAATGCAATGTTGTACCATCATTTAAATGTATCACCATTTGAATTCTTGTAATCAAATGAAATGTTGTAAATATGAATCACTTTATGAAATAAATGAAAGAAATTGAAATGTTTTGTTGTTTGTATGCACAATCTTGTACTCCATTTGATTGTGAAACACTGAAAAGCAAATCCTGAAACTCTGTTTCCTCATTTTAATGCATAACCGTCACTTATAAAATGATGAATAAGATGCAATCAACACTTAGCATATGCAAAAAAATTGTGCTTTCCACTTTTAAATATAACAGTATTTAGTCAGCTCCACCAATTGAGCTGTAGCAAAAAATTGGTAACATTTTGGCGATTTCTGCTAAATGCTTGCCAGCTAAGCATAGATCAGTTGCCTTAAAACACTCCATTGGGCGCAGAGTCAAAACTGCCCCTTCATGAAACTCAACATTTGAAGAGTAACACTCCAAGTAGCAGCAAAACAAAATGAAATAGAACTGAAAGAAAACTAACAGGCCCTGATGGACAAGAGAACATGCACAGTAGTGCTTAGGGAAAGCAAAACTACTAAAAGTAAATGTGTGTAACACACTTATTACCACAACTACTCTACTTATTTACAAGAACTTATCTCAGAGGCAATGCTTGAGGTGGATCCCATTAACTGGGATAGACAACACCTCTACAGTCAACTTAGAAAGTTGGAACGTGTTGTGTTCAATGCATTCCGTGATCACATAAGGCCCATCCCAAATAGCATCAAACTTGGAATGTCGTCTAGGTTTTATTTTAAATTCATTCCATTTGAAAACTAGATCTCAACCAATGAATTCACATGGTCTTGCTCTTTTATCAAAAGAATTCTTCATCTGAGCTTGATGTATTTCAAGCTACCTTAGAGCTTCTTTCCTAGTTTCCTCCAGCTCTACTAGTTGTGCAAATCGCACCTCAAGAGGTTGTTCATTCAACAATTACAATTCTTTAACAAAACTTAAAGTTGGTAACTCAATGGAAACAGGTAACTTAGCTTCTTTTCCATAAGTTAGAACAAAAGGAGAAGAACCAGTGGCTCTTTTAGGAGTTACCCTGTCAACCCATAGAGCTAACTTAAGCTTTTCATGCTATGTCCGCTAATTATCCTCAACAGTCTTCTTGATTATCTGAATTAGATTCTTATTTGTAGATTTCACCTAACCATTTCCCTACGGATAATAATTAGAAGATGTGTTCAAATAAATATTATTTCTAACTGACCAATTAGAAATCTTCAAACCAATAAAATCCAAACCATTGTTAGAAATTATCGAATTTGGAATTCCAAATCTCGAGGCTAGATCCTAATAAAAGTTAAGTACAGAAGTCTTGTTTGTTTCTTTCAAAGCAATAGCTTCGGTAAATTTGGTAAAATAATTTGTGGTAGTAAGTATCCACTTATGACCCATGCTTGAAGGTGGATTGAGAGGACCAATAAAATCTAAGCCCCACTTAGCAAAGGGTTGTTCCACCTGAATCGGATGTAGGGGCAAGGCTGCAAGCCTCTATTTTCTAGAAAATAAAGCACATTTCTCACATTTTCTAACCTAAGCAATAGCATCTTTGAACAAATCTAGCTAATAATAACCAGCCTGCATAATTTTTTAGGTAGTTAGTATTGCAGCAAAATGACCTCCTGAGGGCCCATCATGAAATTATGCTAAAATCTTGTCAACTTGATCAGGCAGAATACATCTCAATAAAATACCTTGGCAATCTCTCCTATAAAGAATTCCATCAATAATTGCATAAGGAATGGATTGTAATCTGTAATACCTTCTTTTTGCTCTGTCTAAGCCTTTGGGGCACTCAAGTTTGCAAATAATGAATCATTTGCTGCAACCAAGTAGCAGGAGACATTGGAACAAGGTCTGCAACATCATTATTTAGCACCGTATCCATATCTTTAGCTCCTTTTAAGCAAGAAATCTTCAACAATTGAATGAGAAACCAGCAAATGGATCTTGTTGTTGGACAACATATGCCTAAATTTTTTAAGCTTCTTACAATAGCAAAAACATGCTTTTCGACAAAAGAATACTTCACCTCATAATTATGCAATACTTGGCTAAAAAATGCTACAGGCTACTCCAAGCCTTCATCGTTTTGCTGGCATAACATAGCTGAAATCGTATCCACTCCTCCAAAGGCATAAAAAATGAAATCTTTGTCAAAGTTTGGATTAATGAGAGTAGGAGCAACAATAAGGGCTTCCTTTATCTGCTCAAAGCTCCTCTTACCTTCCTTGGTCCAACTGAAAGGCATATTCTTTTTAAGCATAGAAGTGAGAGGTTGCAGCAAAGCTGCAATGTTTGATATGAACCTCCTCACAAAATTTATTCTTCCAAGAAATCTTTGCAAGCCTTTCTTGTGAGCTGGTAATGGCAATTCAAGAATTGCATAGACTCTTTCAGGATCTATAGAAATCCCTTGCTTTGAAACAACATGTCCAAGCAATTTTCCTTCATGCACTGAAAAATATACATTTCTTTGGATTGAGAGACACTCTGAACTCTCTGCATCTCTAAAAAATATTCTCTAAATGATCAAGATGTTCATTAGCATTTCTAGAAAAAATAGTAATATCATCTAAATATACTAGAATGAACTTGTTCATAAGGTCGTGAAAGGCCATATCCATCGCTCACTGAAACGTTACGCCAGCATTAGACAAGCTGAAAGGCATCTTTTTGTATGCCCCATTTAGTTGTAAATGTTGTTTTGAACTGATCTTCTTGATTCACCAGAATCTAGTTGTAACCTGAGTAACCATCTAGCAAATAAAATATGTCAGAACTAGAAACTACTTGCAAAATTTTCTCCATGGAAGGAAGTGGGTAATGATCTTTTAATGATGCTTTATTTAAATCTCGAAAATCAACACAATCTTATTTCCCCATATTTCTTCCTAATTGGAACTAAGTTTGACACCCAAGAAGTATGCTTGATAGGAAAAATAATACCACTCTCAACTAATTTATTCAGTTTAGCCTTCATAAGGTGTTCTAATTTGGGGTTAAGAGGTCTATGTTTCTACCTTACTGGTTTTGCACCAGGCTCTATTTTAATAGTATGCTGGGCTATTTCTAGGTTAAAACCTCTCAAATCCTTGTACTCCCAAGAAAAAAAATCACTAAATTTCTGACATAACAGAATAAATGCTCGCTGTTCCTCTTTACTACATACCGTTCCTAGCTTGAGAAGGTTGCCTTTGAAGATTTCAATGGCTGCATAATGTTCTTCCTTAATGGTCAAGCCACACTTGTCTTTCTAAACTTGGTCATCTGATTTAAACACAGATTCCAAGGTTACCAATCCATTTGGTAGCTTGTTTGTCTTGAACTGCACAATCTGATCATCATACTACTTGTTGGAACTGTAAAAATTTGATATTTTCATAGGTTTTCCATTCATATTTTTCTAAATAAGTCCCATATTGAACACTTTCTGCCCACTTTTTGTCCATATTTGCCTCATTGGTTACATCGTGTCATGCTTTTTTCATGTTTTGGTTTGTTTCCGCTTGTGATGGTTAGGGGTTACCCGACCCATGTTGCATTTTCTGTTTGCATGAGTCTGTGTTGCCTATCGGCAAGACTCATCCAATGTCACGATGACCATAGGTTTTCTGCATTCTTCATTCGGCATGACTTTTGCACTATTTCGGTGACAGGATGATACACATATCGGCAAAGGGTTTTGTTCTCGGTGAAATATCATAACGGTATCTTCTTATCTTGCTGACCCATGTTTTGAGGATTCTCTTCGTCCTAACACATTACCTTCGGTGGATGGTCATAGTGATCTTCCTTTGTCTTGCCGATCGCTGACAATAGATATACCCTTTGGTGAGACTTATGATTCGATATATGGTCTTGGCAAACTTGTTGGGTCTTGCTGACAGTGTCAAAATGGATTTCTTTTAGTGGAGGGATGGATTTCTCTTGGCGATCATGTGTGCTCAGGATGCAATATCGACATAGGTCAGGATTATCGATATGTGGTCCTAGCAAGTGACCTTCGTCTGGCTAATGGAGCACAAAGGGGGACCTTGTCGGCAGGTGCTGTCATAATAGTGGTTTACAATTCCTGAGAGGAATGGATTTTAGCTGAAATCACATATTTTTAGAAAATATAATGATTTAAGCCTTAAAAAGTTCCATTTTAAGGATTCCAATTGAAGAGGGTTTGATCAATTCACCTTAGATCAAACCCCCTTGGATAGAACCTCACTAGTTTTAAACCATACCTATAAATGCATCTCCTTTACACCTATCAAAATGCTGATAAAAAATCACTTTTGATTTAGCTTTTGGGGGATCAATTGAATTCATTTAAAATTTATTTCAAATGATTATGGTATTCCTCAGAACAAGCTATCTAATGAATATAATTTTAATATGTTTTGGTTTTGTTATGTATTTGTTTTTTAAGTTTTATTAAACATAGGTTTTTCATCGAAAATGAATTTCTTTGTTCTTCACATGTGGAAAAATAGAAGATTATCAAAAAAAAAAATTGAAAAATATAAGTGCACTAGATATTGAAGTCCTTGATCCATCAAAAAAATAAAAATAAAAAAAATTGACATATACAAAAAAAGTTACCCGTTATACGGTCGCGTTGTGTCTGAATTATAATTCGTTTGACTTTGAAACTTGATTAAAGAAAAAATATTCAATAAAAAACTATCTAACCAAGTGGAAGCAATAGATATCAAAGTTACAAATCTAAATTTGAAAAAATTAGAATTCTATCCTTCATGGAAAAAAAGTTATGTATTATACAGTGTGCGTCACTTTTTAAAAATGTTGTTTTCTAAAAAAAATCAATTTTCGTGGGAGATGGAAAAAGAAATGCAATTTGATTCAAACAATTTTGAACAAAATATTTTTAGAATCTATAGACAAAATTTTATGAGACTCTAGTTTGCACCATCTTCAAATTCCTCACAGTTTAGCCACTATAGGTGCCCAAATGTGAAGATTTAGTTAAAAATAATAATTTTAGTGTCCAGTTTGGCCAAAAATTGTAAACCACTATTATGGGATCACCCCAGCATAAGAAATGTTTTGTCATGACGACTCGATGATGGTTGAAGACTTTTGGTATGACTCGAAGTATTCTATGAGAGGTCTCTCTAATAGCTGGAGGTTACAACGACATACATTAACAGTTGAACTCATCGACATATGTCTCGGCGACCAATAGAATCTTGTGAACTTTCGGTATAACAAGGAGTATCTCTATAACATCTCCCAATGGTTGAGCATTAAGGCGACACTGAATCAAACAAGGAGCTCATCGGTGAGAGGGACTCTTGTGTCTCAGCAACTGAAACAAATATAGCAGAGAAGTGTTCTCGGAGTGACAAAAGGTTTTTGATATGATATCTCCATGATTCAGATGATCATGGCGAAGGCGAATGACACAGGGAATAGGAGAACGTAGGAAAATAGCGATTGATGTTATTTTTGCCTTCGGCATACTATCAGGGATATCTCAGTGAATGGCTAAGAGATTATATTCAAATGTTGTTCGCCGACATATGTGAAATTCTAAATGTTGTTGGAGGCCGACATGGTTTTCTTGAATTCTATGGTGGCCGACATGGATTTCCAATTTGATTTATTTTCTTAATGATGGTGTATAAGTATGCACCCTGATTGTAATTGAGTTATCATTATATTTTAGATCAATATAGTAGAGTAGGAATGGGCACGGTAGAATAAATTTCTCATTCTAGAGACCATGGTGCATGTTTTTAAATGGTGATTTCAATGAAATTCAGCTAGTGTGGCATGTTATTTTTGGTATCAATTGTCTATTGAGCTTATTGAAAAGTATTGCTGAAGCTGTCTCTAATTTGATTTTTTTCTGGTTGTTTAAATTGGAATAACAAGTTTATTCTTAGTTTATCTGTGCACATTTGGTGCATTTGTGTGGTTAAATAACTGGTTCTCTCAAGTAGAGATTAAATCCTTTTCATTGATTATAGTAATCGGGAAGATTCATCTAGATTATTAAAGAAGAGCTCAGTAGTCATAATCTCACATTGTTTATACAAGTTATGAATAGATCATATGCTTGCAATTTGATTTTCTGCCAGAATAAGTTGTCCACTTCTATTTCATTTGACTTTGCATACCCAACAAGGCACTGGTCTCTGCAATTTCATTATTTGAATTCATTCAATCTCTTATTATCAATTAATTAAGTAGTCTAGGATTTAGATCAGAAGATAGCTATCAAGTTCGATTTCATGTGATCACTGTTATTTGCCATTGTGGACAAAGCATTTCAAAAAGATAATCACAAGTTAAGTCTTGACTATTAAGAAAGGTACACCTGTCTAGGTTTAGCAGCACCTAAAGAGTAGAAGGTTGAGTTCTCTTGGCCTTTTCTGTTACTCTAAAGTGTATCAAGAGATTGGTAGCCTCTTGAGGCATTCAGCCTACGTTTTTGAGAGCTAACAAATTGGCAACTCTACTGGGGATTACATTAGAAAGTTTGGTTGAAGACCATGATATAGAGTCATTGAAAAGTTGTAATTTGAGAAGATTCAAAAAGAGTGATTCCACTGGGAAGAAGATAAGAAAAGAATCATTTTTGTACTTTTAGGAAAGTAGGTGGTGACTCTGAAAGAAACATTGCATTTGTTCAAATATGCATGGAAGCGGATCTCAATACAGGGGAGTTCATATTGGAGCTCCTCCTGGCAGCAGTAGGTTGACACACAATGATCTGAAAATGGAGGGTAATCAAGGTGGACCTATTGATCATGATGCTCCTCAAGTTGATTATGAATCTTTAACTTATGAAGAGGTTAAAGCATTGTATGAGTCTGAGAGAAGCGAAATAGAAGAATGGCAAAGGAAAAGGCTACAATTGGACCAGCAATTGTTATAATTAGGAGAATTCTGCAATGAAGATGAATACATAAATGTGGGAAGGTGTTGGGCCCCTCAAGTGCCTGATATTACAAATAGAAATTTCTACAATGAAGGTGATACATATCATGCACTACAAAGCACTTATCCTCCACAGCCATCAAAGCAACACAACTCTCACCCACTTGGAGATTTCGGTCAGGATTTGTAGCAATATGTATGCCAGGATCAACAACTTGATGCAAAGGGAGATGAGTACACTAGAAGCCAGGAACCCATCATAGAATCAAAGTGCAGATTTTCCCCTTTGGATGCATTTTTTGACATAAGGATGTATGAAGGAGAGGATTTGGGTTCTTTGTACACTAGAATGATAGATATCTTTTTGCAGATACCTTCTCATTGTAGGTCGATAAGGGCCATGTTTGTTGAGAAATTTGTAAGAGCATGGGAGCCTGAATCGGCTTATTGGTCAGAGTTGTCAATGCAGCATGCCTGTGTTCACTTGAATAAATTCATTGATGCCATGGAGAAGATAAGTTATGAGAATACTGTCAATGTTGATTCCAATGATTGTATTTTTGATGAGTATAGAGAAATTGATCAAACAATGCATCCAATTAATGATGAGATATGTGCAAGTCAGTATGATTCCTGTGATAGCTTGCATAGTGAAGATGAAGGTACATGATATCTCTCTTGCATATCAGATTGCGGCAGGGAGAGCAATGTGTGTTATGAGGGATATATTGAGTATTTAGATTTTGAAGATGCACCTATGGATTTTGATCTGCAGCAAGGGGATTCTTCTACCTCTTATGAAGATCAGGATGAAGAGGCAATGGGAAATGTTGATAGTGAATATACAATGCCTCCAGCTGCAGTTGAAAGCTACAAAGATAAATTTGATGAAGAGGAGGGTTGTAAATTTGAGAATGGTTTCCAAAAAATTTCAGGCCCATTGCATGATGAAGATTTAAAAGAGGATTAGATAATGTTTTGCAAAGGTTTGCCTCAGAATGAATTTCAGGTATTTTCAAATCCACTAGATGTTGAGCAAAAGGTATTTTTAGATAAACAAAGAGACGTGTCAAGTTATGGAACAAATGACTGTGCTGGTACTTTTTCATTCTCTAATGATCCTGGGCCTCTTTTTGATGATGACAAAAGTGATGAGTATGATTGTAATAATGAAAATGTGGAAACTTGTTTGCTTAGCAGTAAGAAATTTTTAGATTTGTTAACTCTTGATTATTAGAGATATATACATAAGGGTGATCTTGAAGCTCTGTGTCTAGTTGATGGTGAAACTTTTGCAGTTAACCAAATGCATGTGTCTGTTCAAGAGGACGTATGTGATTTTGAAATTACTAACTCATGTGGAGAAGACATTTGTCTGCATACCGAGAATGATAGTGTTCCAAATTTTATTGGTTAATATATGCTTAATATTGAAGATTTGAGTATTAGGGAAAAGGTTTCAAATTTGTATGTTTCAGACAGTGTTGATATGACAAAATTTTTTGATTCTCAAAAGAAGCACTTTGATGGTAAATTTTCAATATAGCTGGGAGAATGTTTCAAAATTCATAACAGTGATAGAAAGATTGCATGAGTATCTTCAAGAAGAATTTGATGAACTCGACACAAAACCAGGTGTTTGACTGTGGAAAGCTTGGTTTGAGTTTCAGATTGTAATAGCTTACGACATAAGAAATTAAAACACAGAGGATTAAGAGTTGCCAGTGCATGGATAGCTCTTGCTTATCCTCTCTAAATTTCTTTTCCATGCATAGTAGTTTAGGGTTGTGGTTCACCTTCATTTTGCATCCATTTCACTTCCATCTTGCATTCTTTTTACATTCATTCCTTCATGCTTCATTTCCATTTCCATTCTGATCACTAGCTCATCATTTTGTGTCTAGTCTGCTCACCCAAATATTCTAGATCCTTGCAATGATCTCACTATCATTCTTCCCCAGATGGAGCCACTATTGGAACTATAAAAATCTGATATTTTCACAGGTTTTCCATTCATATTTTTCCAAATAAGTTCCATCTTGAACACTTTCTGCCCACTTTTTGTCCATATTTGCGTCATTGGCTCCATTGTGTCATGCTTTTTTCACATTCTGGTCTGTTTCGGCTTGTGATGGTCAGGGGGTCCCCGACCCATGTTGCATTTTTTGTTTCCATGAGTTTGTGTTGCCTATTGGCAAGACTCATCTGATGTGATGACAATCAGAGATCTTCTGCATTCTTCATTCAGCATGACTTTCACACTATTTTGGCGACAGGATGATA
Organism: Sequoia sempervirens; assembly: GCA_007258455.2. Taxonomy (NCBI): domain Eukaryota; kingdom Viridiplantae; phylum Streptophyta; class Pinopsida; order Cupressales; family Cupressaceae; genus Sequoia; species Sequoia sempervirens. Next base: position 578,829,078 of record VDFB02193867.1, on the reverse strand, counting down.
CACATATCGGCAAAGGGTTTTGTTCTTAGTGAAATGTCATAACGGTATCTTCTTGTCTTGCCGACCCATCTTGACGATTCTCTTTGGCCTAACACAATACCTTCGGTGGATGGTCATAGAGATCTTCCTTTGTCTTGCCGACCGCTGATAATAGATATACCCTTCGGTGAGACTTATGATTGGATATATGGTCTTGGCGAACCTATTGGGTCTTGCTGACAGTGTCAAAATGGATTTCTTTCAGTGGAGGAATGGCTTTCTCTCAGCGATCATGTGTGCTCGGGATGCATTATTAGCATAGGTAAGGATTATCGATATGTGGTCCTAGCGAGTGACCTTCATTCTCGCCTATGGAGCACAAAGGGGGACCTTGTTGGCATAAGAAACGTTTTGTCACAGCGACTCGGGGATGGTTGAAAACTTTCTGTATGCCTCGAAGTATTCTATGAGAGGTCTCCCTGATAGGTGGAGGTTAGAATGACATACATTGACAGTTGAACTCATCGGCATATGTGCGGGCGACCAATAGAATCTTGTGAACTTTTGGTATAATAAGGAGTATCTCTATAACATCTCCCTGATGGTTGAGCGTTACGGAGACACTGAATCAAACAAGGAGCTCATTGGTCAAAGGGACTCTTGTGTCTTAGTGACTGAAACAGATATAGCAGAGAAGTGCTCTTAGAGTGAAAAGGTTTTCGATATGATATCTCCATGATTCAGATGATCACAGCGAAGGCGAATGACACAAGGAACAGGGGAACGCAGGCAAATAGCGATTGATGTTATTTTTGCCTTTGGTATACTATTAGGGATATCTTAGCGAATGGCTCAGAGATTATATTCAAATGTTGTTGGCTGACATATACATTGAATTTCTAAATGATGTTGGAGGCTCCAATGGATTTTCCCAAATTCTACGGTGGCTGACATGGATTTCCAATTTGATTTATTTTCTTAATGCTGGTGTATAAGTATGCACCCTGATTGTAATTGAGTTATCATCAGATTTTAGATCAGATTTTAGATAAATACAGTAGAGTAGGAATGGGCACAGTAGAATAAAGTTCTCATTCTAGAGACCATGGTGCATGTTTTTAAATGGTGATTTCAATGAAATTCAACTGGTGTGGTAGGTTATTTTTGGTATCAATTGTCTGTTGAGCTTATTGAAAAGTCTTGCTGAAGCTGTCTCCAATTTGATTTTTTCTAGTTGTTTAAATTGGAATAACAAGTTTATTCTCAGTTTATCTGTGCACATTTGTTGCATTTGTGTGGTTAAATAAATGGTTCTCTCAAGTAGAGATTAAATCCTTTTTGTTGATCACAGTAATCAGGAAGATTCATCTAGATTATTAAAGAAGAGCTCAGTAGTCATAATCTCTCATTGTTTAAACAAGTTATGAACAGATCATATGCCTGCAATTTGATTTTCTGCCAGAATAATTTGCCCACTTCTATTTCATTTGACTCTGCATACCCAACAAGGCACTAGTCTTTGCAATTTTATTATTTGAATTCATTCAATCTCTTTTTATCAATTAATTAAGTATTCTAGGATTTAGATCAGAAGATAGCTATCAAGTTCAGTTTCATGTGTTCACTGTTATTTTCCATTGTGGACAAAGCATTTCAGAAAGATAATCACAAGTTAAGTCTACACTATTCAGAAAGGTACACCCGCCTGGGTTTAGCAACACCTAAAGAATAGAAGGTTGAGTTCTCTTGGCCTTGTCTGTTACCCTAAAGTGTATCAAGAGATTGGCAGCCTCTTGATGCATTCAGCCTGCATTTTTGAGAGCTAACAAATTGGCGATTCTACTGGGGATTACATTAGAAAATTTGATTGAAGACCATGATATAGAGTCATTGAAGAAGAAGTTGTAATTTGAGAAGATTCATAAAGAGTGATTCCGCTGGGAAGAAGATTAGAAAAGAATCATTTTCCTACTTTTGGAAAAGTAGGTGGTGACTTTGAAAGAAACATTGCATTTGTTCAAATATGCATGGAAGAGGATCTCAATACAGGGGAGTTCATATTGGAGCTCCTCTTGGCAGTAGTAGGTTGACACACAATGATCTGAAAATGGAGGGTAATCAGGGCGGACCTATTGATCATGATATTCCTCAAGTTGATTATGAATCTTTAACTTATGAAGAGGTTAAAGCACTGTATGAGTCTCAGAGAAAGGAAATAGAAGAATGGCAAAGGAAAAGGCTGCAATTGGATCAACAACCGTTACAATTAGGAGAATTCTGCAATGAAGATGAATACAAAAATGTGGGAAGATGTTGGGCACCTCGAGCGCCTGATATTACAAATAGAAATTTCTACAATGAAGGTGATACATATCATGCACTACAAAGCACTTATCCTCCACAGCCATCAAAGCAACACAAATCTTGCCCACTTGGAGATTTTGGTTAGGATTTACAGCAATATGTATGCCAGGATCAACAACTTGATGCAGAGCGAGATGAGTATACTCGAAGCCAGGACCCCATCACAGAATCAAATTGCAGATTTTCCCCTTTGGATGCAATTTTTGACATAAGGATGTATGAAGGAGAGGATTTAGGTTCACTGTATAGTAGAATGATAGATATCTATTTGCAGATACCTTCTCATTGTAGGCCAACAAGGGCCATGTTTGTTGAGAAATTTGTAAGAGCATGGGAGCCTGAATTGGCTTATTGGTTAGAGTTGTCAATGCAACATGCCTGTGATCACTTGAATAAATTTATTTATGCCATGGAGAAGATAAGGTATGAGAATATTGTCAATGTTGATTCCAATGATTGTATTTCTGATGAGTATAGAGAAATTGATCAAACAATGCATCCAATAGATGATGAGATATGTGCAAGTCAGTATGATTCCTATGATAGCTTGCGTAGTAAAGATGAAGGTACAAGATATCTCTCTTGCATAACAGATTGTGGCAAGGAGAGCAGTGTGCGTTATGAGGGATCAAGTGAGTATTCAGATTTTGAAGATGCACCTATGGATTTTGATCTGCAACAAGGGGATTCTTCTACCTCTTATGAAGATCAGGATGAAGAGGTAATGGGAAATGTTGATAGTGAATATACAATGCCTCTAGCTATAGTTGAAAGCTACAAAGATAAATTTGATGAAGAGGAGGGTTGTAAATTTGCAAATAGTTTCCAAAAAAATTCAGGCCCATTGCATGATGAAAATTTAAAAGAGGATCAGATAATGTTTTGCAAAGGTTTTCCTCAGAATGAATTTTAGGTATTTTCAAATCCACTTGATGTTGAGCAAAAGGTATTTTTAGATAAACAAAGGGATGTGTCAATTTATGGAACAAATGACTGTGCTAGTACTTTTTCATTCTCTGATGATCCTGGGCCTCTTTTTGATGATGACAAAAGTGATGAGTATGACTGTAACAATGAAAATGTGGAAACTTGTTTGCTTAGCAATGAGCAAGTTTTAGATTTGTTGACTCTTGATTATTAGAGATATATACATATGGGTGATCTTGAAGCTCTATGTCCAGTTGATGGTGAAACTTTTGCAGTTGACCAAATGCATGTGTCTGTTCAAGAGGACGTATGTGATTTTGAAATTACTAACTCATGTGGAGAAGACATTTGTCTGCATACCGAGGATGATAGTGTTCCAGATTTTATTGGTTCATATATGCTTAATATTGAAGATTTGAGTATTAGGGAGGTGCAAAAGGTTTCAAATTTGTATCTTTCAGACAGTGTTGATATGATAGAATTTTTTGATTCTTAAAAGAAGCACTTTGATGGTAAATTTTCAATACAGTTGGGAGAATGTTTCATAATTCATTTAACAGTGACAGGAAAGATTGCATGAGTATCTTCAAGAACAATTTGATGAACTCGACACAAAACTAGGTGTTTGACAGGGGAAAGCTTGGTTTGAGTTTCATATTGTAATAGCTTAGGACATAAGAACTTAAAACACAGAGGATTAAGAGTTGCCATTGCATGGACAGCTCTTGCTTATCCTCTCTAAATTTCTTTTCCATGCACAGTAGTTTAGGGTTGTGGTTCACCTTCATTTTGCATCCATTTCACTTCCATATTGCATTATTTTTGCATTCATTCCTTCATGCTTCATTTCAATTTCCATTCTGCTCACTGGCTCATCATTTTGTGTCTGGTCTGCTCACCCAAAAATTCTAGATCCTTGCAATGATCTCACTATCATTCATCCCCAGATGGAGCCACTAATCTGATATTTTCAAAGGTTTTCCATTCATATTTTTCCAAATAAGTTCCATCTTGAATACTTTCAACCCACTTTTTGTCCATATTTGCCTCATTGGTTCCATTGTGTCATGCTTTTTTCACGTTCTGGTCTATTTCGGCTTGTGATGGTCAAGGGTTCCCCGACCCATGTTGCATTTTCTATTTGCATGAGTCTATGTTGCCTATTGGCAAGACTCATCCGATGTCACGACGATCATGTGTCTTCTGCATTCTTCATTGGGCATGACTTTCGCACTGTTTCGGCGACAGGATGATACACATATCTGCAAAGGGTTTTGTTCTCGGTGAAATGTCATAACGGTATCTTCTTGTCTTGCCGACCCGTGTCTTGAGGATTCTCTTCGGCCTAACACATTACCTTCGGTGGATGGTCATAGTGATCTTCCTTTGTCTTGCCGACCGCTAACAACAGATATACCCTTTGGTGAGAATTATGATTGGATATATGGCCTTGGTGAACCTGTTGGGTCTTACCGATAGTGTCAAAATGGATTTCTTTCGGCAAAGGGATGGCTTTCTCTCAGCAATCATGTGTGCTCAGGATGCGATATAGGCATAGGTCAGGATTATCAATATGTGGTCTCGGTGAGTGACCTTTGGTCTCACCGATGGAGCACAAAGGGGGACCTTGTTGGCATAAGAAACATTTTGTCATGGCGACTTGGGGATGGTTGAAGACTTTCGGTATGACTCGAAGTATTCTATGAGAGGTCTCCTTGATAGGTGGAGGTTATAGTGACATACATTAATAGTTGAACTCATCGACATATGTCTCAGTGACTAATAGAATCTTGTGAACTTTCGGTATAATAGGGAGTATCTCTATAACATCTCCCCAATGGTTGAGCGTTACGGAGGCACTGAATCAAAAAAGGAGCTCATCGGTGAGAGGGACTCTTGTTTCTCAACGACTAAAACAGATATAGCAGAGAAGTGCTCTCAGAGTGACAAAAGGTTTTCGATATGATATTTCCACAATTCAGATGATCATGGCGAAGGCGAATGACACAGGGAATAGGGGAACGCGGGAAAATAGTGATTGACTTTATTTTTGCCTTCAGCATACTATCAGGGATATCTCAGCGAATTGCTCAGAGATTTTATTCAAATGTTGTTGGCTGACATATGTGAAATTCTAAATGTCGTTGGAGGCCGACATGGTTTTTCCCGAATTCTATGGTGGCCGACATGGATTTCCAATTTGATTTATTTTCTTAATGTTGGTGTATAAGTATGCACCCCGATTGTAATTGAGTTATCATCAGATTTTAGATTAGATTTTAGATAAATATAGTAGAGTAGGAATGGGCAGAATAGAATAAAGTTCTCATTCAAGAGACCATGGTGCATGTTTTTAAATGGTGATTTCAATGAAATTTAGCTGGTGTGGTAGGTTATTTTTGGTATCAATTGTCTGTTGAGCTTATTGAAAAGTATTGCTAAAGCTGTCTCCAATTTGATTTTTTCTGGTTCTTTAAATTGGAATAACAAGTTTATTCTTAGTTTATCTGTGCACATTTGGTGCATTTGTGTGGTTAAATAACTGGTTCTCTCAAGTAGAGATTAAATCCTTTTCATTGATCACAGTAATCAGGAAGATTCATCTGGATTATTAAAGAAGAGCTCAGTAGTCATAATCTCGCATTGTTTATACAAGTTATGAACAAATCATATGTTTGCAATTTGATTTTCTACCAAAATAAGTTTCCCACTTCTATTTCATTTGACTCTGCATACCCAACAAGGCATTGGTCTCTGCAATTTCATTATTTGAATTCATTCAATCTCTTTTTATCAATTAATTAAGTATTCTAGGATTTAGATCAGAAGATAGCTATCAAGTTCGGTTTCATGTGTTCATTGTTATTTACCATTGTGGACTAAGCATTTCAGAAAGATAATCACAAGTTAAGTCTGCACTATTCAGAAAGGTACACCCACTTGGGTTTAGCAGCACCTAAAGAGTAGAAGGTTGAGTTCTCTTGGCCTTGTCTGTTACCCTAAAGCGTATCAAGAGATTGGCAGCCTCTTGAAGCATTCAGCCTACATTTTTTAGAGCTAACACTACTGCTGCCATTTTTGCTAGTTTCCATCTACAAACTCAACTTCAACAATTAAAAAATTTACAATTTTCTCATCGATGTCAAAAACCTCCCAACTCACATTATTGTCAGGCACGGAAGGTCTGACCACTATTTTTACATATTGAAAATCCTCTACTTTATGAATCTCATTGGGAATATCAAACTGGGTTCCTATGGTAGTGAGCCTATCAACATACTTATTTTCATTTTTAGGAATCAAAACAATATTAAAAGTATCAAAATGCTCCATCAAATCCCATACACGATGCTTATATTTCTTAAGCAAATCATTCTTGGGAGCATTTAAATTTCTGATCTGATTTATAATTAGTTTTGAATCACCATAAACTTGGAAGCATTTAATACCTCTTTTGCGGGCCCATTTGAGGCCATGCACCAATGCTTCATACTCAGTTGTATTATTCGAACAGCTGAAAGTGAATCTAAAAGCTAAATAGTACTTATCTCCTTTTGGTGATATCAACATAGCCTCACGTCCAGCACAAATACTGCTTCTCGAACCATTGAATTAAAGCTTCCAAAACTCATTTTCTATTTCTCCAGACTGTTCATACTCTTTACAAAGATTAGCCATATCAAAATTAGGTTTTTGAATCATATAGACTCCTAATCCTATCTGATCTGTGTGATAAAATAGATCAAGCTTGTGATCTTCAACTTCCCATTCATCTAGATTGATATTTTCTATATGGGTGTTGCAGTCTGAGGTCATGGTTTGCTCCTCCAGTGTAGAGGTGGCGTAGAGGTTAGCGTTTATAGGATTTGGTGAATATGGTTTGATATGGTCTTAGGCAAGAGACTCAGTCTTTATGGTCACTTTTGCACCATACCTTATTCTAAAGAAGAGATGAGACCAATCTGAAGATAGAAACCCACCCAACTTGACTGTAAAATCCCTCGAGAGACAAATGGAAAAGTGCAATGGCGAGTCAATGATATGTATATCCTGATGAATAGTAAAACTCGGGGATGCGTGTAAAGTAGGAGCCAAATTTTTTATAATACCAGCAGTTTTAACAATGGACCCATCTAATTGAACTATGCCCTTCTAGGGGTTAGGCTCATAAACAAGACCCAACTTATCAGCTAAGATTTTGGGCATAACGGAGCTACTGGCACCAGAGTATACCATACAGTTATGAACAATTTTATTGCCAATAATCAGACTTAAGTAAAATGGGGGAAGCTTTACCTCTTTACCTTTTTTCTCATTCTTAACCACCATATCGTTTGCAAGCACAACTTTTGCAACTCCTTGATTAGCATTGTCAGAAATAGACAACTTAGCTAAAGCATCCTGTAGTAAACCTTTCTGCCCTGGGAGCTGTAAAGCATCTAATACTGACATACTGACATTAGCTTTTATGAGGTGCTCAACAATATTAAATGATGTCGAATTTACCTTATATTGGTTTTTAATGACAATAGTATCATTTTGCCTCTACAAAGGTTGCAAATGCATCTTAGACTGCTCTTTGCCATGTATCTATTGGCCTCTTTGCAAAATCTGCACTTTAGGCTGCACTGCAACATTAACATTTGATGAAGGAACATGCTGGTTTTCTCTTGAAGGTTGCTGCTGTGAATTTCCAACTTGCTACCTTGAATCCATAGCTCTCTTTTTTGATCTAGTATTGGCTGAAACAGAAGAATTTTTCTGATCTTGACCTTTCACACCACAAAATTCAGAGCTCTGCTAGTTCGGCAAGGCAACTTCCACACTATCTTGTTATTCTTAATTATAATCTACAATATTTTTTGAACTAGCATAGTTATTTTGAACCGTTAATGTATGATTTATCATTCCATTAGCACATGTTGATTGGTTATGGGGCTGATTGCATGGATAACACCAATCAGAATCCTAGGCAACATTATTTTGGAGCACAAGTTCCTTTGATGAACTGGTTGTCTTTGGATTGTATGGTTGGAATGGCCTAGGGTTAAAAGTCCTCCTTTGGCCTTGGTAATCATTCTGAAAGGCATGCCTATTTGGCTAGTTTTGTTGATAAGGGGCTTGATTAGGCTTATGTTCATGACTGACTTGCTTCTTAATGCTCACAAGATTATTCCTGAAGGTCTTGAGTATACTTTTAATCTCCTGCATTTCCTGATTTGGGGCTGGAGTAGCAATTTCTTGGGCTACGTTATGATAACCTATTGCTAGAACAGTTTGGACAACAACTAAGGGAGGTACAACAATAGGGGTAAGTGGCTGTATTTCTGGAAACAAAGGCATAGAAGGTCTAGGGGTTATGTCTCTAGCTTGGATGAGATAGTTCTCAGCCCTAATGGCTATGTCATAAGCATTAGGGAGTGTATGCCCACCCATAGATTTAGTCATGACTAAAATTTTACTATTCAAAGATTTTAAGTAAAACAAAAAAAATAGATATGCACCCTTTGTCAGATTTGCAAAAATTAGACTATCTATTGAAACATGGAAACTCTTTTCAGATGTGGGTGATCTATGCAAAAAGAGAATCTCTAGAGGGAGTTGGTTCTCTGAAAGATGAATCCTACTCTAAGAATTTTTTGGGAAAAGGGGGAAGAATAACTGAAATTAAAAATTAAATCTAACTGAAATTTCACTAGAAGTTATGATATTTAAGCATCGACACCCACAACAACTTTCCTATCACAATAACTCTCACAATCTCACTAGCACATACTCCCACTAGTAATTTGTATGAAGATTCCTAGACGAAATACAACACACAACCTAAAACTATGCAATCTAAAACACAACTTACAACAACAAGACATGAAAGGATTCTAATTTTAGTCACAAGGACATCAAATTGGTATTATAAAATGAGACAAAAAATAAGAAGGAGAATTTTGCTGCTTTATTAAAACTGAAAGAGTGTTTTTGCCAAAATATGATTACAAAATGCTTACAAAAATCTCTACATGCACATGAGAGAAAGAAGCAATGATCTGAACTGAGAAGAAGAAGAAAAAATAAGTTTTCTTCAAGATAAAACCCTCCAAAACCCTAATCCGAGCTCAAAAAGAAAGCTCTAGGAAAAGGTATCAAAACTGTCTCAAAAGTCTGCACAAAAGTAATAAAAACTCACTGTTTCCATGTTCACACTATTCAACCCCTAAAAATAGACTAATCTTATTTTAAAGCAAATAAAACAACTTATCCATCCAGAAAGCACCTCAAATCCGACCAAAGCAATATCTCAAGAAAGCTGCTAAGAATAGAAAAGAATAAAGAGATTTATAAAAGCACTACTTTAATCTTGCTTTACATGATATGAAGACTTTCATAATTTGACTAATTTTGCAACTAAAGATTTCAAAATCTTTTGCAAAAACAACTTGTATCTCCAATACAAATCTTTTTTTTTCTCAAAAAATCATAAAAAATACAATAAAATCTCCATCAATATCCTAATTGATTTCTTCAAAATCAATTGAAAACATAAAGCCTAATTAAAATATCATTTAGAATTTTAATTGATTTCTCTAAAAAACCAATTAAAATCTGAAGGCACTATCATTACTCCATTTTGACTAAGGCATAAATATGATACTCCACATATCCCTAAAGTCTTAGGTCATGAAATATTTTATCAAATAAGCATAAAGAGTTAGGAAAAAAATCCTAGTCAAATGGTCAACCTAAACCATGAATGAGATTTTTCGGCCTCAAAGAGTATTTACTCACAAGGAAAAAGAGACCCTAAATTCAAATTAGGGAAAGCATGAACAAAACAAAGTCAAACCCTAAAAGCACTTCATTTTGCATTTGACATTTGGAAAGAATGCTCTGCTGAGAGGAAATGTGTCGCCATCATAGAAGGTAGGGTTTGAGTGATTGAGGGAGATTTTCGAGCTCCATTACCACTGCTTCCATCGAATCTCCATGTCCTCTGATGGTAAGAGTCTCCTGTGAATTTTCCTGTGAGTTCTCTGGAACTCTTTTCTTTGTTTTCTACACAAAATTCTTGGTCTTAGCCATGGCATGTAATGATCATCATGATGAATCCTTTGTATTTATGTGTCCATTTTCTAATGCAATGTAATTCAACCACCATACACAAGCTCGACCTGGGTGCTATCCTCTCATTAACTCTTCACCAGATTCGGCCTCTACTGGTAAGCTTTACTTGTGCATTCTATTGTTTCTTTTTTGGCTCCCTTCAATGAGAATAAGGCCCTACTGGTAAGCTTGACTTGTGCATTTTATTGTTTCTTTTCTGCTCCCTTCAATGAGAAGAAGGCCCTACTAGCTACGGCCATGAGATAACTATCTGATGAATTCTTTATTATTTGTGCTTGTTCTGTATATTTTTGTGGCCATTCTACTCACTGGCCAACCCACATGAGCTCAAACTGGGTGTTTTTGAAGCTATTTGTGAATTCTTTGGCCACATCCTCTTGTCTTCCACAAGCACAAAATGGTAAGCTTTCTATTATTCCCTATTGTTATCCATTTCTTACAAGCTTACAAAAACATTGAGGACTTTGATAGGCCACAAGCTTGAGATGCTTTCCCATGAATTCCACTCATAAAAATCTGCACTATATCTATTCTTTGTTCAAATTTGTAAAAAACCCTACATGGGTACTTGTAAAAATGAAGAAAACTTGCAGTTTATAAAAAACCCAAAAGTGGGTATCTTTGAAAATTGCAATGTGTTCCTTTGAATTCAAAACCCCAAAATGGGTATTCTAAAAAATGAGAAATCTATAATTTTAAAATCAAACCCTAATGTGGGTTTAATGGAAAATTGGAATATCCTTCTTTAAATTCGAAACCCCAATGTGGATATTCAGAATTTGAAAAAGAATTTGTATATTTAATTATTTATGAAAAATATGGGCTCGACCCAACATGATTTTTCTAATTTCTCAATTTTCACCATATGCATACTTATTGAATGTGAAGAAAATGTATCTTTGGATGTATTCTCTATTGTATTCCAGCCTCGACCATGGAAACACTGTATAAACTTATTTCTGACAAACTGCACCTAGGTGTGTAATTTTCTAAAAAACACATATTCCCTTTACATTGCTATTGAAAACCCTCACACAGGTTCATGGAATTCTGGAAAAATGTATCCTAGATTTAATTTCTCACATGGCATCCTATACTTTAAATATACTAAACCTTCAGGTATTTTATGTTTACATTTTCAGTTACCATTATAATGTTGTTCCCTCCTTGCACACATAAATCCTTTAAACTGAACTGTAGATTACTTGTTCACTCTAGTATCTTATGCACTCATAGTCACACTCTTCAAAAATGCACTCCAAATCCTCATTCATACCATGTTCAATGTATATTCCACTCATTTTGAAAATGACTTTTCCCATTGTAATTTTTGTTCGATCTATTCATATTTTCCTGCCTTTCACTCCCTGTTGAATATCCTTAAATGCATACCTCGAAAGAATAGCTAAAAGATATAAACAACTTTCTGAAATGATAATACTACAGTTGCATTGATAAATAACATAGTGAATTACTTGATGCTTGAAAACATGGAGCTCCCCTCATGCTTTCTTCTGAAATGAAAATATGTAACATTTCTCTTCATTGAGGCATTATGTATTCCTGTTCACTATCACTGTAGCTTTTAGAAATGTATTTGACTGTTATGAGTGAACAATTGACTTAATAACTTGATGGATGAACTTTGTTTTACTCCTTCAGTTTTATATTTCCTTTCTTGATGAACATGATTATTGCAATCTCCTTCTCAGTCCACTTGTAATGAATAAGGGGCAGCATGCCGAGCTCTACCCTTGTGGGAGCCCATTTTTCTCCACATGCTTGATCTTCAAATGATAATTAGCTTCATGATTTTCCCTATACCTGCACAAAGAAACAAACAATGTTAGCATAAAACAATATATGATGATGCTGATGTCTCTCTTTCAGCACATGTTTCTGCACTTTTCCTTATTGTTTCAGTGTATGATTAGTAGCATACTAATTTATCGTTGATGGTTCATGTAGGTATATTCATAGTCGGAGCTCTAACATCCCTCTTTTCCTTCCTTACAGGTCAATGGAGCTCGAATAAGACAAATGGTGCACCACTTCTGCGTTAGCCATCAACCAACATGCAATGATGATTATGTCTATACTGATGTGACTTTTCCTTTTATGCATCTTCCATAGTGTAGTGTGATGCTTATGATGCACTGCAACAGTTACATCCATGACCTGTGTGGATATTCAATTTCAATCTTTCTACTTTTCATTTTGAAAAGAAAATGCATTTATAATGCAATATTGTACCATCATTTGAATGTATCACCATTTGAATTCTTGTAATCAAATGAAATGTTGTAAATATGAATCACTTTATGAAATAAATGAAAGCAATTTAAATGATTTTTTGTTTGTATGCTCAATCCTATACTCCATTTGATTGTGAAAAACTGAAAAGCAATTCCTGAAACTCTATTTCCTCATTTTAATGCATAACTGTCACTTATAAAATGATGAATAAGATGCAATCAACACTTAGCATATGCAAAAATAACTGTATTTTCCACTTTTAAATATAACAGTATTTATTCAGCTCCACGAATTGAGTTGTAGCAAAAAATTGGTAATAGTTACATTGAACAGGATGTGCATCCATCTTGTACAAAGTGCTTGTGCATACACCCTTAGCCAACACCATTGAGCCTCTAGTCATCTTACAACCTCCACTCAAGAAAGAAATTTGCATGCCAGCATCATTCAACTTACTGACTGAAAGGAGGTTATGAACCAAACTTGGTATGTGTAGTACACCACCAATCCCTTTGATTCTTCCATTAGGGAATTGGATATTGACTCTTCCACGGCCAACAATTTCCAAAGTTGAATCACTTTCTAGGTACACCTTTCCACCATCATACTTTTCATACTTAGTGAACCAATCTTTGTGAGATGTTACGTGAAAATACGCACCTGAGTCAACCAGCCAGACATTATCTAATGCCTGAGTGTCCTAGGCTGCAATGAAGGCATCTACATCACTCTGGGAAGAATCATTGTATGAAGCGTTATTCTTCTTCTTCTTTTTCTCCTCCTTGCAATCCTTTCGGATATGAACAAACTGCCCACAATTCCAACATTTCACCTTGGACTTTTTACCAAGAGACTTTGATCTCCCTTCAAATTTGGATTTATAATTTGTCTTTCTTGTTGCATCTCTCCTTCGATCCACCCTAAACAACAAAAGCCTCCTTGGTCATCTCAGAAGACTTCCTCTGCATTTCTTTTGATAGCAACGAGGCACCCATGTCTTCCATCTTGAAAGTAGTTGTTTTACTTCCAATAGCCATTACCAGATGGTCCCAAGTGCTGAGTAAGGAGCATAAAATAAGCATACAATGATCCTCCTCCTCTATCTTCACACCCACAGATGCCAACTATGTAAGAATCATATTAAGTGAATTCAGATGGTCTACTACAGATGCACCTTCTTCCATATTCAAGGAGTACAACTTCCTTAGGAATAACTTATTTACCAAAGACTTTCCCTGATAAATTTCACCAAGTTTCTTCCATAACGAAGTTGTAGTCTTATCCTCATGGACGTTCAAGAGTACAAAATTTTCCAAAAAAAGTCTTATCAACCCTCTAGCTTTTCTATCTACGAGGTTCCAATCTTCTTGCTTCATGGTTTGTGGCATAGTTCCAAACATAGCAATCCAAAGGTCTTTATCCACCAACATGTCTTCCATTTTGAGTTTCCACAACTCAAAATTACCACCATTGAATTTTTCAATTTCTACTCTACCTGATGTACTTGCCATCTCAAACAGTAAACTAAGTAATCACTTATTCCTTTGCAAGACTCCCACTGAAATAGGATTATCACAAAAAACAAGCCCTACTCACAAGGATAACATAACTGGCTAGGCTCTGATACCACTTGTAAGGAAATCAACAGTGTGGAAAATTCTTTCCTAATGCAAGATCCTCATAAGAGAAGTGTGAAAACCTCATTTAACAATTTTCATACATTTGAGATAAACATTCATAGAACAACAACAGAGAAAAAAATAAATCACACACACAAAGATAACACCAGATATATGTGGGAAAAACCTTACGGGAGAAAAAACCACCACACCAAGTAAAGTCACTTTGTATTATAGTAAAAAAATTACATACAGAGTTACAGACTTCACTTTCAGATGTTACCTCACAACAATATTCCCTTGGTTGACCTCCAATTGCAGGCTCTCAATTCGTTACATTACACTATTACAATGCTTGTTCAACATACAATGAATTCCACTCACCCTTCACCAACCAACAACCATTAGGGTATTTAATTACTTCACTGACAAGCTTCCTTCATCTTGGGTTATGCATGCAACACACATCAGGCCGCCCAGCATTAAATTTAACCTGACACATGGTGACAAAATGAACAAGGACTTGACAGAGAAGATTGGACGTGACATGACTATTTCAAAAAAAACTGAACCAATTATTCTTCAGGAAGTAAAGAATAATATAATAGTCAACTCTAACTGTACCAGATCTGAACTAGAGACTCTGGACTTAGGAAATCCCTAGCAGGGTTGCCAATCTATTGGGTTTTTTTCAGAACTAAGTTGATCTTTAGAATTACCTATGAGATTTTCCATTTCCAATAATTATCAATCTAAAGGGATTGGCCAACAAATGAGTAAATGTTACAAAAATTCTACTCTTACACTTTATGCTCTATGAAACCTGGGAGGGTGCGCCCACAATGTACACTCAAGAATTTATATGACTACTATTTAAATACATTGTAAATAACAAATAATTCTCATATAAGCACTCAACAACATAGTGTCTTAAAAAGGTTAGAGTTTCTTTTAGGAACATTCTACACTTGGAGCATGAGAATAATGAAACTCATCACAAAATAACTATAGTGGTACTCATTCAAAAGTTTGTTAATAAAGAGTGATTTTTTGATGAATCAACCCAAAAAATTTAATTATGAAAACTTTGCTTGAACCAATGCCTTATCCTAAACACAAAGTCCATCTTAACCTATGCAAGGTCTGATAACAATTATTACACATAGCAACATATATGCTTTAGAAAACACTACATTACAACATTTCCACGTAACATTCTCACCCACCACTTCTTAAAGATATCCTAGCACATAATTCATATGAGTTAACAATTCCACCTAATAATTTGCATTAATCTCTTGAATTAACAAGCAATAATGAAACTAAACATCCATTAGAAATACAATGGAGATGAACAAAACAATCCTTGATTATATCATTCATAACTAATAGAACAAGTATAGAGGAGAGAAAATGGCCATGAAATTGAAATCACTTAGATTGTATTTGTTGTCTTTATTATCAAAATTGCATACATAACAACAGACTTAGAACCTAAGACAAAACTCAAAATATGCTTGATATTCCTTTTTTTACAATTTACTATGTCGATTGCAATACAACGAAACCCTACTTTCTAGCCTTGAATTCCTTCTTACATAAACAAAAGAGAAAAAAAAGCCTCAGGGCAGAAAGTACACATGTAAATACCATATTGGACTGCTACAACATATATTCCATTTTTAGTTACTTTGCATTCCCAAGTAGTGGGAAACATTTGTGAAAACAAGAGTAGTCTTCATTCATCCTTAGAGATCCAGTACCACCTTTCAAAAGGCATCCCATGCACACAAAGTGAAAAAGATAGAAAGCATGAAAGAAACATAAATGAAAGGACAAAGAATATGTCCATGTCTGCAAACCTATCATTAATTCAATTTGAAGAAACTGCACTAGATTTTCTATACTTTTGCAAAAGCCTAATCTATACTAAATCTAGGATATGTAGTGATTTTTCACCTATCCATTATTCATCATGATTACAGACTTCAAAATCAAAAAATTTAAATCACCACCCCACCATTTCATATTAATCCACCAACCCCTCCAAGTATTTGTCTCTCCATGCTAGGAATTCCTCTTCAATAGGCCAATTGAAATTCATGACCTCATCATCCTTTTCTCTATAAGGAAAGTACTTGGTAACAATTTGATTGGCCTCCCTATCAAATTCTAACAAGACAATCTCTGCATGAGCCAACATATCCATATTTCTTTTTAGTGTACCCATGTCATATTTTTGACAAATTGAAACTGCCTACTCTGAAATGGTTTTCCTAGTTTCATCTCTCCACTCTTGCATGGTTTTTATGCTACCATCATCCCTTAGAATAGATGGGAGAAGACCATGATGCTATTATGAAAGGAATTTAACAGTTCCCTTATTTTGACTTCCAAAGGTTCAATGTTTCCCATGTACTCCTCAATTTTACCCACAAGAGTATGAGTGGGCTTAAAATTTTTAGGGGGTTAGCATCCTGTTTAGCTCCAACTAACATCAATCTTAGTTCCTTCATCCTAGGAATCCATGTTTCCATAAGTGGAATGTCTCTTTCTTTTTCATTTTCAAAATTATGTATAGCAACCACCATGGATGAATAGTTTTAATGAATGTTATTCAATTTGTTATTCACCCCTTTATTTAGATGCTTCAAGACTATGTTGCAAGTATGAGTGAGTTTGATGGTGTTTTCATTGATGTTGTCATTGATTTCAACACAGTCCAAGATGTTGCAAGTCATGCATGTATCTAGTTGAGATGTTGTGAGTACATCGAGCTATCTTTATGGTGTTGTAGGTGTGCTGATGTGTTGAGTTGTAGAATAGTGAAGACTAAGTTTAGTATCTATTCAAGATGTGCTCCAACATGTGCTCTACATTTCTTCTATGTTGATCCTATGCTTGTGCAGATCTAAAGTATTGTTTATGGGAATTTGTTGGTGATATATCTTGGTTTGTAGTTTTTGGTTTGATGGAGTGTGCAATTTGTGTTAACCAGTGTGAACTAGTCTGGCAGAGTTGTTTGTCTGTGGACTGGGAGAAATGCTTCTACTTTGTAGTCCTTTGTTGTTTTTTTCAGGTCTTGCAGATATGGTAGAAGGTTTGTAATGATGTTGTCTATGTTATGGAAAAGATGTTCATGGTTTGGTTCTCTAGAAGACAAGTTTCAAAATTTTTGCGTGTGTTTGTGTAGTCTAGATGGACTGATGGGAATTATTTTGTGTATGAAGTTTGTTGCATTTTCTACAGATGAATCTAAAGGTACCTGAGGTGCGTTCTAGTGTATGGTGAAGTGTGCTATGTGGTATGCATACTATCTTCTTGTTGCGGAAGCATATACTTCAAAGTTCATTTATGTTTTCATTAGGTTTGGTTGACCTAATGTCTACACTTCATACGAAGGATAATTATAAATTAAGGAAGCATGTGATTGATCCGAGACAATTTTTTGGGTCTTGGTTAAGTGTTATTTTGGTCTGCTCTCATTCTCTTCCATCACGGGAATGTTGAGTTTCTGACCTAATTTGAATTTATAAAATGAAGCGTGTGTACCCAACCTTGGAGAAAGTTTCTAAGGTTGAATAAGGTATATGCATAATTCAAGATGTTGTGAATTGATGTATCAGATGAGCCACAAGTTTGTGAAGCATATTTGTGTGAAAAAGAGTTGAGGCAGAAGTACTCTAATGTGCTAGATTCCTGAAAGCATTGAGCTGATGGTGTCTACAATCTTTTGATCAAGGTTGTAGATGTGTGTAACTTGTTGTGGTGGATCTTTTCTATTATATTTTGTATCTATAGGTAGTGATCCTCCTTGTTGGATAGTGAGTCCTTTCTATAGGCAATGAGCCTTGTATTTTGGGCAATGAACCCTTGGCAGTGAGCCTCTTTGTATTCAGTTTTGGAATTACTTTATATTGTGATTTAATCCTCACCATGGTTTCCCCCTTATTCGGATTTTCGCGTAATTCTAGTGTCTCTTATGTTGATATTTCTTTTTGTTTTTGATAAAGGAAAAAATAGGTTTTACGGGGACCCAAAACCACAAAGTTTACAACATAAAAAGGAAAGGATGAAAAAGTCCAACAAATTAAACAGGCTGCAAAAAATAAAAACCCTAAAGAAACAACATACAACAAAAAAAAAGCCAAAACAAACCACCAAAGAGCCAGCCAAGGCACAAACCAAAAAACTAGCAGCAACTAAACCAGAGTCTTTAGAACTTTTTCGGTCTTGGCCTCCAGATCCTGCATATCCTGGACTCCCTTCTTGAAAGTTTGGATCATCTACAGCATGGGAGGTGCCTTCCTTTTTACATTAGCCCTGGCTCTCTTCGAAATCCCTATTTCCTCTTCCTGGTTTATATCTTTAACCTGTTCCAAATCAACAATCAAGGATGCCTATTGAGCTTTATCCATTTTTTTAGTCATTGCATTGATAATGGTAGCATTATTTCTTGCCATTCTATTATTCTATTCAATAATTATCTTCACAACATTTTTTTATTTTTTCAAAGTAAATTTCTATCCATCTTTCCTTACCCTCATTGTCCTGGATCTCCTTGCTAGTACCATTCTCATTATGCTCTTCATCCTTCTTGTCTAAAACAAAAAACTTAGCTTCCACTTCTTCCAATTTACTCTGAAGGGCCCAATTTTTAATTTTTAGTTATTAATTTCATGAAAGACCCATTTTGACATTCTTAAGTAGTCCATGACATTATTCCTAGCTATGCCCAAAAAATCAGCATTAGAATCCCTATCAAGATTGAGTCAATTTTTAGCAGGGTTAGAAGCTCCAAGGGACCCAATTTTATCCTATCTATCCGTCGAAGGGACAGAAGAGGGAGAATTATTATTAGCATTGGGTTCCTCAGAATTAGGAGAATCTTCAGAGTAAAAAATAATGTTTTTAATAGGGAAATTCTTTCCATCTCCTTTGGCTTTAGGGGTAGAACATTTAGGCTTAGAAGCAGGGTAGACTTTAACATGTTGGGGATTACGGGCTTGGATTTTCTTGACAATCTAGAAAATGGGAGGGTCTAGGACCATCCTTACAAGACTCAAATTAGGTTTATTCCCCAAACATCTAGGTTCAATGCCATCATCCTCAGAATCTGAGGAGGCATCTAGGTTAGAAATGGTCGACATATTTTAGAAATGTTCAAAAATTAATCTTATTAGACCAGTATGTAATATAGGGTATCTTTCAGGGTTTTTCTTATGGTCTTCCAAACTTTTTCTTAAGGAACAGAGTAAGTAGTAGGGCAAAGAAATCTTGAACTTATTGTGAAAATGATTGAGCAAGGAAAAATGATAGTCGTAGACTCTAGTGAACCGTCCATCCAGGGTGATATACTCCATAATGATGCAAAGAAATTTTCTCCAGAGAGCTTTAAGGGAGTCGGCCTCGAAGTAACTATTGGAAACTTTCACAAGTTTCAATTTTTCCTTGTCTTTGTTCAGAAATCTAACCACCGCTTCATTAGAGAATTTCTTGTCCCTGAAAATTTTATGTCCTTAAGTGGACATACCAGTCACTTCAACGATGAAATTTTCATCAAGCTTCACTTTCCTTCCAAAAAGGGTTATTTCACTATTGTTCCAATTCTTCTCAAAAAGCTTTGTAGCTTCCTGATTAGACCCATGGAGTTTCTCCAAAAAAGGGAGTAACCCCCACTTTTAACTTTGTTCCACACTTTAGTATTTCTTGTGTGCATCTCAAAACTTTCTGGATCAACTTTTTTTCTTTCTTCTCCCATTTTAGCAAGCATAGTAATATAGAAAGAGACGAAATCAATGGTCCCGCTAAACCTGTGAACCCACAAAGCAAGCCAAGAAAACTTACAAGACAAGCTAGTTAGCTCAGCCCCATACAATCTAATGATAGTGATGTACTTACCCTGTTCTATCATCATGATCGAGGTGACACACATCTATCCCATGTGACACATCATAGTTCAATAAGGCTCAAACACCAACACCTAAATCACTAATGTTCAGCCATGTGTGTTGTCCTTTAATTTTAACCCCTTGATTCGCAAAAAACTCTACCACAACATTGGCTTCTCTATAGGCATGGGATATCTTTATATTATCAAACTTAGCTAAGGTCAAAATAGCATCATCAATCCAAGACTTTATGGTCCACGAGGGGGGGGGGCATACCTAGAAGACATTCAATAATATTTTTTGAATCCCCTTCAAGCCAAAGGTTTTTAAAATTCAGACTATGAGCCAAATTTATTACATGAAAAGCTCCAATAGCCTCAGCCAAATGATTGGTTTGTGAGCCAAGGGGGGTAGCAATCGCACCTAGAAAATTTCCAAAAGAATTCCTTAAAACTCCACCACATCCCTCTGCACTAGGATTTCCTTTAGCCGCCCCGTCAAAGTTGGCTCTGATCCAACCGTTAGGCGGAAAAGTCTAGTAGACACCCTCCCTATCCTTCATAGCATGTTTAGGAGAATAGGAAATATCATTACTAATTTACCATTCCTTAGCAATCATTAGATCATAGGAAGAACAAGCCACTTTCTCGAGATTAGAATCCTTTTGGGGGATTACATTGAAGTTTTCTTTCATTAGTCTGATTATTTTTTCAAACACTATGACCTCCGAAGATTCCTTATACCTGTAAATTCTATTGTTTCATTTTTCCAAAGACTCCAAGCAACATGAGGGAAGGAAAAATCCCACAGCTTCCATAGTGCTGGGTTGTGAGTAGTGGCTTTCCATTAGATGAAAAATTCTTCAATTGATGAGGGGAACACCCAAGAAAAATTCTAGGAACATAGAAGTTTTTCCCAAATCGAGGTGGCAAATGGACAATGAAGAAACAAATGACAAACTGAATCTACCTCCATCTTGCAAAAATAACATCTATTGGGTATTTGAAAGCCTTGTTTGCAGATTTATCAACCGTGAGCACTTTATTTTGAAGAAGGATCCAAAAGAAAATCTTAACTTTAGGTAAAAGGTATTTGATCCAAGCATTCGACCAGAAAGGGGGGGGATCCTGGGAAGAAGATAGCCTAGCAACAACAGACGAAACATAGTAGTTACCCGAGGGTTCATCTTTCCAAACAAGATAGTCTTCCGTCTGGTCATGGAAAAGTCTAACAGTCAGCAGGGAGGATTGAATAGGAGCAAGAACCTGACTAACAAGACATAGATCCACCTAATTTCCATTCTTCTAATAATATTTAACATACAAACCAAAAAGAGCTTTACAAATCTTAGCCCACCAGCGAAAAGGTTCAATTTTGGCAAGGGGCTCCTTGAACAACCATCTATCGTCCCAGAATCTTGTTTGGTTTCCACTCCTTGATCTAATAGTATTGACTATAAGTAAATAAAATAAATTATCTCTTAAGTAAATGTAAATGTGAAATACAATAAAAAATGCATATAATCTAATTTTAAAGCAAATTAATTCTTAAATAAATATAATAATTCTACATTGCCATCTCTTGACCTTTTTTAATAGATGTATTTAAGATATTGATACTATGTAATTTATAATTATATAACTGATATATTAAATTATTACTTATGATATTTAATATTATATAATTATTTATTAATTAATGCTGCTAATATAATTATTATGATAATATTTCATAAATATATTTTTTAAAGAGAATAAAAGAAAGTTTTTTAAAGGAATCTACATTTTAAAACAAACACAATAATAAAATTGCTTAAGAAATGTTAGATGAGAAAAATTGTAAATTGGACAATAAACTAACAACACCATACAAGATGGATTGAAGTTGATTGAACAAATAAACATCAAAAAAAAAATATTTAATTAAATTATAAATTAACATAATTTTAAAGCATCTAATTAATTTGTATAATAAATTTAATATAAATAATAATTAGAAATAGTTTTTTGACTTATTTTAAATAGATAGAAATACTTTTTCTCCAAGGCAAAGGAGGAAGAGTAATAATAAATAGAAACAGCAAAATATTGGCAGCCTGGTCACGCTTTAGAACTCCGTTAAATTTTAGTTTGTTTCTAATTTCAGACTCCTCATATCTGCAATACCGAATTTTTGATTTAGAAACATTTGGCTAAAGAATTTTAAGCAATAACAATAACTTTGGGATGAATTAATTTGGTCAAGTCCTGCATTTCTTTCAGCAGTTTGACCATTTCTGTGCATTTTGTCAAGCAGACGTTAAATTTAGAAACATTTCCGCTGAAGAATTTAAACACTGTCTGCATTTGCATTTTGCTGAAGAGTTGCCAGTAAAGACCAGTAAATATATAATCGACATAACTTCCGCTGAAGAATTTAAACACTGTCTAATTGCCTTAATGGAGGAAGGATTTAAATTGTTTCTAATTCTAGAATACAGGCTGCATTTTGTAAAATTTAGAAACATGTCGATAATATCTTCCGCTAAATCAAATAAATAACTTTTAATTTGTCGCAGCCTAAAAAGCTGAAAAATCTGCAGAATTGCCAGTACAGACCGTTAAACGCGTTTTCCAAAAATCGGCAATATTTAGTAACCATGATTTGCGCCAAAAAGAAGATTAAAAGGCGTGAAAAATGCTCGCTAGAGGACATTGCTAGGAGCATAGAAGCATTTGACTGCAAATCTCTTGAATTTTGTGCAGCAATTCTACAAAATCTGTATTGACGGTCGGTTAGTGTTTATTGCCTTGCTGGTTTCAGTAGAATGGCTGGATTTCATAGCTTTGACGGATCCAAGCTCAGTCCAATTGAAGAGGCTGTGCTAATTCTTAATACTCCAATCGAAGATCTGTTTATTACTCCTCTTTCTGTAAGAGAGGAATCTGAGAAAGTTTGCGCTACAGAATTTCAGAGCTTTGACGGCTCCAAATTAAGTCCCATTGAAGACGCCTTTCTTATTGTGAATAGTCCAATTGAAGATCTGTTTATTACAGAAGAGGAACCTGAGAAAGTTAGTGGTACCGAATTTCAGAGCTTTGAAGGCTCTAAATTCAGTCCAATTGAAGAGGCTTTCCTTCTTCTTAGCACCCCAATCGACGATTTGTTTATTTATCCTGTTTCTGATGGTGCGATATCAGAGAATGGACAGCAATTGCAGTTAAGTCCCACAAAATGCTTTGATCCATGGTACATTACTTACGAGTGTGATCTTATCCGTGCCGAAAATTCCACACTCCAGAGACCAAAACCAGTTACTCCTGGAGAAGTTCATTGCTTTGACGGGTCCAAATTTAGTCCGATCGAAGAAGCTTTCATTATTCTTAATGACCCAGCCGCAAATGATCATGTTTGCGTTGCTGATAAAGGAGGAGAAGCCTCTAAAGATAAGGGGCTGGATAAGACATTAAAGGTAAGCTTCCAACTAAAGAAATTCTTTTATATCTGGTTTCTCTGATTTTCTTCACACTTCCTCTTTTCTTTAAGATGTTCTAACTTGAACTTCTTTATAATTTTAGCTACAAAGAGAACTATTAGAAATCAAAGCACAAATTAGGGAGTTGGGATGGTTATTGGAGGTGAGCTTCAATCCTTTAAAAATGAATTTATATCTAATCAGTCTTGATTCAAATGTTGTTTTCTCTCTCATTCATATTATGTTTCTAAAAGATGTTTTTTTTTTATTAAATTAATGATTTTGACAGGAACTATGTTATTATATTTTTCTTTTTTTAATAATTTATTAAAAAAAAATTCTACAGACTTGATATCCCATGCTTTGATATTTCAGAGCTCCCTAAAGCGGACAGACATGTTGCTACCAAAGTTTGCAGTACAGAATGTGGTAGTGGCATGTTAGAATACTTGTAATCTACAAATTTGCTCATTACAAAATATTGTAAAGTTCATGATTTCCTCAAATGCTTTTGGAGATTGTATAGTGTCTCCAACAGCTAAAAATGTAAAAATGAAATAGTCTGAAATGCAAGAAGAGTGAAATGTTTTATATATTGAAAGAAGATGGACAAGTTATTTTAAAGCTTACTCTTATCACAATGTCTGCATTCTTTACAATGCTTTGCAGTACTCATTTTGATATTCATGTTTATTTTTTGTTGTGCTTATGTGGCTTACATGCATGGTGGTAGAGGATGTGAGGGGAGGTTTATTTAACAGTATTAAAACATAATTATTTAATAAAAATAAGAGGTTTACTTGGACTCATGTTTTATGTAATTGTCTTTTGATTCACACATTTCATAGTAAAGTGTTATATTTGAGTGATGAATTGTCTTTTGTGTTACTAAGTGTATTAAAGTATCTAAATTATATGTTAAAACTATGTATCTAAATTATAGACTTAAGTTATGAAAAATGAGGACAGAAAAATAATAATAATAGAATATAAGAAAAGATAAGAATATTTATGTTCATGGAAGGTCAAAATTTGTCTATAGAATTGAAAAAGTGTAATGAAAAGTAAACAATATCAAAATAAATCATGATATTTCCTACTCAATGTTGAAGAAAAAATAATGTTGATGGATAAAGAAATCCTTCAAATGTAAAGAATTGTCAAAGAAAAATCTTTGATTAGAAATGGACAATGATCATTTCTTATCCTTAAAAATAAAAGAGCCAAGCATTTCTTATCTTCATAAGCCATGAATATTTGGATAGAATCGTAAAATTATTTAAAGAGGTGAAAATAATCACTCCTTGATCTCATCAAAAAGAGAATCTAAAAAAATTATTGATCCTTATTTTCAAACTCCATTTAACAAATTTTATGAAAACAATTCTCTTGAGGAATATAATGATCAATATCCACATAGAGGGCATGTCAAAAACCTTTAAAATATGCAAAAGGTGCCCTCAAACTATAATGAAATTAAAGCTTTCTCCAATATGGAAGTTTGATAATTCAATCCTCAAAGTGAGGAAATGTATTATAAATTATTGTTGAAGCTTCAATGAAAGAAGTTATTGAGCCTCTAACCATTTTGAGTATAGGTAGGTTCTTTTGATCTCATCTCTAATATTCATACTTCTCTCCCTTTTATAAATATCTTGTGCATCTATAAAAAAATATGTGTAGGAAGCTTATCCATGTCAATGCCTACAATAGTAGATCAAAAGTATTAACACACCATTCAAATTATATTCCATGTTGAGCTAGTTGCATATGTTAAGACTAGTTGTATACCTTGCTAATTACCTAACATAATGTTCCCCTTATATCCACCCTTCTATGTTACTCATATTACTCTCAATAACTAAATTCATAGAGACACTCTTGACTACTCCTTCCCTCTTCACTCCTCAATAGAGTGAATTACAAATCATCATATGAAGATATACCTTCAATAAGAATAGTAATACTTTTTTACATTATAATTTTATTTATCACATGGTACATCTTAATATTCAATATAACCCATGGTTGCATCCTACTAGATAGGTTTTAATCAAAAATATTTTTAGACTCAATCAACACTATACATAATTTGCCATGCATCACAGGTTTCAAGTTAGCTACAAATTGACAGTAGAAACCAATATTATGTCAATGTTTATCCTAATCTAATTAAATTTAAACTCAAGTTGTGTTCAAGTTAAGATACATTCATACAAACTTCATTCCTTACAAAACCAAACAAAGATAAATTTTGTGCTCCTAACCCATATGACTTAAATTGGTAGTTCTACTATCCTTATGCAAAATGGCAATTTTTTTTTTAACCCCCTCAACTCCTAAAATTTATAAAATGTGAGGTTCCATTTTAAAGTACAATCTTAATTTGGTAGGAGAATATCTAGATATATCTTAATATTTACTTGATTATCTTTTGTAATAACCTAGACTCTCCTAATCTAGAATCAACATAAATACAAATAATTATTGTGATTATAGATGCCAGTATGCTAAGATACTAACAATATCATAGCATGTTCTTTGATATAAATCCATCAAATATAGGGAGCTCATGTTTAGAACTTATCCAATAATCTTACACATAGACTTATTAAACAAATATTAATATCATATACCATTTTCCTATAGCTATTATAAGTAAGTATATGGAAGAGATTTAATTATAGTCTTGAGATCTATCATCTTTAAGATAAACACATGATGTAAACTATAGTTCATATTCAACTAGAAGGAATAATTCTTATTTTAATCGATTACAAGAAAATATCATGACCTTATAGCTCAACGATATCAACATTCTTAATATTTAATGATCTATAGTAGCTTTTCTACTTCACAATCAAGGCTGTGATATAACAATTAACCTAGTAACAACATACTAAATATAAATATTAACAATAGTGTAAAGATAAGGCATGTCACTCTAATAGCTATGTAGTGCAATTTGATGGACATCAAGATATAGTATATAGTGATATATCAGGTATAATAATGTTAGTACATATAATATCCTAATATTCACTGTCTAGGATAAGATGATGTAAAATTCACTACCTTTAAAATTATTGAAAACATATAAATGACTTATTTTAAAGCTGATAAAGACATTTTTTGAGGTATACATCTCTTCTAATGATTTTCTATAAGATGTTCTAACTTGAGCTTATTTATAATTTTAGCCACAAAGCAAACTATTAAAAATTAAAGCACAAATTCAAGACTTCAAACGGTTATTGGAAGTAACCTTTAATCCTTTAAAAAAGATTTTATATCTAATCAGTCTTGATTCAAATGTTGTTTTTTCTCTCATCCATATTATGTTTCTAAAAGATGGTTTTTAATTAGATTAATGGTTTTGACAGGAACTGTTGTTCTTTATAATTTATTACAAACTAATTTGTATCATCTAAAAATATTTTAAGGACTTGATATCCCATGCTTCAATATTTTAAAGTTCCCTAAAGAGGATAGACATGTTGCTACAAAAGCCCGCAATACAAAATATGCTAGTGGCATGTTGGAATATTTGTAATTTGAAAATTTTCTCATTACAAAATATGGAAAAGTTCATTATTTCCCCAAATGATCTTATGGATTTCCTTGTTCCACATGCGTAGATTGTTGTTTTTTTTTTAAGCAAAAGGCTAGGCCTAACATTATATATTAATATAAAAATGACTTTACAAACTTAATCAAAATTATAGTACTGATTAAACCAAGCCAAAACAGAGAATATAGACAACCACCAAAGATTGACTATACAATAATAGCCAACTATCAACCCCCATCCCTAGACCATTTATGTATCACTAGGACAAAAAAATTCAAACACGATAAGTTCAAAACAACTCTTTACACATATATGATCACTATAAAGTATAGTAAACCATATGAAACCTGCACTTTATAAGTGAAATTATCAAAAAGAACAACCATAAAACTGCAAAATTTGTTTCTCAAGCATGACATAAATTCATTCTTCCATATCTTTTGCTTCAACTTCATAACCTTGCATACCATACACTGCAACTGCAACTGGTATGGTGCAATTTATGCCTTCATTAGTATTTATTCCTTGCCCCTGAACATTTTCCAAACTGTTTTCATCCTTTCCTTCATTCATCTTTTCATTGTCAACTTGTACTTCTTCACCTGCCATATCTTGTTGTTGAATGCCTAGAATATGAAGAGGACGACCATGCCTACATTGGTGATTAAGCATGTATGAAAAAGCATAAAAAATTTCCATAAATTTTTTCCACCATTGGACTTCCTAAATCACTAGAAAACATACTTAGAACTCTCTTTAGTGCCCAGGGATCTTCATTTTTTAGCCCCTTTCTCATTGCTTCGAATGCAGACCTGAAACATTGTTTTTTCTTAAGATATTTTCTAGGGAAAAGCCCACCGACAAGACCTTTTCTCCTATACAAATTATAAGAATGCACAATTTGGAGAAGCTCATCATCACACAACACATTTAGGAGCACCACTGTATCGACTATAACCTCCAACAGATCAAAAGACTATAAAAGATCAAGAGCGTTTGATAGAAAAATGGAGAGAAATTGGGATGGAAAGAGAATTTGAGGCGCACTTGGGGAAAGCACATGCTCACCAATGAAAACTCTAATGCTCTCAACCAAGTCAGGGCAAGCCACACAGAAAACAAAAGATAATTCAAATTCATTAATATCTTTAGAGAATGGGCATTCACTTGCTTGATTTTTGATAGGAATTCTAAATTTTTTTACCGAATACTCCATTGCTATTCTTTTGAGAACCCACTTCCATAGTTTTAAAACCAATTCTTAGACCCAAAAAATGTCAACAAGTAAAAAACCTCTGATGGAACCAAAAGTATGTAAAGAAACTTCCAAGAGTATGAAAATTAACTCCCAGACAAAATACCACTCTCAAACCATACGACAAACTCAAACTATGCGCAAGTGACTAGCAAAGTTTAAAATTTTTTACCACCTTAGCATTAATAGAAGAAAAATTTATGATAGCTGTCAAATCGACAAATAACCAAAACCTCTGCTACGTAGTGAAGAAAAATCGAGAAACTCTTGCAAATAAAGTTTCTCAACAACCGCATTTAACCAAAAACTATAGCTTAGCAAATTGTGACCCAACAAAAGCTTGATATACTGCTCGCACGTATAGAAGGCTACCATCCTTACCATGATTAATATTACTCACATTTTCCAATTTAAATCCACCATTCCTCATATACAAATAAAATATGACCAATATTTAAAATGAGTAGACTGTTGTTCATGAGCCTCCTAAGATGAATTTTTTGGATTAGTAGCACTACTTTGCACCATTAATGCTTGTTTAGATTACCATTAGAACAAGTAGACTGGTTATGTGGCTGATTACATGGAAAACACCATTTGTAATCAGCTTCCATGTTATTTTGCACTAGTATTACCTCTTTGGAAGAAGTAGGGGTATTGGGATTATAAGGCTAGAAAGGCCTTTGATTGAAATTCCCCCCCTGAACTTGAGGATTAGACTAGAAGGGAGCTTGGTAAGGTGGTTGATATTGTTGTTTTTTAATATTGACCAGCTCATTACTAAAGGTCTGCAAGGCCTTTTGTATGTTATCATTTTGTTCTTTTATGCTTATTAGCTCTTGGAATTGGCTGGGAATAGCATGCTCTTGAGCTGCAACTTGGGTATTAAAAGCTGGAAATGAAGGGACAACAAATACAGTGGGTGGTAACATAGGGACAATTGGTTGTATATCAGTAAAATATGGCATTGGAGGCCTAGGTGCTAACTTCCCAGCCTAGATTAAACTATTTTTAGCTCTAATAGTAGCATCAAATACTGTTGGTAATGAATCCCCACCCATAGACTATATTGCAATTGAAATATCACTATTCAAAGCTTTTAGGTAAAATAAAAATGCATAATCATTAGAAGGCTTTACTAAGGCTGGAATCCTATTCCAGGTCTTCCTGAAATAGTAGTTGAAGTCCACCAAGTGTTCATGTGGAGCTCTTTTGATGGTAGTGAGTTGCTCCACCAGTGAGAGATGGTTTGATTTGTCCTCAAACTGCCTATTCAGCCGCTCTCCTAGCTGGTCCCATTTTGTAACTGAGTTTACAAGTAGGCCTCTAAATCATTGGAAAGCTTTACCCTTGAGAGAAGCAACCAAAATCCTTACTGCAATATCTTGTTCGATAATATGATGTAATCCACATAATGAAGCCACATCTCAGATGTGCTCAATGGCTATTGTATGATCTTCCCCAATAAAAAATGGTAAGCTCTTAAGGGCTGAGCACTAGAATGTAATTATGTTGGGCTAAATTAAAGGGGCTTCCTTGATCAAATGAGAGAAAGGGCTAATTCCTAGGTGGTGGTGGATGAGCCATATTGTATACTAGAGGATTAATACTGCTTGAAGAGCTACTAGAAACAGTAGAACTTGCTGATATTTGAACTGTAGAATTTAAAAATAGAGGATTGTTGAAGGTTGAAACAGGGATTGTTTCCCTTCTAACAACTCTAGTACTTCTTGATGGTAGCTCTAAATGCTCAATAGGTTTTGCACTTTGTCTGGTCTGATAACTTCTCATGTGCTCACTCACTAAAACTACTAAAACCAAAACTATGGAGTCACCAAGTGTGAAAACTTTTCCTTCTTGAAGGCTGAAAAAATGCTGCTCACACCATAACAATAGCAAAATGAAGCTCTTTTTGAATTGAAGAATCAATTCAATGTCCCACCGGGCATGCCAAAAACTGTTAGTGTAATTAATTAATTATTACACTAGCAAAAGTTAACTTAGGTCTTGCATTTAATTAATTAAGTCCTAGGTTGCATTATTAGATAAATCATTTAATAAATGGGATAATATTCCCTTCCTTGTTTGGTGGGATACGATTCATTCTAGAAGATGAGTTGTCCTTCTAGAACTTATCTCAACATTTAATGATCATCTAGATAGGGTTCACATGTTTTCACATGTTGTCACATGTTGTTAGATCAAGACACATGGCAACATCTCATGCATATTAGGGTTTACCTCTTGCCTATATAATCAGGTATCTTGTTCATTTGTAAGATATCGAATATCAATATATTATAAATAGAATCTTTAATTAGCATTCCATTGTTGCAACACTTTCTTTGTGGTTGATCATCTTTCCTGGCTCAAAGGTCCTGCCTCGAAGACTGCAACTTCAAGGACAGTGCATCCATAATCTCAACATGGTATCAGAGCTTATCCAGTGAAACATCAACCCTCGATCAAGCAAGTTGGTGTGCGAGATTCTCTACACGCTTGAAGGTTTCCATTGAAGGCTACTTGACTCCATCTGGGGACCAAGCTGATTTCTGAAGTAGATAGAGTCAGATCCGAGCTCGCCATCGTCTTCAGAAGGCCTCGAAACCCTAGGATTGCCTGCCCATTCATCAAAATCAGATACATCAACCCGGGAGCCATCAGAGGTATTTTTAGGGTTTGCAAAATCAATCATACTATCTGTATAATTTGTAGCAAAAAAATCATCCTGGTCAGTTGTCCTCTAAGGAAATTTTTTTTTATACGCAGGCCATTTTTTTTTTTTTTTTTTAAATCAGGGCTTATTGCATTTGTTATTGGCAAAAAAATATTATTTGGGGCTGTCTATAGTTTGCAGAAAAATATATTTGGCGGCCTTCAATTAAATCCTCGGTCGGCATTATATATTAGTGGTTGATTTATTTTATATTTCCATTGGCATTTGATCAGATTTTTTTGATATATTTTGTCAGCATTGTGGGGTTATTTTTTCATTTGTCGACATAGGGGTAGGATAATTTTTTCCCCACAGACTATATTGTATTTTTTCGGCAAATATATATTGAAGGTTTTTTTGTTTTTTAATTGCTGCAAAGCAATATTAAAAATCATATATATATGTATTTGTCGGCATTTAAGTCTATAGCAGAGGGTACATTATTGGCCCACTTGGGGCCCATCCCATCAATGTCCTTTCCGTGGGCAGTCCGTCATCTTCATCATACCGGCCGCTAGCAAACTTCCCGCCGACCGTTGTGAGCTTTCCGTTCATCATTGCCAGTGACTATGATCCCCTCCCGCTGGTGCCAGCGTCTACTCCCGCCAATCACCAAAGTCTTTGCTCCCACCGATTACCGGATTCTTCTTCCTGCTGGAAACTGTTCACTGTCGACCGGTACCAACCATTGGCGGTGTCTCCCGTTTAGCGGCGCCGCCTCGGCACCACCCAGCTCCACTAGGCCACCGCTCTGCCCAGCGGCCCCCCTTTTTTTGCCACAGCATGCTGTATGGTCATATTAGCGACTAGGAGTTTGTGCTCAGGGGCTTAAATTTTGCGCCTGTTTAGCCTGCGAAGTGCCTTCGATAGGCATTTTTTTCATTT
Source organism: Sequoia sempervirens (assembly GCA_007258455.2). NCBI lineage: Eukaryota > Viridiplantae > Streptophyta > Pinopsida > Cupressales > Cupressaceae > Sequoia > Sequoia sempervirens. The sequence goes on along the minus strand of VDFB02193867.1, from coordinate 578,797,042 downwards.
TATCACAACTTTCACCCAGGATATCAAAATTTGGCAAACAATATACCGTCGGAAAGGTCTTTCCATCTACTTTCTAGTGGTGACATCAGTTCTACAAAATTTTTCTTATAGAAATTTGTATAGTCAACTGAAGTCCAAACCCTAATTTGGACATAAAGGCTTGTATCTTTGCAACCATTCATCGGATTTCGGTGATTCTAGTGGCACCAGGAAGGTGATTCAGAGCTTTTTTTCATCAGTCTAGATCCCTTGATCAGTTTCAGCTCCAGGTACTCTTGCATGTGATTTTTTTTCAATTTGGTGCATTTGCGCAATAACCTGGTTATTCTGAAGCTTGGGAAAAGAATTTTTGATCCGGGTTGCATCACTTCAGTTGTACATCATATTTGGAAGCTTTTATTTTCTGTTGAAGGTCAATGTCTTTGTTTTTTGTGGAGAAATTTCATTATGGGGCTTGCATATTATTCTCCTTTGACTATGTTGTACAAGGGTAACTATCAGCAATGGCGAGATGGGATCTACCACCATCTTCAAACTCTTGATCTATTGCCTCATCTGTTTGGTATAGTTCCCCATTCGAGTGAAGGTATTCATGAATTTTCTTGGAGTTGCAGCAGGTACACTATTTTGGAGATCATTTCGATGCAAGTTGATTGTGATGTTTTGAGTTCTATTAATCATTGTGATTGTCCTCATATCCTTTGGATTAAGCTTTGGGAGATTTATGGAGATTCAAACACTCCACCATTCCCCGATGGTCATGATTCAGAATATCCTACTTCAGATCAAGTTCCCTATGATGATATTGTTGTGTAGGAAGTTGATTACCTTGATCTTTCTAAAGAGGTTGACAAGGTTCCTTTCGGTGCTTCTTCTCCATCAGAGACTATTGGTATCCCTTCACATTCAATGATTCCTTGTCTAGATTCATTGATTGAGACTTCCACTATCATCATTAATCAGGACACCTTCAATTTTCTAGACTTGGCATCTCAGGTTGGCTTTGTTTTAGGTATCACTGATTTGGCTACTTCTACAGGTTTGGAGGACACTCTTGAGGGGATATCACTCCTCTATTCAGAGATTTCATATCCGAGACTTCTTCCCTGTCATTGCATTTAGGACTTCCGATTTCTTCAGCATCTACCATTGGATTTGCTTCAGACTTCCTTCAGTGGTTTTGAGGACACTTCATTCAGGGGGGCTATCAAGTCTCCATCACATTCATCATATCACTGTCTTTGGCTATTATTTAGCATCATTTTCGACATCATCCTGGTTTGTCACCCTCTTCATTGATTGTGGCATCATCATCAGGCAAGGAGACATTTGAGCAGAGTTCAGAGACATCATTGACATCCACCTTCATCCTTCCTTCCTTCAATTTCTATCCAGAATGGGAAGCATCACTCCACTTGCAGTTGGTTTTGTTTCTTCCGAAAGGGAGACAATTTGTTTGTCGACATTGGATCTTGTTTTTTCTTCAAACACTTACCATTTCTGTAGGTGATCACATCTTTTGGGGGGGCTATTTAGTCTCTCTATTGTATCCATGTGATGGATGGTGTACTTGGGGGGTATTTGGGATTCCTCCATCCTACCCATCCTATCTCGCATTTTTTCTTTTTCATCTCCTTTTTGGAGAGGGGTTTTCTTCCCATTGGGTTTTCCCCTTTTCTCCGATTGTGGGAGATTTTCTACATCTTCATGTACATGGGTACCTAACATGGCCTTGTAGTCGGGACCCATCATCGTCTTTGCATAATCATTGCATATTCCTCCCTAAGTTGAACTTATGGGGGGATGTTAGTGTAATTAACTAATTATTACACTAGCATAAGTTAACTTAGGTCTTGCATTTAATTAATTAAGTCTTAGGTTGCATTATTAGATAAATCATTTAATAAATGGGATAATATTCCCTTCCTTGTTTGGTGGGATAAGATTCCTTCTAGAAGATGAGTTGTCCTTCTAGAACTTATCTCAACATTTAATGATCATCTAGATAGGGTTCACATGTTGTCACATGTTGTTAGATCAAGACACATGTCAACATCTCATGCATATTAGGGTTTACCTCTTGCCTATATAATCAGGCATCTTGTTCATTTGTAAGATATCCAATATCAATATATTATAAATAGAATCTTTAATCAACATTCCATTGTTGCAACGCTTTCTTTGTGGTTGATCATCTTTCCTGGCTCAAAAGTCCTCCATCGAAGACTGCAGCTTCAAGGACTGTGCATCCATAATCTCAACAAAAACTATTGATATAGGGATTTGTACCCAAAGATAAGTTGAAAAACTCCTAAATCCCATGCAACATGGGACTAATCTCAGGCTATGGGTATCCTATAATTAGGGTAGACCTCTAGATTATGGGTTGGATCCCTTTGAATATTTCTTTAAACACTACTAATTCAGATTGGAAAAGGGTAAGAAGGATGATGCAGAAATTGAAAACTAAATTATAAGGTGATTCACCAACTGAAAAATGATTTGAATTTTCTTTACTATCTCACAAGATGACTCAACAAAAGAAGCTATACTGTCTCACAACTCAGCTACACATTCTTGCAAAAATGATTCCTATTAAATGCTTTGACTTTTTTGATGTTCATAAAAGGAAAAAAATAATGCTTTCACAATTTTTGATCCAACAAAATGAAAATACATTCACATACCTACACTATAACATGCCACTCTTTGCATTTAATATTGAAGGACTTTGATAAAAATAAAGGGAAAACATAATATTTTATCATATAAATCACAGTCAACACTAAAATCCAAGAATGATTAAGGAGGAAACAAGCTTTTATTGAAAACAGGAGATACTTGCATTACAAATCTGTAGAACTCATAAGAAATGAGTTACAAAGAATGAATAATCTCCCACAACAGCCACCAAACTCAGAACTAGAGAAAAAATGAGAGAAGAGAAAGTCTTATAGAAAAGGCTCCAAGAATTCAAATTTGTGCATATAGCATTCATTCATGCAAATGATAGTACATAGGATAACAAGAAAATATTTAGGGAGTATCACTTTTACATTAGTGATAATCACACACATTCTACCGAGTTTGTGCAAGGGATCTTTCAAATGTTCTATGTTGATCTAGATAGCAGAGGCATATCATTTAGTCGATATATCATATGGTCAAATAATTGTGCCTCTCAATTCAAGAACACCAAAATGTTTTACTAGTTGAGCAAGATGCATAGGATCAGTGGTGTTCAACATATGTGGAACTTCTCAGAGGTCGGGCATGGAAAGGGGGATCATCGTGGAGCAGATGCATGTATCAAAAGAGCCCTTGTATGAGAAGAGTTAAAGTACAAAGACAGTGTAAAGTTGACAGATGCAAGATCAATTGTCAAGTGGTGCAATCATGCAATGGGTCTAGGTAGTCAAGGTAATTATTTAGTTCATAGATTTTTTCATTTAGTAGATGATACTAACATTGAAAAATATGAGGATTGTTGTACACTAACAGGATTGAGCGAGCTACACTCTTTTAGAAGCTCCAATGTAGGTACATGGACTATCCATACACGAAATATGGCATGCTTTTGTTCAGCATGTACACTTCGAGCATGGAATGATTGTGAGTCAACAGAGTAGGTTGACGAATGGTCTGTAAGAATTCTAACCCCACTTGACACTTATCATCTCCTGACGATTGTACAAATCACAAAGATGCAATTATCTGTTGACTTTGATCATGTATTGGACCTTGTAGAACTAGGTAATATATCTTACTTTTAGGTTTTATTTTGATGTTCATTAAATACATCTAACAAGATGAACATATCAATGCAGGGAATGTATATGCAGTGATTGCAGATGAAGACAATGAAGAGGGTACATATTATTACATATGTCATTGTATCGACACTAAAAATAAATTGCATGCCCTAGTTATAGATGGAGAAAACATAGAATATCCTATAGGTTTGGTGGTTGTTACTAGAACATAGCTCAGAAGATTTTTCACTACTCAAACCTTGTTGTTTCCACCAACGTTCATTTGATCAAATATAAGAGAAAACCTGTGAACAAGAACTTGTGGAAAGTGTGTGAGTCTAACCACGAGGCAATACTTGACATAATAAAGAGTAGAGTAGACCCGAATGGTTCCCTGGATTGATCGGTAAGTGTGCACATTGAATTTGTAAAGTCATGTTATTTATCATTGCGTTATTTCAAGCATTTAAGTTTGATTGTATAAGGATTTACAAAATTGCATTAATATAGATATGCAAAATGATGGTTATATGATGTTCTCTATTTGATGCAGACCTAGGAGGCCCAAACTCACTCAAAGTGTCAAAATTCCTTCAAGAGGCATCTAACAAGACTAAAATGTCCTATTAGACCAATCCAAACAACTCCCAAAGTTTGAAAACAACCAAAAGTGGAATTTACCACTTTCACCCTTGCAACCGTAGTATCAGTGCAAACCCAGTTTTAAGCCCTTAACTCCAACACTTCCAAAAAATTTTGACAAACCAATGGATGATTTAGAAACCCATTATAGATTTACAAAACATATCTCAGGTTCAGACACAAGTCCTTTGGACCAAACTCCTGAAACTCCCACTCCTATGTTGTCCTAATTAGGCTAATTAGGCCTAAATTACAAAGCAACCCACCTTTATAATTATCACAAAAAACTAAAACTTTGGGGCAGTATTTCGCATGCCCTCAAACCACTAAATCCACAATTAGTTTCCATAGTTGACTCTTCTAACATAGCAAACTATGAAACCCTTGATTTTTAGCCAAACCAAGAGGGTTTAATAAAAACCTACATTCCATGCCTCCTTAGATCTCTAAATCAACTCAAACACTCTTAAGAAACCCTGAACATGCTTAATAATGCAAAATAAATGACATCCCACTCATATTTTACCAAACCCTAGACTAAAACCTCCACTTTCATGCATTTTCCCACATAAACTCAACAGGGACAACAACCCAATCTACTTTATTTCTTTCTCTCAACATAAAACACTCTCCCTAACACCTAAAAATTCTCCATGAGACCCAATACACCAATCAAATTGAGCACAATAAGGCATAGGTGCTCCTGCACCACTATTTGGTGCAGAGGCACCAAGCTTTGGTGCAAGGGCACCAAGCTTTAGTGGTTGTCATTAGGGTGATGAAGTATTGTTTTGGCCTAGATAAGGTCATATAGACCATTTATTGATGTAATAAGTCTATTTTAGTGGTTATTAATGAGTTAGAAGGTTTTAGTTGCAAATTTGCTAAATTAGTGCAAAGTATCATTTTTCAACTTTTGAAGTGCAAGAAATGCATAGTGGGGAAGTTGAACGGTCAGGGAAAGCCAAAGGTCACTTGTTGCATTGGTTTTCAATCAATTATTGATTAAGGGAGATGAATATATGTATGTGAATCTCAAATGAAGGAGTGTGTGGAGAAGAGTGAAATATTTTGTACAAGCATTGATCAATAAAACTTTATTTTCTTTGTAAATCTGAGTTTGTTTTTCTCCTTTTTAGTGCTGTAGCAATCAATTGCATGAGCCCATACTGAAGGGAATTGAATAAAAGTGTTTTAATTTGGGTAGAGGGATGTGTTAGCCACTTTTTTGTTTTTTTGGCATTGAAATCCATCTTGTTTTGAGCTCCTAGGGTGGATTTTACTATAGGCGCATTTGGAAGTCCAAATTTCAAGTTTTGAGGTCATCAAGTCATTTAATGGCGCATTCCACCTAATGTATATATTGTAGCTTTGTGGAATGAGTCCGTTAGGTGGGGAATAGGTTATAATATGATTCTTGGATTAGGGAAGATCATTTTGGAGTGATGGCCTGTAGCCTTGGGTGTGAAAATGTGTGATTTTGAGTGAATTTGAGTGGTTTTCTGGTGCAGGAGCACCTACACCTTACTTTCACAATTGGAGCATTAGGTGTGTCTAGGGAGGTTACAAAGTTGTTTTGATGTTTATTTTCTTTAATAAGGTATATAAAAACCATTTGGTGTCTCATTGATCCATTTTTGTAAACAAGGTCAAATATGTGAAGCAATTGTTAATGATGACAAATGGGGGTCTAAGTAGGTTCATGTTGCTTTTTATGTATTGGGTCATGTTTTAGGGTCTCATAAGGTCGAATTAGACCAAAATAGGTGCTTTAAATGTATTTGAAATACTTTAAATGTTTTGGAGGGTCAAATAGTAAAAGAATGTAAAAGGAATCAAATGAGTTGTTAACAAAGATAGGCAAACAAATGTAATTTGGCACTCCAACGGCTAATAAGGGATTCAAAATCTAGTTAGAGGCTATTATGTTAGTTGTATTTGATTAGGAAACCTTTAAAAATGAGGTGGTCATCATTTTTAACGTTTGCTTTGTGTTTTTGTGAAGAAATCCAATTGAATTGTCAGTGTTAGCAACAAATTTTTGAATTTTCCTATCTTTTCCAGACCTGTACGGTAACATACAGTCACTGAATTAAGTAATTTATTTATGAAAAATGTAGTGGCATGAGTCTTTTGTGTTTTGCATCAGGTTTGAAGGTTTAACAAAGAATTTGAAGCATTCCATAGTTGTTTACTTGTGAACAACAGGGTATACCCTGTTTTGGGGTTTTGTACCCTTAATCATGTCGTCAAGACCCTTACACCGACTGTTCTCACTATAATTGGTGTACTGGGTCTTATGGAGTATGTTTATGTTCCAAGGATATTGACTTATGTTGTGAGAAAGGAATAAAGTAGACCGGGGTTGTTGTTCCTATGAGTTTTGTCTAGAAAATGCATGTAAATGGGGGTTTTGGTCTAGGGTTTTGTGGAATCTATATGGGAGGTCATGTATTTTGAATCATTAAGCATGTACAGGGCTGTTGGAAAGTGTTCAAGTTGGTTTTTAGGTCTGAGGAGGTCTAGAAGCAACATATTCAATAAACCCTCATCAATAGTGCATAAAATAAGGGTTTTTGAGTTTGGGGTGGATTTGGTCATACAAGTGGATTCTAATTATGGATTATGTGTTTTTTGAGAATTTTAATTTCTGCCCCAATGTTTCAGAGGGTTTGGTGAAGGATAAAGGATACTCTCTTTGAAAAAGAGGCCTATTTCACTAGGTTTTTTCCATGGTAGGGGTATGGGATCTCCATGTTGGTCCAAAAGAGTTAATGTTGGGGTTTACATATGTTTTATAGCTTTGAAATGGGTATATAAGTCCATATTTTTTTTTCCATGTGTTTTGGAAGATATTGGAGTTAAAGGCCAAAAACTAGATTTGCACTAATACAAGGTTACATGGGTGAAAGTGAGAAAATATGTTTCTGATTGTTGTCTAAGTTTGGGGAATAGTTGAAATTTCTCTAATAGGACTTTTAGGGTATGTGGAAGATCATGATGTGCCAAAAAGTGGTGATAGGATGGGTATTTGTAGGGTATGTGGCTGACAAATTTGTTTTACCCAAAATTGATGAAACGAAAAGGGTTTTTAAAGGAGATTCTCAACTTTCCACCAATATAAATTATGCTTTATTTTGAATTTAATAAATAATTATTATTAATTTACTATTATAATTATGACTAAAGTTCTGATTGATAGGCTAATTAAAAACATATATAGCTTTCAAACGGTATCACATTTTTTGAATCTGAAATATATGTCACATTCTATGCTTCACATACTATAGGATTAAAAAAGAAAAAAAATAATTTCATGAAGTTTTGACCAAGTTAAGGTGGTTAGACAAACGATTTTTAATATTTTTTAAAAGTTGTAATAAAAAATTCATAATTAATTATTTACTTGGAAAAAAATTACAAAAAAATATGCATCACATCGAGACATTATTCCTCTACTTATATCTAAAATATTATAAAAAAATATTATCATTAAATTATTGTGGTTAGGGTGGTTAGACAAACACCTACTCCTTATTTTTTCCCTGAAATTTAAGAGCTATTACATTGAAATTTCAAATTTTCACCAAATAGATTTTTTTTCTTTTAAGTAAACCTAGTAGTTTAGAAACTACATTCAATTTGCTACAGATTCTATTCTTACATATAAATTTGAAATAATATAGATAACTTATTCAAATTTTTATGTCAAGTTGCCTAACTCTGATTTTTCTGAATTTTTTGCCACTTAAGGGCCTTTTTTTTTCTATGATGATCCTACACATACCCTTTAATCTTGTTAAATGCCTCTTGAAGGTAGGTTGTCAATTTGGTTGAGTTTTAACCCATGGGTCTACATCATTTTAAAGTGTGAATGGATGAAATCCTTAAGGGTAGTCATTTGTGAGAGTCTTTTGAGCATGTACATAAATCATATGGTATGTTTGGGTGTCAGATGTGAGAGTTAATTGTGGGAAGAGCGATTTTCAATAAGGCTCCTTGGAAAACCTAGGTTTGGTGGCTTGAGAGTGAGGGTTTAGTGGATTGGTAGCTTGGTGAATGGTTGGAGCTCTGAAAATTGTGAAATCTTAAGGTTGGTAACCTATTTAATTGTGACTTGATTGCAGGTGTTTGGGAAGGTGTCTCTTTGGAAAAGAGGCCTAATTTGCCTAGTTGCCCCTACAATATAGTGGGATTTTGGAGAATACATTGAAAGACCCATCTCTAGGCCTCCTATGACCTTATGACCACTTCAAACACCCTTGTTTAAGCCTGTGCATGCTTAATAATCCTTAATATTATGCTGCCCCCAAACTTCACCCATTTTTAGTCTCTAAAACCTCAAATTTCCATTAAAAAAATCACTTCTCCAACTAGGGCTCCATGCCCAAACATACGCATGACCTCCCCAGTCCTTGCAAAGCTTCAAACACATAAAACTCCACTAGATCTCACTAAAACCAACTAGTTCTAGCCTTCTTCAAAACAAGTTCTTCAATCTGCTACTTCAACCCATTTCTTTTAGGCCTAAATTCATGCATTTTATACTTGATTGTCATTTGAATTGTCATTAATGAAATTATATATTAACTCATATGTTTATCTTATTTTCCTCTTGTAGGAGTAGGTGTTGGAACACTTGAAGGAGTAGGTGTTGAAACACCTCAGGGATGAGGTGTTGAAATAGCTGAAGGAGATAAAGAAAAATAGATGCCCAAAGAGGCATGTGTTTATTTTATTTTGTGTTTGGTAAATATGTTCCTATTACTGACAGTTGTATGCTAACTTGTATCAATTTTATGTTTTTTTGTTCACCTATATAGATTGACATTGCAAAATTTGGTATGATTGGTTCTTTGAGAGGGGCATATTCTAGGACTCATGACAGTTTGAAGAGATGTATATATATGAGGTAATCAAGATTTCAATTTTAGAGTTCAATTATAATTCAATGTATATTTATTTTGATGTTAATTATTCAATTTTAAATTATATAATATAACTAATCTCAATTGTGGTTTGAATTTTTCTTGTGCAGTTACCTTCATAACCAAATAGTACTTGAAAGAGGCTCCATTTTGATGATCCACTAGTAGTTTAGGATGAGATAGACATTTTGGCATGTATATTATGAATAAATATCTAGATGGCATATGCCACACTTTGTAAAACTTTGTTTGAGTTGGAATTGATGCCATTTTTGTATATGGACATACACTTGATTATTGAATAATTTTATATATAGAAGTTGAGAATTGAAATAATTTGTTCGTCATGTGCATGTTTAAATTGTTCAAAAATTTAATCTTGAGCAATGGTTAAATATCAATGTACAATATCATAAAAAATAATGGTTATATTATATAGTTGGCAATCTAAAATAATGAATAATGGTTAAATTATATCATATGTTGCTTAGCTATATTATGGTTAAATTATATAGTTTAAACAACTTTGAAGACAAGAACAATGGTAAAGTTTAAAATTTTAACTTTAAAGTTTAAATACACATATATGTCATCTTACTCTACATATTTCATATTGCATATTGAAATACAAAAAATATCATAGTTTTATGTTGATAAACATGCCAAAGTGATGTAGAGCAAGGTGGAAAATTCTCAATAAACCAACTACCCTTTAATCTTCCTTCCAGACATGAAACACCATTGGACAATCATGAGCAGGGTACATAAGCACTAAATCAACAATTATCTTCCAATGAAACAGTCACCAACACTCCAAAACTCAAAACCCTCACTTTTGACAAGTTTCAAAGGGGTTTTATTGAAAACCTCACCTCCAGATCTCTCATCACCATTTCAATGCCTCAAACACCTTCAAATATGTGGGTATGTGTAGGATCATGATGGGCCAAAAAGTGTGTAGGATCATGATGGGCCAAAAAGCGGTGATATGATGGGTATGTGTAGGGTATGTGACTGATGACTTTTTTTTACCCAAAATTGATGAATCAAAAAGGGTTTTTAAAAGAGATTCTCAGCTTTCCACCAATATAAATTATGCTTTACTTTGAATTTAATAAATAATTATTATTCATTTTCTATTTAAATTATGACTAAAGTCCTAATTGATAAGCTAATTTAAAAACATCTATAGCTTTCAAATGATATCACATTTTTTAAATCTGAAATATGCGTCACATTCTATGCTTTGCATACTATAGGATTAAAAAAAAATCATGAAGTTTTGACTAGAAGTTAAGGTGGTTAGACATACAAGTTTTTATATTTTAAAAAAATTGTAATAAAAAATTCATAATTAATTATTTACTTGGAAAAAAATTACAAAAAAATATGCATCACACCCAAACATGAGTCCTCTACTCATATCTAAAATCTTATAAAAAATATTATCATTTAATTGTGGTTAGGGTGGTCAGACAGACACCTACTTATTTTTTCCCTAAAATTTAAGTACTACTACATTGAAATTTCAAATTTTCACCAAATTGATTTAAAAAAAAAAAAAAACTTAGTAGTTTAGAAACTACATTCAATTTGCTACAGATTCTATTCTTACATATTTTTGAAATAATATAGATAACTTATTCAAATTTTTACGTCAAGTTGCCTAACTTTGATTTTTCTGAATGTTTTGCCACTTAAGGGCCTATTTTTTCCATGGTGATCCTACACATACCCATGTATTCCCTTGCTTAATTAACTCTTAGAAAGTTTTTCCCCAAGTGTTTTCCATCACTACCTACTCTTAACCTCCAAATTTCACTCGAAACATAAAACCTGGTTGTTTCAGTGTTATCATGTGGAGTTTGATGTGATCAGGTGGAAGAAGGTTAGAACCTGGTTGTTTCAGTGTTATCAAGTGGATTTTGATGTGATAGAAGGTTTACAGAGGCATGGTAAATCATTTGAATGTTTTGGCTTGGTGCATGAGCACCAACCTTCTCTCTATTTTTCATGAAGAGTTTGATAGGAAGTGTGTGTGTTAGGGTGTTTGTGTTGAGTCCATGAGTTCAAATAAGGTCCTAAGTGACCATTCTATGGTACTTGGTCAAATTTGAGGGGCTTATGTATTCATTTTGTAATGATTGTAAATCAAATGGAAAGGAGTGTCAAAGTTGTCAAGGTGGTGTCAAGGGTGGTAGTATATTGTTTTCTTGAATATGACATGGTTTTTAGGTGAATAAGGTCTCATTAGACCCATTGTAATAGGTTAGGTGATTAAAAGGGTCAAAAACAACAAATAATGCAAAGCATGTAATGATGTTATTAAATTGTGTAAAAGAGAAATTGTGATATCTAACGGTCATAAGTGGTTTAAATTTTAGTTGGGAGGGCAATTGGTCAATGGTTGAAGAGGAGAAGCCTTTAAAAAGGAATGAGGACACCAATTTTAATGTTGGCTCGACGTTTAAGGTATTGACAATAAGAAAATTTTGAGTTTTCTTCAATTTTTTGTGTTTATTTCACATTTTGTAGACCTGTACGAGCCGTACAGACTAGCATTTTCTATGTAATCTTTCATTTCTTATGGAGGACTATGTTAGCCCTTACACCAACTGTATCTATTGTAACTAGTGTAATGAACCCTAGGGAGTAATTAAGTTGTAGGTTTCATGATTAGAGTTGTGGGGAAGGAACAAAGGAGATAAGCTTGTTGTCCTATTGATTTTTGTTAAAGAAAACACATGAAAATGGAGCCCTCATCCTAGGGTTTGTGAAAATCAATGAGAGTGTATTTTTTTTCAACTTTTGAGCACATACAGGTCATAATACACATGTTTGAGTCAGTGGAATGGTCTGGGAGGTTGTGCAAGTGGGATTTCAAATAAACCCTCTTGGTTTGGCATGAAATTGAGGGTTTTGTGGTTTGCTATGTTGGAAGGGTTAACCCTGGGAACAATTTCAAAGGTTTGAGGGCATAGGAAATGCTTCCCTAAGGTTTCAAGGGCCTCTGAGAAGTTTAAAGATATGTTGCTTTGTAATTTAGGCCTAATCAACCTAATTAGGTCAGCATAGAAGGGGTGATTTTAGGAGGTTGGTCCAAAATAATTATTTCTAATTTTGGGATATGTGTTACAACTCTGAAATGGGTGTTTAAAACCATCATATTTTTGTCAGGTGTCTTCGAGAGTATTTGAGTAAAAGGCCAAAAATTGAGTTTGCACTACTAGTAGGATTCATGGGTGAAATTGAGAAATGGTGCTTCTGATTGTTGTCTAACTTGCAAGATTGTTTGAATTTCTTTAAAATACAATTTTAATCTTGTTAGATTTCTCTTGAAGGAATGTTGTCAATTTGATTGAGTTTGAGCCTACTGGTCTGTTGAATCCCTCAAGAGTCTGAAGAGAAAAATGGCTGCAGACTGCAGCATGACATTACTTGAAAATGGTGAGGCTTAGAAAATTCTCATCTAAGCCTATGAGATCATGTTGTGCCCCTCTACAATAATCTCTCTCAATTTTTTCTATCTTGGAGGCGTTCTCCTGTGGCGGCGAGATTTTGCTTGGGAAAAAAGTTATCAAATGCAAGTAGTGCAAAGTTTCAAAGAGGTGCAACTTTCGTTCTACAATTTGTATGACCAAACTACCTATTCCAATGCATCTGATTGGGTATGTTTATGCTAGGCATGGTCCTCTTTTATACCCAAATGCACCGAATCGCTTTGAGCTACATTCAATCGACTGAATCCTTTAAGAGTTTGAAGTGCAAAATAGCTACAAACTTTAGCATGTCGTTACTCGAACACCGTGAGGCTTAGAAACTTCTCATCAGAGCCTATGGGATTGTGTTGTACCCCTCTACAATAACATCTCTCAATTTTTTCTATCTTGAAGGTGTTCTCTTGTGGCGGCGAGATTTCAAATTGGGAAAAAAGTTGTCAAATACAAGTAGTGCAAAGTTGCAAAGTGCTACAACTTTTGTTCTGCAACTCATGTGACCAAACTAACTATTCCAACACATCCGAGTGGGTAAATTTATGCTAGGCATGGTCCTCTTTCACACCCAAATGCATTGAATCACTTAAGAGTTTGTAGTGCAAAATGGCTGTGAACTTCAACATGGCATTATTCAAACACCATGAGGCTTAGAAACTTCTCGTTAGAGCCTATGGGATCATGTTATACCCCTCTACAATAACCTCTCTCGCTTTTCACTATATCAAATGCATTCTCCTGTGGCGGTGAGATTTCACTTGGGGAAAAAGTTATCAAATGCAAGTAGTGCAAAGTTGCAAAGTGGTGCAACTTTCGTTCTGCAACTCATATGACCAAAATAACTGTTCCAATGCATTCAAGTGGGTACGTTTATGCTAGGCATGGTTCTCTTTTGCACCCAAACGTGCCGAATCACTCTGAGCTACATTCAACTTGTTGAATCCGTTAAGAGTCTGAAGTGTAAAATGGCTGAAAGCTTCAGTATGACGATACTCAGACACCGTGATGCTTAGAAACTTTTCATCTGAGCCTATGGGATCATTTTGTTCCCCTCTACAATTACCTCTCTTAGTTTTCGCTTGGAAGGAAAATCAACATGTCTAAGTGAAGAGCAAGGCTGCCCAATCTTGGCAAGGCACAAGCAAAGTCTACCATGCCCATGGTCAAGGAAAATGTCAAAGATGATGCAAAGTCTGCTTGGGAAAGAAAAGCTATGTCCAAACTGTTGGAGTTAACAACCCAAGATCTTCAATCTGCAATGCCAAAGAACCTCCACAAGAGATAGAGAGAAGCAACAATGGAAGATGCTATTCCACCAAACAAGGATTGCAGTATGATACAATATGATTAATGCAATACAATACAATGCAATATACAATTACAATGCTAGAGATGCCTTGCTTATAAAGGCAAGGATGAGAGATAGGATAAGACAAGATCATGACAAGTGTCTTAATCCTATCACATGAGACAACTAACTCATAACTACCTAGGAAAGTGGAAATTCTAGATAAGACAACTAATACTTATCTAGATATGACAACTAATATCCTAAGTAAACTTAACATGTGAATTAAGTCCCTTAAGTCCCTAGTAAAGGAATAAACTAGGTACAAGACTTATTCACACCAATACCCCCCCTTAAGTGCAACTTAGGGAGGTACAAACCAATGCATAAAGAAAAGGATGGGTCCCGACAACTAGGCCAGATGAGGTACCCATGTACAAAACAAAAAACTCTCATAAGCGGAGAAAAGGAGAAAAACCCTGTGGGAGAAAACTCCTCTCCAAAAGAGAGAAAAAGCTGAAAAGGAAAAACTAATGAAGGAAGGAGGACTCCTCAAGACCCCCTAAGGACAACTTCCTTCACCCCAAGCATCGATCACAACTGAAGATAGTGAAGTGATGCCAAAGGTTTAGTGAAGATGTCTGCAGCCTACTGATCTATAGGCGAATACTTCAAGCTGAGAACACCATCCTAGATGAGCTACCTGATGAAGTGCATGTGGATCTCAATATGCTTAGTCCGCTGATGCTCCACTGGGTTGCATGAAATATGAATGGCACTCTGATTGTCACACCAAAGAGTAGTGGGCTAAGTGGAAGGGAATCCGAACTCAGTCATCAACTGACGAAGCCACAAAACCTCCTGACTAGCCAACACTGCACCTCGATACTCAGCCTCTATCAATGATAATGCAATAGAAGTTTGCTTCTTGCATGACCATGCAATCGGACCAGAACCAAGGCAAAAAACAAAGCCAGAAGTAGACTTTCGATCATTGACATCACCAGCCCAATCTGAGTCAGTGAAGCCCACAATCTGAGATGCACCTGAAGTGTAGTGAATGCCAAAATGAGTAGTGCCCTGAATGTATCTCAAGATACGCTTGGTGGCCTTCCAATGACTCTCATGAGGCTCCTGTGAGAAGCGAGAGACAAGTCCAACTGCAAAGGAAATATCAAGATGACTATGTGTCAAGTACAAAAGACTGCCAACCAACTGCCGATACAAGGTAGGATCAACTGTAGGAGTATTGCAACTGGAAGACAGTACAACACTTGACTGGAATGGAGTAGGGGCAGGCTTGCAATCAGCCATGCCAAATCTCTAAAGCAAATCAAGAGCATACTTCTGGTGGAAAATGAAGATCCCCTCAAAAGTCTGATGAATCTGAAGACTAAGGAAGTAATGCAAAAGACCAAGGTCGGTCATATCAAATCGCTCCATCAATGCTCGCTGTGTACTCTGAATCATGGAAGTAGAACTCCCTGTGAGAATCAAATCATCCACATAGAGCACAAGTATAAGTAGATCCTCTCCATGTCTCTGTGTATAAACTGTGGGATCAGAAAGGCAATGAGTATAGCCGGAAGCAAGCAAGAAACTATCCATCTTCTCATACCAAGCCCGAGGGGCTTGTTTGAGACCATACAATGAACGCCTGCTTGCAAACAAGTGAAGAGTCCTGCACAAAACCTGGTGGCTGCTCCATATAGATCTCCTCATGAAGATCCCCATGCAAGAAAGCACTCTTCACATCCATCTAATATACTGACCATCCCTGAGATGCAGCTATAGCAAGGACAAGGCGAATAGAATCCATCTTGGCAACAAGAGCAAAGGTCTCAGAATAGTCAATCCCTTCAACCTAAGAAAAACCACTTTGCAACAAGATGAGCCTTGTACTTGTCAATGGAACCATCTGCTGCATACTTGGTACGATACACCCACTTGCATCGAACCAACTTTCTTCCCTTAGGAAGAGGCACAAGATCCCAAGTATGATTCTTCATCAAAGAAGAATACTCATCATCCATAGCACTATCCCACTCTGGAATACCCGAAGCATCTGAAAACTTCTGAGGATCATCTGAAACTGCATGACTCAAAAGACTAATTCCAGAAGTCTGAGAACGAGTGCGGCGAGTGTTTGTGGGATCACCAATAAGAGGACCAGCCTCCTCAAGAGTAACTCGAGCCCATCATGGCCTAGTGGATGAGTGCGGAGGAGGTTCATCAAGACCATCATCAAAGTCTTCCTCAAGTAGCAAAGTATCATGAATTGAAGAAGACTGAGTAGGTTGTGATGAAGAAGAAGTCGAAGGAGGATCTAGCTGGGTGAAGGTCTCAAAAAACTGAACATCACGTCAGAAATGAACCTCTCGTGTGTTAGGATCAAACAATCTGTATGCTTTCACATCCTCACAATAGCCAACAAAGATGTAACGCTGACTCTTCTTCTGCATGGATTTACGCCGACCATTCAGAATGAATGCCCAAGCCTCACTACCGAATACTCTAAAGAAGGATACATTAGGCTTGCGATGAGACCAAGCCTCCTCAGGGGTCATATTTCGTACTGCCTTGTGGGGCATACGATTCTGAATATAGTTGTCACAATTGACAGCTTCGGCCCAAAAGGCGGGAGCCATGGACCTAGACTGAATCATACAATTGGCCATTTCCCTGAGAGTCCTATTCTTTCTCTCTGCCACACCATTCTGCTGAGGAGTGTAAGGAACTGTGTGTTGATGAAGAATACCATGCTCACTGCAAAAATCTTGAAATGCCTGATTGACGTACTCCCCCCATTATCTATGCGTATCTGTCGAAGAGAAAAACCTGATTGCTTCTCCACAAATGTTTTGAAGGTCTTGAAGTTGGTGAGGACTTCACTCTTGAGCTTCAGAAAATAAACCCATGTCCAGCAGGAAAAATCATCAATGAATGTTAGCACATACTTAGCCCCTGAAAAAGGAGTTGGGAATGACATAAGATCACTATGGACCAACTCAAGGGGAGTGGTTGCACGTTTAGCTTGACCCTTAGGAAAAGGATCTTGATGTTGCTTGCCAAGAACACATCCTTGACAAACACCATCTGTGCAAGTGATCTTTGGAAGACCAACCACTAAGTTATGTGCTTTCATTTGCTGAAGATATCTATAATTAAAGTGCCCAAATCTCTCATGCCAAAGCTTGCTCATTGAATCAGCATGAGCAACAAAACATGAACCTGATGAAGACTCAAATCCATCAAATTGATACAAAGGATTCTTATGATCAACTACCCCTATAGCAAAAACCTTCTCAGGATCTTGCAATTATCTAATAGTCACATTTTGTGGAGTAAACTCAACTAACTTCCCATCTCCAGAATGACAAATTTGATATATGGAAAGAAGATTCGCTGAAATATCAGGAACAAGTAGAACATCCTCAATGCACCCATCTAGCATTTGAACGGAGCCTGTCCCCAAAACTAGAATCTGTGAAGAGTTCCCAACTGCAATCTGAGAAGTAGAACTATGAACTATGGAATCAAGAAGATCACGTGAATTGGTCATGTGATGTGAAGCACCTGAATCAAGAATCCAACTATCTGAAGGTGAATGCATAGCTCGTGCTGAAAGAGCTTGCCCTTTTCCCATGGAAGAAGGCTTAGCCACTGAAATATTGTGCTTCTTCATAGCTTCCTCCAAGGCCTCTAATCTCTTAAAGCAATGAGATGCATCATGCCCAGTTTTTCCACAAAATGAACAAGGATCTCCTTTCTTTTCCTTGGACTTGGAAGAAGAATCTCCAGAGGTAGAAGAAGGAGATTGAGTGGACTTCTGATTGTTCTTTGGCTTTGGTTTGGAGGGATTCTCACTACCAGAAGATGATTCTGCTTTGGGCTTCTTCTTGTTCTTTCCTTTACCCTTGGATGATTGAGCCATTAGAGCATGATTCTTAGAATTAGGTAAGGCATCCAACTGAATTAACTTGGCCTCCTCCCTAGTAAGACGCTCACAAAACAACTCAAATGTAGGCATTTTGTAATCTTTCCCTATTGCATCCATAGTTGAATAGAAAGTAGAAGAAAATACTTGATAAGGGCCCTTTAACTTAGAAAAAATCAAGAAGATACATTCATCACTAGATACATCATGTCCACATCCTTTCAACTGTGATAAAATCATCTTGAATTGTGCAAGAAAATCCTGAATTGAAGAAAATGCATCTAGAGAGAGGGATTGAAGTTCTACTTGAAGTTGCAAGGTTCTGAAATGATTTATTTTACCATACAATTATTCAAGTTTGTCCCAAACATTCTTAGGTGTTTTGCACTCCAAAATATGAAACAACAAATTATCAGATACATGTAAGCCAATGAGCCCTTTTGCTTCATCCATTTTACATCTATGGACAAACTTTTCATAATCCCTTGTAAATTCAGGTTGTTCTGCATCTAACATTGGCCATAGACCCTTAGATTGTAACAATTGAGTCATTTTTAGCTTCCATGTATGATAATTGTGTGGAGTGAGTGGTTCAATTTTCCTTAGATCCGCCATGAACACCAAAAGAAAAGGACAATGTGGCACTTAAATTGTGCCTTTCACCCCCCTAGAATGTATTAAAACTGATTTTGCAACCCCCCCAACAAATTACAATGAACAATTTTTTGCAATTTTTACAAGTGACAAGCTCAAATCAACCATTTATAACACACAGTGATTTTTACAATTTTTAGAAAAAGGAGCTTGCAAAGCTGAAAATAGAGGTTACAAACAGATTCCTTGTGATTTTTTGATCAATTTCAAAAAAAAATTGCCAAATTTTGACTTCGTTTGCAAAAGTTACATCAAGAACAAGCAATAAATGCACTTGTACCTTCAAGCTGAAAAAACTAGAAAAAAATGTCAAAATCTGGAAAAATCACCTGCACCACTGCAAATTTCATTGAACTAGCTTTCCGACGATATCTTGTTTGCGAAAATCTGAATCCGTGGTGAAAAGTTATGCAAAAATGAAAAAAATGCCTATTTTAGGCACTATGAACACTAAACAGGGGCAAAATTTGAGCCCTCGGGGGCTGGTGGTCGGTCACCAATGTGACCAGGCGCTGGTGGGTTCAAAAAATCCGGCGATCAGTGCTGCGGTCGGTGGCGGTTACCCGTGGTGGTTGGCGGTTAGCGGGCGGTCTCGGTGAAGCTGTGGCGGTGGTGTTTAAACCGCCCGCTGGTGGTGACTGCGGCGGACTCCTGGTGGTTTGGGGGGCCGCCCGCCTGGCGGTTTCTCCAACCGCTAGGAACCCTGCGGCCAGCGGTTAGTCCACATACTTAAAGTCTGCGACTTAAACAATGCCGACAGCGCTGAAAAGCGCTTTAAATATATATTTTTTGAAATTTTTTGTTTTTTGAAATTTTTTAAAATAAAAATATGCCGACAGAAAAAAATTCGTAATATAATAATTTTTTTGAAAATTTTTTCTGACGATGTCGTACCTGCGTGGGGGGCCGTACGGCTCCTCAGCTAAAATTTTTTTGCCTTGAAGACAACTTTTGCCGAATATAGGCAAATTATATATCAAAAAAATTGGAAACGACCACTCGGATGCAATGGAAGACTTATTTTTTTCTCAAAGTGCTCCTGTAAAAAATTGTTCACCAGATCTGAGCTCCAAACCCTTCTTTGCCAAAGTTGCAAATGGTGACGAAATTGAGTGAAACAAAAGCCAGATCTGACTTTTTCGAGCCTCCTGGACGGAATGGGACAGCGTAAATACTGCCACTATAGCCAAAAGTGCTACAATCACCAGATCTCACAAAAATGCAAGCATGCAATATAGGATACAAGAAACTCAAAAATCACAATAGAAATTGATGGAAACTCTCTAATAAAGAAATGGAAGGGGCTTGCCAGATTCAAAGCTCTGATACCATGTTGGAGTTAACAACCCAAGATCTTCAATCTGCAATGCCAAAGAACCTCCACAAGAGATAGAAAGAAGAAACAATGGAAGATGCTATTCCACCAAACAAGGATTGCAGTATGATACAATACATGATCAATGCAATACAATACAATGCAATATACAATTACAATGCTAGAGATTCCTGGCTTATAAAGGCAAGGATGAGAGATAGGATAAGACAAGATCATGAAAAGTGTCTTAATCCTATCACATGAGACAACTAACTCATAACTACCTAGGAAAGTGGAAATTCTAGATAAGACAACTAATACTTATCTAGATATGACAACTAATATCCTAAGTAAACTTAACATGTGAATTAAGTCCCCTAAGTCCCTAGTAAAGGAATAAACTAGGTACAAGACTTATTCACACCAACACAAACTACTGTCAAGTCTACCCTTGGCTTGAATAATCCTTGTCCAAGACAAAGTTAAAGTTCTCCCAACTCAAAGCATACATGGAAAAGACAACATAAAGTCAGCCCAACTCAAAGCATACATGGAAAAGATAACTTAAAGTCTACCCCAAGCTGAAAATAGGAGATGGAAAACATATATTGAAGTACACATTAGGCCAAAATCAAAGGGGACATCCAACATGCTGAGATGGTGCCTTGTCATCTTCCAACCAATCAAATTGTTCCAAGCTAGCATGTCTAGGTTCAATGAACCTGACACTTCATAATGCAACAACTTTTAATTGGTGGTTTATATTTAGCAGAAGGACAAGTGTCCCCAAATGTAATTTTTGTTGGTATGTGGCGACTGATCATGCTATATTGTATAGCCCATGGTATACTGTACACCCCGGCCCCAATCCTTGTCGGGGTCTGGGGCCAGGCCGAGCCCCGGGCGGTAGCCCCAGAAAAGTGGGGGTTCAGGGGCGGTAGCCCCCAATAAAAAATTTCCTCCTACTTTTTCGCGTGATCACCGAAAAAGGGAAAAAATCAACGTAAAAGGAAAAATCCGATTTTGTAGAACCAAAAATCTGGAAGCTTCTAAGCTTGTTAAAAAGGTGTTCAGATGGGTATTACAGGATGATGAAAAACATGATTATTCGCAAGATTTTAATAGGTTTTACTGGATAATAAAAGTATTGGATGGCTGCGGTTTGGAGGATGTAGCCCTGATTAGGTGAACCACGTTAAATTCTCTGTGTTATGATTTATTCTGTGTGTGTTTTAGTTTCTCTATTTATTAATTAAATCTGCATTTAATTGTTAGATATCTGTCTTTCTAACCCTAACAAGTGGTATTAGAGTGAGGTTGTGTTTCAATTATCATTTGTAGGAAGGTCTCACAGTTGAGCGGGAGTCTCACGGTTGAGTGGGAGCAATGGAAGACGTGGGTAAGAAGGTTGAGAAGTTTAATGGGAAAAATTATCAGTTATGGAAGATGCAGATGGAGGACTATCTCTATCAGAAGGATTTATGGTGGCCATTGGAAGGAAAAACCAAGAAACCCGCAGCAATGTTAGATGAGGACTGGGAGATCTTGGATAGCAAGGCTCTTGGCAGTATTCGTTTGTTCCTAGCATAATCAGTGGCATTCAATATTACAACAGCAAAGACAACTTAAGAGTTGATGGAAACCCTGGCGAAGTTATATGAAAAGCCTTCTGCTTCGAATAAGTTATTTTTTATGAAGTGTTTATTTAATATGAAAATGGTAGAAGGTGGGTTAGTTACTGATCATTTAAATGAGTTTAATATGGTCACCATTCAATTAACTTCTGTAAAAGTAAACTTTGATGAAGAAGTTAGGGATCTTTTGATTCTATGTTCTTTGCCTGAAAGTTGGAATAGCTTGGTAATGGTTGTTAGCAATTCTGTTTCTGGTTCAAATACATTAAATTTTGATGATGTTGTTGGTGTTATTTTGAGCGAGGAAATCCGTAGGAAAAGCTCAGGTGGAACGTCCACATCAGGCAGTGTTTTGAATGCAGAAAGCAGGGGTAGAGCAAAGGAGAGAGGAAACAATTCTAGAAATTGTGGGAAGTCACATGGAAAATCAAAGGACAAAAAGTCCCAATCTAGAGACAAGAGGGACTGCTGGTACTGTGGTAAGCTAGGTCATTTAAAGAAAGATTGTTGGTCTCAAGAAAATAAAGAAGGAGACAAAAATGAAGGAAGTAAAGAGGCAAATGTGGTAAGTAATAAATCTGATGAGGATGTTTTCATTCTTTCCCTTGATAATGTTGATGATTCTTGGGTGTTAGATTCAGGGGCTTCATTTCATGCTACCCCACATAGAAGTTATTTTCTTGATTATGTCCAAGGGGATTTTGGGCTGGTTTATTTAGGAGATAACAAACCCTGTCAGATTGTTGGAAAGGGAAGAATCAAGATTAAGTTGTAGAATGGGAATCATTGGCTGCTACGTGAGGTAAGACATGTTCCAAAGTTAAGCGAAATTTAATTTCAAGAGGGCAACTAGATGATGAAGGTTGTGTTGTTACTTTTAGTGATAAAACCGGAGGGTCACAAAGGGTGCCTTAGTGGTAGCAAAAGGTGTGAAAGTAGGCACCTTATATCTTTGTATATATCATACTTTAATTGTTACGAAAAAGGTCAATGTTCAGGAATAGTTGCCGCAGTTCATGTAGAAGATCATATAGTTGCTGTGGACTTTGAATCAGCACTGTGGCACAATAGATTTGGGCATATGAGTGCAAAAGGTATGAAAGTACTTCACTCAAATAATGTTTTACCAGGTCTAAAATGTGTTAATATGGATTTTGTGAAAGTTGTGTGTATGGAAAACAAAAGAGTTAGTTTTCTCAAGGATGGGAAGCAAAAGAAAGATGAGAAATTGGAGCTTGTGCATATGGATATATGGAGACAAGCTCGGTATCTTCTCTCGTGGCTCTCTCAGTATTATGTTACATTCATTGATGATGCAACAAGGAAGGTATGGATTTATTTCCTTAGGCATAAATCTGATGTATTTGAAACTTTTAAAAATGGAGAAGCTTGGTTAAGAATGAGACGGGTAAAAGGTTAAAATGTCTCAAATCTGATAATGGTGGTGAGTATTGCAGTAAAGAGTTTGAAGATTATTGTTCCTCTAATGGTATTCGTAGGCAGAAAATGGTTCCAAGGACTCCACAGGAAAATGGAGTGGCTGAGTGCATGAATAGAACAATAATGGAGCATGCATGAACTATGAAATTACATGCTGGGCTGCCTTTAAAAATGTGGGCAGAGACTATAAACACTGCTATTTATTTAATTAATAGAGGTCCCTCTAATCCTTTGGGTTATGGTATTCCAAAGGAAGCATGGAAAGGTAAGAAGGTGAATTATTCTTTTCTCAAAACCTTCGGTTGTGAAGCATTTACACATGTAGATTCTGAAAATAGAACGAAGCTTGATGCAAAATCAAAGAAATGTGTATTTGTTGGATATGGCATTGATGAATTTGGTTATAGGCTTTGAAATTTTGAAAATCTAAAAATTGTGAGAAGAAAAGATGTCATATTAAATGAGAAGGTGTTGTACAAAGATTTGTTGCTGCAGCATGAGAAGAAAGAAAATGATTATGCAGTTTTGGATGATATTCCAAACAATGATGTTTCAGTGGTTCCTCATGCTAGGCAACAATAACAACAACAAATACCACAAACTCCTGTTAGACGATCTTCAAGGATAAGTAGACCTCAAGAAAGATTTTCTCCCTCTTTGTATACTATTTTGTTAACTAATGCTGGTGAACCAGAATATTATGATGAAGCTATGCAGGTGGATACCAAGGTTCAGTGGGAGCATGGAATGGAAGAGGAAATGGACTCCTTGTTGAAAAACTAGACTTGGGAATTATGCAAGTTGCCTGCAGGTAAAAAGGCTTTACCAAACAAATGGATTTATAGGCTGAAAGAGGAGGATGGAGGTAAGAAGAGATTTAAAGCCAGATTAGTTGTAAAGGGATTTGAACAGAAAAAGGGTATTGATTTTGATGATATTTTTTCTCTTGTTGTTAAAATGACTTCTATTCATATTGTTTTAAGTATTGTGGCTGCTGAAGATTTGCATTTAGAACAGCTTGATGTTAAAACGGCCTTACTCCATGGTGATTTGGAAGAGGAAATATATATGGACCAACCACAAGGATTTGAGGTCAAAGGTAAGGAGAAACTAGTGTGTAGATTGAAGAAAAGTTTATATGGCTTGAAGCAAGCACCTCGGCAATGGTACTTAAAATTTGATAGTTTTATGGCTGAGAAAGGCTATAGTCGGTGTAATTCTTACCATTGTGTTTATTTTAAGAGGTTGGATAATGATAGCTACATTATTTTATGTTTATATGTTGATGACATGCTTGTAGCTGGGTCTAACATGGATCATATAAGTGAGTTAAAACAACAGTTAGCAAATTCTTTTGCTATGAAGGATTTGGGGCCAGCAAAACAAATCCTTGGTATGAAAATTTGTAGAGATAGGAAAAATAGAAAATTGTTTTTATCTTAGGCTAATTATGTTGAAAAGGTGTTGCAGAGATTTCATATGGAGAATGCAAAAGCTGTCAGCACACCTTTGCCCAGTCATGTTAAGTTGACTAAGGATATGTGTCCAAAGACACAAGAAGAGGAAGAAAAAATGTCCACGTTACCATATGCTTCAGCTGTAGGTAGTTTAATGTAATGGTATGCACGAGACCAGATATTGCACATGCTATAGGAGTTGTTAGTAGGTATTTGAGTCATCCTGGAGTTGAGCATTGGAATGCAGTAAAATGGATTCTCAGGTATTTGAGAGGTACATCCAATAATTATCTATGTTTTAGGGGCTCTAATACTGATTTAAAAGGCTATGTTGACTCAGATTTGACAAGGGATATAGATACCAAGTGGAGTACCACAGGTTATGTATTTACTATTGGTGGGACAGCAGTGAGTTAGATTTCTCGATTGTAGAAGGTGGTTGCTTTATCCACCATAGAGGCAGAGTATGTTGTTGTAACAGAGGCGACAAAGGAGATTATATGGCTACAATTTTTCATGGATGAGTTGGAAAAACAACAGGCTGGAAATTACTTGTTTACAGATAGCCAGAGTGCTATACATCTTGCAAAGAATTTTTCCTTGCATTCTAAAACAAAACACATATAGTTGAGATATCATTTCATTCACGGTGTTGGAGGATGGATAGGTTAAGTTGGACAAGATACATACAGATGTCAATCTAGTGGATATGTTTACAAAGGCGGTGACAAGGGAGAAGCTGAGCTCCTCTTCAGCTTCAGTTGGCCTTCAAGGTTGAATTCAAGTATAACAAAGCAGCAGGATCCAAGGTACTTATTTCGAGTGGGAGCTGTAATTGCAGTAGTGTCGTCCAGGATCAGTCTCCATGTGGGAGATTGTGTTGGTGTGGAGCCTGATCAGTCTCCAAGTGGGAGATTGTTGGTATGTGGAGACTGATCATGCTATATTGTATAGTCCATGGTATACTTTACACCCCAAAAATCTGGAAGCTTCTAAGCTTGTTAAAAAGGTGTTCAGATGGGTATTATAGGATGATGAAAAATGTGATTATTCGCAAGATTGTAATAGGTTTTACTAGATAATAAAAGTGTTGGATGGCTGCGGTTTGGTGGATGTAGCCCGGATTGGGTGAACCACGTTAAATTCTCCATGTTATGATTTATTTTGTGTGTGTTTTAATTTCTCTGTTTATTAATTAAATCTGCATTTAATTGTTAGATATATGTCTTTCTAACCCTAACAATTTTCTCATTGGTTGAGAGGTAGTTAGTTGTGACAAACCTTAATTAGGGTTTTATTTTGTAATCTCGGTCGTTGATTCAAAATCAATCTTGTCCATTGAATTGTATTCGAGGAGCCTATAAATTGAACTCACCCCTCATTTGTAAAACATGGGAGCATCCATCGCATACTACCAGTTCACTACCTTGTCTATGTTTTCGATTACCAAGCCTCCTGATATGGTACTGAATGGTCATGGATGGAATTGTGGTTAAGATAGGAGAGTTTGAGTTTTTTATTGTTTCAATAAGGTCTACTTAGACCATTTTCATGTTTCAATAAGGTTTACTTAGACCATTCTCATGTTAAAAGTTGTCAAGATGGTCAAATGTTGTCAAGGTAAGTAGAATAGGAAGTCATTTAAGAGGGTCTAGGGGATTAGGAATTAATAAAGAGTCAGAAGGAGGAAAATGTCAAATTTGTAAGTTGCATATAAATGCAGCAAATTTGAAAACCAACAACTACCTCCTTTGAAACTTTGTTACTTGGTAGTTATAGACATTGGGAGAAGTTGGATTTGAATGTAATCATTATAAAAGCCTCAAAAATGGCTCGTGCGGGGTTGTTGAAGGCAGTTTGAAGATTGTACACATTTTTTTTTCATGAAATACAATGTTCTCAACAACTTTTTTCCTATTTTTCTAAACTTTGAAGGCTTGGTACGGACCTGTACAGCCTTCTTTTTCTCTAAAAATTCTTATATGTTTTAGGTATGTGTGTTGGCTCTCTAATGCTTCATATTTGAGGTCTTAATCATGCAAATTGAGGGAGAAATCTTTATTTTTCTGGGACTGCTCATTTACCCTGTTTTGGGGGTTTAGAAAGGGAACAAAATGGGTTTCTAAGCATTCCACCCACTGTATAGTCTTGTAACTTAGTGGATAGGCTTAGATAGGTGAAATAAGCATGTATGCATCTCTTTTTGTGTGGCAAAGGCATATTTCTTGATTTCTGTGAGTCCCTAGGGTTGTTTCCTTTGGAAAATGCATGAATTTAATGGGTATAGACCTGAACCTGATGATGGGGTGTTAGGACAAGTTATCTTATGAACTTTTAAGCTTGTGGGGGTGAATTCAGGGGTGTTTGACTAGGTGGAAAGTTTGGGAAGGGCCTCAAAGTGACTTTTTCAATAAACCCTCATCAAAAGTGCACAAAACAAGGGTTTTTGGGCTTGGTGTGGAGGTGGCCGTACAAATGAAATCTAATGGGGGATTTTGGGGTTTGATAACCTTCCAATTGCTTCCCTAAAATATCAGAGTGTTTTCACAAGTTTAAGAAGGGGGTCCTTTGTAAAATTGACCTATTTCGAGGCCTAAAATGGTGAGAAAGTCAGTTTTCTCAAATTAGCTCCAAAGGAGTCATATGGGGGGCTGATATATGTTTTGTAACTCTGTAATGGGTGTCTAAATCATCCTTCTTCTTTTTCAAGTTTTTTTGGAAGTTGTGGAGTTAAGTGCCTAAAAATAGGTTTGCACTGCTACTAGGTTTACAAGGGTGAAAGTGGGAAATCCTACCTCTAATTGATTTCAAAATTTGGGAGTTGTTTGGATTGGTCCAATAGATATTTTTAATCTTGTTAGATGCCTCTTGAAGGCAAGTTGACACTTTGAGTGGGTTTGGGTCTCTTGTCTCTGCATCACTTGTCTATGTTATTGCTTCTTATTATGCTTTGATAATTTTTTTCCAAGCATCCATAGCTTGTTTGCAAGAACCTATTTTAGGCTTTTAGCCATAGCAGCAAGGTAGTGAATTCTTTTATAAAATGCTTTGGTAAACATGTACAAAAAATGTGGTAGCATAGACAAGGTAATGAATTGTTTGAAAAAATGCCTCAAAGAAGCATTGTCTAATGGTAATGGAATGGCATGAAAATCCATAGCAATTTTAATGTCATGTAATTCCATCACCATGAGACCACATTTCTTTCAGGCATTTTTTCAAGCAATTCATTGCCTTGTCTATAGTATTGCTTGCTATTATGCTTTTGATAGATTTTTTCCAAGCATCCATAGCTTGTTCGAAAGCACTTGTTTTATGTTTTTAGCCATAGCAACAAGGAAATGAACTATTTGACAAAATACTTTGGTAGACATGTATGAAAATTGTGGTAACATAGACAAGGCAGTGAACTATTTGATAAAATACATCAAAGAAATCTGGCCTCATAGAATTCCATGATAACAAAATGCAATTGGAAGTTGCTCCTACTTATTAGTTTTGCAATGTGAAGTAATTGCATAACTACTTAGGTTGACTTTGTAAAAACTATATTGTAATTGAAATTGTGATCTATCAACATCTAGTTATTAGTTATACAGCGTGAAGTAATGCTTTGACTTTGAAAGATGTACAATAAAATGTAATCAACAATATGAATATAAACCACAAAAAAATGTTTTTTACAATTCATTAGTTAAAATATTTATTTTATTTGCTCTCTATATCTCTATATACTATGGAAATACCTTTCAATTTCAAAATTCTCTTGTTCTACAATTTTTTACCTTTTTTTAAATATGATTTTTTCCTAACTTTTAAAAAAAATCTTATACTTTTGGTTTGTCAAAAATTTCCCCAAAATATTTTTGTTGTTATGCATTTGAAGCATGAATCACACATGTGAATACACACACTCTACGTGAAGTATACATGTGAATAAGTGAAGCATACATGCAAATAAGTGAGGCACAAGTAATTGAAGCATTCCAAAGGATACAAACCACTAGGAATGGAGCTTTTTTACACAATACGCTTTAGGTGGAGCTTATTGAGAAATTGATAGTAATTAATTAAGCATTAGATGTAAACAAAATCCATGCCTACAACATTCAAGCATACGATTTACACAATACACATGATAACATCATTCAAGAATGGCAGCAACAAAATAAGATTTTTTTAATCAAAAAGTTGTAAGGTATATAATGATATATATTGATAAAAGTATATAGAATATATCCAAAATATCCATACAGGCTTAGTACAAAGGATCCATATTATGGACATAAAATGCCACGTATATATCTCTTGTACAAAAAATATGATCCAAAATTCAACATAGGCATACAACAAGCGACCCTAATACAGTCATTTCCCTCTAGGGGAAGGAAATAGATCTTGTGCTACCATTGGAATTCGGCTGGATGGAGTGATTGTTGGTTCTCTAGTCTTTCGAACACACTCGCTAGTCCTCCTCTCTTCACTCTGGAACTTCAACTGATACCATAAAATGTAAAGATGTTAATACACAAAAATTGAATTGTGGAATGATATATAACAAAATACAATCACTTACCACATACAGATAGTCATCATTCACATTTACATGGTTACCATGTCCACGATCTGGAGTGACAACCACCTATAGCAACCACCATGATATAAATTAAGCTTCACAAAATTATCATGAAAATTTTCTATAATAGACCATAAAAGAGCAAATATAATGTCAAATCAACTAATTTGTTGCATACCTCTCTCAATGGATCATAACTGGCTATTGCTGCAGAAAATTCGTGGTCCATTGTGCCACCAACATCACCAGGGTTGTTTGATGTCAACATCTGCAAATCGTAAATGAAAGTGTAAATAGTAGGGTGAATTATTAAATGTTAATGGGATGGGATTAGGAAGGAATAAAGGAACAAAAAGTGAATTAGGAGAAGATAATGTGACACGATCAAGGAATACAAATGCAACGTTTGTGTTTCTCATCAATTTTTTAGATTTGTATATGCAAAATTATGAAAACTAGCTAACATTGTTTTACAACACCATTATTGAATAAAGGCTACCTAAGTGTAATTTCCTTGAGGAAATGAATTGGGAGGTGTGGAGGTTGAAGGTTCACTAGGAAACTGTTTGAAACCCAAAGTGCATGTTATGAGAGAAACATTCAAATATAAAATTCAACTGTTCAAATGCAATAATAATAACTTTAATACTAGTTGCATACCTATGGACTCAATGTAGAGAACGAATAAGGGTCTATAGAAATGGGGCATGTCTCATGAACACTCCAACCCTAAAATTTCATCAAATCAAAATTATACTAATTTACTTATTCTTAAATTTTAAAATATAATTTAATAAACATTAAATGAACTTACTGAATTTTACCTGATTGTCAATTTTGAATGTATCATTCAAAAAATCATCTGTGAAAGCCATCGCCTTTGCAACTGATGTAGGCTGTGTAGCTACATCCCAAGCACTCTGATAATCGTATGTGCAAACTGCACCATAAGCGCCACAATGGTGGGGTGGAGCTCAGAGCCTACACGTCTCCTCCAAACCAAGCTCTACTAGAGACCTCACACACTATAAAATGGTATGGGTGAGTGAGCCAATTGACTCTAGCGTGTCCACCTGTACACTATCCTTAACAATTGAAGGAATAATGACATGGGTCTGACCAAGGGTCTCGATGCCAATTGTGGATTATGTCATGCAACAGGTCTATCATGTGTGGAGCCCCCACCTCTACACTGAAAGTCTAAGATGTCAAAATAATTTGGCATCTTGAGGATAAACTCACAATAGAGTTTCCTCAAAAATTATTGTGGTACCTCATGGTTATTGCATGGAGGTTGGTCAAATACCATCCAGCACCAGTCCCAAAATTTATTTTTAATTAACTCATGGTGGCACCAATGGATGGGGAACCTCCTGCATGTATGAGACAAAGGTGCGTTGGTTTTCGAGTCTATAAATAAGGCACACAAATCGGCTTTCCTAATTTTTTGTTTTTTAACATCTGCATATGACAAACCTCTAGCATAATATTGTCTCATCTCATGCCTCTTATTTGACAAAAAAATTATTTTCTTGCTCATTTCTCCTGCATGAGATACAATTGACTTCAATGATTCAACAATCCCTCTCCTATAAGGGTGGGTTTTAGAATGCTTTGTTAATCTTCCAATTAATTGTTCAATGTCTCTTTTATTGTTTTCAATTTGATTTATAATATTGTCTTGTGTTCCTTAAGGATGCCTATGAATTGATGGAGGGGTTTCAAGTTGTTCTTGAATAAGAGGCTCTTCCTAAGGGGGTGACTAAGAATTCTCAATGTTTCGAAGTGGAGATTCATTCCCTAATAATTAGAATTAAATTTTATTATAAAAACCTATTTCAATCTACGTTCTAAATCAAATTCGAAATAAATTGAATAAAATACATACCTCTCCACAATCTTCGACATCTCTAATGTGTTGGCGGCATCCTCGTGAAAGATAGAAAGAGCAGGTAGCGATGCAAATAATGGATGATATTTGGCAAGCGCAATTTGCAGACCTCCAATCCTCCAAGCCAAGCCGCGGGTCAAAGACAAATGAGGGTTTCAAATACATTTTGTGATTTTATTTTTCTTTTCCATTTGGCGAATGTCAAATGGCGAAGAAATTGGCCTTTTTTTGTGAATTTTTACAATTTAACACCTAAATTGTGTCACAGATTGGTGCACTTACCCATGTGTTAACATAAACTATAAAGAGATATATTGTAATAACATGAGAATGTTAACAAAAACTATAATGGACTTGCATATATTTTTAGAAAGTGAAAACTATTAAATAACTATTAGGTAAATAAAATAAATATTAATAAATACAAATAGAATAATTCTTAAATATTTCCAAAATAAAATAAAAATAACTCTTAAAAAATAAAATAAATTTTAAATAAACTTGTTTCAATAAATACAAATAAAAGAATTTTGAAATAATTATAATTAAAATAACACTAGTATAGATATGTTACATACAACTATCCAAAAAATGTTAAGAAATATTAATTTAAATCTTTTTACTTATTTCATTTTAATTTAAAATTTTGTTTTTTACCAAGTACAAATAAATTTATTATTTTTACATTTAAAAAATAATTTGTTTATGTGCTATAAGTAAATAAAATAAATTATCTTTGAAGTAAATGTAAATGTGAAATACAATAAAAGAATGCATATAATCTAATTTTAAAGCAAATTAATTCTTAAATAAATACTAGTAGTCGCATGCATAGGCATGCAATGATCAACATATATGGGTCTACCGCGAAAGGCAGCTCAATGGAGGGAAAACATAAAGCTTGTTTTTTGTAGTGCAAAGTGAATTTGAAAGGCATAATTAGATGGGTAGATTAATTAAAGCAAAGCTATGTGTGCAGTAAAAGATATGAATATGGATTATGTAGAAATTGTTTTACATTTCTACTTTCCCCATGTTATAGTGCACTTCTTTATTGTTATGTGACGAGCAATGCACCAAAGATTAAAAAGCGTTTGTGTATATCAGGAGATTGATTTCTGTGTTTCCATATCAATTATTTTTAGTTGGAAGTTGATTGTGGGAATGTAGAATAAAACTGTAGGTCGTCTTCATTATTTATAATGTATCCATTACTTGCAATCTCAATTAATTAATTATCAATGATTTTAATAAGTAATAGAAGGAGAATTATTTTTGAATAGAATTTTTCATAATAAATCACATTTTTTTAATTGAATACAATTTAAATTTGTAAATTACTAGTTTTGTTAATAATAATATTTTTTGTCCAAAATTTAAGGTATTGGGGGTGAATATTTTGGCGTAGGAGTTAATCAAGATCATAAAACAATCTTTGGGAATCTCCATAGTAGTCGATACCTACAACATAATATTCAAGAAGGTGATGATCACTGCACTAAAATTCACACTTTGTATACACATAAGTTGTATATGGTTTGGTCTTTGTAGTGAAAGTTTTGAATAGGACTGTAGCTATGAGTTTTAACTTTCTGACACAATCGTTGTAATGGAGTAACTAGTTAATGTTCTGCAGTTCATTATGTTTTTGCATATTCACCACCCTAAACTACACATATATACAAATAATAAAAGCATGCATGCACACACATATAAGCAGCCCCAAAGATAGAGAGATACATATTGGGCTATATGCATTTGTATTTATTATTTTTATTCTTGTTGATGTATCCCCTATTGTTTGCATAGCATTAAAAGTGAATTTCTATTCTTCTTCTTGTATATTTAAAAAAATGTTTTACAAATGAATATAATTAAACAATTTTAATTTTTTGGCAAACAAATTATAATATTTACATTGAAGTTTTGAAGAAATGTACAAAATCCTGTTCATGGCTCAGTTGACAAAAATCTCGTCGGAAACTTCAAACAAATAACAAACACTCTGCATATCTATATATTTTCAATTTCTCCATCCATACAAAACCATAACAACAAACATCCATGGAAAATGACTTACAAATTTTGGAGATTGATTTTTGCATTTCCATGTGAATTATTTTTAGTTGGAAGTTGATTGCAGAAATGTAAAATAAAACTGTAGGTCGTCTTCATTATTTACAATGTATCAATTACTTCCAATCTCAATTAATTAATTATCAATTATTTTAATAATATTAGGAGAATGATTTTTGAATAAACTTTTTCTTAATAAATCACATTTTTTCAATTGAATACAATTTAAATTTGTAAATTATTAGTTTTGTTAATAATAATAATTTTTGTCCAAAATTTAAGGTATTATATATTTTATGTTAATAACTTGTGTATATTTGATGCTTTTGTATAGGTAAATCAATCCTTTGATTGATTAAAATGGGAAATGTTTTTTGTGTTCCTGTACATCATGTGCTATAGTCCTAAGATCAAATTAACAAGTATGATTTTGAAAAAGTGATTCCCTTGGTATAGTTATTTCTTCTATTAGTAAGATTGAATAAAAAAGTATTCTTTTAAAAAGTTACTTTTTTATTTGAATATTAGTCATAATGGTCATCACAAATGGGTTTTGCAAAAATTAAAGATGTTATAAGTAGTATGAACTTTGTAATTTTGGGACTGGAATGACACACATACTTTGTAAAGGTATTTTAATTGAATTAGAAGGTACACATTGTTTGGAGGGAACATCAGAAATATGTGACTAAATTTAAACAACGATTTGTGTAGACATGTATATATGTAAGAACAAATGTATGGCGTTAAATGTAGAATGACAAAACCTGCACTTGTTTTCCTTCCTACCATATTGGCATAATGAGGGCGCATGACCTATATCCAAAGCCCCAAGCAAGAGAAGAATGAAACATGCATGGGAGATACAGTGGACATTTAGCATACATTATTATTTTAATTGAATTAGAAGGAATGCCTTGATTTGAGGCAATATGGAAAACATAATAGTAAATCTATACAAGAATTTGTGTATATATATATGTGTGTGTATCTAACAACAAATGAATGATGTGAAATGGGAAACCAGAAAACCCGTGCTCATTTTCCACCCTGCCATATTGGCATCATGGAGCTGCATGGACTCTAGCCAAACCCCTGAGCAAGAGAAGGATGAAACGCCCACAGGAGATGTTGTGGAGTTTCATCATACATTGTACAATAGGAATCTTGGCCAAAATCTATTGTTTTCATATATAATATCTGATATTGTTGTCTTCTCTTTGGTGTGACAACTTGAAAGAAAAAACATAACTTGGTTTTCAAATCCCTTTCCATGCTTAAACCTAGTTACTACAAACAAAATGCAAAGATATGTTAGTGGAGAACCAACATAAATAAAAAAGGAAGGATAAAGAGCAAGTATACAAGTAAAATTAATATATACAATGTGATTCTAAAAATAGTGAATAATTTTTGCAATTACTTAACCAAAGTTGTCTATTGACAATGAGAAAGTATCATACTTACATACACTGTTGATTTTGTGCAACAAGGATGAGTTGCATTGAACTGAGCCGTAAGAGCATAAAATAATTTGAAATAGAGAGTGTACAATACACTAATTTTCTTGAATGCATATTTATATTTCTGTAGGAATCTAAACAAAATAATATGCATATTAAATAAAAGAGGCTAACAATTGTCTTCTATTAACATGTTTCATGATATTCTTTTGCCCTCATCTGTTTAACTATCAATAAGATTTCATGATATTGTTTTCCACTCATCTATTTGAAGCTACTTGTAATAGAGTATTGTATTGTTATTCTAACAAGGATTGTTATTTAATCTTTAAAAGTATGTAATCTTTAACGTGCTTAATTTGTTTGGATGGAATATTTTATCATTTAGATATATTTTTGTATATATAGATAAATATATACATGTGTACATATGGATATATATATATCTTCTTATTTGTGTTTTTGAAAATGTCTAGACAAAGGAAAAATTCAACCTGCCCGAGTAACAAAAGTAGGTAAGGTCCATGGATAATCTCAAGGACTCTTACCATATATCACATGATAACAAAAAATAAAGAAATTGTAAAACAACTATTAGGAAAACACTTAGGAATCACAAGTGATAGATGGTGGAAAACCCACATTCAACTGTTTGATAGAAGATAAGCTATCTAACTGAAGCAAACAATGAAAAATGTGGTGCATAGTATAAAGTGTGTGTTTAGCTCCTTTATCTATTGAAAATGGATCTTTTGACAATGCAATGTAATCAAAATACTTTCTTGCACATTTCGCAACATATCAATGTCAAAACCCTCCAACCTACTACCGAAAGCAAGAATAAGAAAAGAATGAGAAGCATGAACAATAAATTAATCATTTGTGCGAAATACCCATGTGAAACATATTTAAATATACATGTAAGCATATATATACATGTAGACATATATATATTTGTAAACATGTATACACATACATACATACATACATATATATATATATATATATATATATATATATATATATATATATATATATATTCATGTATGCATATGCATACATATATACACACACATATATATATGTGTGTGTGTGTGTATGTATATATATTAAATATATATATACACACATGTATAGAGACGTGTATATATAAAAATTTAGTTTCATGACTGTTATGTGTTATTTTTTCTAGGATCTCTTTGTATATGTTTAATTTATTTGATAGAAATTCCCAACAAGATTTTTGTCAACCCAACTACGAATAAGACTTGCCATCTAACAGCTCTACAACAATTTTTCTATTTTTCTATAATGTTTAGTCTGAGGGAATGTAGCTTGAATGTTCAATTAAGCCTATGACATTATGTGTACATATACATATACATATATAAATACATATATATATACATATATGTATATCTACATATATACATATATGTATATGTATATATATATATATGTATATATATATGTATATATATATATATTTATATAAATATATATATATATGTATATATATATGCATATGTATATATCTATATATATGCAAATATATATATACACAAATGTATACACACGTCTATATGTACGAAAATAGTTTGGTTGTTGTTAAGTGTTATCCTTTCTAATATCTCTTGCTATTTGTTCAATTTATTTGTTTCAAGTTTCCGATGGGATTTTCATCAGCCCAAGTGTGAATAGGACTTTCTATGCAATATCTTTCTTACAATTTCTCTATTTGTCCTTGTCTGCATGTATCTTTGGCATTGCAACCATTCCCATAGGAGCAATTATATTTATCTGTGTGTATGGTTTACAGTTGTATGAAACGATTAACATATTGGAGATAAAATTACTTTGGTGGCTGTTTAGTGTTATTGTAATAGCTCTTTTACAATTTTTGTATTTGTGTATTGTATAATGAAACAATCTCTCCAAAATGTGTTTGGTAGCTTTTAAGTATTATTGTAATAATTATTTGATCTATTCAATTTTATATCTCTAGCTGACACGCTATCTGTTTGAAATTTCTATTTGTTAAAAGGAGAGTATTATTTGAAGAATAAAAACTTACTCAATATATTCGCTTGCATTTTTTGGAGCACATATTCATAATGCCAGAATGGCTATTCCAACAATGCAACATAATCAAAATATTTTCTTGCAATTTTTGAGTATACATTATGACTACATGTATATATAGATATATACATACAGATGTGTGTGTGTGTGTGTATGTATGTATAGAGAATGTCGCAGACTTAATTGCATATTGAAGTTACATTCCCTGCAACTAAATATTATAAACAAATAAAGGGATTGTAACATACCTATTGCAGGACAAGGCCTATCTTGCATTTGTTGTCGATGAGGATGTGGCCAGTCGATGGGGAGGTCACCGTGGAGAAATACTAGTTAAATCTTCTTTAATTTTTTTAAAAAATATGGTTAGGGTTAGTAATTTTTCATTATTGAGTGTTACTCTAATACCTCTTTTAGAATTTCTCTATTTTTCTATAATATTTAGGGCTAGGTGATGTAGGTCAAATTTTTAATTAACTGTGTGGGGTCATACTTTTTGTGCATAGATTATTGCCATGTATTAGGTTTAGGAGCTCTATTTAATGTCACTTTGGGGAAGTTCCAGTAAAATATTCTTTCTATCATCAAAAAATATAGTTGGGGTTAGTAATTTTTGTCGCCCTTGTTTTATGTTTATAGTTATGGTTGTGCATCTTTGGGTTTATACCTGTCACCATAGGAGCAATTGTAGTTAAATGTTCTTTATTTTGATGTTGGCCTATTGTTTTGGTTATGTGTGTGTATCTTTGGTGTTACAGCCATTACCATAGGAGAGATTGTAGTTATTTTTGTGTAGGTTTCAGGGTTGTATGCTATAGATAGATAGAGAAATTGCAACAGAGCCATCGCAGGACAAGCCCTATTTTGGATTTTCCATTGATGAGGATGTAGCCAGCTAGAGGGGAGTTCATTGGATTTTGTTGTGGCGACATGGAGCTTCGTGAATATGTTGGTTGGCAGTGATGGAGAGTTCTTTAAAAAAATTCCTATTTCTCTATAATACTTATTTCCAAATAATGGAGCTTAAATCTAGAATATATATGTATATATGTAACCATTTAGCCATCCTTTGGTTTATTTCTTTTATGTATATATATATATATATATATATATATATATGTATATGTATATCTATACAAGATTCCACAAACTTAATCCACTAGGTTTTTTTGTGGCAACGTGGACCTTGGTAATTACATGGGTTGGTGCTGATGGAGAATGGTGTCCTCGATATGGGGAAGGTGAATGGTAAGTGTTTGTTGGTGCGAGGACCAATGGATCCTTTCATTGCATGATATCGGCAGGCGAAGTAAGTTAAAATTTTAAATTTCTCCATGCTCATACAACTATCTTTTCAGCTTTCCAGATGAAGAATATAAAGCTCGTTCTTTATGATAATACCTACTTTCTTTAGCTCATGACAATAATTATATGATGTGATTCCAAATCCTTTTATGTAAAAAGACCTTGCTGATTTTATACATATACCTGTATATATGTATAATGTGTGAAATGTAACAGAGCTATTACTAAAACATACATACACATATATATATGCATATATACATATCTATACACATGTATATATATATATATAATGTGTATACATACATACATGTATATATATACATAAATACATGTATGCATGTTTTACTAAGAGGTGTTACAATTTCCCTATTTCTCTATAATACTCAATGTTAGATAATGTAGCTTCTCTTATACAATTACTCTCTTCAATTTCAGTAGATTTAAAACCACGCAGGCACCAAATTAAAATCAAAAGCATAGGAGTTCAATGAATGTGG
This sequence comes from Sequoia sempervirens, assembly GCA_007258455.2. Lineage (NCBI taxonomy): Eukaryota > Viridiplantae > Streptophyta > Pinopsida > Cupressales > Cupressaceae > Sequoia > Sequoia sempervirens. Next base: position 578,758,608 of record VDFB02193867.1, on the reverse strand, counting down.
AAAAGTACAGATGGAAACACAGGAATATATTACATTCATATTTGCAAAAGGGGAGTCTTAGATAGGATGTACCTGCATACCTTGTGGGTGCAATTGGGTGTAGTATGAACAAAAGAAGAAGAGGCATGCTTTCCACCCTACTGTACTAGGTGATGCAACGTCCTTGCTTCTCATAGAATCCCTGACCCAAAGTATACTTTGCGGATGATAAATCTTAAGCATTCTGCATTGTCGAAATATCAAAGCATTAACCTTAGAATTTTCTTTAGTTGAAATCACTGCTATACATTTTTTAAAAACTATGTATAGTTGTATGATTTATGACAAAGGGTTGGACACATAGTTGTAAAATAAGAGATGACACTGGTCATATTAAAATTAAGAACATGGAGTCTAACTGAATGTGTAAATATATATATGGAAAGATAGAAATAAATTACGTGGATATTTGCAACAAAAAAAGTGCTAGATAGGAGCTACGCATACCATGTAGCTGCAAATAGACATAGTCTAAACATAAAGAAAGAAGGCATGCTCTCCACCCTGTAGTATTGGGCCATGCAGCCTCATGGGTTGTCACAAAACGCTCATGGAAGAACATAGATTTCCCACCCACAAAACCAAAACACAATCAAATATCCAAAAATAAGAATTCCAAAGCATTATAGATTGTGGAAATCTGATAGCATTAACCTCATAATTTTCTTTAGTTGGAATCAGTGCTATACATTTTAAAAAATATATGTAGTTATATCATTTACTAAAAATAATTTGACATGTACTCATGAAATAAGGGATGCAATAAAGGACATTTAGGCTTACCTTCTATATAAATAGAATGTAGTTGGAGCTTTTACACCATTGAAAAAATGCGATGACAAACCTATCTAGTATTGTGGACATGTGTAGTTACAACTGACAATGTTTACAATCTAAAATGGTTTGAATCATGGTGCATATAGTTAGTGACAAGAATTTTTTTGTAAAAGATTAGAAAAACACTTAGGAACCACATGAAATGAGAGAATACCAAAACCAAACATTAAATAGAGCTTTGAAGCAGGAGGAAAGAATATCATAGAACATAATCACACAACACAAGCAATCTATGTCTTATAATGGACTATTTTTTTAGCATACAAGTTTTAAAAGATTGATATGTTTCTAAAGAGGCACAGAGGCGCCTATAGATAATTTTCATCATAAATTTTAATACTTGTTATACAATTCTCTATTTGTGTTCAATATTTTCCAGCCAAGGATGTAGCTTGAATCTTGTATCAATATGTTTCAGATTTTGTTCTCTATGTATAAGTTTTAAGAAATGCACAAGGTCTTTTTTACATGAAAAGATTTAGAATCATACCATATAATTATTACCAGAAGCCAAAGAAAGTACGTATTATCATAAAGAACCAACTTAATATAGTTGATTTAGCAATCTAAAAAGATAGGTCTAAGAGTGTGGAAAAATGTAGTCCACAAAATAGAATATGTTGTGTATTTGTGGCAACCAATGTATGATGGTGATAGGAAAAATCACAAAACCCATGCTCATTCTCCTCCCTACCATATTGACATCGTGAAGCCTCATGGGCTGTAGCCAAACCCCCAAGCAAAAAAAGTATGGTAGGTCCATAAAAAATTTAATGGAGCCATAACATATATCAAACAATAAGGAAGAACGGGAAATTTTTCTATTTGCATATATAATTTCTTATATTGTACTATATTTCTAATGCAAGTTCTTGTACACGATGAATAAGTTGATAAAGAGATCATTCCTAAACATAATTATCATCATAAGCTTAAAATCTTCTCTTAGTCTAAACCTATTTTCCATGTCTCAAGTTCTAGCATTTTCATATGGTCCTTAAGTGTTTCCCTAAGAGTTCTTTGTGCAATTTCCATGTTTCTCTTTAATATTTAGTGTCAATTATTGTCTATAATATTTGGTAGCAAATAAGTGTTATTCTAACTCCTCTCATTCAATTACTCTATTTGTCATCAATATATACATCTATATATTCATGTTTGAAATATAAATAATAATGTGTTGCTAATAGTTTTCTTATTTCATAGATTTGAAATTCTCTTGAGACTTCCATTCTTTAAAAAAAGTCTAGTTTATTCTTCTCTGTAGTAAAATCAGCTCTAGAATATGGAGAATAGAAGAGCCAAACTATGGTAATGAATAGTTTGTTATAGGCAACTGGAAGAAGGGATGTGATGAGGAACAATTTATTCTACGGAGGTTGAAACAAATAACAGAAATAGAAGTTCACAATTACATAGATTTGTATATGAAAAAAGGCCATGCTCATTAGGTGAAAATAGTTCCATATTTATGAATTGCATGTCATGAGCTTGATGCACAAAGGATTCATGAAACATTCCATGTTGTTGAGACCCTAGTCCTTAATTACATCAATTGTTTCATGAAGCCTCTATGCATCAAGCTCATGCTTATTGCCACGAATGGTGAGTGTTTGTTTACGTAGGGGTCAATGTATGCCATTGTTGCTAGAAGACAGTAGAGAAGACAATAAATGCAATATTCCATATTTCCCTATGTCAAAGTATAAAAGTATCAATGACAAAAGGCTTAAAAAAATAGATTCAATGCTATAACTGTATAGTGGCGATTTTTTCACAGCATGGACAATACTTATACATGCTACTTTAAACTCTACTTAAAATCGTAGTCTACATAAATACACATAAACATAGTAGACGAACCTATTTAGATATACATATGTATATATATATATATCTTTGTCTACATACATGCATATGTATATCTACCTATATGCATATTATACATGTCTAAAATTAGATAAGTCTGGAATGGGGAGAACACATTGTGGAATGGGTTGTCGCAAGAACAGGAAATTGTAAAACTATTAAAAGAGAAGTTTAAAAAATTGAATATATATGGATATGTAGAGGGTTTGTTTTTTGTTTGAAGTTTCCAATGGGATTTTCATCAAATGGGCCGCCAATAGGATTTGTTGTGCAATAGTTGTTTAACAATTTCTTAGTTTTTCTACAATATTTCAAATTAGTTGGATGATTATATGATATGTTTACACACATTACAATTTCAAACACAACTGAATAATTTATTTCCATATATATTTGAAATATTTTCTATATAGGCAATAGTTGACTATATGTTAATATATATTAAATATTTTTTATATAGCTAATAATTGAAAATTTATTATCATATAGATTTAAAATATCTTGTATATGGCTAATAGTTGAAAATGTTGCAGGCTGGGAAAATATAATTTGATTAAGTTGCATTTTTCAAACATCCTTATACATCTATATATTTATCTATATAGGCATAAAAACATGTATGTATGTTTTACTAATAGTTATGTTACAATTTCCCTATTTATCTATAATACTCAATGCCAGATAATGCAACTCATCTTACACTGTATTAAAAGCACGGGAGTTGAATGAATGTGCAGATGTATATATGTAAATACAAGAATAAATTACATTATTGTTTATCATGCAATATTGAATGTTGCAGGGCGGGTAAGTATCCTTCTAATTGATTTAAGTGGAAATCCTTACAAATAGGATACTATAGATTGTCTATGACCATGTAATATATTCTTGTGTCTGCATATATATATTTACACATTCATTGAGTTGCTTCTTTGTAGCCTCATAAAAAATAGAGTAATTGTATGTGCTAAGTGGTTGCTCACCCAAGGCTTAATGCATTTTGTGATTGTTGCACTATGGCAATGAACGAAGTAAATGCGGTCGGATGAAGTAAATGCAATATTGAATGTATATTTTACTAATAGTTCTGTTACAATTTCCCTATTTCTCTATAATACTGAATGCCAGATAATACATTTCCTTTTATACAATTACTCTATTTGTTAGCAAACTGAAAAGGACGTGTGCACCATATTAAAATTAAAAGCACTAAAGCTCAATGAATGTGAAAATGCATATATGCAAATAAAAGAATAAATTACATTGTTGTTCAAAATCTACATGATCCTCTTTGCAAGAATTTGAACTTAGATCAATTAGAAAGATACCAAGCAACTAACTGTACAAAACTTGTATAACACCAAAGATGCACATAGTATATATATGTGTCTATATATATATGTATATATATACATATATATACATATGTATATATATATATATATACTTACATATAGATATACATATGTATACATATACATAGACTTTCCATCCTCTATTTATTTTTTTGCATTTATCTTCAGCAATCTTTCCCATTACACCCATTGTCATAAGAACAATTGCAGTTAAATCTTTTTCCTTTTAGCTAAAAAAACAACAATGTGAAATGTAATTACCAAGGTGCACATCCCGATTAAAAAGATCGGTGATGTCCCTGCCGACAAAGACACCCCAGACGCTGACAAATCCAATTCATGGCTGAGCTGACAAACATCCCAACAGAAACTTCAAACAAAATAGCCTTTCGGCTAATAAATGTTTATACATTTGTATATATATGTATATATGGATAAACACATGTATGTATACATTTTACTACTAGTTCTGTTACAATTTCCCTATTTCTCTATAAAATTGAATGCCAGATAATGCAGCTCCTCTTATACAATTACTATTATTTGTTAGGAGGCTAAGAAGAACACGACCACCATATTCAAATCAAAAGCATGGGAGATCAATGAAGTGCAAATGTATATATGCAAACACAAGAAAAAATTACACTGCCCAATAACCACAATCAAAATTATAGGAGCACAATAAGCATGATCAAAAAATAAAACCCAAAAAAAATTACTAACTCTAACCATATTTTTTCATCACAAAAAGAAGATTTAACTGCAATGAATCCATCCATATAGACTGATAATCTCTTTCAAGTCTCCAAAAGTGGGTATAACCGCAAAGATACAAACTACTAACCCTAACCTTATATTTTGGGTGAGAGGGAAAATATTTAATTATAATAAAACCATCCATATAGATCGATTATCTCTTTCAAGTCTCCAAAATGGGTATAACGACACAAATACAAACAAATAATAACGAATAATAAGCAGAGACCGAAACACATGAACAACAAATCAATCATTCATGCAACATTACCATGTAAAAAAACTTATAAATTCCACCACACAACAACCTTAAAACCCTCCAAAATGCTATAAAATGGAGCGAAAGGTGACAATTTTTACAGTAGTCTGTGACCAAACTATAGAAGTTGTCAAAACCAACTTCAAAGTCCAAGAACACCTACATGCAAAGAGATACCTGTCACAGGGAAGAGAATGGAGAAAAAAGAAAGAGAGGGTTTTAAGCTCTATAATATGAAAGATGTATTAACAGAACAATAGAATAAAATATTTTCAAAGATCAATCCTTAAAAGGAGATCATGAAAAACCTAAAATTAACCCTAATAGGTAGACATTTAATAATTAATATAATTATTAAATATTACAATATGCAAACTAAAGTGAAATCTTAATAGAGGAATAAAGGTAACTTAATTAACATAATTAAGTTAAAACCCTTACTCTAACACCCCCCTTAAGATGAGCAAGAGTGCAGCTACAAACATGTGCAAGAAAGCAAAAGTAACTACAATGCATGAAAGTAAATTTGGGTCCCAACAACTAGGCTTGATCAGGTACCCGAATACAACCAAATCTCTGTAAAGCAGAGTAAAGGAGAAAAACCAGTAGGAAAAAACTCTTCTCCAAAAATAGATAAAGAAAAATCTTGAAAGAAAACATGAAGGCCTCACTGAGACCCCCCAAGGACAACTTCCTTCACCCCAAGCATGGAGTACAACTGAAGATAGCGCAGAGATGCCAAAGGTTTAGTGAAGATGTTTGGAACCTGCTCCTCTGTAGGAATGTACTCCAAGATGAGAGAACCATCCTGAATCAACTGCCTGATCAAGTGCATGTGGATTTCAATGTCCTTAGTCCGCTGATGCTCCACTGGGTTATAGGAAATGTGAATGGCACTCTGATTGTCACACTAAAGAATAGTGGGACCATAAGGAGGAAACCCAAACTCTGTCATCAACTGTTGAAGCCATAAAACCTCTTGACTAGCTAATATTGTTGCTCGGTATTCAACCTTTGTAGATGATAATGCAATCGTAGACTGCTTCTTGCAAGACCATGTGATAGGTCCAAAACCAAGGATAAAAAAACAAAGCCAGATGTAGACTTCCGATCATTGACATCACCAACCCAATCTGAGTCAGTGAAGCCAATAATGTGAGGAGATCCTAAAGTGTAGTGAATGCCATAATGAATGGTGCCTCAAATGTACCTCAAAATACATTTGGTTGCTTGCCAATGGCTCTCATGAGGATCATGGGAGAACTGAGAAACAAGGCCAACTACAAAGGAAAGATCAGGATGAGAGTGTGTCAAGTACAAAAAACTACCAACCAATTGCTTGTATAAAGTGGGATCCACTGAAGGAGTAAAACAAGTGGAAGACAAAACAACACCTGACTAAAATGGAGTGGGGACAGGCTTGCAATCAAGCATGCCAAATCTCTAAAGCATATCAAGAGCATACTTCTACTGAAATATGGAAATCCCATCCGAAGACTAAATAACTTGTAGACCCAGAAATAAGTGTAGAAGACCGAGATCTGTCATCTCAAACTGCTCCATCAAAGCTCTCTGAACACTTTGAATCATGGAGGATGAGCTACCTATAAGAATGAGATCATCTACATATAGCACAAGAATCAAAATATCACCCTCCTGATGTTGAATATACACTATGTGATCAGAATGACAATGTGTGAAGTGAGAGGAAAGAAAGAAAGAGTTCATCTTCTCATACCAATCCCGAGTGGCTTGTTTGAGACCATACAATGAACGTCCAAGTCTACAAACCAAAGAAGTGTCTTGCACAAATCTCTGAGGCTGCTCCATATAGATCTCCTCATGTAGGTCTCCATGCAAGAAGGCACTCTTCACATCCATCTAAAACACTGTCCATCCCTGTGAAGCTGCGAGTGAAAGTACAAGGTGTATAGAGTTCATCTCGGTGACAGGAGCAAAGGTCTCAGAGTAGTCAATACCCTCTACCTGAGAAAACCCCTTCGCAACAAGACATGCCTTATACTTATCAATTAAACCATCTACAACATACTTGGTATGGTACACCCATTTGCACTGAACCAACTTTCTTCCCTTAGGAAGAGGACAAATTTCCCAAGTATGATTCTTCATCAAAGAAGAATACTCCTCATCCATGGCCCTATCCCACTCAAGGTGACCTGTCTACTCCTCATCCATGGCCCTATCCCACTCAAGGTGACCTGTCGCCTCTGAAAACTTCTAAGGATCATCTGAAATGGCATGACTCAAAAGACTAGAACCAAATGTCTGAGCACAAGTACGACGAGTATCAGAAGGATCACCTACCAAAGAACCAACTACCTCAATAGTAACATGGGCCCACCTAGGAAAATGTTGAGTAGCTAGTGGTGGTGGAGATGGTGGATCATCATCTGCATCATCCTCAAGAGATAATTAATCCTCAAGAGATGAAGAGGGAGGAGTAGGAAGTAAGGGAGAAGCTAGTGATGGAAAATCCATATGAGGATAGCACTCATCAAACTGGACATCCCGCTGAAACAAGACCTCTCTGGAATTAGGATCAAACAACCTATATGCCTTAACATCCTCATAGTAGCCAAAAAATATGAGTGGTTAGCTCTTCCTCTCCATGGCTTTCTGCTGAGCATCAGAAACAAATTCTCAAGCCTCACTACCAAAAACTCAGAATGTAGAAACATCAAACTTGACATGGGTCCAAGCCTCCTTGGGAGTCATATGTTGTAATTCCTTATAAGGCATCTAATTCTGAATATAATTGGCACAATTGACTGCCTCAGCCCAAAATGAAGAACTCATAGCTCGAGACTGTATCATACAATTTTCCATCTCCCGTAAGGTTATGTTATTTCTCTCAGCGACACCATTCTACTGAGGGGTATAAGGTACTGCAAGTTGATGCTGCAAACCATGCTCAGTGCAAAAATCCCTAAAATCTTAATTAACATACTCCCCCATTATCTGTGCATATCCTCCTGATAGAAAGTCCAAATTGCTTCTCCAAAAATTTCTTAAAGATCCTGAATAAATAAAAAACATCAGACTTGTACTTAAGAAAGTACACCCATGTACATTTGGAGAAGTCATCAATAAAAGTGAGCACATATCAGGACCCTAAAAAAGGAGTCAGAAAGGACATAAGATCATTGTGTACCAACTCCAGGGGTGCCTTAGCATGTGTGGCTCGACCCTTGGTAAAAGGATCCCGGTGATGTTTTCCAAGAGCACAACCTTGACATACACCATCAGTACAGGAAATCTGAGGAAGCCCAATCACAAGTGCCTGAGTACTCATCTATTGTAGATATTTGTAATTGACATGGCCAAAATTCTCATGCAAAAGCCTGCTCACTAAGTCTGCATGTGCTATAAGAGAGGAACCTATAGTGTCTGAACTCTCAAAGCCATCAAATCTGTATAAGTGAGATGCATAATCAACACTCCTAGTAGCCACAACCAAGTCAGGATCATGAAGTTCTTGAATAACCACATCATGTGGTGAGAACTCAACTGTCTTACCAAAGCCAGAGTGGCAAATCTGATAAACGAAAAGAAGGTTTGACGAAATGTTAGGAACTAGAAGCACATCCTGAAGACAACCACCATCCAATGAAATAGTACCTAAACCCTGAACTGAAAGATGTGTTGAGTCACCAATGACAATATGTGTAGTGCCAATAGGGGAAAGTGCGGTGACCAAATCCTATGTGTGTGTCATATGGTGAGAAGCACCAAAATCTAGAATCCAAGTGGACCCTGAGGACAATGCTTATGCAGAAAGAGCATGACCTTTCCCTATGGGTTGGGAAGGAGATTGAGGTGAGGTGATATTATGTTGTTGCATGGCTTCCTCTAAAGCCTCTAATCATTTCCAACACCTTGAAATTGGATTTCCTTCCTTGCCACATAAACTACAAGGATCACTTGATTTATTCTTAGTCTTGGAGGAAGACTCCCCAGACTTCGAAGATTTTACCTGTTTAGAATTGAACTGTGGTTTTGAATCAATCTTAGGAGGTGGCTTGGAGGAACTCTCACTACTTGCTGAATCTATCTTGGGCTCTAGTTTCTACTTATTTTTCCCTTTAGATGAATGAGCTACTAGTGCTTGGTACTTAGATCCTGTGAGAGCATCCAATTGTGATATCTTGGCCTACTCTCATGTCAACCAATCATAGAAAACCTCAAGAGTAGGCATGGTAAAGCAGTTTCCCAATGCATCGATGGTGGAATAAAATGTCAAAGAGAATATCTGAAAAGGACCTCAAAGCTTAGAAATAATTAGGTAAATACACTCCCCATCTATTTTGTTCTTACCACAACCCTGTAGAAGAGATCTCTGTTGTTTGAATTTCATCATAAAGTTCTCAATAGAGGGAAAGGAATCAAGTACAAGTGAATTCAACTCTGCCTCAATCTATATTGCATGGAACTGATTGATGGTACCAAATAAATCATTGAACTTGGTCCACATTTCAAGAGGATTATTACACCCATCAAGATGAAACAACAAGTTGTCTTAAACATGTAAGGAAATCAAACTCATAGCCTCATCCATCTTATTTCTATGCTGCATAACCTACAATGTTCATGTCAAAACTAGTTGAACTTCATCTAAACAGGACCACAACCACTTTGATCTGTGAAGACGTGTCATGAATGCCTTCCAAGTATGATAGTTATGAGGTGTGAGAAGTTCAATAGAAGAAGGATTTTCGGCCATGTTTGGAGAGGTTTAATGAATGTTTAATGTGAAGAGTTTCGAGTTTTCTAAAGTAAATGACAAAAAGCAAGAAAAAAACTCCCCCCACAATGCAAGAAACCATACCCCAGTAGTGATTTTTTAGCAAAAAATAGGAAAAAGAAAAAAAAGATTAAGACTGAATCTTGTGTACCTGATTACTTTTCTGGAAAAAATAATAGAAGAATTGAATAGAGCACAAGAAGAGCTTTCCGACACCTATTGGTTTTCGAAAAATGGAGCAAAAATGACCAAGTTATGCCCCCCGGAGTGCAAAAAAAATCATCTGACTTTAACTATGAAAAAAGGCAACCAAACTACAAAATTTTGGAAAAGATCCTACACCATCATGATGGGCTCTAAGCCAATTTTCCAATGCCTATTCGTTTGTGAATATCCAATCAAAAATTCCCAATTTATATTCGATTTACTGAAGGTGGGTTGAAAAAGCACATCCAAAGCAGTTTAAGCCCTTAAGGGATAAAGTCTTCAGCCCTTGATCACGTGGCCGACCAGGGGGCTGGGCGTTGGCGGCACTCGGGTGGCGACTGAGCGGCCAGTGGTGCACCGGTAGAGCGACTGGCCATCAGCGGGTGGGAGGCCGCTCGGCTGTTGGCAATCCTACGGTGGTCGCTGGGCGGCCAGAGGGTGGCGCCCCTGTTTTAAACGGGGAGTGCAAAAAATAATTAAAAATACCTTCTTTTTTTATCTTTTTTTAATTTTGACCTCATAAATCATGCCCTGAGGCTGTATGGCCTTAGGGTCAAAAACATTTTGCCTCCCTGATCAACTGTGGCCAAATTGGACAAGCTTTATATGAAAATAGGGGTTTCAGGGACTATGAATCCAACGGCAAGGTCCATTTGGGCCCAAAATGAACCCAAAGAACGAAGTATGCTAGATCCACAAAAAATCAAACTGAAAACCTATGAAAGCCTGATCAAACCCTCGTAGCTCCAAATTCTTCAAAACAAGAATAGGCTGCAATAGGTCCATGCTCTGATACCATGTAGAAGTTGTCAAAACCAACTTCAGAGTCCAAGAACACCTACATGCAAAGAGATACCTGTCATAGGGAAGAGAATGGAGAAAAAAGAAAGAGAGGGTTTTAAGCTCTATAATATGAAAGATGTATTAACAGAACAATAGAATAAAATATTTACAAAGATCAATCCTTAAAAGGAGATCATGCAAAACCTAAAAGTAACCCTAATAGGTAGACATTTAATAATTAATATAATTATTAAATGTCACAATATGTAAACTAAAGTGAAATCTTAAGAGAGGAATAAAGGTAACTTAATTAACATAATTAATTTAAACCTTTACTCTAACACAAACCAACACCACAATGGTATTTCCACAATGTAACTTAATCAATATACTTTATCGCACATTTCACACCGCATCAGTGTTAAAACCCTTCAACCTGCTATCAAAAGGAACAATAAGCAAAGAACGAAAAAACATGAACAATAAATAATCTCTTATCAAACCAACACCACAATGGCTCTTTTGACAATGCAACTTAATCAATATACTTTCTCGCACATTTCACAGTGCATCAGTGTTAAAACCCTCCAACTCGCTATCAAAAGCAACAATAAATAGAGAACAAAAGATATGAACAATAAATTACTGATTTCTATAAAATACCCATCAAAAACAACTTACAGGTTTCGCGACACAACAATTTTACAACCCTCCAACCTACTAAAAAATGGAGCTGAAGGCGACAATTTTAACAATAGTCTACTATCTAACCCACACCACAATGGATCTCTCAACAATACAACTTAATCAAAGTGTGCCTTCCCACACAACAACATTCAATATAGCATTTCCTTTGGCCTATGCCTCCATGCACCAACAGGAAGATGCATTGGTGCTTGTTCCAACAAACACTTACCATTCACCTTCCCTATAACGATGACACCATTCTCAACTGCCACCAACCTGCGTAATTTCCAACACCCACATTGCCACAAAAAAAATGGTTCCCTCCCCACCTGCCGACAAACCCCTAGCACTGGAAAATCCAATTTGTAGATGGGCTGGCGAAAATCTTGATGAAAACTTCAAACAAAATAGCCTTGTTTATTGGGTGAGAGAAAAAATATTTAACTACAATAGAACCATCCATACAGACTGATTATCTCTTTCAAGTCTCCAAAATGTGTATAACCACAAAGATACAAACAAATAACAATGAATAATAAGTAGAGACCGAAACACATGAACAATAAATTAATCATTCATGCATAATTACCATGTAAAACCACTTGCAGATTCAGTGGCACAACAACCTTAAAACCCTCCAAAATTCTATAAAACGGAGTGGAAGGCGATGATTTTTATAATGGTCTGCTACCAAACCACGACCATAATCGCTATTTCCACAATGCAACTTAATCAATATAAAACCCTCCAACCTATTATCAAAAGGAGGGATAAGCACATAATGAATGAAACAAACAATAAATAATATGCTATCAAACCAACACCACAATGGGTCTTTTGACAATGCAACCTAATTAATATATTTTTTCGCACATTTCGCAATGCACTAGTGTTAAAACCCTCCAACCTGGTATCAAAAGCAACAATAAACAAATAACCAAAGACATGAACAATATATTACTAGTTTATGCAAAATACCCATCGAAAATGACTTACTGATTTCATGCCACAACAATTTTACAACCCTCCAGCCTAGTAGAAAACAGAGTCGAAGTTGACGATTTCAACAATAGTCTAGTATCAAACCCACACCGTGAAATGGATCTTTCGACAATGCAACCTAATCAACTTTTATGATTTCCCACATGACAACATTCAATATTGTATTTACTTCGGCCTCCGCCCCCATATACCGACGAGAAGATGCATTGGTGCTCACGCCAACAAATGTTGGACTTGTCATTGCACCAAAATATTGACCTATCAATGCCTAATACAAGCTTCGGTTAAGAACCACAGGAGGCAGTTAGACCATGTCACAAACCCAAGCACTAGTTCTCCAAGGAAGACCAAGGGTCACACCTTGCAACAATCCCCCTAGTACAAGCACAGGGTTTGAACCTATGACCAGCTATGATACCAATTGTTGGACTTGTCATTGCACCAAAAGATAGACATGTCAATGCCCGATACAAGCTTTGGTTAAGAACCACAAGAGGCGGTTTGACCATGTCACAAACCAAAGCACTAGTGTTGCAAGGAAGAACAAGGGTCACACCTTGCAACAACAAACATTTACCATTCACCTTCCCCATTACAACACCATTCTCCACTGCGACCAACCCACATAATTACTAATGCCCACGTCACCACAAAATAAAAAATGGTTCCCTCCTCGCTGGCCGGCATCCCCCCGGCACCGAAAAATCCAATTCGCGACTGGGCTGACAAAAATATCGGCAGAAACTTCAAACAAAATAGCCTATCGGCTAATAATTTTGCCAAGAGGCGATCTATAGTGACATCAAAATCTTAGTTAACATTTTTAGCTTTTTTAAAACAATTGACAAGTACATGATAGGTGAATGCATGAAAATAGAAAGTGGAGAATGAAATGTTCAGGATGCATTTCAAATGACAGGTATCACATTAATATGAAAATGAAACTTTTATTTTCAAAACAGGGGCGTGCGTCAAGTCAGGTTGTAATGCATCCCATTGAATTTGTCAGTCTTGCATGTTCAAGCATTTCTGACCAGTCTTGCATGTTTAGTATTTTTGTAACTGAAATATTCCACTTCGGGCATAATAAGAGTGAACTTACTCTGTGATTGGAGGTAGTGAAGGATTCGTTAAGGATTATATATGAATCTGTGTTAATGGTTTGCTTACAATAACACGCAATGAGTTATGTGAGAACGCTAAAATATGCATCATTTAGATGGACCAGATACAAATAGAGTTTCTCAGCACATCTCAGAAAGCCTATGATCTATTCCCTATTAGGGTTAGAAATTGTAGATATCTAACAATTAAATGCATATTTCATTAATAAACAGAGAAACTAAAACACACAGAATAAATTATAACACAAAGAATTTAACGTGGTTCACCCTATCCGGGCTACATCCACCAAACCGCAACCATCCAATGATTTTATTATCCAATACAAAAACCTATTACAATCTTGTGAATAATCTCATTTTTCATCATACTATAACCCCCATCTGAACCCCTTTTTAACAAGCTTAGAAACTTCTAGATTAGGGTTCTACAAAGTCATTTTATTTTTCTTTTTCGTTGATTTTCCCTTTTTTGGTGATGACGCAAAAAAGTAGGAGGATTTTTTTTCTTGGGGGCTGCCATCCCCCAACCCCCGCCCGAGGCACAACCCGGCCCTGAACCCTGGCAAGGATACATTTCGGGGTGTACAGTATAGCATGATTAGTTGCCACATACCAACAATCTCCCACTTGGAGACTAATCCCGGATGACGCTGCTGCACTTATAGCTCCCACTGGAAATAAGTACCTTGGACCCTGCTGTCTGTTATACTTGAATTCAACCTTGAAGGTCAATCGAAGCTGAAGAGGATCTCAACTTCTCCCTTGTCACCACCTTAATAAACATATCCATTAGATTGACATCTGTATGTATCTTGTCCAAATTGACCTGTCCATCCTCCAACACCGACTAAATGAAATGATATCTCAACTGTATGTATTTTGTTTTAGAATGCAAGGCATAATTCTTTGCAAGATGTATAGTACTTTAAATGTCTATAAATAAGTAATTTCTAGCCTATTGTTTTTCCAACTCATCCATGAAAAATTGTAGCCATATCATCTCCTTTGTCGCCTCTGTTGCAACAACATACTCTGCCTCAGTGGTGGATAAAGCAACCACATTTTGCAATCAAGAAATCCAACTCACTGTTGTCCCACCAACTATAAATACATAAATTGTGGTACTCTTCCTGGTATCTATATCCCCTACCAAATATAAGTCAACATAGCCTTTTAAATCCGTATTAGAGCCCCTAAAACATAAACATTTATTGGATGTACCTCTCAAGTACTTGAGAATCCATTTTACCGCATTCCAATGCTCAGCTCCGGGATGAATCAAATACCTGCTAACAACTCCTCTGACATGTGCAATATCCAGTCTTGTGCATACAATGACGTACATTAAACTACCTACAGCTAAAGCATATGGTACTTTGGACATTTTTTTTTCCTCCTCTTGTGTCTTTGGACACATATCCTTGGTCAATTTAACATGACTAGGCAAAGGTGTGCTGACAGCTTTTGCATTCTCCATATGAAATCTCTGCAACACCTTTTCAGCATAATTAACCTGAGATAAAAACAATTGTCTATTTTTCCTATCTCTACAAATTTTCATACCAAGGATTTATTTTGCTAGCCCCAAATCCTTCATAGTAAAAGATTTTACTAACTGTTGTTTTAGCTCACTTATGTGATCCACATTAGACCCTGCTACAAGCATGTCATCAATATATAAACATAAAATAATGTAGTTTTCATTATCCAACCTCTTAAAATAATAAAAATGGTCAAAATTACACCTGTTGTAGCCTTGCTCAGCCATAAAACTATCAAAATTCAAGTACCATTGTCGAGGTGCTTGCTTCAAGCCATATAAATTTTTCTTCAATCTGTACACTAGTTTCTCTTTGCCTTTGACCTCAAATCCTTGTGGTTGTTCCATATATATTTACTCTTCCAAATCACCATGGAGAAAGGTTTTTTTAACATCAAGTTTTTCTAAATGCAGATCTTCAACAACCACAATACTTAAAACAATATGAATAGAAGTCATTTTAACAATTGGAGAAAAAATATCATCAAAATCAATACCCTTTTTTTGTGCAATTCACTTTACAACTAATCTGGCTTTAAATCTCTTCTTACCTCCATCCTCCTTTTTCAACCTATAAACCCATTTGTTTGGTAAAGCCTTTTTACCTGCAGGCAACTTGCATAGTTCCCAAGTCTGATTTTTCAACAAGGAGTCCATTTCTTCTTCCATTCCATGCTCCCACTGAACCTTGGTATCCACCTACATAGCTTCATCATAATATTCTAGTTCACCAACATCAGTTAACAAAATATATACAAAGAGGGAGAGAATTTCTAGAGGTCTACTTATCCTTGAAGATTTTCTAACATTCATAGGAATTTGTGGTATTTTTTGTTGTTGTTGTTGCAGAGCACGAGGAACCACTGAAACATCATTGTTTGGAATATCATCCAACACTGCATAATCATTTTATTTCTTCTCATGCTACAACAACAAATCTTTGTACAACACTTTCTCATTGAATATGGCATCCCTGCTTCTCACAATTTTTTGATTTTCAAAATCCCAAAGCCTATAACCAAATTCATCAATGCCATATCTAACAAATATACATTTCTTTGATTTTGCATCAAGCTTGGTTTTATTTTCAAAATCTACATGTACAAATGCTTCACAACTGAAGGTTTTGAGAAAAGAATAACTCACCTTCTTACCTTTCCATGCTTCCTCTGGAATACCACAACCCAAAGGATTAGAGGGACCTCTATTAATTAAATAAACATTAGTGTTTATAGTCTCTGCCCACATTTTTAAAGGCGGCCCAACATGCAATCTCATAGTCTGTGCACACTCTATTATTGTTCTATTCATGCGCTCAACCACTCCATTTTCTTGTGGAGTCCTTGGAACCATTTTCTGCCTATGAATAACATTAGAGGAACAATAATCTTAAAACTCTTTGCTGCAATACTCACCACCATTATCAGATATGAGATATTTTAGCTTTTTACCCATCTCATTCTCAACCAAGCTTCTCCATTTTTTAAAAGTTTCAAATACATGAGATTTATGCCTAAGGAAATAAATTCATACCTTCCTACTTGCATCATCAATTAATGTAACATAATACTGATAGCCACCAAGAGAAGATACCTAAGATGGTCCCCATACATCCGTATGCACAAGCTCTAATTTCTCATCTTTCTTTTACTTCCCATCCTTGAGAAAACTTACTCTCTTTTGTTTTCTATACACACAACTTTCACAGAAATCCATATTAACACATTTTAGACCTGGTAAAACATTATTTGAATGAAGTACTTTCATACCTTTTGCGCTGATATGCCCAAGTCTATTATGCCACAGTGTTGATTCAAAGTCTAGAACAACTATATGATCTTCTACCTGCTGAACTGCAGCAACTGTTCTTGAACATTGACCTTTTTCTATAACAATTAAAGTAGAAGGAACAGTATGACCTATACAAAGATATAAGGTGTCTACTTTCACACTTTTTGCTACCACTAAGGCACCCTTTGTGACCTTCCAATTTTTATCACTAAATGTAACAACACAACCTTCATCATGTACTTGCCCTACTGAAATTAAATTTTTGCTTAACTTTGGAACATTCCTTACCTCATATAGTAGCCAATGATTACCATTCTGCAACCTAATCTTGATTCTTCCCTTTCCAACAATCTAACAAGGCTCATTATCTCCTAAATAAACCAACCCAAAATCCCCTTGGACATAATCAAGAAAATAACTTCTATGGGGGGTCGCATGAAATGAAGCCCCTGAATCTAACACCCAAGAATCATCAGCATTATCAAGGGAAAGAATCAAATCATCCTCATCAAATTTATTACTTACCACATTTTCCTCTTTACTTCCTTCATTTTTGTCTCCTTTATTTTTTTGAGACCAACAATCTTTCTTTAAATGACCCGGCTTACCATAGTACCAACAATCCCTCTTGTCTCTAGATTGGGACCTTCTGTCCTTTGATTTTCCTTGTGACTTCCCATGATTTCCAAAATTTTTTCCTCTCACCTTTGTTTCACCCCTGCTATCTACATTCAAAACACTGCCTGATGTGGATGTTCCACCTAAGCTTTTCCTATAAAATTTCTTGCTCAAAATAACACTAACAACATCATCAAATTTCAATGTATTCGAACCAGAAATAGAATTGTTAACACCCATTACCAAGCTATTCAAGCATTCAAGCAAAGAACACAGAATCAAAAGAGCCTTAACTTCTTCATCAAAGTTTACTTTTATAGAAGTTAATTAACTGGTGACCGTATTAAACTCATTTGAATGATCAGTAACTGACCCACCTTCTACCATTTTCATATTAAATAAACACTTCATAAGAAATACCTTATTCGAAGTGGAAGGCTTTTCATATAACTTTTCCAGGGTTTCCATCAACTCTTGAGTTGTCTTTTCTATTGTAATATTGAATGCCACCTATTGTGCCAGGCATAAACGAATACTACCAAGAGCTTTTCTATCCAAAATCTCCCAGTCCTCATCAGACATTGATGTGGGTTTCTTGGTTTTCCCTTCCAATGGCCACCATAAATCCTTTTGATAGAGGTAGTCCTTCATCTACATCTTCTATAACTGATAGTTTTCCCATTAAACTTCTTAACCTTCTTACCCTCATCTACCATTACTCCCACACAACCATGAGACTCCCACTCAATCATGAGACCTTCCTACAAATGATAATCGAAACACAACCCGCTCTGATACCACTTTTTAGGGTTAGAAATGGAAGATATCTAACAATTAAATGCAGATTTAATTAATAAATAGAGAAACTAAAACACACACAGTAAATTATTACACAAAGAATTTAACGTGGTTCACCCAATCCAGGCTACATCCACCAAACCGCAGCCATCCAATGATTTTATTATCTAGTGCAAAAACCTATTACAATCTTGCGAATAATCACATTTTTCATCATATTGTAACCCCCATCTGAACCCCTTTTTAACAAGCTTAGAAACTTCCAGATTAGGGTTCTACAAAGTTGGTTCTTTTTTTATTTTTCATTAATTTTTCCTTTTTCGGTATACCAACATTCCCATGGCCTCCTTTCTCACTATGGTGTGTATATCTTGGAGTTCTATTTATGTTAAGAGTTTTTACACTTTACTGGTTTGTTTTAAATTTTATTTGTATCCTTTTTAATCTTTGTCTCGGATTGTGGTTTTTTGTTTATGTCAGTTCACTTCACTATTTTATGTTACTTTAGCTTTGCATATAAATGGATATAAATTTGTTATGACAAATTTATGGTTCAGTGATGGTTTTCTTTACTAGTTTTTTTCACTTCAAGTTGTATAGTGCATAGTAGGTTTTGTTTTTGGTTTGTTTTCGATTTGAACATTGTTGGAACTAAATTTGCTAGTACATTTTTGTTAGTTTTAGACTAGAAATGAAGATAAGCATAAATACAAAATGATGAACAATAAAACACAACAAATACCTTGGGAAAACCTTCCTCAGGGAGAAAAACCCAACCAAAATATATCTCTTATATATTGAATGAAAAGAGCAGAAATTTGCTTACAACTTGGGCCAAACACAAGGCTGATTTGATGTAATGAAAGATAACACCTCTCCTAGATGCAAATATACAATCAAATATTATTTCTCCTTGATATCGATGTAATTGATACAATATCATGATCTACTGCAAATGTGCAAACTCCTTCTTGAAGTGCGAATTGATTTGTGAATGAATTGATGATCAAATGAATAATCATCACCTTGTATATATAGAAATCAAGTTAAATTTTCATTTGGGTCGACCTCTTTTAGAAAATAAAAAAATAAAATTATTATTTATAACAAGGTTGAATTGCCTTGGTATTTAAATATTCATTTATCATTTATTAAATATTTAAATTTGAGAGAAAGATATCTCCCGCCGCTATAACATCAACATTTTTTAGGTTTTTAATAGCGATTGATCTCTTTCTCTATAAATGTGATTTGGCTAGAGCATACATACACTTCATACACTTTATAATCTATGTTTGAGTGGAAATTCTAGAAATATTTAAAGAAAGATTTAGAAGCAAGCATTATATTTTCAATAATGTGGAAACATGCAATGTGTGCAAAGTTATTTTCCTTCGAAAACACCAGAAGGACTCGTTGGTTGGAGGGTTGCAGAGTTGGTGAACATGAGGGGAGATACTACAAGAAAGAGGGAGCTATCAGTTCACTTGCTTCATGAATTTTGTCTATACTTCAATTTTACACAAATTCATAAAGCAGTCGTGGAGCTTACCTTTACACTAGCCAAACAACATTTTCTTGAACTTTCCTAAAAGCATTTTCATTAAATCCATTACACACATATTCTATAATCTATGCATTCAACGGGTAGGGAAAATATTTCTAATGGGCCTCTACAATGAATTTTTTTTTATGAATATCCTAGACATTTTGCATGGTACGAGCTAGAGATAGAGGGAGGTGTGGCTATAATGGAGTGAGGAAAAACATTTTTTAATAGTTTGTAAATTCGTCTCAACTATTCCATTCATCACATTTAATGTGATGTGACATATCTATGAACCACCCTATCAAATAGTGCACATGCACAATATTTGGAAGTGAAACATTTTTCATGCATTGGCTATGCATCGTCAAAACAGGATATGCATGGTTGAGGGTTGAGTTGCAATAATAATAAATGCAATATGAAGATTTCTTTTTTCAACCGCTTTGATATAAGGAAGTTATGAAGTTATATTTTTATTTTTCATTTCTCTTTATCTACGTAAGAAAGGATAAATTTTTCTATTGTAGATTGAAGGCCAGAGGTAGAGGATTAAAAATAAAACACAAAAAATATTTGACTTCTATTATATCTCAAAACAGATAATGCATTGAAACTGAGTTGCTTCTCATAAAAACATGACTTGCTTCTGCAAAGCAATAAAGACTATATTTTTTCCCTTCTATTTCTTCTCTTCTTAAAATTACAACCAACCAGCACTAATATAGACTTAAAAAGTCAGGAGAGAAATTCACCAGGAAAGAGGGGAATTAAATGTTATTAATACAATAATAAAGACCTGAGATTTTCCTAGATTTAGTCATCTAATATCATTCAAAAAATTTCCTAAGAATATTAAACATAGTCCTTCAAAATTGTACATAAAATATGCCATCAAAATTGCTTCCACCATACTACCGCCGAGAGCAGACAAGAAGACAGCGAGACTGCGAGGTCACCACACTACCACAGGGATTAGCAGATGAGACTATGGGCTGGCAATGAAACTGCACTACCACTGGAGGAGAGAAGAAAGACTACAGTATGGTGGGGAAACCTCAATATTGAGGGAGGCAGGAAGGAGCGTTGTGGTATGATGGGAAATTGCAACACCACAGGAAAAGGAGGATGACCTCACGAGATAGCGGTGAAATCACAATACTGCACAAGAGAGAGAAGATGCTCGAGGAACGGTGGTAGACACCACTCTACCACAGGATGATGTTGCAAATGGCATGGGAACATGGTAAAGGTAGGAAAAGGTTGTTGTAGGAGTTGGAATTATTTCCAACACTCCCCCTTAATTACAATTGCTACCATTGACGATGCCCAGTTGATCTCTCTGATAGATGAAGTTGTCTTTTCCCAATGCTTTTGTGAAGATATCTGTACATTGATCTTCAGACCTACAAAACTCTAAAAATATTTCTCCATTATTGATCAGCTCTCTGATAAAATGATATCTGGTATCAATATGCTTGCTCCTTTTGTGAAAGACTGAATTTTTTGACAATGTTATGGCTGAATTGTTATCACAAAATATCTTTGTTGCATCCACTTGTTCATTCTTTAACTCTTTCATTACTCTTCTCATCTAGACTGCTTGACATGATGCACTTGTGGCTGCTACATACTCTGCTTCAACTGATGAAAGAGTGACTATTGGCTTCTTTTTCGAAGCCCATGATACTGCACCAGTGCCAAAATGAAAAACATAACTAGATGTGTTTTTCCTGTCATCAACACTTCCAACTCAGTCACTATCTATGTACCCTATGAGCTTGAACTCATTTGAACTTGAATATTGAATCCCAAAATTCTTTGTTCCATTTATATATCTCAAAATTCTTTTCCCAGCTTTCCAATGTGTGTCTTTAGGAGCTTCCATAAATCTGGAAATCAAACTTACAACATACATTATGTCTAGCCTTGTGGCTTTCAAATACATAAGATTTCCAACAAGTTTCTTATATAAAGTTGAATCCACATTTGAACCTTTATCATCCTTACTTAACTTCAAACCTGTACCTGGGTATGTGCAGGATCATGGTATGCCAAAAAGTGGCAATATTTGTAGGGTATGTGGCTGACGACTTTTTTTTTACCCAAAATTAATGAAACAAAAAGGGTTTTTAGAGGAGATTCTCAGATTTCCAAAAATATAAATTATGATTTAATTTGAATTTAATAAATAATTATTATTCATTTTCTATTAGAATTCGACTAAAGTCCGGATCGATAGGCTGATTGAAAACATCTATAACTTTCAAGCGGTATCATATTTTTGAATCAAAACATCGTCACATTCTATGCTTTACATACTATAGGATTAAAAATAAAAATTAAATTTCATGAATTTTTGACCAAGTTAAGGTGGTCGCAGGCGAGTTTTATATTTTCTAAAAGTTGTAATAAAAATTCATAATTAATTATTTACTTGGAAAAAAATTACAAAAAAATATGCATCACATCCGGACATGAGTCACTCTACTTATATATAAAATCTTACAAAAAATATTATGATTTTATTATGGTTAGGGTAATTGGGCGGACACCTACTTCTTATTTTTTCCCTGAAATTTAAGTACTACTTGCATTGAAATTTCAAATTTTCACCAAATATATTTTATTTATTTTTAAATAAACCTAGTATTTTAGAAACTACATTCAATTTTATACAAATTCTATTCTTACATATTTTTTAAATAATATAGATAACTTATTCAAATATTTACGTCAAGTTGCCTAACACTGATTTTTCTGAATTTTTTGCCACTTAAGGGCCTGTTTGGCATACCATGATCCTGCACATGCCCACCTATAGGTGTTGGTGTTGATTTGTAATTTGTCATGTTAAACCTCTTCAAAATATCATTTGCATACTTTGTTTGAGAAATAAAGATACCATTTTCATTTTGATTCACTTCAATGCCTAAAAATTATTTCATGAGTCCCAAGTCTATCATTTTAAATTTTTTCTTCATAGCTCCTTTCAACAAATCAATTGGCAAATCACCAGTGAATATTAAATCATCAACATACACGCATACAATCAGAATTTAACCTTTTTCATTCATCTTGGTATATGTTGTAGGCTCACTGCAACATCTGATGAATCCATTTTTTTAAAGATAACTATCAATTATGTTGTACCCAAGCTCTTGGGGCTTTCTTGAGACCATACAACACTTTCTTCAGCTTGTAGACTTTGGCTTCTTGTCCCAATATCTCATACCTAAGTGACTGCTCCACATAAACCTCTTCTTCAAGATAGCCATTTAGAAATGTTGATTTTACATCCATCTGATAAACATGCCATTTATTCTGAGCTTCTATGGAAAGTATCATTCTTATAGTATCTAGGCATGCTACAGGAGAAAATGTATCATTATAATCAATTTTGGGTTACTGTGAATATCCTTTTGCCACTAATCTTGCTTTATGTTTTTTCACTTCACCATTTGCATTTAATTTGGTTTTATAAACCCATTTAACTCTGATTACATCCTTGTCTTTTGGAAGACTCACCAACTCCCATGTTTGATTCTTTTCAATTGCATATTTCTTCATCCATTGCACATATCCATTTATCATCTTTAATTGCATCTTCAAAATGAATTGGATCTTCAATTTGAGAATAAAATGCAAAAAGAGACATATGATCACTATTATTCTCACCTTCATTTGGATCATATATGTCCCTTATACTTCTTATTTTTTGTCTTCTCATGCTTGCCAATGTGGGATTTGATAAATCACTCGAACTTGCTGAATGTGGACTTAATGGTCCAGCACTATAAATTCTTGTTGTAGATGGCATTTATTGTCCTCTTGTTGCTACTCTTACATTCGATGATGGTGACACTTGTTGACCACTTGATTGAACTTGAATGGGCATGGAAGGAATCACATTAGTAGGAATATTTGTCAGTTCAAAAACTTCATTTTCCTCTTGTGGTATGCTTGCTAATACATTGACTAGTTTTTCTTTGCTTCCATCCCATGCTTCATTTTCTACAAACTGTACATCTCTGCTGATTATAACCTTCTTAGTTGTTGGATTATAAAGTTTGTAAGCCTTGGATTCATCACTATATCCAACAAATATGCATTTTTTTCCTTTGTTATCTAACTTTCTTCTTAATTCATTAGGCACATGTGCATATGCTAGCAACCAAAAACTCTCATGTGAGAGAAATTTTGTTTTCTCCCAGTCCATGATTCTTCAGGAATCATATTCATAACACTTTTTGTTGGAAACCTATTCATTATATATATTGCACATGATATAGCTTCAGCCCAATATTCATTTGACAAATGTTTAGCTTTCAACATGCTTCTAGCCATTTCCATAATTATTATATTTTTCCTTTTAGTTACCCCATTTTGCTGAGGTGTGTATCTAGTAGTAAACTATTTGTGAATCCCATGATCTTTGCAAAATTTAAAAACTCTTTTCAAATGTATTCACCTCCTCTATCCGTCATCAACACTTTGATATAATGACCACTCTATTTTTCAGCAAGAGACTTGAATTGGCCAAATTATTCAAATGCCTCACTCTTATGCTTCAAAAATAAACCCATGTTTTCCTTGAATTAATCATCAATAAAATTAAGAAAATAGAGACTTCCACTAATTGAGGGTGTTGGCATAGGTCCACACAAATTTGATTGTACAATATCCAAAGGGGATTTTTCTCTAGTTGACTTTCTTGCTAGAAAAGATTCTCTATGTTGATTTCCCAAGATACATACTTCACATACTCTTTTAGATTTTTCTATTAGAGGTAATCCCTTGACCATGCTTTTCCTATGAAGGAAATTTAGACCACCAAAATTAAGATGACCAAATCTTAAGTGTCATAACCGGTTTTCATCTTTTACTTCTACTTGAAAGATAGTTTACATAACTGCTACCTTTTCTTGTACTTGTGCAAAACCTATGTTCAAATCAAGTTGAATCTTCAAGGGAAACATTCTATTACTTGTCATTTTGACCTTATCAATGATCTGATTACTTGGGTATTTGTCTAAAATTATACACGGTCCATTTTTAAAAGATACTCTAAATCCCTTTTGAACAAGTTGACCTATACTCATTAGATTATGTTTTAGACTAGGCACAAAATAAACGTCTGGAATATACTTTTTCTCCCCCTGTTTAGTTAGAATATTGAAATGTCCTTTCCCTTTAGGTGACACTTTGTTGTCATTACCCAATGTCACATCAGATTTCACATTTTCATCTAAACTTGAAAACATTTCTAGATTTTCTGTCATATGATTACTACAACCTGAATCTAAAAACCATACATCTTTTCAACTTGCTTGTGCAACATTACATGCCAAAAAAATTGTGCTCTTTTCTAGTTTTTGGTCTTGACTTTCTTTTGTGAAATTTGCATTTTGTTTACCAAAATCATATTATTTCTTCCTACACTCATTCATGTAATTCCCAAACTTTTTACTGTAGTGACATTGGATTTGAGACTTATCATACCTTTGACCTTGTGACTAGTTTTACAAGGAGCTCTGACTTGGGTTTTGATTATTGCCTCTTCCACTTGAACTTGATGAGCTGCTTCTTCCACCTCTGTAAAAATTTCTTCCTCTTCCTCTGAAATTTAATCTTCCTCTACCTCTTCCTTGATTAAATGAGACTTGTGTTTTGAAGGCATGCTCTAGTGATGTATTTTTTGATCTACTCAGTCTTTGTTCATGAGAAATGAGAGATGCAAGGAGCTCATCAACAAAATATTCTGTGAGGTCCTTTGTTTCCTCTATGGTTACAACAATTTCTCAAACTTTGTGGGTAAGCTTCTTAAAATCTTTTCAACCACTTTGTTATCTTCAAGTGTCTCACCAAGAGACCTAATCTGGTTTACTAGTCTAATAATCTGGGTAAAGAATGAATCTACTGATTCATTGTCCTTCATATACAGAGTTTCAATCTCCCTTCTCAATATTTGCAACTTAGTTGTTTTAACCTTCTCCATACCCTGATAGGCTATTTTAAGTATGTCTCGTGCTTGCCTAGACCTTGTTGCTGCTGCAATCCTTGGGAAAATGCTCTCATGCACTCCTTGGAGGATAAATAATAGATATTTTAAGTCTTTCTTCCTATTATCTTTCAATAAGTCCTCTACTTGAGTCAATGCATTGTATGTTGTTGCATCTGCAGGCTCTGGAAATCCATTCTCCACTAGCTCCATTAAATCTTGTGAACAAAATAATGCCCTCATTGTGATTGCCTAATAGTCATAATGTTTCCCATTAAACTGTGGGATTTGAGGATTTGTAAATCTTGTGCTTGTTGCCATCCTTTCACTGAAAAATTTAGAAACAACCTTTTACAAATGACCCTGCTCTAATAAACCTAGCTCTGATACCACATGAAGGCTAAAGGTAGAGGATTAAAAACAAAACACACAAAAACATTTGACTTCTATTATATCTCAAAATAGATAATGCATTGAAACTGAGTTGCTACTCATAAAAACACAACTTTCTTTTGTAGAGCAATAAACACTATATATTTTTTCTTCTATTTCTTCTCTTCTTAAAATTACAACCAACTAGCACTAATATAGACTTAAAAATTCACAACAAAAATTCACCAGGAAAGAGGAGAATTAAATGTCATTAATACAATAATAAAGACCTGAGATTTTCCCAGATTTAATCATCTAATCTCATTCAAAAACTGTCCTAAGCATATTAAACATAGTCCAAGTTCAAAACTGTACATAAAAGATGTCGTCAAAATTGCTTCCACTGCACACTACCACCGATAGCATACAAGGAGGCCACGAGACCGTAGGGTCACCGCACTACCGCAGGGATCAAAAGATGAGACTATGGGTTGGTAGTGAAACCGTGCTACCATCAAAGGAGAGAAGAAAGACTACGGTATGGTGGGGAAACTATAGTATCGAGGGAGGTAGGAAGGAGGGTTGCAATATGGCAGGGAAACTGTAACACCGCAGGAAAAGGAGGATGACCTCGTGGGATAGTGGTAAAATCGTAATACCATGCAGGAGAGAGAAGAGGCCCAAGGTAAGGTGGTAGACACCACTCTACCATAGGCTAATGTTGCAGATGGCGCGAGAATGTGGTAAAGGAAGGAAATGGTTGCTGCAGGAGTTGGAATTGTTTCCAACATAGATAACTATTTTGTTATGTAGAATTTTTGTTAGAATAAATTAACTCTGTCAGATAGGGCCTACAACTATGCAAGCCACTTGCTTATCTGAGCAAGCCCATCTTCTTGTTTGATGGAGCCACCTTCTTTCAATTAAAATTTGAGCTAAATAATTGACTGGGTAGTTATAGAATTTATTACGTATTTTCCTATAAATTGAATACAAATGCAAAGAGCTAAGTGCTCAGTTTTGCAGCCACTCTTTTGTTTCTCTGTTTGGCTCTTCTATGTTTCTTTGATTGTGTTATGTTTTCATGGTATCAGAGCCATGTCTGTTGTGTGAATTTTCTCATGGATGTTTGATCTAACAGTGAGTTGTGCATGATTCCTTGCAAGTCATTGTTGATGAACAAAGGCTTCCAGTAGAGAGAGACTGCAGATCCGCTTGCGAATAAAGTGAGGCGCTAGAAGAAAAGAGGCAACCTGATGCCATTCGCACTACCATAGCTTTAGCCATCACAATTTCTCTTCATCTCTTGCTAATACAGAGAATTCCTTTGGTGGAAATAGAATCTATTGTGTCGATTTGTGCTTCTCTATGAAGCTTATCTATGATGCTAGTCTAGTCTAAGGAGAGTTGTCCATTTGTGAAGGCTTTATGGCCACTAGAGAGTTTGTTAAAAGTGTCGAGATTAGATCAGTTTTTTGTTCTACTTTATTTCAATGCTTTCTTGTTGTGAGTGGAGTCAATGTTTACAGATCTAAGGAAATTGAGCCATCAAAAGGTAAGTAATCATTATTCTAAATGCTTGTATTGTTTTGGACCAGCCGCTACAATGGAGAAGCAAATTTGATGAAGATGGTTGAAACGTCTACAAGAAATTTCTTGTGTGTCATTGTGTATTGTAGTAAGAAATACAAGCCTTCTTTGTAAGGGCAAAGTGGTTGGATGGAACCACTGCAATTTTTTATTGCGCTTTATATGTTTTTTTTTTTTTTGAAATAGATATGCTATTAAGCACAATGATGGCAATGAAGGTTGCACAAAGATGAACAAATATTAATGCATATGTGGAAGAGGACATGTCATAAGTGAAAATTGAAAGATGTGTGTTCACACAGTTTGATATGTACATGCTTTGTTTAAAAAGAAAGCAGAAGGTAAAAGTGTCATATTTCATTATTGTAAGTCATTTTTTTTTTAAAGTCCTTACTTTTTTGGTTCATAAGAAGGCCAACATCAAGGCATAATACAAAATTTTCATTGTGTGTTGGTAGGGGCTTTATTTTTTAATCATCTGTGTTTGTGTGCTTGGAGAGTTTATTTTTTTCTTTCTATGGCTGCCTTTGAGATCTCTAATATTGTGGTTAGTGCAAAATTAGATGGTTCTAACTATGCAAGTTGGAAATGTGAGATGGAATTCATTTTACAAATGAAAGGCTTATGGGAGCTAGTAGTAGAAGAAAAACCTGCAGATGAAAGTAAGCATGAAAAATGAAATAAAATGGATATGAATGCACGGGCTACTATTAAATATGGAAAATTAGTCCAGGGATAAGGTCTCATATTCAAGATCTGAAAACAACAAAGAAAATATGGGAAACTTTGCAAACAATGTATAAAAGAACTAGCAAGTTAAAAGTGATGGACATCAAAAGGCAATTAACTCATTTTAAAATGAAGGGAGGAGATAGCATGAATGATCATATTGCAAAATTGAAAAACTTAAGAAATCAACTTGCATTAATGAAGGTTGAATATGAACCCTCTAAAATTATATATTTTTTAATTGAAAGTCTTCCAGATGAGTATCATAACTTCATCTGCACATTAGAGCTTACTGGGAAATTTGAGAATATCACACTAGAAGAAGTGTATGGATCTTTGTTAAATGAAGAGGAGTTGCTTAAAAATTTCACAGGTGAGTCTAGCAAGAGTTCTCAAGCATTTATGGCTAGAGGAAAATATAAGAACTACAATCAAAATAAATCATACCAAAATCAAGGGAATCAACACAGAAATAATCGAAGGCAGTGGAATCAACCAAGGGATAATCAATAGAGGAATAGTTTTCAAAAAGCACAAAATGAACGGAGAAACAACAAAGATCATTCTAAAAGAGAAAAAGCTATCAAATGTTTTAATTGTGGAGAATAAGGGCTTAAAAGTGATCAATGTCCTAGGAAACCACATGCAGGAGGTCAAAGAAAATTTTATCAAAGAAGGCAATCAAATTTTGCTCAAGAAGATGGTGATCATAATATAATGACAGACTCTTTGGCTACTCAAGGAAATTTAAATAACACATGGTATATTTATTCAGGAGCTATCCAACATATGACTTACAATAAAAACTTCTTTAATTCTTTAGAAGAAACAAAAGGTGCAAGGATATTTCTTGGGGATGATAGTTCACATTCAATTGAAGGAATAGGTTCTATTTCAATGAAAGGACATGATGGTAAGAAGTTGGAAATAACATATGTGAATCTTGTGCCTAGGTTAACAAAAAATATTCTCTCAGCGAGTCAAATAACTCAACATGGTTATAAGGTGGAGTTTTATTCAGATAAGTGTCTAATAAAGAATATTAATGATGGATTCAAAATTGTGGCTACAGGAGTTGAGAGTGATGGAATCTACAAATTTTTAACATCTCTTGATAAGAAAACTTGCATTACTACAAGTTCCTCCACAAGTGAGTTGTGGCATCAAAGGTTTGGTCACTTAAACTATCAAAGTTTGTCTATGCTTTCAAAGATGAATATGGTTGATAGACTACCTTGGATAAAGGTAAACACAAATGTGTGTACAGGATGCATAGTTGGAAAGCAACATAGAGACAAGTTTGAAAGGTCTACATGGATGACAAGTAAATCTCTTGAACTTGTCCACAATGATTTATGTGGGCCTATGAATCCCCCATCAAAGGGAGGAGCTAGGTACATCTTAACATTTATTGATGATTTTTCAAGGAAAGTTTGCGTCTACTTCCTTAAGCAAAAAGATGAAAAGTTTAATAAATTTGAAATTTTCAAAGCATTTGTGGAAAATAAAAGTGGTAATAATATCAAGAGAATAAGAACAAATAATGGTGGAGAATATGTCAACAACAAGTTCAAATTATCCCTTTTTGAATATCATGGGATCAAGAGAGAAATGACCAATAGATTTACTCCTCAACAAAATGGTGTTGTTGAAAGGAAGAATAGGACCTTAGTGGAAATGGCATGGTGCATGCTACAATCCAAGGGTCTCCTTTATTTCTATGGGCCGAGGCTATCAATACTGCATCTCATGTCTTGAATAGATCTCCTACAACTTGCTTGGAGAAAATCACTTCTGAAGAAGCATGGAGTGAAAAGAAACCAGATGTTGAGTATTTTAGTGTATTTGGATGTGAAGAATTTTCTCACATTCCAAATGAGATTAGAGAAAAAAATTTGATAAGAAGAGTGTTAAGTGCATCTTTGTGGGCTATGGTGATCAAAGGAAAGGATACATGATGTATGATCCTAGTGTGGAGGATGTGTTCACAAGTAGGGATGTCAAATTTAATGAAGGGTTTGAGGATATGATACAATCCTCTCCTATTCTACAAGTGGCCATAGATAATGGTGAATCCTCCATGTCCTTCAATGAAATTTCTCAGGAAACTTCTAGTGTTGTTGAAGAATGTAGTCCTCCTCCAAAAACCAAGAGTCTTCAAGAAATTTATCAAAAGACTCAACAAAGTAATTATGCTCTAATGACCACCATAATGAAGACTAATGATCCTCAAACATATGATGAGGCTAAGGGAAAACATGAATGGGAACAAGCTATGCATAATTAATATGACTCTTTGATCAATAATAAAACATGGGAATTGGTGGAATTGCCCAAGGGAAAGAATGTGGTCAACAATAAGTGGGTGTATAAGACTAAGTTCAAGTCAGATGGGAGCATTCAAAAACACAAGGCAAGACTAGTGGCCAAAGGGTATTCATAGTAAGAGGGAATTGACTACACATAAACTTTTTCTCCAGTGGTAAAGATCAGTACTATCAGGACTATTATAGCATTAGTAGCACATTTCAAGTGGCCTTTACACCAAATGGATGTTAAGAATGCATTTTTGAATGGTGAAATTGATGAAGAAATTTATATGACTCAACCACAAGGATTTGAAAGTTAGGGTCAAGAACACTTAGTTTGCAAGTTAAGGAAATCTCTATATGGCTTGAAACAAGCTCCAAGGGCATGGTGTGCTAAGATTGATGAATATTTTTGAACTCAAGGCTTCCATAATAGTCCTCATGATCCAAACTTGTATGTGAAGGAATTTGATGATGGTGGCACAATCATTATTGTACTATATGTTGATGATCTTATTATAATAATACAAAACATGAATTAGATCATTGACCTAAAGATAAGATTACAAGATACATTTGAGATGACAGATCTTGGTTTTCTACACTACTTTCTTGGCATCCAAGTATGGAAAAAAGATGATGGAATTTACCTCTCTCAAACCAAGTATGCTTTAGACTTGTTGAGAAAGTTTAGGATGGAAGATTGCAAAGGCTTATCTACTCCACTTGCTCCAAGATTGAAATTGACTAAGGATATGTATGGTGAGGATGTTGATCCTACCTTATACAAGCAACTAGTTGATAGTCTTGTGTACTTTACACACACTCGACTAGATATCTCTTTTGCAGTAGGTGTGGTTTCAAGGTTTTTGATTTCTCCTAAGGTTCCACATTGGTTGGCAGCAAAAAGAATATTGAAATATGTACAAGCGAATATGAATATGGGTGTTTATTACTCTTCTCATGGAGATCTACACATTGTTGGGTATTCTAGTTCAGATTGGGCTAGTTGTGGAGATGATCAAAAATCAACTACAGGTTTTGTTCTCTCTTTGGGTTTTGGTCCCATTTCATGGTGTAGTAAGAAGCAATCTACTATTGCTTTATCCACTACACAGGAGCTGAGTATACTGCAGTGAATGAGGTAGCTAAAGAAATCACTTGGTTGCAAGCTATTCTTTTAGTACTCAAGCAACATCAAATAGGTCCTTTACTTCATTGTGACAATCAAAGTGTCATTATGTTGTCCAAGAATCTTGTGTTTCATGCTCACACAAAACATATAGAATTCTATCACCATTATATCAGGCATCTCATCCAACAAGAGGTGATTCATCTTAGGTATTGTAAATCAGAAGATCAGATAACAGATATCTTTACCAAGGCCTTATGTGAACCTAGGTTTGTATATCTTAGAGGTCTTTTAGGTTTGAGAGAAGTCATATGAATATTTGATGGTTTTCATTCAGGGGGGGGTTATTGTGAATGTCTACCATTGTATTAGTGAATAAGTGATTGTAAATGGGTACCTAACAAGGCTTTAGGTCAGGACCCATCTTTTCTAGATTATGAAGGGTTATTTAATATCATTAGTATAGTTAATTTATGGGGGAGTGTTAGAATAAATTAACTCTGTTAGATAGGGCTTACAACTGTGCAAGCCACTTGCTTATCTAACCAAGCCCATCTTCTTCTCTGATGGAGCCACCTTCTTTCAATTAATGTCTGAACTAAATAATTGACTGAGTAGCTTAGAATTTATCATGTATTTTCCTATAAATTGAATACGAATGCAAAGAGCTAAGTGCTTAGTTTTGCAGCAACTCTTTTATTTCTCTGTTTAGCTCTTCTATGTTTCTTTGATTGTGTTATGTTTTCAATTTTCACCTACAATATTTGCAATCCATGTTTTGAGTTATTTTTAAGTTTCTTTTCATGCATATTTAAAAAAAAAAAATTATGCATATCCTACAATATTTGCAATCCATTTTTTGAGTTATTTTTAAGTTTCTTTTAATAAACCTGATATTGTTCTTATCTCTAAGTCATTTTTGTTGATTAGGGAAACTACTAATTATTTTCTAAATTTGCTTCACAAGTAAAAGACATTTAAATATAGAAAGAAAAAGAATGGTAAAAGTAAAAACACAAAATAATAATAATCTATTTATACTTCCATAAAAATGCAAAAGAAAAAGAGGCATTTTACTTTTTAGAAATTAGTTATATTTCCTTTTGAGATAATTTGTGTTTTAGAAAAGAGATTTTTAGGAGGAAATGCAAATGATCACATATAAGAAAAGAGAAGAGTTATGCTGAAAATAAAATTTTAATAATAAGAGAATTTAAAGTAATATTAGAATTTTCATTTTTTTATTTAATTTTGATTTTTTAATTTTTTAAAAAAGAATGTTTTGTTTTGGATTTTTTGTTTAACTTAAAATATTATAATAAGTTATATTTTATTTATTTATTTAAGCAATATTTTCTAATAAAAAAATATTACTTTTCAAAATAAGATTAAAAAAATATTAAATTACTACACATAGAAAGAAGTTTCTAAAATTTAGAAAATTAAGTATGAAACAACTTTCCAAAATTTACTATTGCATATAAAAGTAAGTTTCTAATTAATATACTTAAAATTTTAAAATATTTAAAATCTTTAAAAAAAATATATTTTTAAAAACAATTTTTCTTTTTGAAAATTCTAAATTAGTATATTTAAAATTAGAAAATTAGAAAGTTAAATATACAATGTAATATAAAAAGAATTATATTTACACTTAACTTAAATTAATATATTTAAAACTAGCATACCCATCTTTAAAAAAAAGGTAATTAAGAATTAGATTTACATTAAATTTATGGTATAGTTTGAAAATAATTTTATATAACATTAATTATTATTACTAGGGTTACAGTTAGGTGGTTGTTTAATTAGGGTTAGTTATATGATTAAATTAAGTTTATTGTTAGGGTTAAGTTCCTATTAGGTTAAGCTTCAATTAAGGTTTCTATTAGGGTTAAGGTCAGGGCCAAATTAGGATTAGGATTAGGGTTTTATTAGGGATCAACTATTGTTAGTTTATTGTTCTTTAGGGAAACTAAAGAGGATCGATACTCTTCTTTTTTTCTTTACGGTTGTATGTTTTATCTCGTAATTATTTTCTAAACTTTCTTCACAAGTAAAAGGTATTTAAATATAGAAAGAAAAAGAATGGTAAAAGTAAAAACACAAAAAGAAGGTATTGTACTATAAAAATAATTAGATTTACACTTAACTTAAATTAATATATTTAAAACTAGCATATCCATTTTTAAAAAATAAGGTAATTAAGAATTAGATTTACACCTAATTTTATGGAATAGTTTGAAACTAATTTATATAACATTATTATTACTAGGATTAAGTTTAGGTCACTGCTTAATTAGGATTAGCTATAGGATTAAATTAAGTTTATTGTTAGGGTTAGGTGTCTATTGGGTTAAGGGTTAAATTAGGGTTATTGCACAATTACGGTTAGGGTTAGGATTAAATTTCAATTAGAGTTAAGGTTAAGGTTCAATTAGAGTTAGATATAGGGTTCAATTAAGGTTTATATTAGGGTTAGGGTTAGGGATAAATTGGGATTAGGATTAGGGTTTTATTGGGGATCAGTTATTATTAGTTTAACATAGGGCCAAGGTTAAGGTTCATATAATGTTGGTTTACAGTTACAATTAGGGTTCATTTATGGTTAGGGTTCAATTAAGGTTAGTGTTAGGGTTAGAATTAGGTAGGCTTCAATTATGGATAGGTTCTGAGATCAATTAGGATTAGGGTTCAATTAAGGTTAGGGTTCAATTATAGTTCAATTAGGATTAGGTTTAGGGTTAGGACTCAGCTAGGATTATGGTTCAATTAGGATTACACATAATCACTTGTTTAAATTTATGTTTAAGTTTAGGTTAGGGTGATGGTTTAATTATGGTTAGGACTAGGGTTCAAATATTATTATAGTTACAATTAGGGTTTCCATTAGAATTAGGGTTAATGTTAGAAATATAATTATGAAGAGTTAAAATTATAGTTAGGTTTAGAACTATAATTAGGGTTATAGATAGAGTTATGGTTTGAAATACGATAATGGTTAGGGTTAGATTTTAGTTAGAGTTAGGATTAGGGTTCAATTAGAATTCTAGGATAAATCTTAGGATTAACATTAAAGTTTGAAGGTTGGGCTTAGGGTCAGGGTTACAACTCTCAAATAAAGCTTGGGGACAATTTTAGGGTTAGGGTTAGGGTTTAATTAGGGTTTTTCTAATGGTTTTGGTTCAATTAGGATTAGAGTTTAATTACTGTAACAATTCATTTTCAATCAGGGTTCAAGTTCAATTAAGGTTGAATTTCAACTAGGGTTAAGGTTAGGGTTTCAATTATAAGATAAAGCCTGGGTTTAGGGTTGGGGTTAGGGTTTGGGTTCAATTAGGGTTAGAGTTAGGGTTGGATTTTAATTATGATTAGCATTATGGTTAGGATTATGGATGAGGGTGGAGTTATAGTGAGGGTTAGGGTTGAGGATTAATTAGTGCTAAGATTAGGGTTCAAATAGGGATATTAAATTAGGGTTAGGGTTAAGGTTTGATTGGTGTTTAATTAGGGTTAGGGTTTTATGATAAAAATTAGCGTCAAGGTTAGAGTTGGGGTATGAGTTTGGGTTGGGGTTAGAATTCAACTAGGGTTAGGTTTAGGATTACAATTATGATAATGATTAGTGGTTTTAATTACGATTAGGGTTAGGGTTCAATTAGTAGTACAATTATAATTAGGGTTACCATTGGAATTAGGGTTAGTGTTAGAAATAGAATTATGAATAGAGTCAGATTTATGGTTATGGTTAGAATTAGAACTAGGGTTATAGTTAGGGTTAGGGTTAGGTTTAAGATTTTAAGATTAGAATTCAATTAGGGTTGAATATCAATAGGGTCAACATTGGGGTTCAATTAGGGTTTGGGTTATAGTTTGAGTTCAATTAGAGTTGAATTTGAATAGGTTTAGGGTAAAGGTTAGGGTTGGGGTTAGGGTTAGGGTTCAATTAATGCTAGAACTTTATTGTTGGGTTTATTTTAGGGTTAGGGTTAGGGTTAGGGTTAGGTTCAGGATTAGGAGTTATAGAATTGGATTTAACAAATAATTATGATTAGCATTGACTTAGGGATAGGGTTGAGATTAAGGATCAATTAGGATTCAAGTTAAATTAGGGTTAGGGTTCAAAATGGTTCAATTAGAGCTCAATTAGGGTTGACATTATGTTAAAGTTAGGCTTCTTGATTATGGTTTAATTAAGGTTAGGGTTAGGGGTATGTGCAGGATGATCATGGAAAAAACAGGCCCTTAAGTGGCAAAAAAATCAAAAAAATTAGAGTTAGGCAACTTGACGTAAAAATTTGAATAAGTTATCTATGTTATTTCAAAAATATGTAAGAATATAATCTATAGAAAATTGAATTTAGTCTCTAAAATACTAGAGGTTTATTTGAAAAAAAAATCTATTTGGTGAAAATTTGAACTTTCAATGCAGTAGTATGTAATGTCCCCGTTTTGGAGGTAGTTTGATTTAATTAATTTAATTAATTAAGTTGTCCAAAATAATGAAAATAATGATTATTTTATGAGGATGACTAATTAGTTATTTTAATTAAATTAAAATGTGGTATTAAGTTATTTATTTATAAGGTTATTAATTAAATCAATATTATAAGGCCGTCTTATATTTAATTAATTTAATAAAGTGACTTGATTTTTAATATATTATATAAAGTTACTTAAATAAAATAAAATAATATTCTAGAAGCTTCTGGAGAAATTGGGGAAAAAGAATAAATAGACATCTTGGGCTTCATTCTCAGCAGGCAGATTCGATGTTGTTGTTGTTGTTTCATCTTGTGGAGCCTAGGGTTCCTGCAGATTACTTCATTGTGATAGGAAATGAAAACTTCCCATTGATAGCAATTTTGAGGGTGTGAAATATCACTTGAATTATTGCAGCTGGGACAAAGTTACTTGAAACTTTCTATTCGTGCTTCATTGTGAAAACATATGAGTACAATAGCTGATGTATTATTGTACTTTCTGAATAAGGGTTTGGATTCAACACAGCAATTGAGGTATTGTTGGGTTGATCATTTTATTGATCAAATTTTGCATAGTTCGATTGGTGAAGCTTTTGGGGACATTTTGATAATTGAAGACTTCATTCGTTGGAGGTAGATTTGCATTGTGCATACTTAGATTTAGATATTAGTCTATTCCTGATTGTTTATGGCAGCTTATTGAGTCATTGGGGACCAATTTTGTATTAATTCAAAAAGTGCTTCATTGGAGATATTTTAGAGTTGAAGACTTTATTTCTTTGGCATTTTGGAGGTCAGTTTGTATTGAGGAGATTCTGATTTTTACATATTAGAAAAATTATAGTCAAAAGTCTACATACTTATATACCACGTTTTTGCATAAGGGAGCTCCATTGGGGTTCGATTTTGACAAGTAATGGTGGCGCATGACTCAAGGACATTAGGAAACTCCATTGGTGATAGTTAGAGAGTGCAAAAGTCTAAACATAAATTTTAATCTGCATTCACATCAGCAACAGGGGCGATTTCATGAAATATTCAATTTGACTTGTGAAGAGGTCTTTGGCTTGGAACTTGGACACTTCATCAACTATCATCCTAGGTTCCTTCATTAAATCAAGTTTCTCAATTATTAGCTCAATATATCATTGCATATTAGGAGTTTCATGTTGCAGTTGTAGGTGTGCATCTTTACCAGCATATTCATTTTTTGTAATCAATGTAATTGCCAAGAGTCTTGGCCTATTTCATGAGCTTTGTATTAGATATTTCATTGTAATAAAGGAGACAAGTTGTTGGTATCATTTGAGCAATTCAATATCATTTGTATTCAG
Source organism: Sequoia sempervirens (assembly GCA_007258455.2). Taxonomy (NCBI): domain Eukaryota; kingdom Viridiplantae; phylum Streptophyta; class Pinopsida; order Cupressales; family Cupressaceae; genus Sequoia; species Sequoia sempervirens. The sequence goes on along the minus strand of VDFB02193867.1, from coordinate 578,720,684 downwards.
TTTAGTAGTTTGCATACCAACTATTTGTTAAAATACCAGTTGGTTGTAGGTGATCATTTTTCATGATTAGAACTCATATATGCATTCAATATTGCCAAAATTAGTTGCACATTTATGTTAGGTCATTGTTTAGACAATCTAGAGTCTTCTTGCAAGCATTCTCATTGATGTTAAGTGAAGGAAGATCCATTAAAGCAAACTGAAATGTTATATCAGTCATATGACCCTTGTATGCAAAGTGTTTGATGTAATTTCCAAGGCCAAAAATTAGAAGTTTTCAATCAGATTTGAATAGGGTCATTACATAGTACTTAAATTTTAGGGAAAAAATAAGAAGTAGGTGTCTATCTAACCACCCTAACCACAATAAAATAAAAATATTTTTTTATAATATTTTAGATGTAAGTAGTGGACTCATGTCCCGATGTGATGCATATTTTTTTGTAATTTTCCAAAAAAATAATTAATTATAAATTTTTTATTAAATTTTTTTAAAAATATAAAAACTCAAATGTCTGACCACCTTAACTTCTTCAAGACTTCATGAAATTCAATTTTTATTTTAATCCTATAGTATACAAAGCATAGAATGTTAGGCATGTTTCAGATACAAAAAATGTGATATAGTTTGAAAGCTATAGATGTTTTTCAACCAGCCTATCAATTAGGACTTTAGTCATAATTAAAATAGAAAATGAATAATAATTATTTATTAAATTCAAAGTAAAGCATACTTTATATTAGTGGAAAGTTGAGAATATCCTTTAAAAACCATTTTCATTTCATCAATTTTGGGTAAAAAAAAAGTCATCAGCCACATGAGCCATCATATCACTTACATATCGCCACTTTTTAGCCCATCATGATCTTGCACATACCCTTAGGGTTAAAGTTAGTATTATAGAATAAAGTTTGAGGTAACGTTAGGTTTACAGTTGGGTTAGGGTTAGGACTCAACTAGGATAGGGTTATGGTTCAATTAGGATTAGGGTTAGGGTTAATGTTAGGTTAGGGTAAGGGTTCAACTAGGGTTAGGTTTTAATAATTATGGTTAGGGTTAGGGTTTAATTAGTCTAGTACAATTATAATTAGGGGTTTCATTAGAATTAGGGTTACTGTTAGAATTAGAATTATGAATAGAGTTAGAATTAGGGTTATAGCAAGGGTTAGGTTTAGAAATAGGATAAGGGTTTGGGTTAAAATTCAACAAAGGTTAGGTTTAGGGTTAGGTATAAGGTTAGGATTAGAATTCCATTAGGGTTGAATTTCGATAGGGTTAGGATAACGATTCAATTAGGGTTTGAGTTATGGTTTGGGTTCAATTAGAGTTAGAGTTCAATTAGCGCTAAATTTCATTAGGGTTAGGGTAGGGTTTGAGTTCTAAAATAAATCTTGGGGCTAGGGTTGTGGTTAGGATTTGCATTCAATTAGGGTTAGTGTTAGATTTTGATTTTTATTAGGGTTACGATTACGGTTAGTTATTAATTAGTGCTAGGGTTCATGTTTAATTAGGGTTAAAATTCAACTAGGGTTAGGGTTAGGGCTTAATTGATGTTTAATTAAGGTTAGAGTTCTATGATAAAGTTTGGGATTGGGGTTAGGGTTGGGGTTGGGCTTAGAATTCAATTAGGATTAGGGAACTATAGTTATAATTATGATAAAATTTTACATTCAATTAGTATTTAATTAGGGTTACAATTATGGTTTATATTTAATTAATATTAGGATTTAACGAGGGTTAAGATTAGGATTAAATTATAGTTAGGGTTAACATTGTATTAGGGTTAGGGTTAAGGTTTAATTAGGGTTAGTGTTACAATTAATTTAATATTATAGTTCTATTAGAATTAATGCATGGTTAGGATTTAATTAAGGCTAGATTAGGGTAAGGGTTCTAAGAGAAAGCTTGGGCTAGGGTTAGGGTTCATTTAGGGTTAAGTTTAGTGTTTGATTCAATTAGGATTATATTTTTAAGGTCAAGTTAGGGTTAGGGTTTTACGATAAAGCTTAGGATCATGGTTAGGGTAAGGGTTAGAGTTAGGGTTCAATTAAGGTTAGGGTTAGGGTTTAACTCATGTTAGGGTTAAGGTTTTAGGATAAAGCTAGGAGTTAGGGTTAGGATTAGGGTTGGTGTTAGGGTTAGAGTTAATGTTAGGATTCAATTAGGATTAGAGTTAATTTTAGGTTAGTATTAAGACTAAATTAGGGTTAGGGTTATGGTTATGGTTATAAGATAAATCTTGGGGTTAGCGTTACCATTCAAATAGGGTTATAATTAAATTGATTAGGCTTAATTAGGGTTAGGGTTAGGGTTCAATTGTTAAATAAAGGTTAGGGTTCTATAATAAAGTTTTAGGATTTTGGTTAGGGTTGAGATTGGGGTTAGGATTGAGGTTAGAATTTAAATAAGGTTACAGTTAGGTAAGGGTTCACTTATGATTAGGGTTTGATTAGGGTTAAGGTTAGCATTAAATTAGGGTTAGGATTCTAATTAAGTTCTAACTATAATTCTAATTCAATTTGATTCAAATTAATATTTTATAATATAAATATTAACTAGCACTTGCACCCCAATGAGCTGCAATACATACGCCGATAGGCTAATTAGATTACAAATTGTCCTTTTGTTGTAAATGAGGTAAATGACCACATACTGATTTTTTTTCCATTAAGTTCTCCACGCCAACATTAGACTAGAGTTATGAGAAAAAGAATTAAGGTTAGGGTTAGGGTTGGAGTTTGGGTTTGGGTTAGGGTTACAGTTATAGTTAGGGATTTGGTTAGGGTTATGGTTAGGTTAGTGTTTGGGTTAGGGTTAGGGTTAGGGTTAGAGATAGTGTTAGTGTTATGAGAAATAAAGTTATGATAATGGTTAGGTTAAGGTTACAATTATGGTATTTTGTTAGCATTAGGGTTAGGTTAGGGTTAAGATTAGGGTTTATGGTTTAAGATTTATGACAAGGATAGTTTTAGCTATGGGTATGGTTTAGGTTTAACATTGGGGTTAGAGTTATTCTTAGGTTTCTTGTTAAGATTGTGAGAAATAGGGTTAAGATTAGGGTTAGGTTAGAGATATGATTATGCTTTATGGCTCGAGTTAGGGAAAGTTTAGGGCTACCATTAGGGTTTATGGTTTAAGGTTTGGATTAATATTATGAGAAAAAAGTTTAGGATTAGTGTTAGGTTAGAGTTATAGTTATGGTATTTGATTAGGGTTACCTGGTTAGTTTAGAGTTATAATTAGGGTTTTATCATTTCAGGTTTAGGGTTAGTTCTAGAGTTGTGGTTATGATTAGGAATTAAAGTTGAGTTAGGTTCCAGTTTAAGGTTAAATTTAGGAATAGGGTTAGTATTAGGCTTAGGTTCAATATTATGGTTAGGTTTACAGCTAGGGCTAGAGTTACAATTATAGTTATGAGGAATAGTGTTAGGGTTAGGGTTAGGCATAGGGTGAAGGTGAGGGTTAGGGTTAAGGACAAGGTTATGATTATGGTCATGTTTAGGGTTACAAATTGGGTTAGGCTTAGTATTAGAGTTATGGTTAGTGTTAGGGTTAGAATTACAGTTAGTGTAAGGGATTTATTTGGGGTTAAGGTTAGGGCTAGGAATAGGATTATTGTTAGGGTAAGGGTTAGGAGAAATAAGGTTACGATTATGGTTAGGTTCTAGGTTTATGTTTATGGTTGAGGGATCATGGTAAGGATAGGGTTAGGTTGTGGGTATAGTCTATGGTTAGGGTTGGGGTTAGGGTTTTGGCTAGGTTTAGTGCTAGAGTTACAAGAAATAGGGTTACGATAGGGTTATGATTATGGTTTTCAATTAGTATTAAGTATAGGTTAGGGTTATGATTAGGTCTTATGGTTTATGGTATAGGGTTAAGAGTTATAGTTATTGTTGGGATTAGAGTTATGAATACAATTAGTGTTTTGGTTAGGATTAGAGTTATGGCTAGGTTAGCATTAAGTTAAGGTTTAGTTTTGCATTAAGGTTAGGATCAAGGCTAGGGTTAGGGTTATTGTTAAGAATAGGATTAGTGTTTGGAATAGAGTTGAGATTAGGGTTACAATTTAGGGTTATAATTAAGATTATGGTTAGGGTTAGGGTTCATGTTAAAGTCAAGGTTAGTTTAGGGTTGCAATTAGGGTCTATGGTTTATGGTTAGGTTTAGAGTTACATTTATGATTGGGATTAGGGTTGGGATTAGAGATAGGATTTTGGATTAAGGTTAAGAATTGTTTTAGGGTTGAGATTGGAATTGTCTCAACTTGTCATTTGCAAGTTAACATAAATATCTTAAATATAATCTCCAAATACGTCCATACAATTTGAAAAACTTTCCATAAGAAGGCAAATTAATTCTTGTGGTTTGTCTTTTGGCATGCGGTGTACACAGAAATCCCTCTTGTGGATGAGCTTGATAGCCTGGCAGCATGATCATTAAAGATAAAATATAATTTCTTTTTCTCCTTTGTAACTCCTTATTTACCATCTGTAAAATTTAGCGGACATGATAAAGTTGGACAACCAAACAATTTCCCTACCTATTGAATACGACGTGACGAGTACGTTTTGCAGGGAGCTAATCAGACTGGACGACAACCCCACCTCTTTTTCGGCGTCAGACTAGGGGAAATGCCAGTGGGCTTCGCCCATGTAGAATAGCCTATCGGCTAATTATATTTAAATAAAATATTACTAGCAATTGCACCTTGGTGTGCAATGGGTACGCCGAAGATGTTTGGAAGGTCAATTTTAAAATCATTTTTTTTCATGCATTTGTGCAATACATGATGTCAATTAGGTCATTTAGCAAATGATGTTTGTGCAACAAAGCTCTCCATAGAGAAGTGATAGCTTCAAATGAAGATGGAGGTGGATATGGAGGGAAAGAGAGATAAAGAGAGAGGAGAGAGGGATATATAAATAGATTTTTGCATTAAATATTTAATATAATATGTAAATAATAAATATATTTTTTATATATTTTTTTTAAAATTAAATATATATTTACACAAATATAAATAAATATTAAACATATAATATATTTAAAAATTTAATCAATATTATATGTAAAATCTATATTATATTTATATTTAATAATATATAATTTATAAAATATTAAATGTATAATATCTAAATATTAGAATGTTATCCTAAAAGTATTTAAATATATAAATTGTAATTTTATTTCATACTGTTCAATTAATAATATTTTAGGAAAATATATTTTATAATCTAAAATTAAAAATAAAATATTATCTGACTATAAGTATTTAAAAATTATTTTGTAAAGCAATAGAGAGTATAAAATATAATAATTTATATTATGCCAAATATAATCTAAAAGGATAATTTGAAAAGCAATTGTTCTTTCCCTAAGTGCAAACTTTAAATGTTTAAATGGTGCCGCTTATAAGCTAGGCTTAAAGTAGGGATGACATTCATTTGCCAAAAACATTTGTTTTAATGTGAGGGTATATTCCATGATTTTCACAAGTTAAAACACAATATAACATGACCTTGCTAAATACAAAAATTTAAACAAATGATATGTTTAAAAAAGATATCCATCTTCATACTATGTAAAATAAATTCATTTTAATCACTCTAGTAAAATAAATTCATTTTAATCACTCTAATGAAAATCCTTTCTTAATCATATTTATTCGGAAACCCAATCCATTATAGATCAAACTATACCTGAAGTCTATTCACTCGTTTTATATTTTACTAATTTCCATAGGGAACTTTCAAAGTCTCATGATTTCAATATTTCTCTTTTCAAATATGTTTAAGATGATTTCAATGTTGTGGTATTTACATCAAAAGCCATGTCCAGTGAGGATAGACAACTGACCACAGTCATTTATCATTACCAAAAAATCTAATCCCTTACGTATTTACAACTCAACATCCAAGCAGGTAGCAATTGCCAGATGAACCATTATTCAGCATTAGTTTACTGTTACAATATAAAATGTCAGTTGCCAATGAAGAGAATCTAACAAGTTACAACACCTACATTCATATATACTTTAACACTATATACAATATGATTTAAATTCATCAGTGGCATTCGGTATACTGTTGTCTATATTTCAAGCAGTTACTCAACTATCTAAATATTTCATTCAACTTGTAAAGGGCACACATTTGGCTACAACTTGTATTTTAACAAATAATTATTATATGATAGTCCTGGAAGTGTTGTCTCATGCCGAAAAAGTAAAAATGGTGAAAATGTTTGTTACATCTCCATCCGTATGATAAAAATACAAATAAAAATAATAACTGTGCAAGTGCTAGTAAAAATAATAACTGATTATTAGTAGTATGATGAGGTTTTGATGATTGTATATTTATTTTCAAAGAGCAGATGTAATCCAGTGCTAGTAAAAATATAACCGATTATTAGTAGTATGAAGAGGTTTTTTGCATTGCAATAGGCATCTCACGGTGAAGCAGCTTGAAACTGGTAGAACTAATTGGTTGAAGGTTCGCCCCTTCTTAGTTAGAAGAAATAACCCAACGCCACTAGTAAAAGCAATAAAAGGATAGTAGCCATTAGCAGCCATTGAAAAATAATGTAAGGGTTTTACTTAAAATAGTGCATGAAGCATAAAAATAGAAATTACCTTCACCATTCTGATGTTTCCTTGCCCTCCTCCTGTCATAACCGCCATTTCCATTTCATTCTAAAGAAGGCCACTTGAAAAAGAAATGGAAATAGAAAAATAGGGAATACACATAGACATAGGCCTACTAAATAAAATATTACTCGCCTAATTCAGCCATTTGCTCTTTTCTTGGAAATTCTAGGGTAAAATCACTCCTCACTACAAATGCCTAAAAAAATGAAAAGACAAAGAAATCTACAGGGGAAAAAATTAAATGAAAATAAAATTCCCCCTCTTCCTCTTCAACATTGTGGCATTCGAAACCCCTTGGGTTACCATAGCATTTGAAGCTGAAGCCAAAACAGATAAAAGGGTTTTAATTAAAATAGTGTGTGAAGCATAAAAATAGAAATTACCGGATGAAAGGGTTTTAATTAAAATAATGCATGAAGCATAAAAATAGAAATTACCTTCACCCTTCTGATGTTTCCTTGCTCTCCTCCTGTTATAACCGCCATTTCCATTTCATTCTAAAGAAGGCCACTTGAAAAAGCACTGGAAATAGGCAAATAGGGAATACACCCAGACACAAGCCTACTCAATAAAAAATTACTCGCCTGATGCAGCCATTTGCTCTTTTCTTGGAAATTCTAGTGCCTCCGCCAGATGGAACCGATGCAGAAGGGGAAGTGTTGCCGCCAGACACAACTAGCAATATAGCTGCCACAATCTTCATATTTAGCTGCCTTCTTTCCCTGCAAACACCACCACAATTTTACACGCCTCCTGTGTTCATTTTCCCCTTCAGAAAATGGGCTTCCCAAAGCTAAAACCACGGCTCGTATACAAAACCCTAACACTCCTCCGGTTAATTCAGACTGTGCGGTGAGATACGAGACAACGTGCTGGCAGACGCAACTCCCGAATACGGTGAATGAAAAAAAATACAGACAAAGCTTTTAACGGATGCGATCGGTGATTTTTATGCAAAATTTTCTATGAGAAAAGTGGCGTACAGACAAAGATTTTAACGGATGCAGAATTTTTATGCATCCCAATAAACACTGACCATCATGGTCGTCGACACTCTTGCCAATAAACACTGTGGAGGAGTTATTGAGGATAATATATCTGACAATGACGGAGGAAAAGATTGTGAGTAGCTCACACGCAATGCAGGATCTGTTCATTAAATGAAATATTTAGCCGATATTCGTGGGGTTCCCGCCCACAGATTCCTCCTACGTTTTCTTCCCGAGCATAGTAATTAGCCGACGGCACCACCGGGGTTTCTGGCGTCAGACTGCTGGAAATCCTGGTGGGCTTCGCCCAAGTAGAATAGCCTATCGGCTAAATATTATATCAAAATATAATTTACTATTATATATATATTAATTTCTTACATGTTGTGCCTTGATAATGATAACTCTCCTAACTAAATATTTTTTAAATAATCCTAACTAAATAGTGATGATATAATATTTATTTATTATAATATTAAAAATATACTAAAAATATATTTATATATTTTAACTTAACATTTAAATATTAATGTATATATATTATTTTAAAAAATTGAATTACAAATATTATACTATCATATTATAGTATATTAATTATTATAATAATTTAATATAAAAATATAAAAATATAAAAATAATGTATTTAAGATATCACATGTTGCATCACGACTACTACTAGCATATATATATTTAATAATATATATAAAATACGTCGAGACATCCTTTTCAAGGTGCCTAGTGCACTTTTATGTGAGAAATTGATTTAAAAAATAGGCGCCTCAAGAAGGATATCTCTGGGCATATTTTATATATATTATTAAATATATATATGCTAGTAATTTTGCATTGCCGTCTCTTGACCTTTTTTAATTGATGTATTTAAGATATCTATACTATGTAATTTATAATTATATAACTGATATATTAAATTATTACTTATGATATTTAATATTATATAATTATATATTAATTAATGCTACTAATATAATTATTATGATACTATTTCATAAATATTTTTTTTAAAGAGATTAAAAGGAAGTTTTTGAAAGGAATCTACATTTTAAAACAAATACAATAATAAAATTGCTTAAGAAATGTTAGACGAGAAAAATTGTAGATCGACAACAAACTAACAACACCATACAAGATGGATTGAACTAATAAACATCAATAAAAAATTATTTTCTTAAATTATAAATTAACATAATTTTAAAGCATCTAATCAATTTGTATAATAAATTTAATACAAATAATAATTAGAAATATTTTTTAAAAATTATTCTAAATAGATAGAAACAACCGTTAAATTTAGAAACATTTGCATTTCTTTCAACAGTTTGATCATTTATGTGCATTTTCTGAAGGAGACGTTAAATTTAGAAACATTTCCATCATAACTTTCGCTGAAGAATTTAAACACTATCTAATTGCCTTAATGGAGGAAGGATTTAAATTGTTTCTAATTTTAGAATACAGGCGACATTTTGTAAAATTTAGAAACATTTCGCTAATAGCTTCCGCTAAATTTCAAATAAATTACTTTTAATTTGTCGAAGCGCAAAAAGGTGAAAAATATGGATATAGAACTAGCGCTAGCGCCATGGTAATGATCATGATACATCTCAGTAATGGTGACTGTGCATATAGTAACCATTTGAGCTTGACGTGGGGTCTAATGCTCATCTCCCAAATGGGACGACCTAGGAAATACTCGATATGCTCTCGCATCTCCTCATGTGACCGCTCCTCTGATGAATTGAAAACCTCATTGTGGATAGGTAATCATAGGATGTGATGAATGTCCTCCAGGGTAACTATCATCTCTCCTATTGGGAGGTGAAAGGTGCACATATCTGCATCCCACCTCTCTACTAGTGTCATAAGCATGGCATCATGATCCTCATAGGTGGCATGAGGTATACCCAAAATAACCTAGTTTCCTACAAGATACCAATATCCTCCTCTAACAGCTAGGAAAGATGCTCTCGTAGGTGACAGAATCATTTTCCTCCTAGATGCTGGCAGGCTCGGGGAGGAACCTAAAGAATAAAAAAGAAAAATAAATCATCACTAAAATTCCTAAATCTATACATTAAATAATTAAATTCACACTAAAGTTTCTCTAGGACACTTTGTGACCAACTTGGATAGTTGGGTCATTTTTGGACGAGGGTCTTGGACACTTTATCCATTTTAAGATACTTTGCAATCAAATGGGACACTTTGCAACAAAGTGGGACACTTTGTGACAAAGGAGGACACTTTGTGAATTTTTTTCTAGGGTCATAAAAACTTCTAGAATTACGTAAAAAATATATTAAATACATGAATACAAAGATAAAACATAGTAGAATCCACTCACCATATGCCGAAGCTCACCTCATGCCACCTCGTCACGTAAAATATCTAGTCTCAAAGGCCTGTATGCTCATTTGCTTGGCACCTTCAATCACTCTACACCAAGGTAATTTATTGAAAGGTAAATGTCAAAATGATAGTTAGAAATATCATTTTCAATCATATATATACTTAATTTCACTAAAAGAAGCATATTTTACTCTAAGTATATGTGATTCAAATCAACATATTAGGGGCTAGCGAACTCCATTTTTTATGTTGTTTGTTGCATTGAATTCATAATTTCGTCCCCGATCTAATCCAATGTCTATCAATATGTGGTGTTGTACTTCCAATACCCTATAATAGAACCAAAGAAATTTGATGAGGTTTCATGGCTACCCTAATTCCACCTCCATAAAGCAAGTAAAATCTAGCGGGGCAGACATCTACAAATTCAATTATCTATATATATTTTTTTAAAAGGATTTTTGAAAGAATAATAAATCAATGTTGTAGGTTGTGGTTCCTAACATTGTGGTTATGCAGATGGCTATAGTGGGGGCTTCATTATCCCTATCTGTGAATGAATCCATATGAGTATTCTTTTTTATAAAATTTATTGTTCGAATTCCTTTAGCTTGCATATGCATGTAGTGTCATATGTCCGCTAAAGTGAGGGCTAAATGTAGTGTAGGAAATTGTACTCCTTTCAAAGTGAAAGTGCAATTTCACACTTAGTTTGGACCTATTTTAGTGACCTTGTATTTATGCATTATAAAACCTCATTAATAGGCCTCTAATACCCTTTATTATACATCCCAAGGCCTATTTTAATTATTTCCCAAAAATATAACCTACATTGAATAAATGCTATTAATTGATTTAATGCCCTGGCATAATCTAGATCCTAAAATTTTAGGTCTGGACCCATTCACGAGTGAAGCCACAATAGTGGTTTACAATTGAAGTGAGGAAGGAAAACTCATAGAAAATGAATGCATGGTAAAAATATTGATTTAGGGGTTTGTACAAACATACTGGTTCAACTGAACCCATTAGGGGTTCACTAGAACCTGGATTTGGGTGAACCCTTTTAATACTTTCCCACAAAAAATGCCAACAAAAACCCTTATAAAAGGGGGGTTCAAATGAACCAGGGTTTGAATGAACCTTGGTTCGAGCGAACCCCTGGGGGTTCATTCAAACCCCCCTTATTCCTCATCCCTCCTTTGAGACACAAAAAAATCCTGAATTTTGGCACTTCGAAGCTCGGGTTGATAATGAAAATGGAGGAATCTTCACAAACCCAACTGGAATCAGGTAGTACTTGGAACAAGCTATCCAATGAACATAATCTTAATATGTTTTGTTTTTATAATGCATTTGTTTTTTTAGTTTTATTAAACATAGGTTTTTCATTGAAAATGAAGGTCTATGTTCTGCACATGTGGAAAAATAGAAGATTATCAAAAAAAAAATTAAAAAATATGAGTGCACCAGATATTGAAATCCTTGATCCAACAAAAAAAATAAAATTTAATTTTGGTATATACAAAAAAAGTTATGGGTTACACGGTTGCGTTATGTCTAAATTGTAATTGGTTTGACTTTGAAACTTGATTAAAGAAAAAATATTCAATAAAAAATGTCTAACCAAGTGGAAGCACTAAGTATCAGAGTTACGAATCTAAATTCGAAAGAATTATAATGTTATCCTTCATGGAAAAAAAGTTATGCGTTATATGGTCTACATCACTTTTTAAAAATGTTTTTTGAAAAAACCATTTTTTGTGGGAGATGGAAAAAGAAGTGTAAACTGATTCCAAAAATTTTGAAATTCTTCATGGTTTAGCTGCTATAGCTACCTGAATGTGAAAATTTAGTTAAAAATAATAATTTCAGTGTCCATTTTGGCCAAAAATTGTAAACCACTATTGTGGGATCACCCTCACGCATGGGAGAATGGGTCCCCTTTAAGTTCATAAACATAAATTAAAATATATTTGTTTTGGTATTTCAAGGTCTCAAGTTCAAATTTTAACTGTTAGCTTTTGAAATTTAATAAATAGGAAATTACAAAGGAAACCTATAAAACTATCTTTCAATCATTTTCAACTAGACTTGAGAGAGAGATTCACATGAGATCACAAGGATTTACACTCAAGAGAAAGGATAAATAAGTAAAGAATTCAAATTTTAAGTCTTGGAGCAACATTCTATTTGTTTTTGTAGGTCTTCAAGCTCATTTTTCCAACAAGATAAAGCATTGTCAAAGATTGATGATAGATTCATATGGAGGATCATGATGGATTCTAGGTTTTGGGGGATTCACCGAGCCATTCAACAAACCTTATTGACTTGTTTTCTAAGTGATTATATCTTCTATTATCATTCTACTTTTTTCCTAAAGGAAAGTTTTATCAGATTTGTGATTTATTAGGGTGATTTCACATCTCCCAAAGTAGGACCTCATTATTGTTCATGTTTCATTTAGGGATCTTATTCTAACACACAAGGATAGGGTTTCTTTGCATGCTAGCTCTTATTAATCTTAGAAACACTTAAGATTAAGGATTGCACATAATTTCATGTTTTAGATTTGTGTTTTTGATCAAGGCTTAATTGCCAAACTTGGGGTTTGACCGAGGCATACCCCTATCCACCCCGAAAACAACAATTTTGTTTTGTAGATAAATATCACATGTACAAATCTGAGAGTGAAGGTTCAAAAGTGTAGGAAGGAAGTGTAGATACATGACTCATATATTAGTTTTCATTTTTCCAAAATGGGAGACCTGGACCCATTCACCCATGGGTGAATGAGTCCCTAAAAAACTCACAAAACTAGTATTTTGTGATAGGTGCATAACTTTGAGACCTTCTCAGATCTACCAAATCTTTTCATTTTCCCTTAGTTTTATGCTTAATCTACAAGATATAAGTGTTATCTTGCATTTTTGAGCTGATTTTCTATTTTTAGTTTTTCTCCCAAAAGTGCTACTTAGGTTGATATCCTTGTCCTCAAGCATAAGGAAATCAGTAGATTCCTTCATTGAGTTGACTCACCTAAGGGATGTAAGTCAATTATTTGTGTGGATCTCATTTCCTAATGGAAATAGGAAGATAGGTCCACCATATCCCTATTCCATATTTTATCAAACCTATTTTTCTTCATTTCAATACTAATACACCCATTCAGAAAATGGTCAAATCATTCATCAATGGCATCTGCCAATGACTCTACCAAAATTCTTATTGATACATATTTGTGTTGAACTCCTAGAACACTGTAGGAAATGAAAAAGGCATTCAAATTCTCATCAGGAGTGACCTTCCCGTCACACCTATACTTTAGAAGATTCTTTCTAGAGCCCTTTGGGAGGTCATTCAATTGAACTCCAAGGTGCAGTGGCCTAATGGTTCCTCCCATGGGACTGGTTGGGTCATTCTTTGATTGAGATGGGAAGTAATAGGTACAACAATTACAGGAATAGGTGTTCCATTGAAGACAAGAGTTTGGAACATAATGTGTGGGTCACTAGACATGAGGGGCTTTTCTTGTATAGACGAGGATGGCCTAATTCTTGATATGACCTTGCTTCTTGATCTTAAAACTTCATCAAAATCTCCTCTCTAGACAACCTCAAATAGGATAAAAAAGAACCTTCTTCCTATCACTTCTAGTATAAGGCTTGAACTTCAGTGTGACAAAAAAATTCCAATGCCAAGTATTGAATATGCTTCATCCTTCCTAGTAGATTCACAAAAAATCTACTAGTGAACATATTTTTCCTTTATAAATTTCAATATAAATGACTCTATGACACCTAAGAAGGACACATCAATTCACAATAGTTGGAGAGATTACCATTGCATTGGTAATCTTCCTCTTAATTTTGGTTGAGGTACAACTACCTCTTCTGATATAATTTTGTATTTTTTTTAATATATAAACTCGGGGGTATGCTTTTAACCAGAAAGCAAGAAAGGGAAACTAACACTTTCTCATAGCCATGATATAAACATGAAGGGAAATTCTTGAAATTAAATTACTGTTGAAAAGAAATGGACTAGAAAATGATTAATATCATGACTCACATATTATATTGCTAACACTTGTTGACTTGACTCAGTACAATTCCAACCATTTACTACAAATAGAATGAACTAAATGCCATTGAACATCACATTTTCAAAGGAAAGGAATATCCAAATTATGATATTGCTATCAGGATTCAACCGTGTAGTTTCGAGTCAAACTCATTGACCCATGTTTCATGAGTAGTGGTTCAAAAAGAACCCATCTCTCATGATATCGAATGGTCCACTTAGCACTCATTGCAAGTGGTTCAAAAAGAACCCATCTCTCATGATATCGAATGGTCCATCACCTAGATGCAATGAGTGCTAAGTGGACCATTCGATATCATGAGAGATGGGTTTTTTTTGAACCACTACTCATGAAACATGGGTCAATGAGTTTGACTCGAAACTACACGGTTGAATCCTGATAGCAATATCATAATTTGACATGTTGTGGAAAAATACCTCCTACTTATCAATATCCAAATTCTTGTTAAAGCTCATAGACTTTCTCCCAAATATTAACATCTAATTCATAATTGCTGCACACAAACAATAACATTCATAAAAAATGAATTAAAACTATGAAATTTGATTCTTTTATTAATATCAATTCTCACTCATGCATCACAGTGCAAGGGGGATCAAAATTTCAAACCCTTGCAAAATCAAAGTATAACATATTTATAGTTTTCAAAGCATATCTGTCACCAAATCCTTGCGAAATAACTAAAATAAATGATTCTTGAAAGAATCAGAATAAGAGTTCAGAAAATTTTAAAGAAAAAAATGATAAACTTAAATTCATTTAATGCTAAGATGGTTGGGTATGCGAAGAGGTGGGTGGTTCTTCCTTAGACAACTTTTACTGAGAAGCTACCACACGTACTTGATAGTCTTTCAGGTCCATCACTACATCAAGAATTTTTTTTCTATTGTGGGACGGTTACATTCCTCATCCTTAATTGCTAGGTAGCTTTAGCAATTCAAATCGGCTCCATTTTACATGCGATGAAAGTGGAAGAGTCCTCATGCCATGACAATACCGAATCAATCCTTACCTGCTTCTTTAGTGCCTCTTTATGAAATGATTGTTCCCCTTCATATGTGTCAACTGCCTTAAAGAAGGCATCCTTCAACTCTTCAAGTGTGGTAGGCCCTTGATTATCTCCTTTCATTATTGGGCATTCAAAATTAGTAAAATTATTACTCAAGTGATTGTATTCCTTCAAAAAAATCATTTTCTCTAAGAAGTTTGATTTTATGAATTCAATCTTCCAAGCTATACTTTTTTTCCACATAAGAGCTCAATTATCTTCATTAGAAGGAATGATATTCTCAGCAACAGCCTTTTCCATGCCCATGGTGATAATATAAATAAGAGCTCATGATCAATCTATAGCCAATGTGTCTCCTTCTACTTACAAATGACCAATTTAGATTTTATCGAATTCCTTAATATCGTGAACTCGTCATACACCTTTCTCAAATTTTTAATTAAAGGAGACGCCTTCTCTTTGATCTCAGGAACCCAACTCTAGAAAACCTTCACGTAGTAACTATCCTTTTGAATCCTTCCCATTATGGCTTTTCCAAATACCAAATTATGATCAAAGGAAGGACTATCATAACTCAGAGGTTGAGGAGAACGATCTGTTAAAGTTTTGAGATAATTAGAAAGAATCTCTATTAATTTCTTCAGTTCATCTTTATCCTGCTTATCCTTTTCTACCCTTTCCACTAGCCTTGAGTTAGTTTAACCTAAAAATCATGGATATCTCAATCCCTACTAGGAGGGCCTAAATCCACTTTATTTATATTGTTTCATGTTTCCTTGACCTAGTGAAGATATTTATACACATAAGGTCAGGAAACTTCCATAACCAAATGTCTAGAAGTCTCATCTTCCATCAACCTAGTAGCAGTTTTCATCTTATGTACTTTAGGAGTTCTCCGCAATAATTTTCCCACATCTTCTAGCAACACGATAAGCATTGTCTTCCTTTTCTTGGTGAGAGAACTCTCAAACTAGGATGGTGTATATGGAGATGCATCATGGTTTTGAGAAGTCCTGGGTGTAGAGAAATAGAGAGCTAGATTTAGTAAGGGAGATCTCACCAAATTGTGTACATTCGAGGGAGAAGAAATTGAAGCTTCACCCCTTTGCACATTCCCCTCTATTTCACCTTGAGGTTGTTGGATGTGAGTTTCTATGGCTTCTCTAGTAGCTTCATTCCCTTGATTAATTTCCTCCGATCATTGCTCGACGTCATCACTTCTTTGTTCTTTAGTTATGACATTGGGAAAAGGACCTCCACCACAAGTTTGATCAATTATTTTTCCTTTCTTAGGAGGATCATCATCATTCCCATTTCCACTTGATTGATATGTAACCTATGTTGGTGGTATTGGTGCAAAAGACCTTGTACCAATATGACTAGTATTTGTTCATTTGTGAACTCATTTTTTCTCCTTTAATGGAGCCTTAGAAACTTATCCTTTACTTTTGGTTAGCCAAACTACTAAAGTTTTGACCTAGATATCCTCATTTTCTTCATTCTTCTAGTCCACCGGTGATAAGGGAAAATTTTGTACCCGTTGAGAATAGGTTGGATCAATCAAATCAAAGTCTTCATCCTATACTTCGCTTATATTCTAACCTAATTTAAAAATAAAAATTTGTGCCAAGGAGAATTTCATCCAATTCCTCCTTCTTACCTCATTATCATCAATGCAATCAACCCAAAATCTTCAAGATGGGGCATATGATTATAATCAAGACTAAGCTGAAGATTATTTCTCACATAGTTTTTATTATCAAATGGGAACCTCCTCTCATAGGTATCAAAAGAGAAATTTGTAATTTCTCTTCTCAAATTAATGGAATCTGATTGAGATTCAGATTCATAATACCCTAGACCAATTGGGAATTGAATCCCTACCTTTTTCCTATTTGTACTTCTCTTGTTTACCTCCATATATTGACAAAAAACTTCCATCAAGATGAATTTATCCTCTACATATTTTGGAAGTTTTAAAGGAAATTCATCAAATCTACCCACCCATAAGTAGGTAAATTTTTGAAACTATATAAAAATATTTCCATACTTGGTGACCAATTGAAAATCCTCGGGAGATACTCTTTGACCTGAATCACCCTATAACTCCCTAACTAGCTTCATACTGAACACATCATTTACCCTACAGTAGTTCTTATAGCTCTTTTCGAGCTGAAAATTAGGGTAGTAATCATAAATTTGAATCTACTCATCAAAATCCTTAATAGGTTTCAAACCAAATTAGGTTCTTGTATAGGCTAACACATAGAAGAGGTATGAGGACATGTAGAATGATCTGTTCATAGCAAAGCTACTCATCGTATCATCCAGTTAGTCACTGATTATAGTGGACCAATCCAAATAATATTTACCACCACAAATAACCTACACAAATAAGTACATTCACTCCTCAAAATCATGTTCATTCATATTCCCTCCCACCCTATGCAATAACACAATAATATCCAATATATCTTCTCCCAAATGTGACTTGTGTATTTTCCTAGGAAGCTGAGACTTTCCTTTCTTAGGGGGATCAAACCCTTCCTTTGCAATGTAATTTTGATAATGCACCTTCTTCTCTAAGAATAAACCTTGGGATACGGTGAAATTTAAATGGGAGTAAACTTCTCTTTTCAAAAGTCGAAAACACTCACTTATCGTAGCTCTATCCAAGGTCACTAGGAGATTGTTATCTTTTGTGCAAATTTCTCTCATTGTTGGATTATAATGAGATATGTATTCTAACACCAATTTAGTGCATTTTACTACCACTGGAAATGCAATAGCTTCAAGGAGTCCACTTTCTACCAACCTTTGGGTAATAGGATTTCTATCTGGCTTACAAATTCTTTCTCAAAATGCATATAAATTGATACGCCCTAACCTTATATCACCAATTTTAGTCAAGGAACTATCAAGAGAAGCTAAATTTTCATATCCCAAATATTTTTATTTCATTCTCTCAACTATTCTTTTCAAAGAAAATTCAACTACACTACAATGTGGAAAATAATTACCAATCTCCAAAAAAAATTAGAAAAGCCACTCACCTGAGAAACATGCCACCCTTTCTTGCTCGAGTTGTTTCCTTGAATGCCACTCGTATGTCAGTTCTTCTTAGCTTCTAGAATCACACTCCCCAAGAAGAATGGTTATGTTTGAAATGATAGCTTAATCTTACACGATCGAGCATTTATTTTTTCTACTCCAATACTAACACCATTTAATCTCTAACACACATGCTGGCCACTTGTCAAAAATATTGGATTACCTCAGTACACTCAACAAAGTTGGGTATTTGAATATATTTTGAGAGTATAGTTGATGGCCAATGAAGTTTGAAAACTTAAATTGACCCTGACAATTTCTTCTTTAATTAGCACATTTCTTCACTTTAGATTATGTCTTTGTCCTTTGGTTGGGATAAAACATAGTTAGAAAAGCAGTGTCGGGCCTGACAGAAGTTTGCAAAAGAACTAAAAACCCACTTTTCTTTAATAGTATCCCTTTAAAAAAACTATCCTTCAAAAAATGAAAGAGTTATAAAAATTAGGTGGTTGTTGAAATAGTTTTGAAAACTTATCCAAAGACCGACACCTAACAAAAATGATTTACAAGATAATCAAGTTGGTAAAAGACAAGTTGTCAGTACTACTTCACAAGACAACAAGGTTCACAAAAGTGACCAAAGGATGACACACAAGATAGTTAAGTTTCAGAAACCAAAAGGATACCCAAAAAGTTGGACACTTAGAGCCAAACTTAAAACCTAGGCAATAGCTTGCAACAAAGGAATCCAAAGATCCACTAGTAGCAACACATAGAAGTGTAACCAACATCATGTAGTACCAAGGAACATCCATAATGATATGCAAATCCTACAATCCAATGTGTTGTAATATATCTCTCACCACAAGTCTCTAGAGCTCTCCTAAGTTCTCCACACCCAACAAAGGAAAGAGATGAAAGGAAGAACCATGTCATCACCCAAAAACCAAGTGACAACACATGGCCACAAGCTTAGAGATCACCATAGCTCCAACCAAACCTCAAAACCAGTGTAATATGAAATCAAACATCCAGGAAGTAGATAAAGATCAAAAGAGAGAACATACAAATCAAAACCTATAGCATGTCCTTCTACACACACTGAGCTAAATGCCAACTGTGTCAAGTATGATCTCCTCCATAAAACCCCAAAGAGAATAGCAATATCCACATATAACCATAACCAAGATATATGCATCTCAAACAAAAGTAAGATCAAACCAAATCCATTCCCAATGAAGGAAATAAGCCCAATAACATCTCCTAAACCTAACACCAATGAATGTACTTGTTGTCAATCAGATATGCACCCTTTGTCATATTTTCAATAAAACAAACTATCTGCTGAAACATGGAAAATCTTTTTAGATGTGGGTGATCTATGCGAAAAGAGAATCTCTAGAGTGAGTTGGTTCTCTTAACAATGGATCCTATCCTAATTCTAGGAAAAAGGATAGAGAATATGACTGAAATGTAAAACCTATCTAATATGATCTCAAACTTAATGATGACTTTGATATATTTTATCCACAATAATCTTCAGAAAAACAACTGTGAATTCATAATCTCTCATGAACACCAGTACAAAATTGATTTGCTTGAAGGTCTAGACCTAAACACACAATGCAACCTGCATTAAATAAACTTTTTGTATCAATGATTTGCAATTATAGGACATGAAAAGGATATGTAAAATAGAATCATGCAATGTGGACATCATACTAAAACTGTGAATAGAGATAGAAATTGGAGATAGGAATATTGATTTTAGTTGAATGGAGAAAAACTCTCAAAATCTGAGTACAAAGAAGTTTACAAGCTCAAAAATGTGTAAGAGAAAGAAAAACTAGAATCTGAACTTAGATAACACTAAGTTTTCTTCAAGATATACCTCAAAAACCCTAATATGAGCTCAAGAAGAAAGCTCAAGGAAAAGCATCAAAATCTACCCTAAAAGTTGGCACAAAAGTGGAAAAGTCACACTTTTTGCATGTACATACTGAAAAGCTCCTAAAAATAGGTCAAAACTGCTTTAAAAGCAAAAAAAAACACTTCATCACTCCACCAAGAAGATCAAATCCAACCAAAGAAAGAACTCTCACCAATCTGCTAAAAATAGCAAATAGTTAAAAAAAATTATAAGATATTGCTTTATTCTTGCTTTACATGGCTTGCAGATTTTAATATTCTCATAATTTGATTATTTTTGCAATTAAATATTTTGGAAAATATTTTGCAAAAAAACTTATTTCTTCAATTACAATGTTTGATTTTCTTAAAAAAAATCATAAAATATAAAGAAATCTCTTATCCATATTTCAATTGATTTCTTCAAAATCAATTAGAAATAAATAAAACTCCAAGTCATAAGTAAAATCTCATTTTCATTTTTAATTGATTTCTCTCAAAATCAATTAAAATCTAAGGCATTTTAATCACTCTCCGGTTCTCAATAAGGCATCATTGACATAACCCTAAGTTCTAAGGCCATAAGAATATTTCATTGGCAATCTTGAAGACTTAGGCACAATAAATTATAGAAATATCCCACAAGGCTCGACCTATGATCATGCATAATATTTTAATCACTAAAGTCTATACCCCTAATTCAAATTAGGGTTGAGAAAACCCTAATGAACAAAACTAATAAACTACACTCATTCGACTTATTTTGAAAGAGAAAGCTTTGGAAGAAATAGCTCTAAGTTACGACCACGTATGAGCTACGGTTTCAGCTCGAAACCTTCATTCTAGCCTCCAATCGAGCTCCCACTCTCTCAATCTTTTGCATGTTCGGCCTCCACAACTCAGGGGTAAGTATCATTGACTATTCTTTCTTTATTCCTTGAGATTTTTGATGAGAAAAAGGCCTCATAGGCCGCAGAAATGAAATACTTTTTGATGCATTCATGGCTCTATGTTTCCTTCGCTTGCTTATGTGTTCTCAATTTCCATTGTGAGAGTTTGACTTGTGCATATTGAAGCTCCATGAGAGAGCTTGGTCTGGTTTTCTACTCTTCCATGGCACGCATGGTAAGCTTCATTGTTTCTTTGTATTTCTGTTGGCATTCTTTCTCCAAAATAGAAAGCTTATAAAAGCTTTATACATCTACAAAAGATTAATTTTTTTATGAATGAATCTATGGCCATACCCAAGCCGCGCCATGCTTATATGTTAAAATGCATTTTATTCAGGAATTTGTATGGCTTCACTTGCTTCTCTTCAGATTTTGGTTGTAGCATGTGCATTTAAGAGCTTTATGTTTTCAAAAATGAAAATATGAAGTTGTAAATCCCTCTCTTGGCCATGCCATTCATGCACACATTGGGTTTTTCTTCATTTTATAGAAAAAATAGAGCTTCAGCTTGATAAATAGGCTTGACCCATTATGCATTACATGCATTTTCTTGAAAACCCTCACATGGGTATCTCTTGATTCTAAATCAAACATTCATTTTGTTTTCTATTGAAAACCCCATATGGGTAAGCTGGAAATGGTGGAAAAACCACTTTGATAAACAACCTCAATGTGGGTATATCGTATTTGAAGAAAATAATGACTATTCTGGATCTCTAGAAAACAAGAACTTGAGCTCGACCCACCATTGTACAAGTTCTGCATTTTAATGAAACCCCATGTGGGTATTCTTGAAAATAGTAAAAAAATGGGTAAATCTGTATTTGGATCTAACATACTCAAATGGGTATTCATGATTTCAAGTATGACTATAATTTTAACTCAAAAAAAACCAATATGGGTATTTCCTAAAATTTGAAAGAAATTCATTGTTCTCTCTCTCTGTCAAAATTCTTGAAAACTTGTTTATGTGTGAGAATGGTTGCTCCTCCTATATTAACCTTGATGACATTGAAGAAACCCCTAACTAGGCTTTGTAACTTCTACTTTGTATATGACATCTCCATATGATTTGTAAGAGGAAACTTTATAGCTTTAAATGATAAAACAAAAGAAAACTTCAAATCCCTACTATATTTTCCTTGGGACAGCAAGCTAAAACTTCAGAAAAATGCAAAAAAAGTGTTGAAACTTTTCATTCCTAAACTTTCCTGGAATAAAACCCTAGCTCAAGGGCATACTAAACAAATAGTAAGATTACAGACTTTCTAGAGAACATGAATGTATGGAATTTTTGGAACTCTTAGGACATAATATACAAGTTTTCTATGCTTTGTGAACTTTTCCATTTTGCAAATTTCTTATTTGTTGTGACTCCATTCAAAACTGCCTATGGCCACTTGCTCCAACTCCATGATACAATGATTCTTTGAAGACATACCTTGAATGGTGAAAATAGATGCGTAGTTCCATTTGCAATACATGTCAAACAATGAAAAATCCCTTGTACTGTTTACTCCACTTAATGCAACACAATGAAAAACCTGAGGTTTGAAAATCTGAAGCTTCCTTCATGCTTGATTGTCCTTCAAATGTATAGACAGAATGGAAATAACTTTGTAACTTATTTTCCTTATTGCAGTAAGTATTCTCAATATTATAATTTTCATCTCCTGATGATATCCACTTGCACATGCCCAGAAATGCTCTCCTCATTCTGCACTTCCCTTACATATTCTTGGTGGGTTAATGTCTTCTATCTGGCACTCTTCATGCTTTTTTATGCTTCATTATGGAAAGACTATTTTATGCACTTGCTCTCTTCTCAAATGAAAATTTGAAACCTTCCACATGCTTCCTTTATTAAATAGTATCCTTTTGATGAGGCATTATGTATGCCTATTCACTATCACCATCATGAGCATGAACATTATTGTACTTCTCATAATATCATGGACATGATGAATAAACAACACCCATGGTAGCAAAAGAAATAGTATGATAATATTTAAGTTTTCAAGTATGACATTGATGCATCTCAGTTGAATTGATTAAATCTATTAAGTATACTATTCACCTATAGCTTTCAATAGTACATCACTTGATTGTTAGGAATGAACAATAGGCTTAATGGCTTTGATAAATGAGACTTTGCTTTACTCCTTTAGAATAGTTTAGATGAACATAAGAATTGCATTCCTTTACTCAGCCCCATCTGTAATGTTTAAGGGGCAGAATGTCGAGCTCTACCCTTGTGGGAGCCCGTTTTTCACCACATGCTTGGTCTTCATAAGATGATCAGCTTCATGATTTTTCCTATACCTGCATAGGAAACAAACAATGTTAGCAAAAAAACAATATATGATGATGATTCCTTCTTTCAGCTCATGTTTTTGAGCTTTTCTTTTAGTTGATTCTATGCACTCCAAGGATTGAAATATATCTCTGTTAGAAAGGCATGTAGTATATTTCATATCCTGAGCTCTTCATTGACACCCTTCTCAATATTTTGTAGGTACAGCTAGGAATGGAAGCAAAATGGAGTAAGCTACAATTCATCAATCAAATATCAACTCAGTAAATGACGGATATGTACCATGTTATTTGCTTCTTTCTTTCAGTTGTATATTTTTTTTCTTGTAATGAATGGAAACGGCTAAAACCACGGCTTGTGTGGATCTTTTAATTCCCCCTTTCATTTTCATTCTAAAAGAAATGCATCGAAATGAAAATTTGTACCATCATTTGTATTCTTGCAATCAAATGAAAACATGTAATGTGAATGACTTCATGAAATAAATGAAAGCATTTTTTATGCTTAATAATTTGTATACTCAATTTTGTACTCCATTTGATTTGTAAAATATTTGAGCAATTCTTTTGAAACTCAGCTTCTCAAAACATTTGCAAAACCGATACTTGATACTTGATAAATATAGTGCAAATATCACTTAAGCACATGTAGAAATAATTGTTCTTTCACTTTCAAATATAACAATATTTAATCAACTCCACCAATTGAGATGTAGCGAAAAATTGGTAACAGTACTCACAATGCATAAGGAGATAAATATACCAAAATCCCTCAAATGAACCATCTAGAACTCAAAAACCATACCTCAAGATCCATATGCATTCAAAGACAAATAATAAAACATAATGCACCTAAAAGTAACAATGGGCAATACCTCTCAAATGATAAACCATCGATTACACCAAGAGTGGGAAATGAGAATGCTCCTCTAAGATATCCAAGTCATTATGATTCATCTAAGAACAATCTCCTCATAGGTCCATGTCGGACTCATGTCCAACTAAGATGTAGGCTCCTCAAACTTTCAATTGAAACCTCATCAATGATTAACCATCTCAACACATGTCTCTAACCACAGGAGAAATCCAAACCTAACCTAAGTCTCCAAGTATCTATGAGTACCTACAACCAATCAATCCATACAAAATTCCAAATGTAACATAGCACCATCATGATGCTCTCGAAAAAATGATCAAATTTCCCAGTACCCAAAGAACCAACCAAGAGAAATGTCATATATCTAACCTACAAATCAGGAACATGTACACATGACATCATGATCTCACACCTCCTCAAGATAAGATTATATGCTCCAATGAACATATCAAGCACCTATATCATGCCAAAACAATAATGTACGATCAAGAATACACCATGAAATATTACATAACCATCCTATAAAACAAGGATCACATATCAAAAATACAAATCATGACACCTCTAACAAGGACTAAAGAGTTTATTCGTGGCTAACCAAAATGTCAACATATCTAAACCACATGAAGACAACCATCCCTTATCAATGAAACCAAAGATGCCATTGAACCCTGGCTGCATAGAAGTAGAATCTAAGAGTCCATCCATGACACCAAAAAACACTACATAAGATCATCCACCATCAAATGGTGAATCCACATCATCACCACAAACTCCCACTAAATCGTGATACCAATCTCTCCATGGAAACATGGTAAACATCCTCTAAATTAAGATCCACTATGATCTCCAAGCCAAGAAGGTACAACACCACCAAACCATCACTATCACAAGCTCCAAGTCAAATTTAGATACACAATAATTAATAATTCTAATTTAAATTTGATTTTCCAAATATGATCATAAAATAGGTAAATTAAAAGTACAAGTGGGTCCAAGCACATACAAGGAGCCAAACCTAGGGTGAAATTGTCAAGTGTGACAATTTATGATGCTACACCCACCAATCTAGGTTTCTCATGCAAAGGCTAAACCCTTTAATTTATATATATCCTCTTGGCTTCATATTTTCCCTCTTCATTTCTAATTAAAGGGAACTCCAATATATCAAACCTAGGAACAAGGACAATAGTTAATTCATATGCATGAAATGGGTTAAATAATCTTTTCATTCCATACTTAATTTGATTGTCTTGACTAGAAATAATGCACATGATTTTCTCACCCAAAACTCGACTTTATTCCAATGTCATTTCTTAGTTCTCACATGCATGAGTTATCACACAATCTATTTCAATTTTTTATAATCTAACATAAATTAATTACGTAGAGGGCCATAACTATAATGAAAGCAAGGGATGCATTGTAATAACATGTGTGTTAACAAAAATTATAATGGACTCACATATATTTTTAGAAAGCTAAAAGTATTAAATAACTATTAAGTAAATAAAATAAATCTTAATAAATACAAATAGAATAATTCTTAAATATTTCAAAAATAAAATAAAATAACTCTTAAAGAATAAAATAAATTTTAAATAAGCATATCAAAAAAAAATTAAATAGACTTGTTTTAATAAATACAAATAAAATAATTTTGAAATAATTCTAATTAAAATAACACTAGTATAGATATCTTGCATACAACTATCCAAAAAATGTTAAGAAATTTCAAATTTTAAATCTTTTTCACTTATTTCATTTTAATTTAAAATTTTGTTTGTTACTAAGTACAAATAAATTCATTATGTCTACATTTAAAAAAAAATTGTTTATGTGCTAGTTATTTTAGAAATATTATGTTTATTATGATTATGAAATATTAATTTTATATGTATGTAAATGGACATCTAATTTAAAATAAAAAATAAGAGTTTTTGTTAATATGCTCATTTCACCCTTTTTTTGTCATTGGTTTGTAAGTAAATAAAAAAAATATCTCTTAAGTAAATATAAATGTAAAATATAATAAAAGAATGCATATAATCTAATTTTAAAGAAAATTATTTTTTAAATAAATATAGTAATCCCAGATTGACATCTCTTGACCTTTTTCAATAGATGTATTTAAAATATCTATACTATGTAATTTATGATTATATAACTAATATATTAAATTATTACTTATGATATTTAGTATTATATAATTATTTATTAATTAATTCTACTAATATAATTATTATGATACTATTTCATAAATATTTTTGAGCTTTTTGATATTATTGCAGCAAAGACATATACTGACCCCAAATCCATAGATCCTTTGTTTGTTTCTAGGGGGAAACCCTCTTTTCCTTTTTCCTTTTCATGTTTTAGATACTTTAAAGTAATTTCTCACAACATGGTGTTAGCAATTCCTTTAAAGTGGGGCCATACATTGGCACTATTGTGGCATGATTTCATTTGCATTTTTCCTTTTCATCTTCCTTGATGTGATTTTCTTATTTCATGCAATGTGTTTTTCCTCTTTGTGGTGACATTAGGAGTAATGTCCTTCAAGAGCTTGATCTATCTTAGTGGTGATGTGATGCACTATATTCTGTAAGTTGTGAACCGTTTATCCTTTGGTTGGTCATCTCTTGGAGACATTAGGAATGATGTCCCCTAAGAATAAGACCTCACTTGAACTAAGTAAAATCCCTTTGAACATCCCTCTTTCTTGTTTTTTTTTCCTTTATGTACCTTATTAAAGTCATGGAGGTATGGCTTTGATATGGTCCCCTAGGGCTCACCTAGTGAACACCTAGCTTCACTAGCCCTTTTGACCATGCATTTTCTTTGTGTACCTTATTAAATTCATGTAGGTATGGCTTTGATATAGACCCCTGGGGCTCACCTAGTGAACACCTAGCTTCACTAGCCCTTGTCAACGTGTATTTTCTTTTTTTCCTTATCATAGTCATGGGGGTATGACTTTCATATGGACTTCCTAGGGCTCACCTAGTGGACACCTAGCTTCACTAGCCCTTGTGAGCATGCATTTTTTTTGCATAGTGGACAACGCATTCCACTTGTAAACCTTTTGGAAAAACAACCTAGACCTAGTCCACCACATTGGACGGTCAGTCAAAGTTTGATCTGTTGCATTTTTCCTTTTTCTTTCGCCTTTTCTTTTTTCTAACTTTGATGATGTATGTTTGTGATTTGGTTATGACTTCATATGTCATCTGCATGTGTGTTCCTTTGAGCCTATATTATTTTTACATAGGATACTGATCCTAGGGGATTAACAACCCTCTTGATTATTGTCGTCCTATCTTACTAGCATTCGTACATTTGAACCCCTCTTGATTATGTGGTTGGCTTCTTTAGTGTGAGTTTGAAGTAAGTTCATCCTCTCACTAAAGTGGGGGCTAAATGTAGTGTAGTAAAATGTATACCCTTGCATTTTCACACTTATTTGGGCCCACCTTACTTTATTTGTTCCTATTTATGTCTTAATTGGTCTTATTTTGCATCCAAAATTCCTATGAATTATATCTTTTCTGGCTAATCCCAACATTCTCTAATGGATAAATGGTAATTTAATGATTTTATCTGACTGTCCCTAATTTTTGGGTCAGGACTAAAATGTAACCTAGGGCATATTTACCCCCCAAAGGTCTTGGGACCCTAATTTTGAGTTATCTTAATTGGGGCCCTTTTTGGTGTCTGTGCCCCAATTTTCATGCCTTGGGACTAAGATGCCACCTAGGGTGTCTTAGTCCCCCTTGAGTTAATTTCGTGATTTAATTTCAAATTCTGGTGGGATTTAGCCTCCTTTAATTAATGAATTCATATGTCGGCTTGGTATGGTGTAATTTCTAGATATTAAGCATAGATAAGTATAAATACAAGGTTTCTTCACTAATTTTTCATAACAAGCAACCAAGTCTTTTGTGAGAGAATTCATCATAGCATAATTGAGTTCACAAGAGCATTCAAGAGCAATTCTTCAAGCATTTAGAGCCATCATCAAGACTCAAGCATCATATCAAAGATATTCTTGCATCATGTGTGTTGTTGTACTAACATTTGTGATGTAGGGTTTTGATTCAAGCAAGCAATTCAAGTCCATATCTATCAAGTTTTCCTTTGATTCAAGATCCATATCCATTGCAGCCATTTCACACAAGTTTGCAAACTTTACAACAAGGGTTTGGTGAGTGGGTATGTGCAGGATCATGATGGGCCAAAAAGTGGCAATATGATGGGTATGTGGATGACAACTTTTTTTTAAACTAAAATTGATGAAACAAAAAGGGTTTTTAAAGGAGATTCTCAGCTTTCCACCAATATAAATTATGCTTAAATACTTTGAATTTAAGAAGTAATTATTATTCATTTTCTATTCAAATTATGACTAAATCCCTTATTGATAGGCTAATTGAAAACATCTATAGCTTTCAAACAATATCATATTTTTTGAATCCAAAACATGTGTCACATTCTATGTTTCACATTCTATTGGATTAAAAAAACAAAAAATAAATTTCATGAGGTTTTGACCAAGTTAAGGTGGTCAGACATATGAGTTTTTATATTTTTTAAAAGTTGTAATAAAAAAATCATAATTAATTATTTACTTGGAAAAAAATTACAAAAAAATATGCATCACATCGAGACATGAGTCCTCTACTTATATTTAAAATCTTATAAAAAATATTATCATTTTATTGTAGTTAGTGTGGTCGACAAACACCTACTTATTTTTCCAAATTTAAGTACTACTACATTGAAATTTCAAATTTTCACCAAATAGATTTTTATTTTTTTTAAAAACCTAGTAGTTTAGAAACTATATTTAATTTTCTACAAATTCTATTCATACATATTTTCAAAATAATATAGATAACTTATTCAAATAAAAACCCCCATTTACTAACAATCAACAAGTTTTTCCCTCTCTTGCATATTTGTGATTGCAAATCTAGATTGGAGACTTGAAGATCATTTAAAGTGTAAAGTTGCAAAGTTATCATCTTTATGGAAACTCACCTACAAGCCAAATCTGAAGGTTTCAAAACCTAAGATCAGAGAAGAAGGAAGAGCACACATCAAGCCTCACGACCACACTCAAAAATTGTAGAAATTCATATCGGGACTAAGACAATAGTAAAGGTGTCTTAGTCCTCCTGAGGGTATTTTTTAGAAATTCTTCTAGATCTGATTCCAACATCTGAAGATTATGCATCTGCCCTGAAAAATAGTACCAGGACTAAGACAACAATAAGGGCATCTTAGTCCTCCACAACACATTATGGCAGCTTCTTTGCATTTTTGGAATCCTCACAACATTTCCAGACTTCCCAGGTACATACATCCTAACTCCCCATTGCATAATTTCATCATTTGCACCTTTCATTTAGCTTTCATTATTAGATTTTGTGAGTTGAATGCTTATTTGTCTTTTCCAAACTTTTGCTTGGTGGTGAACCTCTTAAAGCTGAAAGAACCCCCTCCTAGGTCTTCCTTGTTGAGAATTGACCCATCTTGTGTGGTTGATGGTCAATCCAATTAGGATTCCTAGGACATTATTGAATGATTGTGTGAAGAAGAGTGATACTATTAATCACCCTTTTTCACCATGATTCAATTTGTTCGAGTGCTCTTGCATCACTTGTATTTATACATACTTCTTTAATTTCTCATAATATTAATTATTAAGCACTCACAAGTAAATTCAAATATCTTAATGTTAAAATTTTGAAAATATAATATTTAAATTTGTGCCAAAATAGGTTTGACATGGGTGCTAGTGCCCTAGTCTAGACGTACTTTGGGGCTTTTAGTGTCATTAGATAAACATTAAATAATAATTCCCCATTTAAATTTTATTTTCTAAATATGATCACAAAATAGGAAAATTGAAAGTACAAGTGCATCCAAGCACATACAGGGAGCTAAACCTAGTGTGAAATTGTCAAGTTGTGTGACAATTTATGATGCTACACCCACCAATCTATGTTTCTCATGCAAAAGCTAAACCCTTGAATTTATATAGATCCTCTTGGCTTCATATTTTCCCTCTTCATTTATAATTAAAGGGAACTCCAATTTATCAAACCTACGAACAAGGACAACAGTTAATTCTTATGCATGAAATGGATTAAATAATTTTTCCATTCCATTCTTAATTTGGTTGTCTTGACTAGAAATAATTCACATGATTTGTTCACCAAAAACTCCACTTTATTCAAATGCCATTTCTTAGTTCTCACTTGCATGAGTTATTAGACAATCTATTTCCATTTTTTTATAATCTAACATAAATCAATTATGTAGAGGGCCATAACTATAATGAAAGCAAGAGATACATTGTAATAACATGCGTGTTAACATAAACTATAAAGAGATAATATCATGAGAATGTTAACAAAAACTATAATGGACTTGCATATATTTTTAGAAAGTGAAAACTATTAAATAACTATTATGTAAATAAAATAAGTATTAATAAATACAAATAAAATAATTCTTAAATATTTCTAAAATAAAATAAAAAATAACTCTTAAAAAAAAATAAAAAATTTAAATAAACTCGTTTCAATAAATACAAATAAAATAATTTTGAAATAATTTTAATTAAAATAACACTAGTATAGAAATGTTACATACAACTATCCAAAAAAATGTTAAGAAATATCAATTTTTTTTTATTTACTTATTTCATTTTAATTTTAATTTTTTTTATTTACTAAGTACAAATAAATTTATTATATTTACATTTAAAACAGCATTTATTTATGTGCTAGTTATTAGTTCCTGCCATGGAACTATAGGCCACCCCTTGAACTTAACTAGTGATTAATTGTTTTGCTTGCAACCAATCAAAATCTATTATTTTCTTTCCTATACATTATAGTTTAATTTTAATACATTATATTTTAATTTTTTAAAAGTTAAATGCACGATTTTTAACTTTTTAAATTTTGAAAATTATTTTTCCTCAATTTTATTGGCTCAAAACTTTTGAGCGATAAGGGCGATTTTCCCGGCTCCATTATGAGAATTGCGATTATAGTGGGAGATGGAAAGGGCAGGAGAAAATAATTACTTTTAACTTAACTATTCTATTTACGTTTGCAATCTAAATTTAACTAACTCTAAATACTAATAAATTTCCCTATACTTTTACTTTTAACTTAACTATTCTATTTACATTTTCAATCTAAATTTAACTAACTCTAAATTTTCATAGAGATAAAATTTATGATATACCTTAAGTATTTTAGTTAAGTTGATTTCCATATAATAGTTTATTATAATTATAATTATATAGATTAATTTACAATTATAACAATATAATTTTTTAATTAAATTATGATTAAGGTTATAGTTCACTAAAATACAATTAAATATTTTAGTAATTTAGAATTAGAATCAGAATTATATAATTATTTAACTTTAGGGTTAGAATATATAAATATAATTCTAATTTATTAATTATTATTTTAAAATTTAAAATAATTATAAAAATATCTATAGATGTTTTAATCAATTATATTATAACCATATCTTATTTAATAATTATTTTAAATGTTTAATTAAATAATTAGTCATGAGAATTTTTATAATCAAATAATTAATTACAACATTAGTTATATAAATTAATTAAATTATAATTCTAGAGCCCTAATTATTATTAATAATTATATAAACTGATTTATAGTCTCATTGCATGATTTGGCTCTCATATATTCCATTTATTGAAACTTTAAACTTAGTTTCAACTTTCTTTAATATTTTAGTTTCAGCCTTCCAATAAAATGGAGAAACATAAATCTGAGTTTTTCAGCCAAACCCAATAGCCTGATTTGGGACACTACTTGTCTATTGACTATCATTAATGTATACCAAAATATAAAAATTGAAGATGCCTTCAATAGTCAGTATAAACCTACTATTTAAAACAAAACTCCTACTATAAAACTATCCAAGGATTCCATATTTAAATGTTGTTCATAATGGGTGCACCCCCTTGCAAGATTAATCACACTACAAGAAGATATAAAAATCACAAGGTTCCAAGCCTATTTGTCAAGTTGGAATAAATCCAATGCCACATTGCATGGTAAGTTCCATCATAGGCTTCTCTGCAACATCATCCCTTAACCATGGACCTTCATCACAAATTTTATCTTACATAAAAGGATAATTAACCAAATGTACAGGTTGAGGTTGTGCAGACTTTCTATTGCATGATGACCCAAATTACATATGTCATAGACACAAGGTCATAAATTTGTTGTAGACTATCAACATCCAATTTGAAGTCATCAAACTTAGGAAAATATACAGGAGAATAGGAATTCTATAGAGAAACTTTCTCATTACTTATTCTTAGAAGACAAAACCCTAGCCTGCTTTTCTTGTTTACATATAGTTTCTTTAATTTAATCCTTATGCTTCTTTAGACAATTATAACCCCAAGAGGCCATATTGACATCACAACCATCATTTGGGGGGAAGTAGAGGAAATCCCAGGAAAGAAAGTACGAGGTTTGAACATAAAGTTAGTACTGTGATCTTTCAAGATAGATAAGTCCTCAACATCTAGTTTAAGTTCCTCTTAATAAGATCCCTGACATTCATCCATTTTTCATTAAAATTCCTCTCATCCAAGCTTGATTGAACTAAGTGATGGTAATAGTATTCTCATAGACAAGTGTTTGGTCTTGGTATCCATGACACTAGGGAGAATGGGGATGGGAAATGGGCTGGATTTAAGAACAAGGATTGTAGAATCTTTAACCAAACCAAGAGAATCCACATGTTTTCAATAAAGGGTAAAACTACTTTTACAGGGACCCAAAACCACAAAGTTTACGACAAAAAAGAAAGCACAAAAAAGTCCAACAGACACAACCGGCTGCACAAAAGGAAAAAAACAGAACAAGCAGCAACCACCCGCAAAAGACCAGGAAGGTCAGACAAAAAAAAGAAGAGAATCCACATGTTATAACTAAAATGAGAACTTTGTTTGTGGCCTCAACTTGGCTTTTCGATTGTTTTACATGGCCCTTGCTTGAGCTCACTTAATCACATAATTTAGTGGCGAACACAATGTATTTACACTAATGTGTCTAGCTAAAATTTAATAGGAAAATGAAGTTCAATCCTCATATTTCAAATATTTCTTGTGGTTGGGATGGCCAAAGGGGCATAAAGTCTTGTTTTAATGGTTTTCCAATTCAATATTTCGTTACCTATTCTTTGGCATCAAGACCACCATAGACTTGATAAGAGTACATTGCATGTTGCGGCATGAACTTGAAGTTCCAATGGCCTCCAATAAGATTCACATGTGCCTGTTGAAGTACATTCCCAATCTCTTACTGCTCCACACACTTTAATACTTGGTTGGGCCCCAGCTTGAACAACAATCCATTGGCCAGATGGAATGCCTTGCTTTCCCATGCTAACCTTTAGTGGTTTCTTTCTTGTAATTCATGTATATTATATGAGGTTCGATTAATACCTGAAAGAAAACAACAATAAACATTAATTAGAAAGGGGAAGCAATAAATATTGATAGAGGTCATCCATTCATATTTGTGCTCATCAAAAACTTGTTGAGTTTTGCTTGCAAAAACTTGGGATGAAAAAAATCTCACAAGTAGTTAAATTATGTTACAAGCAATATTTTGTCCAATGAGATGGTAGAAGATTTGGGTTTAGTTGATTTTTAGAATGCTTGGTATAAGGACAAAATTTATCTAGAAAAATACATATCTATAAATTTATAAGTACAAATGTTTAGTCTATAAATAAATACACATTGATTAAGGGTGGACTACATTATCTCTTCTTTAAAAAGTTTTGACATGTTAGAATATGGGCCATATTCTATTGAATAGCTCTAAAATTTGAAACATAGTAGACTATCTTTATTTAAGTATTAATTTAAAGTTTTAAACCATGTTTCCAAAAAAAAAATGTAGACTGGATAGCTACTCAAAACAAAAAAAAAAATCTATGTAGATTTTACTCATGAAGTAGATATTCTTGTTGTTGTAGCAAGTGTGCCAGATTTGGTTCATGGTCATTAGCTAAAACTTGGTGTAGTACTAATTGATCTTGGATTAAATGAAGTAGAGGTATGGCACCTTTTAACTCCTTTTTCAAAAAAAGTTTGTAAGTAAAAGATGGTTAATATATAGAAAATTAAAACTATTGCTTCCACTTTTGCAAGATCCTAGTGCTAAAAGAGAATACCAAAATTAGTCAGTCATGTTTCCTATGAAGAGGCTTCAAGAATAGCTTCAACAATTAATCCTCTACCTTGTGGTCTTGTTCCAATGACTATTGCAATGTTTTTTTCCACTACTCTACAATCATCAAAATGGGCATATGGGTTCAATTGAGATTTTTGATGTTTGATTTAGGCCTTTTGCAATACACTTCACATTATGTTTTATTAGGCTTATAAATGAGTTATCTAAATTATTGAATGGAATAAAAAGATCATTTTCTATTGTAAGGCATTTTTTGGAGACATTAGGAACCTATAAGAGGACTTGGGACTATATGCTTTCATTTTCATTTGTGTAGAAAATTGTAACATTTAAACAAGTTGGTTATACATGACTCTACATACAATGAAAGTTCTAAAGTTCATGCCTAAAAGCACAACCAGAGCATCCGAATTTTGAAGTGAGCAAATTCTTTTGTTATAAGAGTTATTTTCTAATGGAAGACAAAGTTGACTCTATCAATGATCAAATTCCTAAATTTAGGCAACAACTGCTTTATCTTGACCAATTTTTCCTAAAACACAGTAAACTCAACAAATACAAACAAAACTATTCTAAAACTTTCTGCAGGATCTTCGCTGCTTGTTTTAGAAATGTTATGTTTATTATGAAATATTAATTTTATATGTTTAAATGAACATCCAATTTAAAATTAAAAAATAAGAGTTTTTGTCAACATGTTTATTTCACCTCTTTTGTTATTGGCTATAAGTAAATAAAATAAATTATCTCTTAAGTAAATCTAAATGTGAAATACAATAAAAGAATACATATAATCTAATTTTAAAGCAAATTAATTCTTAAATAAATATAATAATTCTACATTACCATCTTTTGACCTTTTTTCGTGGATGTATTTAAGATATCTATACTATGTAATTTATAATTATATAACTGATATATTAAATTATTACTTATGATATTTAGTATTATATAATTATTTATTAATTAATGCTGCTAATATAATTATTATGATACTATTTCATAAATATTTTTTTTAAAGAGATTAAAAGGAAGCTTTTGAAAGGAATCTACATTTTAAAACAAACACAATAATAAAATTGCTTAAGAAATGTTAGATGAGAAAAATTGTAAATTGGCAATAAACTAACAACAGCATACAAATGAATTGAACTAATAAACATCAATAAAAAAATATTTTCTTAAATTATAAATTAACATAATTTTAAAGCATCTAATTAATTTGTATAATAAATTTAATATAAATAATAATTAGAAATATTTTTTTGACTTAATTTAAATAAATAGAAATATTTTTTATCCATGGCAAAGGAGGAAGAGTAATAATAAATAGAAACAGCAAAATATTGGCAGCCTGGTCACGCTTTAGAACTCCGTTAAATTTTAGTTTGTTTCTAATTACAGACTCCTCATATCTGCAATACCGAATTTCAGATTTAGAAACATTTGGCTAAAGAATTTTAAGCAATAACAATAAGTTTGGGATGAATTAATTTGGTCAAGTCCTGCATTTCTTTCAGCAGTTTGACCATTTCTGTGCATTTTGTCAAGCAGACGTTAAATTTAGAAACATTTCCGCTGAAGAATTTAAGCACCAGTAAACATATAATCGATTAGTGGCCATAACTTCCGCTGAAGAATTTAAACACTGTCTAATTGCCTTAATGGAGGAAGGATTTAAATTGTTTCTAATTCCAGAATACAGGCGGCATTTTGTAAAATTTAGAAACATTTCGATAATACCTTCCGCTAAATCAAATAAATAACTTTTAATTTGTCGCAGCCTAAAAAGCTGAAAAATCTGCAGAGTTGCCAGTAAAGACCGTTAAACGCGTTTTTCAAAAATCGGCAATATTTAGTAACCATGATTCGCGCCAAACTAGAAATATTTTGCATAGAAGCATTTGACTGCAAATCTCTTGAATTTTGTGCAGCAATTCTACAAAATCTGTATTGACGGTCGGTTAGTGTTTATTGTTGTGTGTATGTTTCAGTAGAATGGCTGGATTTCATAGCTTTGACGGATCCAAGCTCAGTCCAATTGAAAAGACTGCTAATTCTTAATACTCCAATCGAAGATCTGTTTGTTACTCCTTTTTCTCTAAGAGAGGAATCTGAGAAAGTTTGCGCTACAGAATTTCAGAGCTTTGACGGCTCCAAATTAAGTCCCATTGAAGAGGCCTTTCTTATTCTGAATAGTCCAATTGAAGATCTGCTTATTACAGAAGAGGAAGAGGAACCTGAGAAAGTTAGTGGTACAGAATTTC
Source organism: Sequoia sempervirens (assembly GCA_007258455.2). NCBI lineage: Eukaryota > Viridiplantae > Streptophyta > Pinopsida > Cupressales > Cupressaceae > Sequoia > Sequoia sempervirens. The sequence goes on along the minus strand of VDFB02193867.1, from coordinate 578,683,918 downwards.
AGAGCTTTGACGGCTCCAAATTAAGTCCAATTGAAGAGGCTTTCCTTCTTCTTAGCACCCCAATCGACGATTTGTTTATTTATCCTCTTTCTGATGGGGCGATATCAAAGAATGGACCTGCAGTTCAGGCACAACAATTGCAGATGAGTCCCACAAAATGCTTTGATCCATGGTACACTACTTACGAGTGTGATCTTATCAGTGCCGAAAATTCCACACTCCAGAGACCAAAGCCAGTTACTCCTGGAGAATTTCATTGCTTTGACGGGTCCAAGTTTAGTCCGATCGAAGAGGCTTCCTTATTCTTAATGACCCAGCCGCAAATGATCATGTTTGCGTTGCTGACAAAGGAGGAGAAGCCTCTAAAGATAAGGGGCTGGATAAGACATTAAAGGTAAGCTTCCAACTAAAGAAATTGTTTTATATCTGGTTTCTCTGATTTTTTTCACACTTCCTCTTTTCTTTAAGATGTTCTAACTTGAACTTCTTTATAATTTTAGCTACAAAGAGAACTATTAGAAATCAAAGCACAAATTAGGGAGTTGGGATGGTTATTGGAGGTGAGCTTCAATCCTTTAAAAATGAATTTATATCTAATCAGTCTTGATTCAAATGTTGTTTTCTCTCTCATTCATATTATGATTGATATTATGTTTCTAAAAGATGTTTTTTTTTATTAGATTAATGATTTTGACATGAACTATGTTATTATTTATTTATATATATATATATATATATATATATATATTTTTTAATTTATTAAAAAAATATTCTAAAGACTTGATATCCCTGCTTTGATATTTCAGAGCTCCCTAAAGCAGACAGACATGTTGCTACCAAAGCTTGCAGTACAAAATGTGGTTGTGGCATGTTAGAATACTTGTAATCTGCAAATTACAGAAGATGGAAAAGTTCATGATTTCCTCAAATGCTTTTGGAGATTGTCTAGTGTCTCCAACAGCTAAAAATGTAAAAATGAAATAGTCTGAAATGCAAGAAGAGTGAAATGTTTTATATATTGAAAGAAGATGGACAAGTTATTTTAAAGCTTACTCTTATCACAATGTCTGCATTCTTTACAATGCTTTGCAGTACTCGTTTTGATATTCATGTTTATTTTTTCTTGTACTTATGTGGCTTACATGCATGGTGGTAGAGGATGTGAGGGGAGGTTTATTTAACAGTATTAAAACATAATTATTTAAGAAAAATAAGAGGTTTACTTGGACTTATGTTTTATGTAATTGCCTTTCGATACACGCATTTCATAGTAAAGTGGTATATTTGAGTGATGAGTTGGTTTTTGTGTTACTAAGTATATTAACGTATCTAAATTATGTGTTAAAATTATGTATCTAAGTTATAGATTTAAGTAATGAAAAATGAGGACAGAAAAATAATAATAGAATATAAGAAAGATAAGAATATTTATGTTCATGGAAGGTCAAAATTTGTCTATAGAATATAATGCTTGTTTGATTTTGGAACTCGCTTTGATATTCATGTTTATATTTTTCTTTTAATTGTATCATTTTTAATGCTTATGTGGCTTAAATGCATGGTGGTAGTGGATGCGAGGGGAGGTTTATTTAAGAGTAATAAAACATTACTCTTTTAGGAAAATAAGAGGTTTACCTAGATTCGTGTTTTATGTAATTGCTTAATAGAATATAAAAAAGATAATAATATTCATGTTTTTAAAATTGGCCTAAAGAATTGAAAAAGAATAATGAAAAATAAAGAATATAGAGTTCAAATGTATATTTAGGAAATTTAAGAGAGGATAAAAATAATCATTAATGAGAAAGTATATGGAAACAAATCATGTCTTTTGATTTCTTATAGGTCTCATCAAATATAAGACCCTTTCATGATGTTACTTCTCACTCAATCTTGAAGCAAAAATAATGCAAATGGATGAAGCAATCCTTCAAATGTAAAGCATTGTAGAAGAAAAACCTTCGGCCATATGTTTTAAATAGAAGAACAAAGAATCTCTTATTCTAATAAGCCATGAATATTTGGAGAGAGTTGTAAGAGTCTTTAAAGAGGATTTTTTTTCTTTTCCAAAATTCATATTAAGAAGAGAATCTAAAGAAAAATTAATCCTTGGTTTCAGTCTTCGTTGAATAAATCCTATGAATACAATACTATTAAGAACCATGGTGAATAAATGTATTATAAATTAGTGTTAAAAATTGAAGAAAAGAACTTGTTGAGCCTCCAACCATTTGAACTATAGATAAGCTCTTTACATATCATGTCTAATTCCCATATTTGTCTCCCTTGTATAAATATTTGATGCATCAATTAAAAAATTAATTGGAAGAAGCTTATTCATTTTAATGCCTATAAGGCATAGTAGATCAATAGCCTTGAAACACCATTCAAATTATATCTCATGTTGAGCTAGTTGCACATGTGAGGGATAAGTGTTTTACACCTTGCTAAATACACAACCTAATCTTCTTTTCTCTTTTATCCACCCTTTTATGTTACTAAAGAAACACTCAATACTTAAACTCATAGAGATACTCTTGATTGTCCCTTCCCTCTTCACTCCTTACTAGAGTGAACTACAATATATCCAATATAATTTTTGAATCATCACATGACTTGATATACCTTCAATAAGAGTAATAAAATTCTTTACACTATAATTCCATTTATCAAATAGTATAACTTAGTATTCAACATAACCCATGATTATGTCCTATTGGATAATGTTTAATGAATAATAGTTGTAGGGTTAATCAACACCATGTCTAGCTTTCTATGCATCATAGATTTAATGTCAAACACCAATTGATGGCTAATCTTGCATTGCATAAACTAATATTATGTCAATTTTTATCCCAAGTTAATTAAATTAAATCTTTAAGTCATATCTAATGTAATATACATTCATGCAAAAGTAACCCCTTACATAACCAAGCCAAGATAATTTTTGTGCTCCTAAACCCTACTAGTGAATTTGGTAGTTCTAGTATCACTTACACCATATGGCAACAAATTTTGTTACCCTATTAACTCTTAAGAGTAATAATAATTAAGGTTTAGTTTTCTAATACAAACTTGATTTGGAAGGATAATATCAAGAAGGTTTATGTACTAGATTATCTTTCCTACTAACCTGAACCCTCCTAATCAAAATTCAACATACATGCAAATAAATTTAGTAATTGTAGAAGTAATATGCTAATATACTAGCCATATAATATGTTAATTGATATTATTAATAAATATATGTTATTAAGAAAAACTTTGTATCATATACTATTGTCCTATAACTTTTGTTAGCAAATAGAAAAGAAATTGTATCACAGTGCTTAAAAATAACATCCTTAGGATGCACACACCATATAAACTTTAGTGAATTATTCAACTAGAAGGAATTATTCCTATCTCAATCAACACCACTTGAAAATATCATTATCTTCTAGTTCAATTATATCAATATTCTCAATATTTACTAATCTCTAGCATCTTTTCCTCTTAACCATCAAGGATAACATATAATAGTCCTAGTAACAACATACTACACTATTAATATTAAAAATAGTACATAGTTAATGCATCCCAATATTAGTAGCCATGGACTAAAATCTATGGATGCCAAGATATAGTATATAGTGATATACTATGTATAATCATGTATGTATAAAAATGTTGTCATGTACATTTTCACACTTAATTGGAGGATGATTAATGTTAAAATGAACTTAAGGTTTCCTTAATCTAGTGATTGTGATGTGTTGTACACATCCACATTGGATTTAGGGCCTATTTAGGCTAAATTAACCTAACTCTACCCTAATTTGATGTTGTAAAGTGTATTTATTCACACAGTCAAATTAAATTTAGGAGGCTTGTAAACTAAATTGACCTAATCTAGTGTTGCAATGTGTTGTACATGTTCACATGGGATTTTGGGCCCTTCTAAGCTAAATAGACCTAATTTTTCCTTAATTTAATGTTGTAAAATGTATTTATTTACCCTTTCACATTGAGTTTTGGGTCCTCTTGCATTTATGACCTTTATATCATCATTAATAGGCCCCTAAGGCCCTATATTATACATCCCAAGGCATATTTCAATCAAAATCCTAACAAGATTAACATATAAACTTAATTTCTTGATTTTCTAACACTTTAGCAATCAAAATAGGCATCAAGGGACCCATATGCCACCTTGGGTGTGTGAGTCCCACCCAAGTGGGACCCATACACCACAAATGGTGTATGAGTCCCATTTGGCCTTTTTTAAGGTTTTGAGCAAGAAAATTAGGGATTAAGTTCAAATTTTATGAATGTCAGCTTGTGGGATCCAATTAACAAGATATTAGATGGATTGCCTATATAAATGAGGTCTCAAATCATTATTTGAAATAAGCCTATATTGATTAGGTCAGCCAGGGATAGACCTAATAACAAAATGCAACAACAGAATAATGCCAACTCACCATACAAGCACCCGTACACAAGAAATTATGAATATACAATCTTGTAATAACCAAGAACCATTTCCCAAAACTGCTAGTTATGATATTCATCAATGAAGGATTGCAGACCAAAATACTGGAGGATAATAACTGCATACCGGTTCAGAATACCGGATCAAGCTAGAACTTAAACTTGTAGTTGCAACTCATATAACATAGTGACATCAATGACAACACAAAAGCTACATAATGAGATATTCTTATTCATTCAAGTCCAACAAGCTCCCCCTTTTTCATTGATGGAAATATGTGCCAAAAGATTGTACAACACTACAACACTTGTATATAACCTCCTATGTGCAAAACACTCTCCCATTTTCTCGTCCCTTTTCTCTCCCCCTTTGACATCAAGGAAAAAGGAGGGTCCAAAAATATTAAAATTGAAAAAGCATTACTTGGAGGAAGATGAGCCTTGAAGCTCCTTGAGAATTCCTTGCCATGTTATCTTTCCATTCTCCCAACTATTCTTAGCAGATATCAACACTCTATTCAGAGATTCTAGCTCTATTAGACTTTCTTCTGCATCATCCGAAGTGCATGGAGTCAGATTGATCTTTTCCAATTTTTCTACATTTTCCAAAGCATTGGCCACTAGAGTGTACTCCATCCTCACAAGGTCACCTAACTGGCTGAATCTTCTAATGATGTTTTCCTTCTACTTCTATAGAATAAAAAATTTCTCTCTGTGAGGAGTGATAGCATTCCAAGTTTACCTATCTATGTCTTGACAAGATACTTTCTTGATCTATGGTAGAAGGTGGTCCTATAGTTTGTGATAAAGATACCCCTGTTGGAATCAAGGAACACTTAGAGGGGGGTGAATCATTGTTTTGCAATATTTGACTTTATTAACCTAATCTTTAAACCACTTATAGCATTGAACCAAAAAAAATATGCAACAACACAAAGCAATCAACCATAACACCATAAGACAAGGAATTTTACATGGAAACCCTATTAGGGGAAAAACCACGGTGGAAGGCCAGTCCACAATATGAGTATACTCATAAATAATTGTTTATAAAAGGAATGCACATGCATTTAGGAACACTGCCTAGAGCTTACTACTCAAATACAAGATGAAGACTCACTGTCTTACAAAAGGATTTGGATTACATCCAAAGATTTGAACTGGGAGAGTAGCATCTACAAATGCCAGATTATAGTTCCAGTTAGGCTCAATAGTCGCATTCTTGACCTTTTGTTTGATTCTGCTCTTTTGGTCAAAAAATATGACTTCCTTAAAGTTGGATCACAAATCTATGCTCTATGCAAGTGAAACTATGCACAATCTGTTTATAATTTTGCAACATATACCAACACACTTTGTACATAAATCCAAATGATATAAACAATCGCTTATATATATCCTCGACTAAAGATTTAATTGCTACAAGTCAGCTTCAACAAAATATAAAAATATTTACAAACTATTAGCTCAATCCATAAGTAAATTTCAATGCGCACCAACCAAAGTCAGCCACAACATAGTGAAAACCAAAAATAATATACACGAGCATAAAAAAACTTGAACAAATACTCCTCGAAGATCCAAAACATGTTATATTCACCAAGTTGGCTTTCTTGCACTGATAGACAGAAAAAAAATCAACCAAATCTTCTAACTTTCACACTAATCGATACGAGGCTCTGACATTCAAGGACAACATAGATAATGTATAGAAAAACATTCCTTGAGATCCACAACTTAAAAAATGATAGCATAACTCTATTGGATGCTCTATCATTTCTTGATAGTTTAAACACAAAACTTTGATTTGACTTTCGGTATAAGCAAATGTTGATGTGTGGATTGAATCATTGACTAGGGTTTCCATCAATGACAACACTAGATGACATGTGTAGTGTCTCTTTTCAAGAATCTCCCCCTTTAGCATTAATGGCAATACTTAGTGAAAAATGACTAAGTGTCAAATCAGTACCAACATGAATACATTGTCAACCTTCAAAACTTCAAAACAAAACTCCCCCTGAGATGAATAAGGAATATTTCACTGTCCCACACTCCCCCTTTGAAATCAATGGAAAAGATGAGAATCTGCATAACAAAATTCATACAAAATTGTTATAAACAAATTATGTATGTACAAACATGCTCTTCAAACTTACATAAACTTGAATATGTCTACAAAATTACTCTTCGATAGGCTCAAACTTGTGTCCCAACTCTTTTTGAGACTCTCCATAATAGTCATGTGACCACAAAATAATCAAGATTGCATCTCTATAGACTCAAAGTTTACCAGATCACTGACCGCCATAGCATCCTGCACTTCCTTTAATGCACGAAGCATTGTCTCCATCTTAGGACCAATTAGTCCTCTGAGCTCACAAACCCTTTCAACAATTCTTCCTTCTTCATTCTTCAAAATCTTAATTTTTTCAAGTAGGGATATGGCTTGACCTTCATGCTTGCTCACAAAAATAGTTAGAGGATCAAATTCTTGAGAGATATCTACTAACTGTTTCTCATACTCCATTTTCTTCTCAGTTTCCCTTGCTTCCATAGGAATCTCCTTTACCTCAACCTTATCCTCTTCAACCACAACTGCTTGTTTAGCTTCAATAATCTCAATTTCCTCAACTAACACAACTTTAGGAGCTTCAGTCTCCATGGGAATTTTAGTGTCATGCACGTTTAGAGGATTCAAAGTATCCTAAAATGTATCTTCTTTTCCTTTTTCATTTATTGGACCAGATGGAGTATTTTCAAGATGAGTTTCATCAAAAACAACATTGTACCTTTTCTTCAACAAAAAAAGCCTTAAGAATTTCCTCAGTATCTCTTGTAACTTCTTTAGTTTTCCCAATCATTAGCTTATTCACCCTTGTTTTGCTCTTAAAATCCCTTTTTGCATCATTTAGGATCTTCTTCATCTCTTCCATAGAAATCACCGAACACAGATCAACAAGTATATGTTCTCTCATTTTCTCTTCTTCAGTTCTTACATTCACTCTCCTCATTTATAAGACTTCATATAGTCCTTTAGGAAAATTTGACATTATTTGTATGAGAGTCTTATTGATATTATTCAAATGCTTTATCAAGTAGCTTCCTCAAGAATTCTTTGACCATCACTATCAAAGGTGTCATACCATTCAGAAAGTGGCCTAAGATTACCATCCTTAATCAAGGAATTTTCCACTTCCTCTACAGACATACCTGATTTATCAATTTTTACCTTCTTTGCTTTCTCTTCACCGGAGGGCTTGTCATTAGATAATTTAGATTCTTTTGAACCCTTTTTCTTTATTTCTCTTACCTCTTCATCAAATTCGATTTCTTCATCCTCTGAAACTGTAACATAGACTCATTGATTTTATCCTTCTTCTTTTCTTCTCTATCAAATGTCTTTGCTTGAGCTTTCATAGGGATTGACTTCTTTGTAGGACTAGATAAGGATACATAGCTCCTTGTAGATCTAGTTCAGGCAAAGGATGTTGTGAGACTAGTAGACTCAGTTCTAGCTGGATCTCTTGCTTCAGCTTGGTCTCTTTTTCTCCTAACTTACCTTATAGCTTCTATAGATATACCCATGCTCTCTATAAAGGGTTCAACTTCCTTCCTTACCTTCCTAACTATCATAGGCTTCTTCGATTGATTATGCACTTGCAAATTATTATGTTCAAAGGTACCAAACCTTTCTTCTGTCAGATCTCGAGGTTTACTCAATAGGTGTTGAGCATACAGCTCCAAAATCTACTCCTCAACCTCATACCCCATAGGCATTATTCACACTGTTCTAGGTTATGCAGCTTCCATTAGGCATTGATCAATATCAACCATGAAGAAAATAGTGTCCTTGTACTTCTCCACAATAGACTTAGGAATTATTTTCCTTGCTTGCATCTCATTCTAATTTTTTTTTAGATAACCCCAGATAGTAGTTTTCATTGTTTTTCTATCACCAGTTCCATACAAGATATCTCTAATTCAAATAGCTACTAGTTTACCAGCTTGGCAATGTACTTTTCCAACTCCTAGAGCTTCATTCATGAAGTAGAAGAACAAACAAAGCAAAAAATTACCATACTTAAAGGAATTCTTCTTATCCTTCTTGATCTTACAAAGATTCTTAATTAACTAACTTCTGAGTAACTCACACAGATCATACTCTACATTATCCTTCACCATATGATAAGTTGCATAAATGGTTGTACTAGATGCAAAAATATCTCAACTGAAATTATAGATTTTTTAACCAATGACCATAGATGCAAATCTAACATCCACTTCAATGATATCATCAATTGTCATAGCTCTTTTATCAAACACTGAACCAATTGCATTGGTAACTGTCTGATTCTTCACTAACTTCAAGATCGGCAACCCACCGGAGGAATTTAAACTAGTAATAGTGTTTATGGCTTCTTTTGTAATCTTAAAAGGTTGACTCAACCACATAAATTCAACATGAACTCGACTCAAAACATACTAGACCCATTCACTTTCTTCAAACATAGAGAATTTTACCATTTGTGTGATCTTTATCTTCTCCAAAGACCTAAACATAGGTTTTATACAAAAATATTCTCCCACAATGTGATTGGAATACAAATTCAACAACTGTAAGCTCCCTAACTACTCAATATTTGCATGAATGTATTCCCTAATGTCTTCAATATGCAAGACGTACGAAATAGATGAAAATGCACCTAAGGGCTCTGTCTCAATAGATTTGAAAGGATTTCATGCTTGAATTTCAAACAGGGCCTATCGTTGACATCAACTACCAATGGAGTAGCCATTTTCACAAATTCACAAGTTCACAAGCTTTCTTGATAAATACCTTTTCACTGAATTAGGGTTTGATCACTGAATCTCCTTCACACTTGAATTTTGCCACAATTTGCTAAAGTTCACTTCAGAGCTCTCCAAAATTCTTCTTCTCAAAGTGCAAAATGACACATGAAGAATACAAATGAACTTTCATCATTTGCACACCTAACCTTTTGTCGCAATAAATGTTTTTTCCCTAACTCATCTGGATACCCTATTTTCATAGGCTACAAAAGAAAATTCTTATTTGGACCTTGAATCTTGCACAAATACTCTCTCCAACTGTTTTAATAGAATATGTAGATCATCGATGCAATCGCTACATTCATCGATATCCCAATACCATCTACTGACAAGGGGGTTAAAGGATCTTCTTGAGAACTCCCCCTAGGCTAGAGGCCATGAACTAATTCCCAAAGAAATTACCAAATCCAAATCTTGGTGTGGGATCATTTCCTACAATAGAGGGACTCTTCTTCACCCATATCTTCTTCATTTTCTTCCTGATCTCACCTGTAGTAACTTTCCCTTTTCCCTTTTCATCCTTCTACATGTTTCTTCCTTGATTTATCGGACCCTTTTTATTTCTGCAAAATCTAGCAATGTGACCGAATTTGTTACAATTGTAGCACATCACATTTCTTTGTCCAAACCAGTTGTTCCATTGATTTTCTCTTGATTTGCATTGGTTAGCAATATGGCCAAATCTGTTGCATGTATAACATCTGACATCTCTGCAAAAGTTGTACAACATATTTATGCATTCATTTGAATTATGACCATACTTATTACAATTACAACACTGACTAGAGAATGATGAACCACTTGAGTTCATTCTACTTCTACATTGAGTAGCCATATGACCAAATTTATTGCAACTAAAACAGTAACCATTGAATCTTTTCAAGCATTAGGTTTTCTTACCAGATATCATCCACCTTTGTTCTTTTGATTTCCTTGCCTAAATCTCCTTTGTCTAGATCCAAAACATTCTCCTTTCTCATATCCAAGACCTCGCTTGTCACCTTCAGTCCTCTGACTTTGAATCAATTCATCAAGCTTAGCTAAGCTAATCTTGAACTTCTCCTTAAATTAATTTGCAGTAACAAGTTCATCTCTAAGATCAACAATCTGCTTTTCAAGCTCTTCTTCAATATTTTTGGATTGTTCCAATTCAAGCTCCAACTGAACGAATCCATCAGTAATTCAACTTCATTCTTCAAATTTCTCTTTCAAAGACTGAGCAATTTTCTCTTCATTCTTCTTTCTATCTTCAATCTCCTTGGTCATCCTTATCATAATAGATCCCATCTCATGCTTTAGGACTGCATTATCTCTGGAAAACTTTTCACATTATTCTATCTTTTCCTTTAGGGCTTGATTCAGTTGTTCATCTTCAATGCTCTTACTTTCTTTCTACTTGATCTGATCATGGGGTTCCTTTCTCTTTTCCCTTGACTCATTGATTTTATCTTTCAATGATTGAATGAATTTTTCAGCATTCATGAGATTTTCTTACAGTTCCCGAACTTCAGATTTTGACTGATCAAGATCATTTATGGCCACCAAAATTTGTTGCTGAAGACTGATTGAATCCATTAAATCACTTTCCAATATCTTCCCCAAGCTGTTAAACTTCTTCTGAAGAACTAAGCTCTGATACCAATTGTTGGAATCAAGGAACAATGAGAGGGGGGTGAATCAATGTTCTGCAATATTTGACTTTACTAACCTGATCTTTAAACCACTTAAAGCATTGAACCAAAAGAAAGATGCAGCAACACAAAGAAATCGACCATAACACAAGGATTTTTACATGGAAATCATGTTAAGGGAAAAACCACGGTGGAAGGCCAGTCCACAATATTAGTATACTCATAAATAAGTGTTTATAAAAGGAATGCACATGCATTCAGGCACACTGCCTAGAGCTTACTGCTCATATACAAAATGAACACTCACTATTTTACAAAAGGATTTGGATTACATCCAAAGATTTGAACTGAGAGAGTAACATCTACAAATGCCAAATTACAGTTATGGTTAGGCTCAACATTCACATTCTTGATCTTTTGTCTGATTCTACTCTTCTACTCAAAAACTCTGACTGCCTTAAAGTTGGATCACAAAACTCTGCTCTACGCGAGTGAAACTATGCACAATCGCTTTATACTTTCGCAACATACACCAACACACTTCGTACATACATCCAAATGATATAAACAATCACTTATATATATCTTTGCCTAAAGATTTAATCGCTACAAGTCGGCTTCAACAAAATAGAAAAAATATTTACAAACTGTCGTCTCAATCCATAAGTAAATCTCAATGCGCACCAACAAAATTTTGCCACAAAATTGTGACGACCCAAAATAATATGCACAAGCATAAAAAAACTTGAAAAAATACTCCTCAAAGATCCACAACACATTATATTCACCAAGTCGGCTTTCTTGCACTGATAGAGAAAAAAACAATCAACCGAATCTTCTAAATTGCACACCAATTGATACGAGGCTCTGAGATTCAAGGACAACATACATGATGTATAGAAAAACATTCCCTAAGATCCACAACTCAAAAATGATAACATAACTCTGTCGGATGCTCTATTCTTGGTAGTTTAAACACAAAACTTTGATCTAACTTTCGGTATAAGAAAATGCTGACATGTGGATCGAATCATTGACTAGGGTGGCCATCAATGACAACAACAGATGACATGTGTAGTGTCTCTTGCCAACAACCCCTTAATTAGTACTATTTGTCATACCTATGCAAGACTCTTTAGATTACAAGATTTTGTTCTATCCATTATAGGAGGGTGTAAAATCTAACAAATTCAAATCATTAACGTTTTGCGAGATGACATTAAGCGAAGGTGTAGTTATTCATTTGATTGTTTGCAAAGGATAATGATTAAGACCACTAGTGTCAATTAGTTCTGGATGCTTTACAATTAAAGTTGGTTTAGAGGAATTGTTTGTGATATTATTGATGTTGAGTGAAGGCTTGGTTATTTCTATCAAAGGATAACAACCAAGACCATGATTTGATTGTTGTGTGATAGGATTGATAGGGTTGTGGAAACCTTGTTCGCTAGCACTGCATCCTTTTCCACTATAGCCAAGTTGTTTCAAAAGCTCATACCCTTTTCCATAAAGATTTTTCATTGATTTTGGATTGGGTGGTGGTTGGTGATAATCGTTGTCAAAGATGGTTGAGGTAGATGCTTTCGAAAGGTCATCTAAATGTTGTGCTGATATTATCATTGTTTCTTCTTGGTATGTGGGTAAGTGCACCAAGATGGTTCCCAAAAAGGGGGCTTAAGTGGCCACTTTTTTTCTGAAATCGGGAAATGCTGACCTTGGACGTGAAATTGAGGATAGTTACACTCAAAATTTTGAGATGGAACAAAAACAAGGATCGAAGTTCTTTGAGTCTACTTTCTAAACTACTAATTTATTTTGAA
>VDFB02193867.1:578604961-578667192 GCA_007258455.2 Sequoia sempervirens | reverse complement strand
CCCTTCCTCTCTCTCTCAAGTATCTCCCTCTCTTAGGTATCTCTCTCTCACTCCCTCTAGCTCTCTCCCTAGTACCCTTAATCCTCTACTCTATAAATGTACCATCTAAAGCTTAAAAAAACCAAATTTATCATAATGCGAGTGCGTTATTAACCAATAGAGATATGTATATTTAGGATTAAGTAACGCGCTCGTGTTATCACTAAAAACGGTAAAAAATCACAATATACCCGTGATGTCAGCCCACATTCTGCATATTCTCCTAGTTTTGCGCGTGCTCTGACAAAAAGTAGCTTTTTGTTGATTGAATGAAGTGTGCATGCATGATTTTGAGATTCCATCACCTTTTGAATGTTCTTTATATCACCTTTCCATGAAATAATAGAGTTTTCACATTGAGAGGAATATAATATCAATTCAAGTTTGAATTATAGTGATAATTGATATACAATTGAAATTGGAGGGGATCAAGCTTTTGAAGAAGTCAAATTTTTGAGGAGTCTGAGGAAGGAAGAAGCAAAGGCTGCATAATTGGGTAGAACTCATCTATTTGAAACTTTTCTTTTTTAGGTATGTGAAATATTTGTACATTTTCTTTCATTTTTGTTGTTTTGCTTATTCCATGTTGATCAAATTATTTTTTTGTGATGCAATATCAGATTGCCAAGCCACTCAACAACATCATTTCTTTAGGGAACTTCCTTCCCAAATCAATAAAGAGTAAAGGATGAATTTATACAAAAAATTTCAAATTCATCTAAAACTAGTTTTCATTCAACCAAAATCCATTTATTTCATTTCAAGTTATAAGGCTATTAGTAGCCAATTCACCATCTCCATATAGCAAACCATTTTTAGAATCAACTTTCAACTTTGTTCCTGTCATAAATAATACAACAATCACTCATCAACTCAACTTACCCCTTCAAGGAAAAAAAATCAAACACCTATGTTCCTTAGACCTGCAATCAAACATCATCCCAGCCATTTAAGATATATTTTCTCAAATCAACACATCCATCATTCTATCTTCACTTAAACACCATTTGTAACAACAACAAGCAACATTAGTTTAGCACTGTCACCAAACCTTTAAGATACCAATTTCATCATGTTTTGATTGTAATATTCCAATATATTAGTATAGACACACTCTGACTACTTTGCATTCAAGAAACCATTGCCATATATTGGAAACATATGCCCAAATCATCAAATCTTTCACAATCTACCTTTAAAACATTACCAAGCATCGACACAACTATGGCATCACAAATGAGACTGCTCCCAAGCACTTAACAACATTCCTTTCGATGTTTCTACATATTCTCTAGTTTTAGCAAACAATGTGAAATCTCTCTAGTAGGCCAACATTCCATCTAATCAGGTGATTCCTTTTCTATCATAAAGCATTTACACAATCCCAATACAGATTCTTAGGCCTATTTTGATCCTTTTCAACATACTATAAAATTTTATACACTTATTTCACAAAACAGAGTAGAACCAGCATGTTGTCTACTGGTAAAAGCCCTTAAATAGGTCAATTTATCAAAGCAAGTCATCATAGAACTACTCACTAATCCACCAAACCTAAAAACAGTCTTAGGCCATGTGTAGAAACTAAAAAATAAACAAGTTTCAAGATGGGAAATGCCCATCAATACACAAAATCAGTAAATATTTGATTATAGGGTGAAAACACACCAACCATGAGGGTTTCTTTATTGAAACATTTGCAAAACCTCTACTACTCCACCCAACAATTGAAACATGATTCATTATGTCTGAAAATTATTTTGAAATCATTTCTAAGCTCCTATACATGTTGTTTCCTCAAACCCTACTTGAAAACACCAGTTTTTTGAATGAGAAAATTCAGAATTTTGTTCATGCAACAATATCCCGACTTCTTATTTCTATTTACCCCTGCCACACACATCTTCACATTTAAAAGACACTAAATATGATCCATTCCACTGACCTACTAGCCCTACATCGGTGGAATGGCTAAGGATCACTTTTGAGACTCTGAAAAAAATTCTAAGGAAACCACAGACTGAGACTTAGGAAACTAAGTTCAAATTAGATTGATTATTTGTATTACAATTCCTACAACTTTCAAGAATGAAAGAAGTCTCTTTCTCTGACAAGAATCAAATCTTAGAATGCTTGAATCACTATGCAACCTGAAAACAAGAATAAAAAAGCTTTCCAAAATAATTGAGCAGAGGTTTTTTTATTAATTTTTATGGATTTTTGGGATACAAGATATGCCTCTCTCGATAACTATGCAACACAGTTCAAGAATGTGTGCATGTTCTATTGGTTGTGCAGGATGCATCTCACTACACGTGTTCAACATATGTGGAACTTTTATGAGGCCGGACATGGAAAGGGGGAGCATGACGGTGTAGGAGCATGTGTGAAAAGAGCATTAGCACAAGAAGAGTTAAAGTATAAAGATAGTGCATAGTTGACAGATGCAAGATCAATCATCAAGTAGTGTAATGGTTCGATGGGTCCAGGTAATGAAGGTACATCTTCAGTTCGTAGATTTTTTTGGTTGATGGATGATACTAACATTGCACCATATGAGGATTGTTGTACACTAATAGGATCAAGTGAGTTGCACTCTATCCTTAGCTCAAATGTAGGTTCATGGTGTATCGATACACGTAAGATGGCATGCTTTTGTTCTTCATGTACAATGCAAGCCTGGAATGATTATGAGTTAGGGGAGTGGGTGACAAATGGTTGACAAGTTATCTTAGCCCACTTCACACATATCACCCTCCGATGGCATTGGAACTAACATAGATGGAATCATCGATCGACTTTGACCATGTATCGGATCTAGTTCAACTAGGTAATATATCTACTTTCTTAGTATTTGAAATTCCATATTGTTATCTTACTTTGTACTGTATTCATAATGTTGACTAATTTCAAGAGATATGTCGCACATATAAATGCAGGGCATGTTTATGCAGTTATTGCAAATGAAGACAATGAAGAGGGTATAGACCATTACTTGTGTCATTGTGTTGAGGCAAAAAAAAATTGGAAGCCCCAATTATAGATGGAGAAAACATTGAATACCCTATAGGCTCAGTTGTTGTTACTAGAACGTGGCTGAGAAGGTACCCACATAAGAGTGTTAAACATTGGTTGTTTGAGGAATTTGACACGCATCGTAAAATTCTTCATTACTCAAACCTTGTCATGGCATCCAATGTTCGTTTGAGCAAATATGGGGGTAGACAATTGAACAAGACCTTGTGGAAGGTCTGTGAGTCTGACCATGAGGCAATACTTGACACAATAAAGAGTAAAGCTGACCCAGATGGTTCATTGGATTTATTTGTAAGTATACGCACAACAGTTCTTATTAATTTATACTTGTATCCACGCCAATTTTGTTGATGCCAATGCTATCATCTTATTTTACTTTGTGTATCTGTATGTAACCAAGAAAACATTGATTGGTGTCCCCTTGCATAAAATGTAGATTTTGAGCCATCCAAGAGAATCTCAAGCAGAAAATCAATGCAACATCCTTATTTTGATGATCTTGACAAATCCCAATTATGATTTTAAGCCATTACAAAAGGGCGTACGAAGCTTGATGAGGCAATTTTAAGTTATTCATTTGAATTTAACCTTATCATGACCACCTATGACGTAGACATTATAAGAGCATCTCAAATTTCAAGAAATTCTATTCATGAGAGGTGTTGTGTGCAATAGGTATCTTGGAACTCCCAGTGAAGATGTATGACCAAGACTGACTAAGTTGAGAGACCGCCATGCCTATCTGTAAGTTTCTTCCATCTATTTTGGATGAGCTATTTCTTTTTATTCTTTTCCTTTGCATATCTGTAACTAAACTAGTAAAAATTGATTGGTCCCTCCTTGCAGAAAATGCTGATTTTTGAGCCATCAAAGAGAATCAGCCAATAAAGAAATGCAACATCCTTATTTTGATGATCTTGACAAATCTCAATTCTGATTTGAACGAAATCTTGCAATAAAAGTTCCATGTTCATAAATTTCTTTGTTTTCTTTCTGTTTTGTTAGCTTTGTACCACCAGTATAGTAGATTTAGGCCTTGTACTTTGTAGATTAAGATAATATAGAGAATTAGGTTTCTATTGAGTCCATCTAGAAGAAAATCTATTGAGTTTTTCCACTGTTAGAGCACATTTTCTGAAATTCAGTTTGGAACCTTCAATTTGAGGTTTTGAGAGTCAAGTAAAGAAATAAAGCATACTCCACTGAATTAGGCTTGTAGATCAATGGAGTAGGGTTATAGTAGGGTGTTTATGGTGCAGGAGCACCAAGGACAATCAGGACCACAAGGTGGTCAAGTGGTAAATTTTGATTTGTAGTCCATGAAGAATGTTGTAATAAGGTCACAAGGACCATTAGGAAGTGTTTTAAGTCAATCTGGGTTGGTAGGATATGAGGTTGCAATGTCATGTTAGCATGTTGTCAATTTGGTGTAATGAAGCCTTGAATGGCCTAAATGTGAAAATGTATGTAAATTCATAATGTAAGGGTCAAGATGATGTAATGAGGCCATCATAAGGTCACTAGTTTAGGTATGGAGTCATTTACATCAATATGTCAAAAGTTGCACATAACAATGTAATGTTGTCAAACCAAAAGTTGTCATTTTGCAAATACTTAGAAGTTGAAGGGTCACACTTGTAAAAGAAGTTGAAAAGTGGTTGTAGTCGGTCGAGGAGGTTGGTATGCCTTCAAAAATGCCTTGTGAACGTTGTATGTTGTTGGAAATCATACTTTTGAAAGTAGGAGCATCAACTCCATCTTTTCAACACTTGAACCCTTGTGGTTTCTATTATTTGGTCATTTGATCATTTAGGGTGTTCTTAGATGGTTTGAGGTTATTCTATTTCATTTAATAAGGATTCAATACAATTTTTGTATGTATTAGGTCAATTGAGTCATGATGTAAAGAAGTTGATCAATAAGGGGATTCATGTGGTGAACCTTGTAATTTAAGTGTTTTAGGGTTATTTGTGTTAAATAAGGACTTTACAAATCATTTATCATGTAATGTGAGTCTTATGAAGGAGTCTTTAAAGAGTTGCATAAGAAATATTGGAAAATTGCAAAATACAAAAGTTGTAAAAACTTCCAAAAGCCAAAATTAGTAATTTTAGTGGAAGACAAAAAGACAGAAGTTCAAAAGGAAAGAATATGCATCGGGGAAGATCAAGAGACATTGTAATTGATATTTTAAGTCCATTCAAGGCTCATTATTCAATATAGAAATTTTGGTTAATGTTTGATTTAGAGTTTTCAACGTTTTATTTCTAATTTTTCATTGTTTTTTCTGATTTTACTGTATTTTCAGAGTTTCCTTCACCTGTACAGACCCGTACATTATTAGATCTCTCTCTCATTCATGTTTTCATGTTATTTGGATGATCAATGGATGTTTTTACAATTCTCTTTAAGGAATTGGTCTTTTAGTTGTTCAGTGGTGAATTGGAAGACTATAGTGCTGACCTTATGGAAGTTGGATTAGATATATGAACCTGATTTGGTTTCTTGGTTCTTAAGTCTGAATTTGTATTCCTTCACCCTACTCTACATCAATTGATATGCCTTCAAAAAGGCCTTGTGAACATTGTATGTTGTTGGAAATCATACTTTTGAAAAAATACCAAAAGGCTTTGTTTTCTAATGTTTTTATCTCTTTAGAAGCAAAGAAGTTGGGACTGCAGGCATGTGTTCCAAAATAAGTGTATCTAAAAATGATATATTTTTTTAATGGCCAAAATTGGTACCCTAAAATTTATGTATCCTATAAATATTCATTGTGGTTTGCATGTTACACCCGATTTAGTGTTTTAGCACTTACAAACAAATTTGGTCTTCTAGTGCAAGCAATTGTGAAATCTGATTAAACAGTTTTGTAAGAAGGTGTTTTAGCTTTTTTCATGTCAAAATAAAGATGAATAAAGTGTACCAAGGTCTGGTAAAATTTTGGAAGGAAGATTTGAAGGTTAGGTGTCTTTTTGCCTTGTGAAAAGTTGTAAAGTCGCGCAACTTTTGTTCTCTAACTCGTCTGACGAAACAAATTGTTCCAATGCATTTGAATAGGAATTTTTACACTAGGAATGGTCCTCTTTCACACCCAAACACGCGGAATCTCTTCGAGCTACGTTGAAACAGATCGATCCCTTAAGGGTCCAAAGGGCAAAATGGCTGCAAACTTCAGTATGAGGTTACTTGGACACCGTGATGCTTAGAAACTTCTTGTCTAATTCTATGGGATCATGTTGGGACCTTCTACAATAACCTCTCTCAGTTTTCATTATCTTAGAGCGGTTTTTTTGTAGTGTCTAGTTTACAGTTGATGGAAAAAGTGTCAAATGGAAGCAGTGGAAAGTTGCAAAGTGGTGCAACTTTCATTCTGAAACTCGTGTGACCAAAAAGACTGTTCCAACACACTTGAATAGGCATTTTTGCACTAGCAATGGGGTGATCCCATAATAGTGGTTTACAATTTTTGGCCAAACTGGACACTGAAATTATTATTTTTAACTAAATTTTCACATTCGGGCACCTATAGCAGCTACACTGTGAGGAATTTGAAGATGGTGCAAACTAGAGTCTCATCAAATTTTGTCTGTAGATTCTAAAAATATTTTTTCAGAATTTTTGGAATCAAATTTCACTTCTTTTCCATCTCCCATGAAAATTGATTTTTCAGAAAATAGCATTTTTAAAAATTGACCCAGGTATAATGCATAACTTTTTCCATGAAGGATAAAATTCTAATTCTTTCAAATTTAGATTAGTAACTCTGATATCTAGTGCTTCCACTTAGTTAGATGGTTTTCTATTGAATATTTTTCTTAATCAAGTTTCAAAGTCAAACGAATTACAATTCAGACATAGCTGACCGTATAAGCTTAACTTTTTTGTATATGTCAAAATTTTATTTTATTTTATTTTTGGATCAAGGACTTCAATATCTAGTGCACTCATATTTTTCAATTTTTTTTTAATAATCTTCTATTTTTCCACATGTGAAGAACAAATAAATTCATTTTCGATGAAAAACCTATGTTTAATAAAACTTAAAAACAAATAAATAAAAACCAAAACATATTAAAATTATATTCATTGGATAGCTTGTTCTGAGGAATACCATAATCATTTGAAATAAATTTTAAATGAATTCATTTGATCCCCAAAAGCTAAATAAAAGTGATTTTTTATCAGCATTTTGATAGGTGTAAAGGAGACGCATTTATAGGTATGGTTTAAAACTAGAGAGGTTCTATCCAAGGGGGTTTGATCTAAGGTGATTTGATCAAACCCTCTTCAATTGGAATCTTTAAAATGGAACTTTTTAAGGCTTAAATCATTATATTTTCTAAAAATATGTGATTTCAGCTAAAATTCATTCCTCTCAGGAATTGTAAACCACTATTATGATAGCACCCAATGGTCCTCTTTCACACCCAAACATGTGGAATTGCTCCGAGCTACGTTCAACCAGATTGATCCCTTAAGGGTCCAAAGGGAAAAATGGTTACAAACTTCAACATGAGGTTAGTCAGACACTGTGACCCTTAGAAACTTCTCGTTTGGTCCTATGGGATTGTGTTGGGCCCCTCTACAATAACCTCTCCCAGTTTTCATTATCTCAGAGTGGTTTTCCCGTACTCTCCAGTTTTCAGTTGATGGAAAAAGTGTCAAATGGAAGCAGTGGAAAGTTACAAAGTGGTGCAATTTTTGTTCTGCAACTCATGTAACCAAACAAACTGTTCCAACACATCTGAATAGAAATTTTTACGCTAGGCATGGTCCTCTTTTGCACCCAAACATGCGGAATCGCTTCAAGCTGCATTCAACCAGATCGATCCCTTAAGGGTCCGAAGGGAAAAATGGCTGCAAACTTCAGCATGAGGTTACTTGGACACCTTAATGCTTATAAACTTTTTATCTTATCCTATGAGATCATGTTGGGCCCCTCTACAATAATATCTCTCGGTTTTCATTATCTTGAAGTGGTTTTCCCGTGGTGTCTAGTTTTCAGTTGATAGAAAAAGTGTCAAATGCAAGCAGTGGAAAGTTGCAAGGTAGTGCAATTTTCATTTTGCAATTTGTGTGACCAACCAAACTATTCCAACACATTCAAATTGGCATTTTTACAATAGGAATGGTCCTCTTTCACACCCAAACACATAGAATCGCTCTGAGCTACCCTCAACTGGATCGATCCCTTAAGGGTCCAAAGGGAAAAATGGCTGCAAACTTCAGCATGAGGTTACTCGGACACCGTGATGCTTATAAACTGCTTGTCTAATCCTATGCGATCATGTTAGGCCCCTCTATAATAACCTCTCTCATTCTTTGTTATCTCAAAGTGGTTTTCCCATGTTGTCCAATTTTTAGTTGATGAAAAAACTGTCAAATGCAAGCAGTGGAAAGTTGCAAGGTGGTGCAATTTTTGTTCTGCAACTCGTGTGACCAAACGGACTATTCCAATGCATCTGAGTAGACATTTTTACACTAGGCATGGTCCTCTTTTGCACCCAAACACGTGAAATCGCTCTGAGCTACGTTCAACTGAATCGATCCCTTAAGGGTTTGAGTGTAGTATGTTGAAATAGGTTATTCCTCCTATTGTTCAAGTTGTGTCTTGGTGATATGGGCCTGATGTAACTTGAATTGTGGTAGCTTGATATACAAATTCTATTGATGCTAGGGTTCAATTTGTATGATTTTGGAAAAAGAAGCCAACTGAGTAGAGTTATCAACATTATTTGTAAACCATAAGAATTTGTTTGGTACACTAGCCATTTTGATGCCTTCTTGTTAGATTGGTTTTTGAAGTGGAAACTTAATATAGCTCCATAATACAAAATTTGATTCAAGCTGATTTTCACATGAAAAAAATGTGAATCAAATCACGTTGATGTGAAAAAAAACCATGAGACCATAGCTTGTGGTGCAGGAACACCTAGGTCATGTAATTCCTTCAAAAGGCTAAGTTGTCAAAAATGTATTTAAGTCCATGTAATGCAAAAATTAAATGTAATCAAGGCATGAAAAAGCACAAAGTGTAATATTGTCAAAATGCTAAATATGTAAAAGAGAGAAAAAGAAAGAATGTGAAGAGACAAAATAAGAAAATCAAGAAAATCAAGGAAGAGGACGAGTCATAGGTCGTTTGAGGAAGATGAAGAGGTAGTTGATGGTTGGAAACTTCTTTAAAATTATTGTAAAAGCTGAGCAAAGAGATCATTGTATTCTGGAAGAATTAAATTAACAAAGAGTTCCCTATTTTAGCTTTTTTTTGTGTTTTTCAGTTATTTCTTAACTTGTACAGATTGTGCAAGAATTTAGGGTTCAAATTTAGATTGTTTCCAGTAGGTTGGGGAATCACCATTTTTTTGCATCCATTTGGGAAGGAATCCATTAAATTTAATGTTTGTTTGAGCATTCTTCTTATGGCTTGGTCTGAAATCCTGTACATTGAGTTTTGAGAGTCTTATAAGGAATTTCCACACTACTCCACCAATGTAGGTCAGGTAGATTCATGGAGTAGGTTAGGGATAGGTTATTTGTTATTTTTTGATGTTTGTGAGTGGAGGAAAAAGCAAGAATACCTTGAAGGAGCTATTGCTACACAGAAAATTTTGAGTTTTCCAGTCAAAATGAATAGTTTCTAGCATGATAGTGGAGAAAGAACAAGTGCATGGGTTAGAAGATGTTTCTGAATGCCTTTTCAGATGTATTTTGACATGTTCCAATGGTTGGCTGGAGATTTTGAGGTTTGCATGTAGCCTATATAGGAAACCCTCATTGATTTTTGAGTTTTTCACCCTATAAACAAAGGTTTGTCAATATACTGTAAAAAGGAGCCTTTTAATCCTTGATAATGGATAAATTGGGAGTTTTGTGTTATGTATAATGACTATTTTGAGGTTTTAAGTGTTTTTGGAATGTTTGAAGGGGGTCTTCTTTGAAAATCAGACCTATTTTAGTAGCCTTTTGTATAGCGTTTAGACTAAAAACTGCTTATTTCTTCAATATAAGTTATTCTAATTTTTTGATATGAGGACATGGGCATTAAGAGGTCTCTAAAAGTGTTTTGGATATTGGGTTTTGAAACTAGTGTGTTTGGTTTACCTGATTTAGGGCATGAATGTCTCATTGAGAAGTAGTGCCTTGATTGCTCAGAGAATAGAAGTCTGACCTAACAGTGATCGGTGAGTTGATTTTGGGATAATGTTGTCTAAGTGATGGTGTAAGGGATGTATGGAGTCTTGGACAGGGTTTAGAAGTGAGATATGTTTTTTTGATAGTTGGATAGTGAGGAGACTTGGTGTAAAATAATACATGAAATTGTAAGTTCAGTTAGAACAAAGTTAAGAGAGCAGGTTCCTGATTTGTATCAGTTGTAATAATGATGTTCATAGTGCTTGATGGTCTGGTAAAAGTCTGAAAGCCAATTGTAATGATGGATTGACTATTTGGGACAAGTTGATCTAATTGATTGAATCAAAGTTTTCTAAAATGGTTTTTTTCTTTTAATGAGTCAATTGGAATATAGATTTGTGGAAGGATGAATGATGAATGATAAGAGAATTTGAGTGGATGAAAAGTAGATTTCTGATGAAATGTTGAAATTTTGTTTGATCTTCTCCAAGATGAGTATGGGACAAGAGTCCCTTGAGTTGTTGATTGGTTTGGCAATCTTTGTATTGCATCAGATTGTTGCTTACTATTATGCTATGATAGTTTTTTTCTAAGCATCCATAGCTTGTTGGAAAGCACCTATTTTAGGCTTTTAGCCATAGCAGCAAGGCAATGAACAGTTTGATAAAATGCTTGGATAGACATGTATGAAAAATGTGTTAGCATAGACAAGGCAGTGAACTCTTTGAAAAAATGCCTCAAAGAAATGTGGTTTCATGGTGATGGAATGGCATGACGAATGCCATGACAAGAAAATTGCTATGGATTGTCATGGCATTCCATCACCATTGAGACCACATTTCTTTGACGCTTTTTTTCAAACAGTTTGCTTCCTTTTCTATGCTATTGCTTATTAGTATGCTTTGATAAAAAATTTCCACTTGCATCCATATCTTTTTTGGAAGCACCTATTTTAGGATCTTAGTCATAGCAACAAGGAAGTGAACTGTTTGATAAAATGCTTTGGTAAACATGTATGATAAATGTAGTAGCATAGACAAGGCAACAAATTGTTTGAAAAAATGCCTCAAAGAAATGTGGTCTCATGGTGATGGAATGCCATGAAAATCCATGACAATTTTCTTGTCATGGCATTCTCATGTAGAGGTTATGGTACTTTTGGAAACACACAATGATTTCAAGGATTTCAGTGAAGCACTCTCAAACCTCTTCTAGTCACCCCTGTGGAGATAATGCCTAAATGGCTCACTTGTGACACAAATCCTTCTCTTATGGACCCAAACCCTTGGAAATCTTTTAAAAGACTCAAAAAAAAATTATTGAATGACCACAAAATTCCCAAGCCTTTGACTTAGACACAAACTCAAATTTTCACCTTAACTAGGCTACTAGCCCAACTAGGCCTCAAGCGATGGATTTTTTTGAACTTTCACTCAACTTCCTCAAAGGAACCTTCAATATAATGATTCATTCAGTTGTGGTTTAAGATTATAAATAGCATACTAGATTCCTGATGGCACTTGTTTTGGATCATCCTTCCCAAAACCTGTTGTCTCCACAAAATCAAGGCCTAATTAGCCCTCTTTTTCAAAGTAACCACTCTCTAATCTTATCCCCTAACTATGAAAGTTTCAATAATCTCTTAAAATGTTCCCAAACCAAGTATTTTTAAGCTTTTAAGCTTCTATGGCACCCTCAACACCCTCAAACAAAAAACCCTCCATAAATTGTTCTAAAACTAGGGCTTTTTAGTTACCAACCTTCCAAACACTTCCAGAACTTATTCTTGGAATTTTCACCATTAGGAAAACATATTTAATCAGCCAAAACTCAAAGATATACCCCTTGTTAAGGTAGATCTCCTATTGTTGTACCTTAGGCACCATTTTCATGCCCTTTTCCTTGCTAAAACTCGGTGTACACCTTATAATCTTCCCTACCTACACATTAGCTTGTTAGATTTGTATCATACATGTTATAAGATATCCATTTCACAAGTTATAGCATCATTCCCTCATGATATGGATCAAACATCCATGAAAACCCTAAAAAAATAGTGAACATCTGCACTTCCTTGAGGATAGTCAGAAATAATATACAAAGAATTGATTGTTGTTTCTTTTAGGACATTAAAATAATTTAAAAACAAGTAGATACAAGTCCTTAAACCATCCAACTGAATAGATCTTCAATAGAAATCAATACATCATCAAAAGAGCACAAGAAAAATGCAAAAAGATTGAAGTTTTCTTTATTTTCCTATAGCAGTCCATACAGTACTTGCACCAACAACCCAACCTCCATACAAATGACTTCTCAACCTTTTTAGACTCATTCCCCAACTGTCCCAACTGATTGTGATTGATTTTATTACATAAAAGTTGTAAAAAACTCCTAAAGACTACTTACTCACCCAAACACAACTAGCTGTTGGATTTCAAATTTTGAATTTCCAACTCTCATTTTATTGATTCCTACAACATAAAAACTACCTAACCTTTGATATTTAACCTTGATTGATATAATTAAAGCCTTATAGATCTACCTACACCCTTAGGACACTACTGGTCCACTTACATTGCATTTTGGTCCTTGGGTCCTTATCAGGACCCTCAAGACTTTTGACCTCTTTAATGTTTTTATCCATATCAAAAAGCCATTATAGGCTTCAAGATGTTATAGTTGATGCTTTGGAATGCTTGATAGGTCTTCCTGACCCTTGCAACCTCCTGGCTCTTGAACTGACCCCTAAGGAGCTTGGGTACCCTTGCACCACATTCCACCACCATGAGACCACATTTCTTTGAGGCATTTTTTTCAAACAGTTCATTCCCTTGTCTATGCTATTGCTTACTATTATGCTATGCTAGATTTTTTCTAAGCATCCATAGCTTGTTGGAAAGCACCTATTTTAGGCTTTTAGGCATAGCAGCAAGGCAATGGAATGTTTGATAAAATTCCTTGATAGACATGTATGAAAAATGTGTTAGCATAGACAAGGCAGTGAACTCTTTGAAAAAATGCCTCAAAGAAATGAGGTCTCATGGTGATGGAATGGCATGAAAAATGCCATGACAAGCAAATTGCTATGGATTGTCATGGAATTCCATCACCATTGAGACCACATTTCTTTGAGGCTTTTTTTCAAATAGTTTGTTGCCTTTTCTATGCTATTGCTTATTAGTACGCTTTCATAGATTTTTTCCACTTGCATCCGTAGCTTTTTTGGAAGCACCTATTTTAGGATTTTAGCCATAGCAACAAGGAAGCGAACTGTTTGATAAAATGCATTGGTAAACATGTATGATAAATGTAGTAGCATAGACAAGGAAATGAACTGTTTGAAACAATGCCTCAAAGATATGTGGTCTCATGGTGATGGAATGCCATGACAATCCACAACAATTTGCTTGTCATGGCATTCCACCACCATGAGACCACATTTCTTTGAGGCATTTTTTTCAAACAGTTCATTCCCTTGTCTATACTATTGCTTACTATTATGCTATGATATATTTTTTCTAAGCATCCATAGCTTGTTGGAAAACACCTGTTTTAGGCTTTTAGCCATAGCAGCAAGGCAATGAACTGTTTGATAAAATTCTTTGATAGACATGTATGAAAAATGTGTTCGCATAGACAAGGCAGTGAACTCTTTGAAAAAATTCCTCAAAGAAATGAGGTCTCATGGCGATGGAATGGCATGATGAATTCCATGACAAGCAAATTGCTATGGATTGTCATGGCATTCCATCACCATTGAGACCACATTTCTTTGAGGCTTTTTTTCAAACAATTTGCTACCTTTTCTATGCTATTGCTTATTAGTATGATTTCATAGATTTTTTCCACTTGCATCCATAGCTTCTTTGGAAGCATCTATTTTAGGCTTTTAGCCATAGCAACAAGGAAGAGAAGCCATAGCAACAAGGAAGCGAACTGTTTGATAAAATGCTTTGGTAAACATGTATGATAAATGTAATAGCATAGACAAGGCAACAAACTGTTTGAAAAAATGCCTCAAAGAAATGTGGTCTCATGGTGATGGAATGCCATGACAATGCACAACAACTTGCTTTTCATGGCATTCCACCACCATGAGACCACATTTCTTTGAGGCATTTTTTTCAAACAGTTCATTCCCTTGTCTATGTTATTTCTTACTATTATGCTATGATATATTTTTTCTAAGCATCCATAGCTTGTTGGAAAGCACCTATTTTAGGATTTTAGCCATAGCAACAAGGCAATGAGTTGTTTGATAAAATGCTTTGATAGACATGTCTAAAAAATGTGTTAGCACAGACAAGGCAGTGAACTCTTTGAAAAAATGCCTCAAAGAAATGTGGTCTCATGGTGATGGAATGGCATGATGAATAACATGACAAGAAAATTTCTATGGATTGTCATGGTATTCCATCACCATTGAGACCACATTTCTTTGAGGCTTTTTTTCAAACACTTTGCTACATTTTCTATGCTATTGCTTATTAGTATGCTTTCATAGATTTTTTCCACTTACATCCATAGCTTCTTTGGAAGCACCTATTTTAGGGTTTTAGCCATAGCAACAAGGAAGCGAACTGTTTGATAAAATGCTTTGGTAAACATGTATGATAAATGTAATAGCACAGACAAGGCAGCGAACTATTTGAAAAAATTCCTCAAAGAAATGTGGTCTCATGGTGATGGAATGCCATGACAATGCACAACAACTTGCTTTTCATGGCATTCCACCACCATGAGACCACATTTCTTTGAGGAATTTTTTTCAAACAGTTCATTCCCTTTTCTATGCTATTGCTTACTATTATGCTATGATAGATTTTTTCTTAGCATCCATAGCTTGTTGGAAAGCACCTATTTTAGGATTTTAGCCATAGCAGCAAGGCAATGAACTATTTGATAAAATGCTTTGATAGACATGTATGAAAAATGTGTTAGCATAGACAAGGTAGTGAACTCTTTGAAAAAATGCCTCAAAGAAATGAGGTCTCATGGTGATGGAATGGCATGACGAATGCCATGAAAAGCAAATTTCTATGGATTGTCATGACATTCCATCACCATTGAGACCACATTTCTTTGAGGCTTTTTTTCAAACAATTTGCTACATTTTCTATGCTATTGCTTATTAGTATGATTTGATAGATTTTTTCCACTTACATCCATAGCTTCTTTGGAAGCACCTATTTTAGGGTTTTAGCCATAGCAACAAGGAAGCGAACTGTTTGATAAAATGCTTTGGTAAACATGTATGATAAATGTAATAGCACAGACAAGGCAGCGAACTATTTGAAAAAATTCCTCAAAGAAATGTGGTCTCATGGTGATGGAATGCCATGACAATGCACAACAACTTGCTTTTCATGGCATTCCACCACCATGAGACCACATTTCTTTGAGGAATTTTTTTCAAACAGTTCATTTGCTTGTCTATGTTATTGCTTACTATTATGCTATGAAATATTTTTTCTAAGCATCCAAAGCTTGTTGAAAAGCACCTGTATTAGGATTTTAGCCATAGCAACAAGGCAATGATTTTTTTGATCAAATGCTTTGATAGACATGTATGAAAAATGTGTTAGCATAGACAAGGCAGTAAACTCTTTAAAAAAATGCCTCAAAGAAATGAGGTCTCATGGTGATGGAATGGCATGATGAATGTCATGACAAGTAAATTTCTATGGATTGTCATGGTATTCCATCACCATTGAGACCACATTTCTTTGAGGCTTTTTTTCAAACAGTTTGCTACATTTTCTATGCTATGGCTTATTAGTATGCTTTGATAGATTTTTTCCAAGCATCCATAGCTTTTTTGGAAGCACCTATTTTAGGATTTTAGCCATAGAAACAAGGAAGAAAATTGTTTGATAAAATTCTTTGGTAAACATGTATGATAAATGTAGTAGCATAGACAAGGCAGCGAACTGTTTGAAAAAATTCCTTAAAGAAATGTGGTCTCATGGTGATGGAATGCCATGACAATCCACAACAATTTTCTTGTCATGGCATTCCACCACCATGAGACCACATTTATTTGAGGAATTTTTTTCAAATAGTTCATTCCCTTGTCTATGCTATTGCTTACTATTAGGCTATGATAGCTTTTTTCTAAGAATCCATAGCTTGTTGGAAAGCACCTATTTTAGGCTTTTAGCCATAGCA
The DNA here is from genome assembly GCA_007258455.2 of Sequoia sempervirens. Classification (NCBI taxonomy): domain Eukaryota; kingdom Viridiplantae; phylum Streptophyta; class Pinopsida; order Cupressales; family Cupressaceae; genus Sequoia; species Sequoia sempervirens. The sequence goes on along the minus strand of VDFB02193867.1, from coordinate 578,650,809 downwards.
GCAAGGCAATGAACTGTTTGGCTAAATGCTTTGATAGACATGTATGAATTGCATAGACAAGGTGGTGAACTCTTTGAAAAATTGCCTCAAAGAAATGAGGTCTGATGGTGATGGAATGCCATGACAATCAAAAGCATTTGATTGCCATGGCATTCCATCAAGTCATGATACCTCATTTCTTTGAGGCATTTTTTCAAAGAGTTCACTGCCTTGTCTATGATATTGCTTACTATTATGCTTTTGATATATTTTTTCCAATCATCCATAGCTTGTTCGAAAGCACTTGTTTTAGGATTTCAACCATAGCAACAAGGCAACACTTGAACTATTTGACAAAATGCTTTGGTAGACATGTATGAAAAATGTGGTAGTATAGACAAGGCAATGAACTGTTTGAAAAAATGCCTCAAAGAAATGTGGTCTCATAGAATGTCATGACAACCAAATGCAATTGGTAGCTGCTCCTAGTTATTAGTTATGCAATGTGAAGTAATTGCATAACGGCTTAGGTTGACTTTGTAAAAACTATATTGTAATTGAAATTTTGTCATCTATTAGCATCTAGCTATTATTTATGAAATGTGAAGCAATGCTTTCAGTTTGAAAGATGTACAATGCAATATAATCAACGTTATGAATATAAACTACAAAAATATTTTTTTTACTAAGTTAGTTGTTCGGTTTTGGGTTTGGGATCAGGTTTGAGAACCCAGTTCGCCAGTTCGGGAATTTTTTTTTTGGGTTGGCTTCGTTTTGGGTTTAGTAATACAAAAACATATAAAAATCAGAAATATATACATATTTGCAGCAGTAATCAAGTTCAAAATACACCACCATATTAATAGTCAAATAACATAGCAAAAATACACCACCACTTTCATAGTGAAATATTAAAATGTTAGTGATCTACTTGAATGTCATGATACAAAATTATAAATTAAAGTTCAAACATAAAAATGTCAAGTGTTTACAATCAACCATTATTGATCATTGATCAATTTGAAAAGTGTGAACATTTTTCTATGTGGAAGGCAAACAAGAAAATAGTGTTACATAATTATTTACATTGTGAAAGAGCCAAAACCTTTTTCTTGCAAATCGTAGAAGAATCTCAGTGATTTTTTGGGTGTCCTTGCCTTGGAACGGAACTATCCTGAGCCATGAATGATTGACCAGGAACTGTGAGAAAGAAATAAGATAAATCACATGCAACTTGTTGCAATTTCTTCCCTTGGGAAAATGGTAAAGTTTTCTTTTTAGGGAGAATCTCCTTTAGAGTTTGAACGCATTGATAATTTTCAAGATAGACTTAGCCAAATATGTCATCTAGGTTTGAATCTTTTAGGTAAAATGTTTGCTTCTTAAAATTTTGTTCAAAATTCAATATGCAGGCTCTCCTCCCTTAGGGAAGAGAAGGCCTATCAAACCTAACACTCTTATGCAACACTTCTTAAGTTCTTGTTGATTCAGTATTAGATGTGAAGTTTCAAAATAGGCACATGGTTATATAAATTTTCATCTCACGACTATCATTGCATCAAATTAAGAATTTTCAATCCTTTATGGTCTAGACAAGAGAAGTATGGAGTAGTGTTCCAATGCTAAAGTCTTATTGTGAATCTCTTTGCTATGAGTGGTTCAAAAATGAGGAATCTGTCTTCTGCACCAAATGAGAAATACTCACAATATGTTCTAGGAAGGAATAAGTCCATAAGATTGAGTATGCAAGAAATGAGAATTGCAAAATTGGCTTACATTTGAATTCCAAACACAAAAAATGTCTACACTTTTGATGTTCATATGTAGGTCAAAAAAGTATATGTGCGTAGTTGTAAAGTATACACTTGAATACACGTAACTCATATCTATTGAACCATGAATTTAGAATGCAAATATGAATACCATCGATAAAATATTTGTATTAACCAAATAGCCATGTAGGCATACATCAATATATGTCAATATAAGTATGAAATATTGGTACAAAATAGCCATATAGGCTTACGAGAATGCCATATAGGCATATAATGTCAAATATATCCAATACAAAATATGTACAAAATTTCCATGTAGGCATACAACAAAGGGCTCTCGCATTCAAAATTCATTTCTCTCCATGTCGAAGTTCAAATACACTTCTTCCCTTTGTTACATCCATTGCATGCATAAGTCTATCACCCATTGGTTGTACTCGAGGAGTGCTCCTGTTGCTCCTCCTAGTGTTTATCTCCTGGTGAAGTTTCAATAGTTACAATAAGAAGTAAAGACATTAATATATAGAAATTACATTATAAAAATTAATATATTTAACAAAATAATCACTTACGGCCATCTCATGATCACTCTTCTTGATGGAAATATTTGCATGTCGATGCTCAAGCATGCTCAAGGCCTATATAAACCATCCAAATATGAATTAAACTACTTAATCAATAATGGTTTGATTTTCTCTAGGAACTAGTTCATCTTATAACAACAATGAATGTAAATTGAAATTTAGTAATTTTCCTCATAATTTCCCCTATCGAGCCATCGAGGATCGAGTAGCTTTTGAGAAAACCACATCCATTGCCCTCATAAGGTTTCCATGCGTTTCAATACCAACATCCGAAAAATAAAACAACAACCATTCAATCACAAAAAGTTACAATAGCGATCCACGTGATGACTTATAATGTATGAGATATAATGAACAAAATTTTGAGTACAAGTATTAAACTATATATTTCCGATTATTAGTTATCGAATTTGAAGTAATGCTTTGAGTTTGAATGATGTGTAATGTAACGTAACCAACAATATGAATATAAAATACACAAATCTATTAAACTTATAATTCATTAGTTAAGTTCTCTTTATTCTATATTACCTCTGTGAACGTTTGATCTCCACTGGCACTCTCAGAGGTGTTTCCTTGAAACCTCCACAAGCATCTCTCCCATTCAACATCCAAAATCACATATTAAAATACCATTCGTAAAACAATGCTATTAACACATGTAATAAATTTATAATTGTTTACTAACTTTACATACCCCAATGATAGGTGTACTGCAAAAATAAGTAGGTGGTCAATCGGGTGTATCTAGTCTCTACACTGTGACCCTGCAATTTTATTAAAATAATAAAACTAAATTAGTTAATCTTGCATTTCACAATTGAAATTTAATAAATTAAATTCAATAAACATGTTGAATTTTACCTAAGTGTCAATGCCATATGCATCATGCAAAATTTCAGTCATCCCATCCTCAGAGATGCATTACCTGATCAAGCCACGAGTAGCATATGGATCCTTTCGGTGTTAACTCTCGAAAGTGCTCTGTGAGGGGTCATATGAACAAGTCAGCCTGCTAAAAATTGACACACATGGGTTTGAAGGCCACCACCAAGACTGATGGCTACTGCATAATAGGGGCTAGTGTGATGGATGACACCTGTGTCAATGCTGTGATCGTACTACAATGTCTCTATGTCTACATTCCTCCTTCGGCAGCTGGCAAGCATCACAATCTGCTCCGCGAGGCTACTTAACAAGAGGTCGCCTCCCCTACACATAGGATTCAAGCCAGACGGCCTATCCCTACCCCCACCTCTCCACTGGAACTCCCTCATATCAAAATAATTTGGGATTTGGTTCAATACAAACTCACTGTATAGTTTCCTAAGAAAATATTGGGGGACTTCACAATTATTGCACGGTGGGTAATCAAAGACCATATACCATCTTTCATAAAAACGGTTCTTAATCTCTTGGTAGTGGCACCAATGAATAGGAAACCTCTTTGCATTGAGGGTAAGATTTTGAATTTTTTTAGGGTCAGTGAATAGAGAGCACAAATCAATTTAGTAGTTTATAAATCTTTTACTTGTTTATATGATAATTTGTCTGCATAATATGCCTTGGCTGTCTGCCTCCTATCTTTCCATTCAGATATTTGTCCGGTGATTGCATCTACATTTTTTAACATGTCTTTCAATGAATTTTCTAGAAGCATTCTTTCTGTAGTTGAAGCATTTGGATCACTCAACCTACTGATAAGATCCTCAAGTTGTTTTCTATTGTTCTCAATTTCACTCCTCAAATTTTCTTGAGTGTCAGGAGGGAATTGAGAGAATGGTGGGGGAGATTGATTTTGTTGAGGATTTTGTTGTTGAGGATTTACCTCCTCTTCTTCTTGAGGATTTGCAGGATTTCCTACAAATTTTAAAAAAAAATCAAATCTAACCTAAAACAAACAAAATCAATTTTAAACTAACAAATTCAAAAAAAATAGCAAACAATACTTACCTCTCGCATCTCTTCGTCATCGTGGCTCCATATTTGCAAACAAAATCCAAATTTTCTTGATGAAATTTGTAGAAATCCTTCCTCCTAGAATGCGAGCATGAAAGTGAGGGTTTTTGGCCGCGGGTAGAGCTGAGAAACAATAAAAAGCAAATGATACAGATTTCACTTTTTTTTCTTTTAAAATCAAATAACGCGCTCGCGTTATAATGCGCATGCATTATCTCTTTCCATTTTTTTTCCCATTTGGCCACAAAAGTGCAACCAACTTCATGCACCCGCCCATGTGCAGGATCATGATGGGCCAAAAAGTGGCGATATGATGGGTATGTGGCTAAAAAAAAAAATTTAACCTAAAATTGATTAAACAAAAATAGTTTTTAAAGGAGATTCTCAGCTTTCCACTAATATAAATTATTCTTTACTTTGAATTTAATAAATATTTATTATTCATTTCTATTTAAATTACAACTAAAGTCTTGATTGATAGGCTGATTGAAAAATATCTATAGCTTTAAATATAAATTTTTGAATCTAAACATGCTCACATTCTATGCTTCACATAGTATAGGATTAAAAAAATGAATTTCTTGAAGTTTTGACCAAGTGAAGTTAGACATACAAGTTTTTATATTTTTTAAAAGTTGTAATAAAAAATTCATAATTAATTATTTACTTGGAAAAAATTACAAAGAAATATGCATCACATGACATGAGTCCTCTACTTATATCTAAAAATTATAAAAAAATATTATCATTTTATTGTGGTTAGGGTTGTCAAATAGACATCTACTTCTTATTTTTTCCCTAAAATTTAAGTACTACTGCATTGAAATTTCAAAATTTCACCAAATAGATATTTAAAAAAAAAAAAAAAACCTAGTATTTTGTAAACTACATTCAATTCGCTATAGATTCTATTCTTACATATTTTTGAAATTATATAGATAACTTATTCAAATTTTTACGTCAAGTTTCCTAACTCTGATTTTTCTGAAGTTTTTGCTACTTAAGGGCCTATTTTTTCTATGATGATCCTGCACATACGCTTTTCCCTTATTTGAATTTTTGTGGATGATTTTTTATTCACCCATGAAGTCATGTTCGAAATCCAAGGAACGCCAATGATCTTCTAATAGCTTCGTGACTTGTTCAATATGTTGTTGTTTATCTTTTTGTTGTGCGGGTTCCACTTGTGTGGTTGGTGTTAATGTGTTCAAGGGGTTCTCTTTATTTTTATCAAGTTGCAAGACAGTATAAGGCTCATGATCATCATCGAGTGTGCACACTTTGTTGTTGTAGATGTATTTCATCTTTCGATGAAGAGTGGAAGGCACACCATTCATTGCATGAATCCACGGCTTGCCTAGAGGAAGGTTATATGAAATATCATGAGGCATAACGTAGATCGATGTGTTCAATGTGACTTCTCCAACTGTAATAGGTAAAGTGATGACACCAAGCAGTGTCTTTTCGACATTGTCAAAACCCTTAATAGATAAAGAACCAAGTTGAATTTTTGATTGATCAACACAAACCCTATCTGAGAGGTTTACGCTACACACATTAAGGCTGAGCCATTGTCAATAAGGGTTCACTTTATCCCTATCCAATTGTATTGAGCAATGATCATGAAAGATTCAATTTTTTTTTTGCACTTCCAAAGGGGGGAGTTCACTTTGAAGAAAAATAATGTCAGCATTTATTCCTTCGATCATGGCTGCTATGTCAGTTGGTTGCACATTAGAAGGGACATGAACTTGTTGCAAGGCTACTTGGATCATGTTATGATAGTGAGGGGATGTTTGAATAAGATGCCATAAGGATATCTTATCAGGAGTATTCTTTAGTTGTTCAACAAGATTGTACTCCTTAATGTGTGAATTTAATCAAGGATCTCTAGGAAAAATGGGATTTGGCAAAGGTAAGGGTGTTGGGGTGGTTGTTGTGGTTGCAGATTATTTTATAGTGTTGTAGGTATGAGAAATATTATTATGACTCTGTTGTTGTGACACATTATTCAGAGGGAGGTAAAGAGTAAACTCGAGTTTAGGTGGAGGTGGAGGTGGAGGTTTATGTGATGTTGGGTAAAGTATGAATTCAGGTTGGTTTTGAGTTTGTTGTTTGTGTGAAGGTGGGTAGAGAATTAGTGGGTTCTTAGGATTCCCCATGGGGTATGCATGAGGTCCATTAATCAAGGGGGGTCTAATGGACACTTGTTCATTCATAACCTCATCAATCTTGGTTTGATGTATCTCTAATAAAGGGAAATCTATAATCACCTTTTGGTCTAAGGAAGACACATTACTATTATTTTCATTTTCTTGCACCATGGTATTCTCCCTAGGAGGAAATTTTGTAGGAGAACAACAAGTCAAATTTTTTTGACATGCATGGATTGGTTCTTCTAAAATTACTTCATCGTAAGTAGGGGAATGATTACTAATTGAATGTTCTTGTTCAATAAGATTTTCACTAGGTGAAGGGGGACAACTAAGATACTCAAGACCTTCTTTGATTGGTTTTTCTAACATCAAAGTATCTTCTTCACAACTAAGAGAGATACTAGGAGAAGAAAAAATGTTATTGTCGTGATTACCTATGGTTATGTTGGCTTGTTCATCAATGTTTTGTTCATTAAGAGAGGTAAGAGGAGAGAAACAACTAGGATTCTCAAAAATCTCATTAATTGATTCTTCTATATGTAAGGAAAGCTAAGGTGCGGAACTAACTCTCCTAATGTCAAAACCTTAGGGAAGAATGTAGAGATACTTTTAAATTTTACAATTACAGTCCAATTAAGATACACTTGAAAGCAATAATAGAAACAGAGAAATGGACATACACAAATGAACAACAGATTTACGTGCGAAAACCCTTATGGGAGAAAAACCCACCACAACAAGAAAAACCCCTTTGTATTACAGTAATGAAATTACATATAGAGTACGAGCTTCACTCTCTCTAATGTCAATTTACAATAGCATTCATAGTGATCAACCTTGTTACAGAATATTCAAGTTACAATACTCTCATAATAGAATTCACACTGATCACCATTTGAACTATTCACCCAACCATTGAACCAGACTCCATCTGCAATCTCTGAGTATATCCATAATGCCCATGGTCTATCAAACTTCCTCTCAGTAACGACCGCAACAGTCCAACTGCTAGCGGTTCCCATTCTGCTCCCTGATTAGTCGAGGACAAACCACGTAGGATAGTCAATCAGTGAAAGGCATTCTAAAAGTATTCGCATGTTAGTGAGACACTAACCGTGTCTCCCTGATGCCACAAAGCCAGATCATCATTATCATCAAGAGTTGACCCCATCGGCAAGACTTTAGACCAAATGTAAATCCACCTTGTGAAGATCTATCGACAAGATTTCAGCTATCAGCAAGAGTCATACCAATGTTCACAAGTCACATCGACCTCAACATTGCCAATGGTGAGACTATTGCTACTCAATGAGACATCATACTAATGTTCAAAGGTCACATAGATAAGAGTATTCCCATCGGTAAGACTATTGTCCTTCACCAAGAGATCATACCGAACCTTCATGTTATTATGAAATGTTCCACTATCAGCGAGACTTCATTCCTCGCTAAGACTTCATACCAAAGCCTCATATTACCCCAAGACCACCTTTTGCCAGGAGTCATACCAAAGATATCCGATAACAAACACATGTTGCATTGTCGGCAAGACTTACCACTATTGGCAAGAGATCTTACCAAGTCACCATGTCACCCTGATGTCTTCTAATGAATAACTATCAGTGAGAGAACCAACAGTCGGCAAGAGATATTTTCGAGGCTTCCATGTTACCCCGATGAGCATCGGTGAGACAAACATATGTCACCAAGAGCTCATTGCAAAGCCTCCGTGTTACCCCGAAGACTCCAAGTGAATACTTATCAACAAGACTTCTCTTTTCGGTATGAGACATACCGAACATCCAAATCTCTCCCTAAAATTGCTTGTCACCCAGAGTCTCCCCGATATCCGATAAGAATGGCCTGTCGGCCAGAGATCTCCACTCGGCAGAGGGTTACACTGAATGCCACAAGTCACAGCGACAACACCAGTTGGCAAGACATCAACAAAGTCACAGTGACTAGAACATTTCAACAAGGTTACAAACTGCTAGTCGACCAGATAGAAGGAATGTCACACTGACTTTGCTCTTCTAGAGGTTTTAGCCTGTGAGATTAAGGCACATTATTTCCAACACTATCAAAATATCTTCTTCACCAGTAGGAGAGATATTAGGAGAAGAATAAATATGATTGTTAGGAATGTCCAAGGTTGTATTCTCTTTCACAAAAAGACTCTCATTTCATATAGATAAGGATGTTTTTAATTGAAATGATTTCAAAAATGACTACCCTAAATTGATCTTTTTGAGCTAGATGCATAAAAAAATGTTCCCAAAACTTTCTAGACTTATAGAATATGATAATAGGAGGCTTAGGAAGCAAAAAAATGGGGTTTTTGATGTTGTAATAAATAATGAAAAATATGAACTAGGACTGATTCACTCAGAATGGCGAATGAGTCCCAGTAAGGTTTTTTTCAAAAAAAATAGAATTTTTCAATTGGTTTTGATGTTCTATGTGTTGGATGGTAAAAAGACTAAATGTAAATACAGTTTTGAGGTGTTTTTCAATGATTTGAGAGACAAAAATTAAGACTATATGCACTTTGACTAATGTAAAAATTTGAAACCCTAGAATTCCAATTAACCAATGCTATGTACATACAATCTAAATTTAATGCAAGAAAATCTAGGAAATGAAGGACTCTAAATCAGAAAAATAAGGTATTCTAAAAGAAAGTTCACCAAAATGAGCTGTAGATTTTTTTTGGTTTAGGATGTTATGACTCTCTTGCTCTATTAGGGTTTTTCACCTAAAGGAGAGAGATAGACCCCACACAAAATCTAGGTGGTTCACTCAAACTAATGCAAGTATAATGGAAATATGAATGAGATGTGCCTAGATGAGATAAACTAAATCCAAATAACTGATAAAAGCTATTGATTATTAAGTGAAAACTATTGAAATGAAACTTGTTGGAAAATAGATTGTGATATGCAAAAACACCTAGAAATGAAAGCAAACTATAACAGAATTTGATGAAACTGAAAGTGTGCACTTGAGAACTTGATGGAGACTGGAAATGACATCTAGAATGTTGTTGATGCTGAAATTTTGGCCTACTAGGAGTCATTCGCCATTCTGGGTGAATTAGTCCCATATATAGGAAAATGTTTTGGAGCCCGTTTTAGACAAATGGGTATCAAAAATGTAAAAAACCATGTTCAGGCCTGGCAGTGGGACTCATTCGCCACGATGGTGAATCAGTCCATTTTTGAATTTATGAAAATCCAAAGGTCAAAACTGAAGCTATCGGTCTACTCTTCGATTCCTGATAGGTGTTTGCCTCTGAAACTCTGATTTTCAAGTTTGAAAGTGACTTTTGGTGGATATTTTGACTTAGACAATGAAGAGAAGACTTAAACAACTTTTTAGCTTGATTATTAATGATTTCCAAGCTTTCAAGATGCCTAAATCTGCAAACACACAAGACAAGAAGGAGAAATGTTAGATGTTGGGGCATGGGGGTTTGCCTTGGTCAAACCATTTTTAGGTAATTAAACCAAAATGGAGAAAGAATGTAATGAAGCATGCAACAATGGAGTTATTACCTTGCCATGGTGATTAATCTTGAATTTATGCAATAAAACATGAAGAATCTGCCCTTGAATGTCTGAAAAATACTATCTTAATGACTTGGAATGATTGAAACACTAGCTTGCTTGACTTGAGGGAGAAGATAGATGATGAATGAATGATAAGAGATATGAATTAGGTTTTGAGACTTGATTTTATAGGAAATTCACCTTATTTTCCTATTAATTGGATCCCTAAGGCTAACATGAAAGAATAATATTTACATATAAATTATAGTTTTTCCTACTCAACACTCAAAAATATCCCAAATGAGACTAATTAGCCACCTTGGGAGAATCAGTCCCACCTAGCAAGGACTCATTTGCCACAGGTGGCAAACTAGTCCTAGAGGGTCCCATTTTCTAGTTGGGTTGTTGGGGAATGAGGAATTCTAGTTCATATGTTGATTTCATCGGGTATTTGATAAAATTATGCCTTAGGATGCACAAGATGGGGTCATAGGGGCCTATTAATGATGATGTGAAGGTCAACTAGGGCTTGGGACACAAAATTCAATGTGAAAGTGTGATTAAATACACTTTAAAAACCTAAAGTGAGGTCCATATAGCCTAGAAAGGCACAACATCCAATGTGAATGTGTAAGACACATTACAACAATAGATTAACATTAAGTTTGTTTTACAAGCCTTCTAGATTGATGTGATAATGTAATTAAATATGTTTTACAATGTTGAATTAAGGGAAAATGGGTTCATTAAGTCTAGAGAGGTGTGAAAGTCTTTTACAAAACTTTACAACACCTTTACAAGACATTATTAGATGAATTTACAAGGGTCCAAGACCTAATGTGGATGTGTAAAACACTTCACAACACTAAATCAAGGCTTCATTGAGTCCAATTTATCATGAACTATTTCCAAATCAAGCAAGTTTCCTTTTTTCTATGGTACAACAAGTCATCTTTCAAGGTATCATTTTCCATGATTCATGTTCTTTTCTTCATGTTTCATGCCTTCATTTCATTATCTCATCATTTGGTTTAATCACCTACTAGGGGTTTCACCAAGGAAAACCCATATTCCCTAACAATCAACTCTCTCTCTCTCTCTCTCTCTCTCTCTCTCTCTCTCTCTCTCTCTCTCTCTCTTTGATTGTATATCTAGGTGTCTTGGAGCATGAAGGGCCTTTGAATATCAAGTTACAATCTTGAAGAAAGTTGTTGGAATTTTCCCCTCATTTACAAGGTTGCAATTTTTACTAAAAAGTGATCTACAACCCCAAAATTGGGGTTTTAGATCTAAAAACAAAGGGAATCTAGAAAGAGCAAACATTGAAGACCAGATCCAAACTTTAAAGTTTTAGAAAACCCTAACTAGACTCATACTCCATTCCTGGTGTATGAGTCCCAGTTTAGGTCATTTTTTAGATTTTGGCAGTTTAAGATACCCTTTTTCTATAAACTAGTTTGTGCATAGAAATCCAAATCTAGGAATGATATGCTCATACTGGCGTATGAGTCCTAGCAGGTCAAATTTTAGGTTTTTTAGTGTTTTAGATCTTATTATTTCCTTATTCAGGTTTCCAGGTATATACTTCTAAGATCTCACCTTTTTGTTCTGTTTTTCATTCATTTTTAGGCTATCTAGTTAAATATTAAATCATATTAGGGCTAGGCATTTCGGTTTACATTGCATTTTCTTTCGAAGCCCTAGATTGGTGGTGAACCCCTCATTAGTTTGCAATCAGCCCCTAGGATAGCCCTATTGCAAGATCTCTTTCTCCTTTACATGCTTGAAATTGAGATCTCTATGGTCATCCTTGAATGATATTAGGGGAAAAGTGTTGATCTATCTCCCAAACATAAAGAGACATTTTTCAACTAATCAAATCATTTTAGTACATGTAATATCCAAATAATCACTATTTGTAATATAGTGATGTATAAAAAAATCCCTCAAAGATTACTTAATGAAAGTTCTATAACTATTTCATGATTCAAGAATATTTTAGAGTGCTTAGAACACCTAGTTTCCTTTCAAACTTTCAAAATTCCAAAATTTATGTGTGGCATATAATATTTATTATGGGTCTATACCTATCATAACAAGTTTAACACATTATATTTCCTTATTCATATTATTCGAAATGTAATCCTATCATTATTACATTAAGCAATACTTCTACTAAAATAGCTTCCTTATTACCAAAAAGTAACGAAATTTATTCTAATTTATGATTTCTAGTGATTTATAATTAACACTTAAATATCATACCTTCCCATAAACAAGTCCCTAGATTATATTGAAACTAACTGTAATGATTCTAGCAATGGAATATGTTTTGAAATGTATTTTATCCACAATGATAGAATCTTGAATGTTAGAATAAATGACTAATAAATATGCCCTCTGATGCTCTTGACAATACTCTATGCTATTATAATTGATCTCTTGAAGTTCTAGGATTTGATTTTGATAAAATAACCTTCTATTTATTGGTGTTTCCTTAATTACCCGACAATTAAACACCATAAGTTCACCTTTTCAACATGAATTTAGGTCATTAAAATGCCAACAAAAACATATAAAAAATTAGGTCCCGAGACTTAAGGGGGACCCATTTGCCCTTGGATGAATGGGTCCTTGGACCTAAACCTAGGACACTCAATTTCCATGATGTTAAGATCAATGTAGGTGTAATTAAATGTGGGTTTCCCTTTCACAAGAAGAAATTAATTAGGCTTGTGAATGCATAATTGGGCGAATTAGAGGCTTAATTAAGTCCAATTAATTAAGGGGTTGCAAACATAGTGTGAAAATGTAAAGGTTTACATTTTTCAACACTACATAAGCATATAAGTGTGATGATGATTATCATCTCCATGGTGAAAGAACTATGGAAATCAACACATCTAAGTTAGGTCAAAGATCCTTAGTCAGATGTTCAGTATGATTGGTTGGTTAAATTGGTAGTTGTTGTGTATTGTTAAAAAAAATTAAGTGCTCAAGGGGCATATTTTACATTGGTATCAGAGCAACCAAGTTCAAACATTGGACCTGTGAAGCTCACTTGACTTTCGACTAAGGGATATTTACCTACACTACCAACCGACCATAACAAATTTGGTCACTTGATATGTACATAATTGTTTTGAATATCTTAAATCGAGTTCTAAGCTCCAAAGAGTGGATGGCTAGTCCTAAGTAAGTGAATTTGAATGGGTGAAAAGGATATTTGGACATAGAAATTGTAAATGAAAATCAAAGTGTGTAGCAAAAGTTAAGGTATTTGATGATTGCTATCAAGCCCCTAATTTAGTAGTTGGATTTGGTTTTACACTTGTAATGGAGAAAATTTCATTGCATATTGAAGCATATCAAGAATCTTTATTATCCCATGAGCATGAATTTCCAGGAACATAAAATATAAATAAATAAGGGTGTATTTTTGATTGGGTAGGTTATGACTACCTTAACGGTAAAAATTATTTTTTGATGCATGATACCTAGATATCTTACTAAGTCTAACAAGTAAATGTGTGTACCTATTGGAATAATATAGACACATTTCAAGAAAAAATAATCCATAAAATAAAAATGGAGGATTGGATTAAGTGAAAATGCTTATTCAAGGGTGTTTTTTCAATAGGAACCCTCTTGAATCTTATAAAAAAATCACTGTAAATTGATCAAATTTAGGAAAAGGGAACCACCTAAGAGACAAGGATAAGGGGTTCAAAAGAAACTAAGTTGGGTATTTACCCAAAATTTTGAATAAATTAGAAAATAAACCCTTCTAATAAGTTGGGATGACTTGTTCCAAGGGGGGGGATGTCGCATCCTTGACTAATAACACCCATGCTAGACAATGAAGATGGGGGAAATAACAAATAAATAAATAAAAGAAGGAAAGAAGCAATAAATTTGAGAAAATACATTTAATGATACATGACAGCCCTACCATTTCCTTGATCATTCACATGAAGGGATAAACTAAGATTGAGGTGTACAAAATAAATTATAGCACATGAGAAGTAAAAGAGGTGTTTATGCCATTAATATGGCATGGTGACCCATTTGTTGGTAGGGAAATGAAAGTGGAAATGAAAGTTGGTAGGAAAAAGAGGCATCTAGGAAAAAATTTAAATCCCCACGACCCCATATATATTCATTCAAGCTTGATTGAAAGGAAAAAAAGAAATTATACAAGAAGAGTATAGAGTAGATTAAGGTGAGAGGAAGGATATAGAAAGCATGGATAGAGGTGATTGTGGTTTAATTGAGTTGCAGAGGTATTTTGAGGAGTGGAATTAGGACATGGAGATGGATTTATAGGGGTAGTTTGAGGGCATGAAAACCACAAAAATTAAGGAGGATTCAAATGGGAGATGAAAAGGAAATGAATTGTTTAGAGCATTTTCATGGTTGAATAGGGGTTCAATTGTCCCCTCTAAAGCACATTCAAATTCTAAGCCAACTCATATTCTACATTATTTTTGTGTAGTGAAAAAGGAATAATAACATTAAATTGGAAAAGTGGCATTAGAGAGAAACAATCATTAAAACTGTTACTTAAGTAGAGGAGACAAGCAGTTGAAAGGAAAAAGTGGATGTCTATCTTGGAAGTAGGGAGAATTTCTTTGGTTTTGGGTAATGAAGGGGAGGAGCCCTAATTCATATATGTTCACTATAGTATCTGAGATTACCACCTCCTACGATTTGATTGTCCATTGAAATGGTTCATTACCCATAAAGACACATGTGAGCTATAGTTGTTGGAAGTGTGGCTGATCGTGTGAGTGGAGAGATTCAACTCTCTATAATTCCCACCAGTTGCTCATCTTTAGCCATGGGTTTAAGGGATGTCTCCTCATATGAATCGACCAGTGTAGCACAACTAGCATATCATTAGGATAATTCTTCGACAAAGATAAGTATATAGGGCCACCATAAACCCTCAAGGTTTAGGTATGGGTCTAGGAATGACCCTAACCATAGTAGCTTAGCACTTTAAAGTGTAAACATATAAGTGTGGTGATGATTTTCATCTCCATTGTGAAAGAACTATGGAAATAAACACTTCTAAGTTAGGTGGAAGATCCTTGGTTAGTTAAGTTGGTAGTTGTTGTGAATTGTTTAAAAAAAAATGAAATGCCCGATGGGCTGATTTAACAGTGTGAACATGGGTGTCATAAATCCTAGTGAGATAATGCAATACTCTTTTACATTTTTTGATTAAGTAGATTGTTACTCTTCTTAGAGTTTGATTCCTATTATAGGATTTCTCTAGATGCATCTTGTGTTGCAAATGTGCATTTCTACATAACTATTTATTTTTCATATTTGAATAGTGTTCATGTAAATATCTCCATGTAATCATATGTTATTTCTTTTATGTTCATTTGTGATAAATAGTAGAGTACTACTTAATTATATTTAATTCTTATTGGGATCACCATAGATAGTATATGATGCTTTCAACAGGCTTTAGATATTCATATTATTTTCCCTTTGGATCAAGGGGATTATTCAAAAAATTATGATTAAAAGTTTTGATGATCAAGAGAATATTAAGTTTTGACAATTAGCCAAAGGGAGAAAAGTTTCAATAATCAAGACGATAAAATGAGGAAACAATTTGATAACAAAGACAATGAAAAATTTAGTAGACAAAAAAGTGAAGATTTTTTTTCTTTTAATTAAGATAGTAAAATTTTATTAGCTATGATAGTAAGTTGTACTTTTGGAATGCATTTTTTGTAAGATAATCCTTAATGACAACATGTATGCTCTTATTTATCAAATATGATTGTAATATATATGATCCTATCAATGACCATCATTGGTGGCAACATATCTATCCTTGACTCTTCTTTCTCATCGCCTTCGAGGAAGGATTCCAATAGATATCTACTTGCTCTTTATGGCGTGTATTAATTTTTCGGAGATTTAGGAAGACTATCGGATTTTTGTGTTTAAAAAGCTGAAAAATCTGTAGAGTTACCAATTAAGACCGTTAAACGCGTTTTCCAAAAATCGGCAATATTTAATAATGGAAGATTAAAAGGCGTGACATTTTTAGGATCTTGCCATCTTTTTTGAAATTAGAATCTCAAAGTAATAGACATATTTTTGTTTAATTATTAGTGACTGAAATAGACAGCATAGAAGCATTTGACAGCAAATCCCTTGAATTTTGTGCATCTAAGAAAATTATTGAGCAATTCTACACAATCTGTATTGACGGTCGGCTGGTGTTTATGTTCTGTGTATTAGCTTTATTTATAATTGAATTATTATTATCATGATCTGGGTGGTTTGTGGCTTATAAATCAACATAATGGTAGCCAATAAATGATTCCTAGTACTATTTAAAAAAAATGAAATAATAATCTATATATGTAAATTTGACTTCATCTGGTAACAACCAGGTAAGAATTTTTGAGCAATTGAAAAATTGAAAAGCTTAGTCAATATGAAAATGGCTCTTATGGCGTTTCTTTCAAGTCAGTCAAAAGGAAAGCTCAAAAATCTCACGTTTGCTTCTAAGCTTAGAACAAGAAGGATCAAACTTGTTAGCTGGAATACTATTTGGAATAAATTATATGGTATTTTGTCTTCAACAAAGTTTCAGATATATTTCATGATCTATCATCAAAATAAATAAACAAGAGAAGAGAAGATGATTATCGAACATAAAATATGATTTAAAATATTGATGAAAAAAGCTCACAAAATCTAATCCAAAAAATTTCAAACTAATATCATAGACTGAAATTTTTGTCTTTTGAAGCATCTAATTCCTGACCAAACTTTATGTCTTTGGAGGTATCTAATTCCTGACCAAGCTCAGGGAGAAAAACTGAAAAAACTTCTACACAATATATTTTATGGTGCTAACAAAATGATCCATCTAAAAATGAAACAGTTTTCTTCTTTGAGAACATTGTAGTTAACATGAAACATATGTAGCTTTAGATTACTTCCATGATAGATCACCAGCAAAGAGAAGATCTCCTTCAATGTCTTCATAAACAATCAAATGCCCGGGGACAACATTAGCCAAATTACTATAGGAGTCATCTAGTGAAAAAATAACAACAATGTCGGCAAACATTTTGCGTAGTGCTCTATAAAAGGACTCATAATTTGCATGATGATCAAGATAGATGGAAAGGGCAGTCCATCTATCAGAGGATCTATCTAGATCATCATGTAAATTATGAGTCCTTTTCACGAGTGCTACGCAAAATGTTCTTAGACATTCTTGTTATTTCTTCACTAGATGACTCCTACATTAATTTGGCTAACACACTCCCCAAGCATTTGATTGCTTATCAAGACATTGAAGAAGATATCCATGTTAGTGATCTATCATGAAAGTAAGCAAAAGCTACATTTGTTTCATGCTAGTTTTGCAATGTTTGTTTTTAAAGATAAAATTGTTTCATGTTTAGACAGAACATTTTGCAAGCACCATAAAATCTACTGTGTAGAACCTTTTTCAAATTTTCACCTTGGGCTACTTTTTTCAAGGGAGAGGAAGTTTGGTTAGGAATTAGATGCCTCAAACAACAAAATTAAAGGAAGTTTGGTCAAGAATTGGATGCTTCAAAAGACAAATTTCCCAGTCTATAATATTAGTTTAATTTTGTTTGGATTAGATTTTGTGAACATTTTTCATCACTATTTTGAATCATATTTTATGTTCTATAATCATCTTCTCTTCTCTTGTTCATTCATTCTGATGAATATATCATTAAATATGTCCTGAAATGTTGTTGAAGAAAAGACTTCTTATAATTTTGGTGTAATCACGCATGGAGAGTCCAAAAAGGACTATCCAACCATGCAACTCCTAGAGTTCAACACAACGAAAATCACAAAAGAAATGCTCAATTCAAACAAGAATTATCATTGACTCGGGAACTTCCAATCTTGCATGCTGAAAGGTGGAAAATTGGAGCCCTTTTCACCTTTAGGGGTTTTAGGACCAAAAGGGGAAACTTTTACTAACTTTCACTCAAGAACAAACCCTTGATATTTCAATGCAAAAGAGAAAGAAATCTTGCAAAAGGGTTGTCCTAGGGGCTGAATATTATCTAATAAGGGGTTCATCGCCAAGTGTAAACTTGGAAAAGATAATGAAATACAATATGTGATGCAAAACCCTAATTCAATGTAATAACCTACAAGATGACCTAAAAATGCTAGTAAAACAACACAGAAAAGAAGTAAGAGGATCAATGTGTACCTGGGAATTTGGAGAAGGTTGAATGGAGTTTTTGAACAATGAAAAATCTGTTGTCAAGGTTAATTGGGACTCACTTGCCAAGCTGGGTGAATCAGTCTAGTTTCTGGGAAAATGTGCAGGAACAAAAATCTGCCAAAAGGGTATCCAAATATGCAAAATCTTGAATATGTACTAGAACTAGGACTCATTCACTAGAAGTGGTGAATCAGTCTAGTTGGGATTTTTTGTAACTTTCAAAGTTGATCCTTCTCTTATTTGTTTGCTCTGCTCTTCCTAATTGGTTTCTGGATCCAAGTCTCTAATTTGCAACATGTAGGTGATCTCCAATGTTCTCCAAGGCTTGATGACAACTTTGACAACTTTGATCACTTGAAAAAATTTCTCGAATCTTTGTCCTTATGAAATATGCAACTTAAACCTGCAAATTTTACACACAAAGGAGAGGAGAAAATGTTGTGGGGTTAGTGAATAGGGGTTTTCCTTGGTTAAACCCCTTGTTGGTAATTAAACCTTGAAATGAAAGAAAATATGAATGGAGAAAGATGAATGAACAAAAGACAATGTTGCAACTCACCAATCCCCAGAAATAAGGTGTTGCAAATGTGCTGGAAATGGCTACAATGGATGTGGTTCTTGACTCTTGCTTGAAACACTTTCTTGAATCATAAACTCTACATCACAATTGTTAGCACAATAAAAACAATGATGGATGACATCCTTGGCATCATGATTGACACTTGAAGAATGCTCTAAAATGCTTGATAATCTACCCTTGAAAGCTCTTGAATGCTCTTGTGAATGCTCAAATTCTCTTGTGAACTCTCTTGAATTTTAGATGTGAATATGAGTGAAAGAACCTTGTGTTTATACTTAATTATGCGAGAATTCCCAAAATTACAACACTACAAGCTGACATGAGATCTAGGAGAATAAAATCCCACCAAAAATTTGAATTATTTTTAATTTTGGGACACACAGGACTCATTCACCCAAGGTGGAAAATGAGTTCCATTAGGAATAATGTATCGGACCAAAAATAAAAAAGTGCTTAGAAAGGTGTAAAAATAGCTTCAGGTCCAAGAGATCTAGGTGGGACCCATTCACCCAAGGTGGCGAATGAGTCCCAAATCACCAAATATGGGCCACACAAGCCAAAAGCACCTGAATTATGATTAGTTACTGATTGTTTTCAAGATTATCCTCAAAAAGATGCAATAAATAAGGCTTGTAGATGCAAAATAGGGCCAATTAAAGCATAAAAAATCCAAATTATTAATGACAAGCCTAGAGAAATGTGAAAGTGTGTTATAACACTCTACAACACTCCAAACAAAGCAAGATTAATGTTGATTTTAATTAAAAATAGGTTTATTATGCTTAGTTGTTTGATAAAACCTTAGAAAAGTGTGAAAGTGAGTTACAACACTTTAGCAAGGTGCCATTAAAATCCATTAGTCCACAAGGGCCCAAGACCTAGAATGCGAATGTGTCTTCCACATTACAACACTAAATCAAGGCAACATTAAGCCAAAATCCACAAGGAGGGCCCAAACAAGTGTGAAAATGTAAAGGGATACATTTTTCTACACTACACATGCATCATATTCCTCATATGCGAAATAATTAGGGATCACAGGCCTTCGACAAGGACATCACAAGATATTATAATTGGCACAAGGCCTTATTACAATCCACAACCCTGAAGGTCGAATCTAATTATTTAACTCCTAACTTATGAACTACTAATTAACTACTTTCCAAAGGATTTCAAATGATTTAAAATATGAATCTCTAGCTCCAATTATGATCTATGTTAACCTCAAGGGTTTACAAATCCAATGCAATATCAAATGTGTAGGTCAACCTCAAACATGAAAAGATAACCCAACAAAAATGGAATTGTATTGTGGATATCCAAGAAAGTTCCCCGTGGACCTAAAATGTCTAAATGATTTTCCATTATACTCTGCACATACTAAAAACACATCTACACAACCAAATTGAGCCAAATAGGCCATGCTTTGTCTGAGAATTGATAGTGAAATTTTGAGAGTGATAACTTTTTGCAAATGAATGTAAATCGCCTAAAATTTGGATATGTTGTAGATTACCTTTCCTAGATGCAATATCCTACTCTGTGAGTTAAAAAATGAGAATGTAATAAAATATAGAAGAAACTACTGAGATGACACGGTGATGTAGGAGCATCCCAGGTTTGTGGCAATTGACATCAACCAAATTGGTTCCTAGTTTAATTTTTCATTTGGCATTTTGAAATCATGGTTTGGTAATGCAACTAAGTGACATTATTGACAAAATATCTTGTTCTAATTTTAATTTTTAGTTTGACTATTTGATGCAACTTGAGAATTAATTATTGGAAATCTAAGTAAATGCTTTAAAATTTAAAATGACTAGCAAGTTAGTTGGTTGCACGACAAAGAAGGAAAAACATAATTAAATGATTTAATATAAAATTAATTGAAGGCCAAAGGTATGTGCAAAGACCAAACGAATTGACCAAGGTAGGCTATGGAAGATGAAAAGGTGAGACAATGTAGATTATGATAATGAAGAGAATTTGGAAGATCATATGCCACGACATGTTAGTAGAAGTTTAAAAAAGATTGAATAAAAGACAAGTGAATTCAAAAAGGAAGATATGGGGGTGGCATTTGAGGTAGTAGAGGTAGCATAAGATGCAAGCCATGCCTAAGGACAAAAAAGGGGGCACAAAAAAAAATAGTTAAAAACAACGAAAGAATTTGAAGATAAGCTTTTTAAAAAAAGAATAAGGAAATAAGGAGCTACGGTGGAGTGGATTTGTAATGTAAGACTTATCAAATGTATGGAATTCATACAATTGAATAAAATTAATGTAGATTAAGGGTGAAAAAGGAGGCGCCCAACTATGCAAAGTGAAATCTTTTAAAATGTAGAGGCCTACACGTGGGGAAAGGAATAGAGGTTGATAAAATTGCAGGTTGAAAATAATAGATGATAGAAGCAGTGGGAGCATGCTATGCATAAAGAACAACATAGCTAAAGTTTGGAATTCAATAAGTGAAGTATGTAGAGAGGATATAAGAGACAATAAGTTGTTAGAAGAGAAGAAAGAGTAGATTGGTTGTTGTAAGAAGAGGTTGTGCCAGGTTGAAATAGCCATTGAAAAATAAATACATAGAAATAGAGCTAAAGGTGGGTATGTGCAGGATCATCATGGAAAAAATAGGCTCTTAAGTGGCAAAATTTTTTGAAGAAAAATCAGAGCTAGGAAATTTGACGTAAAAATTTGAATAAATTATCTATATTATTTCAAAAATATGTAAGAATAGAATCTGTAGCTAATTGAATATAGTTTCTAAACTACTAGGTTTTTTTTTTTTTTTAAATCTATTTGGTGAAAATTTGAAATTTCAATGTAGTAGTACTTAAATTTTAGGGAAAAAATAAGTAGGTGTCTATCTGACCACCCTAACCACAATAAAATGATAATACTTTTTTATAAGATTTTAGATATAAATAGAGGACTCATGTTTTGATGTGATGCATATTTTTTTGTAATTTTTTTCCAAGTAAATAATTAATTATGATTTTTCTTATTACAACTTTTAAAAAATATAAAAAATTGTTTGTCTGACCACCTTAACTTGGCCAAAACTTCATGAAATTCAATTTTTTAAATCCTATAGTATGCAAAGCATAGAATGTGACACATGTTTTGCATTCAAAAAATGTGATACCATTTGAAAGCTATAGATGTTTTTCAATCAGCCTATCAATCAAGACTTTAGTCGTAATTCAAATAGAAAATGAATAATAACTATTTATTAAATTTAAAGTAAAGAATAATTTATATTGGTAGAAATTTGAGAATCTCCTTTAAAAACCCTTTTCATTTGATCAATTTTGGGTAAAAAAAGTCGTCAGCCATGACATACCCATCATATTGCCACTTTTTGGCCCATCATGATCCTGCACATACCCAAGTAGAGAGGAGTTGTGAGACATTTAATTGCATTGAGGTAGAGAGCAGTAAAGGAAATAAACTAAATGAAGGTTTTACTATATAAAAGAATAGAGAATTCATGCCTAAGAATGAGTAACAAGGGATTTCAAAAAATAAATAAACTTGCAAATTGTAATTGATTGTAGATGGTAAATATTATTTTCATGGAATAAGAAATCAAATTAAAAATATTGAATTGCTTTGAAAATTTGGTGTTATTGACATTGTTATAAAATTGATGTTTCTTTTGGGAAATTTTGGTTTTGTTTATTTAAATTATCTGCAATTTTTTTTGTGATTTGCAATTTTGTGAGAGTAGGATTATGATAGTGGAAGAGACTTTTACCCTCTTGCATCAATTTTAATTAGAGCGGGTAGTCCTGAGAGTGGCGAGGATCCACCAGGACCTATAGGTAGAGAGAGGGTTGTTGTGGGCATGTGAGGAGTCTTGATTAATGAGAGAGAGCTTGAAGTAGTGAGAGAGATTGAAGTTGTTGGTGTAAATAAAGTCTTGTATCTAGTTAATTCATTACTAGGGGACTTATTTACATGTTAGTTAAGTTTACTTAGGTCATAGGAAGGAATCTTTCTAGAAGATGTTAGTTGTCATTAGTTCTTATCTTATCCTTTGACAACTACTACATGTGAACCTAGGTAAGTGTGATTAGTTGTCTCATGTCATATGATTAAGACACTTGTCATAATCCTATGACATCTTGCATCTCACCTTGGCTATATAATCAAGGGGTTTCTCTCATTTGTAAATGAACAAAAATCATATCATTGAAATGGAATATAGTTTATTCTTGTCATATTCTATTCTATCTCTTTTGTGCTATCCATTTGGTCTCAAGATCTTGGCAGCCATAGCCAATTCTAGTATGGTATTAGAGAAGATTGGGTGCCATTATAGAGTCTTTTTCTAAAGAGAGATCTTAGATTTGGGCGTGTTCCATTTTTGGCTCTTTGTTGCAGGTTCATATTGGAGCTTTTTGGTGAAAATCTAAGCTCACCATTGCATTCGAAAGGTTTGAAAAAGTCAATTTTTCCTTTTGTTTTGTCCAAATCGGACATTCAAGGCCAAATCTATGAGGGTTTGAAGCTGAAGTGTGGTTGCTAGATCTAGAAGTTAGCTACAATTTTGGAGCACTTTGGGTCAAATCCAACCCTTCCATTGTGTCCAAAAGGGCCAAAAACCCTAAGATTGACTATCAAATTATCCAAATCGAGGCAGTTGTCTGGTGAGGCAAAAAAAATTTCCCAAAGAGTCGTACGGCCCCTAGGTTGTCATCATTGCATCGACGGTACGATTTGAGAAAATAAAATATTTTATTTATTTTTTAATATTTTCTAAAAAAAATTTATATAAAAAATATTGTATCGTTGATATATATTTTCAAAAATTTCAATAAAGAAAATCAAATAAAAATTTAAAAAAAAAGCAAAAAAAAAATTCTGCGGATTATTATCAAGACGTACCGCAGAGTGGTATTATACATGGACAGTGTACCCGCTATCCTCCTTAGGGTACCACGCAGGCGTGGCAGGCCCCCTCTCCCACGAACTGGCGGTTTGTCCAGTCACTGAATGGTAAAATCCAACTGACAAAAGAAAATGTGGCCACCAAATTTCATCCACTGGCGGACATTTCCAATCGGGCCAGCAAATTTGAAATTTTCGGTAGCATTCTTTGGGCATTGATTCGAAGAATATTCCCCTACTATATTCTGTCAATGAAAGAATATTTCGACACTAGGCACTTTCTCTAGCAACATGCATTTGGATGTCAAAATTAAGCTCATCTGGCATAGGATAGTCATATGACCATCAATTTTAAGCTATTGAGTTGATGACATCAGCAATACGTCAGTAGGGCTTTTAAAATTTTTTACCCCCTCTCATTTGATTTTTTCAGTTTTGAAGACAATTTTCAAATGCTCATAACCCTTACTCAAGACATGCAATTTGCGAGCATTTTTTTTAATTTGGGCTAATTTTTCATGTTCTACATAGTGTTGCAATCATTTTTTGGTTTTGGTGTCTGGTTTTTCCAAAAATTTCAGATTCTCATAGGTGTTGTTGGTTCGTCCTCATTTTGGGAAATTCAGGAGCTCATATGATGTTGCTCCTACAATAACATTTTTGGGTGTAGTTTTTTTTGAAAGTGCATGATTTTTCATGTACTTTTCAATGGTATGATCCGATTGATCTCATTTTGTACCAAAAATTGTACTTTATTTTGTGGCCAAATTTGGCATTTGCATGTACCAAGATCAAAGACCACTTTGTTGTTTTTGACAAGTGGCAACTATAAATGCACTAAATATAAAGTGCCAAATTATATATTGCTTGGGGGGGTTTCTTGATTTAGTAATTTGGGGGATTAATCTTGTCATCATTTCTTGCATTCTTTTGCTCGGTTTGTGTTCTTGCAATGGGGAAATCTCAAATTGAACTCCTAAATCCACATAATTATGCTACATGGAGAAAATCAGTATGGAACTATCTCATGATGAAAGGTCTAATAGGTCATCTAAAGGACACAATTCAAAAACCTATTGATGCTAAAGAATTGGAAAGGTGGGAGATTGATCGTGAGAAAACACCTAGATGCATATGTTCATTAGTCTCATTTGATTTGCAATTTTATATTGAATCATGTAATACACCTAAAGAAGCATGGGAGACTTTTGAAAAATTATATGGTAAAATAGATAAGATTAGAGGATATCATATTGATAATGATTTGATGAATCTTGATCCTAAATGTTTTGACCACATCCAAGACTACATCTCCAAAATCAAGCAATTAAGAACACAGTTAAAAGAATGCAGTATTGGAAAAGAGGATTTACAATTTATTCTAAATGTGTTATCCAAGCTTGGTCCTAAGTATTCAGTGTTTGTTTATAGCTTTCATACCCATCGAATTTATATGGGAGCATCATATGTTGATCCTAAGTTTGATGACTTTACAAATATCCTAATCCAAGAGGAACCTAAGTTAATGAACATGGGTCTAATCAAGTCTTCCAAGTCACATGCATTGGTGGCAAGTGAGTCCAAGGGATAGAAAGAATTAGGGAATCTTGATAAGAAGCAAAAGAAGAAAAAGAATAAGCTAGACATAAAGAATTAGAATCCTCATCCTCAAAAGGAGAATCATCTAAGAAGGAGAGGCCTTTTTGTGCATATTGCAAGAAGGATGGACATGAAGAACATTATTGTTACAAGAAGGATATTAATGAGTTGAAAAATCTTCTCAAAAGGAATCACATTGATTTTCCTTCTAGAATGTATGAGTCTTCTTCTCCTTCAAAACAGCCTAAAAAGGACAAAGGTCAAGCATCTTCATTAGGATATAAAGGTCAACCTCTTTGTTCTCTTTCAGGTCGAGGATCAGGGAGATGGATTCTAGATTCAAGAACATCACATCATATGGCATCTTCATAGACTATCTTCTCTTCATTTCAACCTTGTACTATGTATCCTATCTTGATGGAAATAATACATACATGAGTGTAACAAGGAAGGGATCTGTTAGCATTGGGGACAATAATTTTTAGGATGTCTTCTATGTTCATCATTTGATGAACAATCTTCTTTCCATTTATCAGATTACACATGGTGGAGATGGGAGAACTGTGGAGTTCACACTTGATTCGGTCATCATTCGAGACTTGGAGACTAGAGAGATTATTGCTATTGGGGTGGTTGATCATTCATCTCGGTTGTATAACTTTGCACAGTTTGCTTCTTATGATGACATTGTTCCTTTGATTGTTGATCATATGAACCATGATTCAAAGGAGACTTTTGGCTTCTTGAATTTGGGAGTTCTCACATCAGATCTGGTTCTTGAGCCATGCATTTCATCTCCTCCACCTACTCTTGCAGTTGATGATACTTGTGATTCAATAGTTTTGGCTCCTTGTGATTCAATGCAACAGGATATACATGGTCTTCCAGATATGGCTACTTTGGATGGCTTCTTGACAGGTATTTCAGACTTGTTTGTGGAATCTCATCTTGTAGATTTGGGAGACATCATTGATAACATTCATCTTCTCTTTGATGGAGAAGACCCTTCTTCAGTTGTTGTGAGGGAACACCATGACCCTCTTGTTCATTCTCTACATGATCATTCTTTGCAGATTGGTGTGAATGTGGATTCTTTTGGACAACATTTGGAGGAGGCTTATTTGTCTTCAGAGGGGATATCCTTCTCTTTGGATCATTTTCTACATTTGGGTATGTGCAGGATCATCGTGGAAAAAATGGGCCCTTAAGTGGCAAAAAAATTAAAAAATCAGAGTTAGGCAGCTTGATGTAAAAAATTCAATAAGTTATCTATATTCTGTTGCAAATTCCTATTGTTTATGATATATAATATGATCATTGGGATGTGCATCTATTGCTTGATACTCCATTCTGATATCTTTCATAATGGTAGATAAATATTGGTATGAGTGAGGTAAAATATTTGATGGTGGTAACAAAAATTCACCAATCAATCTACAACAAAAAAAAAATTGTTAATATAAAGAATATTAATGGTACATATTTCATCCTTTATTTACTTGTGATGAACTAACAACAATTACAATAGATGAAAAAACATGACATATATGACATACCTTAACATCTATGAGATTTCTATGTTTGATAAACCATTCATAACCTTCAAGTTCAACAACAACAATACAACAAAGAGAAGAGTTCTTTGGGAGCCTTCATAAAGGGGCTCATATGCCTTTTCAAGTATAGGTAAATCATGAATATTATCAAAGTCATCTTGATCATCATGATCAGCTCTCCCACTAAATGTGTCATGAATCAATGTATTTGTACCATCATATTCAACTGTGTTTTCCGGTGCATGATCATCTTCTTCCATAGGATCATTAACTTCATCTTCGATATTCACAGCTCCATGTTCGTCCACTTGCAAAACCACATTCTTTGGACCGTGATAATCCATATCATCTGCCCTAGGGAGCCCCACCTTTATAATAATGATAGACACAAATAAACCATGATCATGATCAAGTGATTATATATATATATGTGTGATTGAAAATATGCGCATTAATTAAATAGAAATCAAACACATGTTAATAAGACATTAAATCGAAAAACTGAAAAGAAACAGAACAATGCAAACCCTAATCGCAGCTTCTCAAAACCGTCTTATCCTCCTCTAACTTCAACATTTTGTTGTTTTTCGAATGGCTCTCAAACCAGCAGATCCAACTCAACAAAAAAATAGCATGAAGAACGAGATATGAAATGCATATTATGCGAAATGCAAATCTATGCTAATATGAAAGTATAGATGTGATGCTGAAAATAATGTGAATGCATAGGCTAATTGCATGAACGTAGGTATGCGTAGTGTAACCAAAAGCTTGGATTTACGCTAGAATTTATAGAGTTTCTGAACGGGTTTGATTGGCTGAATCGATCGACGGTCCGGATTAAGCTTGTTCGAACGGACAGTGGGAGATTTTCGAAAGTGGGAGAGAAAGATGGAAGGTTTCCCTTT
This sequence comes from Sequoia sempervirens, assembly GCA_007258455.2. Lineage (NCBI taxonomy): Eukaryota > Viridiplantae > Streptophyta > Pinopsida > Cupressales > Cupressaceae > Sequoia > Sequoia sempervirens. Next base: position 578,623,009 of record VDFB02193867.1, on the reverse strand, counting down.
TATTTAATTTTCGTCATTGAGTTTCGAAGGGAAACTTCCATTTTGAAAGATGAGATAGAATTTGGAAGGGCGAGTTAGCATGAGTTAGAGATTAAATAAAATAAATTTATTTAATTTAAAGTGGAAACGAAAATAGAAACCTACATAATTAAATAACTCATTTAATTATGTTTAAAATGAAATTAGAGGAAAATATTAAATAAAATAATTTAATATTTTAAATTCGGATATGGGATGGAGAATATTCCATTATTCAAATATTAAAAAATATTTAAAATTTAGAACCAAATGATAATTAAATATAAATAAATTATTAAAATTTATTTAATTTAATTAAGCAGAGGGTAGAAATGTTAGTAATTAAATAACATTATTTATTTAATTTAAGATAGAAGAATTTAGAAGATGAGCGATATAAATAAATAATTAAATATATTTATATGCAGATGACATTAAAGGAATTAATTAAATAAATCATATTTAATTAATTAACAAGCTTAATCATGACCATTTTTAGACATATACATTTTGCCCCTCTTTGAAGTGATGTGTAAAACATATTGCTTCAAAGAAAAATAAGATTTTGCCCCTAATGTACTTTCGATATTCTTGCTGATGATGCCCCCTCGGGAGGTAAATCACGGATGAGAGGGAAAGTGGTTTAGCTCATGACAGAAAAATAAATGCCCATTTTGAAAATAAAGTCACATTTTACCCCTGTTTTGACCTTTAAGAGGTAAAAGGTTGAAAGAGACAAGTCATTTGTACTGTTGAGTTTTGGTGAAAATTGTAGCTGTGAAAGCGACATTGCGACATGGAGATTCTGTATCATCGCCACCGATTTGAGAGATCACGTAGATATCAAAGGCTAGCTGCTTATGGACCACCGGTGAGTCGATCGATCCTCTTATGCTTTCGAATTTTTCTGTTTGAATCAAAAAATTTCATGTTTTCCGTGGTTTCTATTTTGTGAAATTACATTTGCGCTTATATAGCAATGCTTAGGCACTTTAAAAAAAAATAGGCGCGCATATGGTAGAAACAAATGCGCATAGGGCTTAGGTTTAACATGTTGTCGAAAAACCAGTTTAGCGCATCCCGTAGAAACTAGCACGCGTATAGGGCAGGTTGAAAAATTTTAGGGGTAGAGCGCATATAGGGAAAACAGACGCGCATATGGGATTGAACGCATACAGCAAAAGTAGTGGCGCATACAGGAAAACGTGCATTAGGTACCTGTTTAAGCGCATAGGGTGAAAACAAGGGCGCATATGGGATTGAGCGCATTCCGTAAAAAGAATGGTGCATCCAGTAAAATAGACAAAATGAATGTTTTGATGAGAATGATGATTTGTATTGTTTCCTTAGTCGATAGATAGGTAAATTGTCGTGTCATCATGTTGATATGGATAGAAATGATAGGAAAATCGAATGATTGATTGATAACCTTGCTTCCTAGGATAGAAAACAAAGAGTAGAGTTAAACTGATATGACTTCTGATAAATTTGCTTCTTGCGATAGAAAACAAATTGTAATTGATAGAATAATAGATGTGATAGGATATCCAGCTTGATAGAGTTGATTTGATTTGATTGATAGGACTGATAGTGTGATATGGGTTGTTGATTTGATGTGTTGATATGAGTCATTGATATGGGTCTGATATAGTTTACTGATAGATATGAGTCTGATTTGAGGTTGTTTGAATATGTGATATGATTCTGATGGATGATCTTTGTAATGAAAAATAGGAGGTTTTCAAAAACCTCCAGATTAGAGAGTGACATTCAGTAGGATGGGATAGGATCCCTGAGCTGACCCCTACTGACAGAGCATTGATTGATGCGTGCGGTTTGAGACCCTTGTTGGCGATGCCACCGATTAGGGTCAATAGAGGATTGCTAACAGCACTTGCAAAGAGATGGCACTTGGAGCACAACACCTTTTATATGCTGACCGGTGAGGTGACAGTGACTCCCGAGGACGTGTACAAGATCCTAGGTATTCCAGTTGTCGAAGCCCTTGTGTATTACGATCACAAGGAGCTTGGGGGTACAGATGCCTTGAGGAGAGTGTACGGAGATGCGCAGATCGCCGGGTACTGGGTACCGTGGGTAGACTTTCACGGATATCTAGCCTTTCCAGCAGTTTTGGGTGCTTTCATCGGAGGTCTCCTTTGTCCGGATCGCCGGGCAAAGGGATTGTCAGTGGGCTGGGGCAGGATTCTAGAGCAGATGATACTACAGCCAAGGAGATATGCATGGGGGAGCTGCATGTTAGCTCATCTTTATCATGATTTGCACCAGGTGGTTTACAAAGGATCTTCCAGTTTATCTTGTGGGGTTACAGTGCTACAGATCTGAGCGTGGGAGCATTTTGCTGTGACAAGGCCGGCATGCCCAAGAGTGAGGCCACCAGGCAGGCCATATATCTATATGTATTCTGAGTTCCTTACCCAGCCCAAGCTGGGCAAGGTAGATTATTGGAGACGATTGCTAGACAACATAGCTATAGTCATATGGCAACCATATTTGGATTGTGAGCCATGGGCGACTGATGATATAGAGATGCCCTATGTATGTATTCCGTAGTTTCTGATAGGGAGGAATCCCTTCATTTTGGAGATATTTTTGGCATTGCGGGTGCAGAGGCAGTTCGGATTCACACAGGGGATGCTGTAGAGGGTTGCACATTACGCCCGGAGTAGAGATGAGGCCTGATGGGGGCTGTGTATTGTGTATTAGGCTGCCTATACAGAGTTCATGGAATTAGCACCTGAGGTCTGGGTTGACAGATGAGACATTGTGGATGCTGGGATGTCTGATGAGTACGCTGCTTATTTCCATGCGCATCCATTTCCATGATTTACTAGCCTGGATGAGCCAGCATCGATTTTGGTAGTACCACAGCCCGGAGCAGGTGGACAGGAGGATGTGGTCGGCGGTGAGCAGGGAGTAGTGGGAGGAGAGGAGGTGGAGAGCAGAGAGGAGGAGGGCTCAAATGATGATGATGATGATGGGGATGGTGGCGGGGTGGGAGGACATGTACTGGAGAGGTTAGGGTGAGATATCCTGAGGGGCATGCAGATTATGCAATGACCGAGGATAGGGATAGGAAGGTAGACAGTGATCTGTATGGCCTCCTCCTCGCAGTAGGGACATGTAGCCACTCTTCAGGCTTAGGTGCAGACATTGCAGGGGCAGCAAGGTCAGCTACAGGGTCAGTTATCGCAGGCACAGGCTTTTATTGTGCAGCTACAGGCACAGCTTGCACAGGCACAAGTACAGGCATAGGCATAGGCACCTACCCCAGACCCACGATTAGCTCGGGTGATTATAGAGAGGGATGCATTCAGGCGACGGGTAGTAGAGGTTGAGGGCGTGGCTCAGAGACTGATGGGCACTGTAGAGAGTGCGTCACTACGAGATGCCATTGCAGAGGGTATGGAGATGGCTAGGGAGGCTGAGTACTACAGGGTGAGATATGAGGAGCTATGTCCTCCAGAGCACAGAGAGCCATACCCATGATCCCACAGCAGGACCCGGAGCAGATCACAGACACATACCCAGAGCAGGGGAGTGACAGGGCCACGGCAGGACCCAGATGCAGGCACTAGTGGCAGACCACCTCCCTCCGGACCAGCACCATCAGGAGCATTGACCAGTTAGACTTTATGATGTATAGGATTTTTGGAGCATGTATATGCCATTTCTGATCACATTTGATGTATTGGACATTGTAGTTTCATTAGACATTTGGACATTTGTATCATTTTTTATGAGTGATGATATGCAGCGGCGATGATTATTTTGATGATGATGTGATGTGCATTTATGATGTGATGATATGATATGCATTTATGTCTATGTGTTTGTGGAGATTTGATGATATGTAGGATGATTTGATTATGATATTTTATTATGATTATGATTTGATGATATGTACTAATGATGTCATGCAGATGAATTTCCTATGATGTATATTTTTTGGATTTTGTAATGCAAATAAAAAATGAATGTTGTGTTCATGATATGCATTATGATATGATGTAATGTGAAATGTCATGAGTGGATAAAATGTTATGACATGGGATGATAGGAATACTGCTATGAAATAGTGATGTATAAATAGTGATGTATGAAAAAAATGATATGTGATGAAATGTAAAAAGAGAATGATATTGATAATAGTCAAATGATAATGTTAGATGATAATGCAATATTAAATGATGATGAAAATGAAATGATAAATGAATGAATGATAAATGAAATGAAATGAAATGACTATAATGAAATGATAATGATAATGGATATGAAAATGAGATGATAAATGACTGAATGATAAATGCATGAAATGAAATGACTATAATATAATGAAATGATAATGAAATCCTAAATGATAATGATAATGCAATATTAAATGATGATGAAAATGAAATGATAAAGGAATGAATGATACATGAATGAAATGAAATGAAATATTAAATGATAATGATAATGGATATAGAAATGAGATGATAAATGACTGAATGATAAATGCATGAAATGAAATGACTATAATATAATGAAATAATAATGAAATCCTAAATGATAATGATAATGCAATATTAGATGATAATGATAATGCAATATTAGATGATTTGATGGTGAGATTGGAAAAATAAAATAAATGATAATGAAATGAAATGCAAATTGAATGATAATGAGTATGAAATGATAAATGGAAAATGAAATGTTAATGGAAAATAATATAGATAATAATGATAACGAGAATGAATAATGACGATGGTAATGGAAATAATCTGAATAAAAATGAATGAAATAATGTAATAAAAAAGAAGATGAAATGTTAATAATAATGAAAAGATGAAATGAAAATGGAGATGAAATGATAATGATATGAAGCGGAAATGTTAAATGATAATGATAATGAAATAATAATGCATGCCCAATGATATGAAATAAAATGATAAATGATACGGAACGATAACAAGTATGAAATGAATTGCCAATAAAATATTGATGAAATGATAATGAAGATGCGACCAATATGAGCTGATGAAATGGATGCAATAATGAGACTAATATGAAATGATGTGAAATGCACCTAATGAGATGATACTGATACTGAAATGATAATGGGTGAAATAATGAAACGCTAATGTTAATGGTGATGAAATGATAATGAAGATGAAATGATTATGGAAATGCAATGATAATGATACAAATGTTTGCATTGTCCTCCACAAACAGTCCAACAAAATGACAGCCATTGATCTTTCAAAAACTCTTGATGCAAATCCAATATGCAGTTATGTACAATGACCTAAAATGAAATGCAACTAAATAAAACCGACCATTTTGTTGAGCCTTTTTAGTGAGCCTGCTTAAATCATCATGGAGCGTTTGAAAAATGTTGGAAGTATGTACAAGCATCAAAGGGGAAATTAGCACCAATGATGACCTGAGTACAACTTTCATGAGTTTTGATATAGCAAGTGAATACAAGCATCTAGGTATAATTGAACCAAGATGACCTGAGTATTTCTTGCATAAACAGACAAAGACTAACCATTATCTGATGCAAATTTGGAACTGTCATCAATGATAAACTTTGGAAATCATGTCTCGCGACATACTTGTAACAGATAAATGATTAACCTCAAGACAACAGACAAATAAAAAATCATCCTCTTCCCTTGCCACTCTAGTTCAGTACATCATCGAGTGTGCTCCAGAGAAATGATGTCAAAAAATAAACAACTATTGTTCAACAAATGAAATATTGTGATTCCAAACATTATTTCAGATTAGAGATCATCCAAATATGATTCGTGGTAAGGTACACAACTGAAAGCCACTATGATATGGATCAATGGTTGATTGTTTTGTTTTGCGTGATTGGTTTCGATGTCATTGTCTTACTGTTTTGGGAAGATCTGAAAGTTGATTGCCCCCAGTATGTCCATATTTGCCCTTGGTATCAATACAACTTGCTGAAATGAATATGTTCAATAATCAAACCATGGTAAGACGTTATCGCTCAAGGAAAATGATGGCATGGTGCTGGTGTGACCCTAAGATGATGGAAAAAAAGGATGCGTGAAAAATGAAGACTAAGCAGTCAAGTGCAGAACATGAACTAATAGATGGAGAGCTACAAATAGCGTCTGTTTGCCAGATTTTCACTATTTGTTTTTATTGCATTTTTCTTGTCAATAGACTGCCTGTTTGCCAGGTTTTCACCCTATGAGGGTTTTTTTTTTTTTGTAAAGATTTTTCACGATTTTTGGATTTTTTCAAGACTTTTTTTTCTTATTTGTTTTGGATTTCTTGGGGACTTTTGATTTGTTTTGGATTTCTTGGGACTTTTGATTTTTTGGATTTTTTTCAGGACTTTTTCTGATTTTTTTTTTGATAACCGCCTTAGACATAATACTTTTTTAGATGCATGCTGTTGATAGGTTCGTCAAACAGGTCCCCTTCTGGTGTTGATAGCTTGTAGGCTCCTGAACCATAGACTGCGATAACCACATAAGGACCTAGCCAATTTGGCTCGAACTTTCCTTTCTTCTCTCTGTCTTGTTGATTGTGTGGATTCTCTTTCAGAACAAGATCACCCAATTGAAAGGTACGTGGCTTTACTTTGTGGTTGTAGCTGCGAGACATCATTTGTTGATATGCTTTTAGATGATCAACTGCTCTCTGTCTCTTCTCATCTAGGAGTTCCAGTTCTTGGAGTCGGGAAACTCGGTATTCATCATCTGTTGTAAGGCCTTTCAATGATACTCTGAGTGAGGGAATCTCCACTTCTAAGGGCAATATGGCCTCTGCTCCATAGACAAGAGTGAATGGTGTTGCTCCTGTTGGTGTGCGGACACTGGTTCGATAGGCCCATAGAGCAGGATTGAGTTGAACGTGCCAATCCTTCCCTGAAGTATTTACAGTCTTCTTCAAGATTTTAAATATTGTTTTATTTGAGGCCTCTGCTTGGCCATTCCCTTGTGGATAGTAAGGTGTTGAGTATCAATGTTGTATGTGAAATCTTTCACAAAGTTCATCAACATCTTGATTTTTGAATGGATGTCCATTATCTGTAATAATGGAGTTGGGAATGCCATACCGACAAATGATATAGTTGAGTATGAATAATGATATTTTTTTGCCGGTGACTTTAGTAAGAGGGACTACCTCAATCCACTTGGTAAAATACTCTATTGCTGTGATGATGAATTTATGACCATTTGAGGAAGAAGGATGAATTTTGCCCACTAGATCTAAACCCCATTGAGAAAATGGCCAGGTTGGTGTGAACGATTGAAGTTCCTGTGCAGGAGCATGAATGAGATTGCCATGAATCTAACATTTTGAACATGTTTTCACAAAAGTGAATGATTCCCTCTCCATCGTAGGCCAGTAGTAACCCATTCTAATCAATTTTTTGGATAAGGTCAGTCCACTCGAATGAGTACCACAGATACCACCATGAACTTCTTGTAAAGCTTTGTCAGATTCCTCGCGTTCAAGACATCAAAGTAAAGTACCATCAAGACCACGGCGATAAAGGGTGTCAGCGATGAGGGTATAGTGAGCAGATTGGCAGATAAAGTTGCGTCTTTGGTTACAGGATAAATCGAGTGGTAAAATGTCATCTTTGAGGTAGGCATAAATTTTTCCGTACCAAGGCGAATCGGATCCTACCAAATGACAAATGATTTGGCTTTCAGGGGTATCATATGCAGGTGTAAATGATTGTTCCACCAGAAATTCATAACGATTTTGAGTTTCTGGGAGTTGCAACAATGATGCGATTGTGGCCATGGCGTCAGCTGCTTTGATATCAATCCTTGGAATTTGTGTAAATTTAATGTCCACAAAGTATTTCTTGAAATCATCAACCATCTTTTTATATGGTAATAGTTTCTCAGCTTTAGTTTGATAATCATCATTGATTTGATAGATGACCAGCTGTGAATCACCATACACCTGTAGTTATGTAATTCTCCATTCCAGTGCTATTTTGAGTCCAGTGATTAATGCTTCATATTCAGCTATGTTGTTGGTGCATGGAAACATTAGCCGATATGATCTGGGAATAGTGTGTCCTTGAGGGGTGACGAAAAGTATGCCTACCCCCGATCCATGTTGAGAGAAAGAACCATCAAAATATAGAGACCATGTTTGTTTAGATTCTGCAGTGAAGACATCGGCATCTGGAAATTCAATGTGTAGAGGATGATCTGCTTGTAATGGCACTTCAGCTAGTTGATCGGCTATAACTTGTCCTTTGATGGCCTTGCGATCAACATAATGTATGTCAAACTCACTTAGAATCATTACCCACTTTGCTAACCTTCACATGTGATGCTTTTAGCAACAAATACTTAGGTAGATCAATCTTTTGAAACCCGGTTATTGTATGGGTTTAGCATGTAATCCGAAACTTTTGTGAAGCAAAACTCTTGCCCGGACAAGCTTTCTCAATAGGGTGTAATTGAGCTCTTGGCTTGTTAATGTTCTACTAATGTAATTAGATTGCCGCGTTCCTTTCTTGTAGAAGTCTTCATGCGGCGTTTAAAGGATGTCGGTTCTAGGTAATGTATAAATGAGTGGTTGGCAAGTTGGTGACAGAGGCGTTGGAGTCATTAGATATTCTTTGATGATTTTCACGAGAAAGCCAATTCATTTGTCATCCGCCAGAATGAACATTTTTTATCGCGGTAGATGTGTGAAGGTAAACTTTTGTCGATGGTGTGCAGTAGACTCATTATGGATTGAAGTACGATCTAATAGGGTGATCTTGGCGTAGATGCTGCTTTGATGGAGGCATTTTCCCATCAATTAGCGGAAATTTTGCTGGATCTACTTTAATTCAGCACCGGAAACAATGTACCCCAAGAGTTTTCCAGATTTGACCCCAAAACACATTTCTTGGGGTTGAGGCGAACTTTGAATTTCTCTAATCTTGCAAATATTTTGGATAATATTTCAAGATGTCCTTCTTTGGTGTATGATTTTTCCAATATGTCATCTACATAGTCTTCCATGAAGATAGTACGTAATAATGTAGAAAGATTTGAGTCATGAAATGCTGGTGATGGCCCATTCTTGGTGAAAGGCATGACATTCCAAGAATAAGTTCCCCATAGACAAGTGAAAGTTGTTTTCTCTTGATCTTGAGGTGCAATCTTGATTTGAGATTTATATCGAGAAAAACCATCCATTAATGAATACATGGCATGGCCGGTAGCCGAGGATCAACAATGGGTGTCAATATTTGAAGTTTATAAGGGAAGTCATCCTTAGGACATGCTTTGTTGAGATCTCTGAAATCTGTGCATATTCTGACAGTTTTATCTAGTTTGGATACAGGTACGATGTTGGAGATCCATTCTGCATAGTCGATTGGTCTGATGAAGCCCACATCAAGAAGTTTTCTCAGTTCTTCTTTAACTAATAATGCAACATGAGGGTGCATCTTTCTGAGTTTTTGTTTTACCGGCTTGGCCCCTGGTTTGATAGACAAATGATGCATGATAAGATCAGGATCAAGACCAGGCATGTCAGCATAAGACCACGCAAAATTGACCTGATTTTCTTTCAGGAATTCCATGAATTTGGGCATTTCTTTTTCAGTCATTGATGCAGCTAACTATAAAATTCTTGGTTTGTCTGAAGTCTCAAGATCGACAGCATTTGTAGGCTCAATCAGAATAGGCGATTGTTCATGGTAGTGCTCCGGAAGAGTGTCAAGATTCCCATCGTCTGGTGCCTCAAAGAGGTTTTCACCATCAGATACGCTCTTTATTTTATCTTTTGTTTGATCTAATACTGCCAGATTCTGGTTTTCACCATTAGATCTTTCTTTTTTGTTTTTACTTTTGCAGCTGGGAGACTTGACACTCTCCTGATCAAAAACTTTATGTCGAAAATCGCTGGTGGAACAATCATTTGTATCTTCTGCGGAAAGGAAGTTTACAATAGCTTCATCACTTGGAAACATGGGTATGTTAATAGATTCCGTAAAATCCCAATCAATGAGGTCAGGATGGATTAAAGGTAGAGGATCGTCAGGTTGTGTGAGATCGGCTATGGTTAAGGTCATAACAGAGTGGTCTGTAGGATCCGAGGTATGAGGTGGATCAATGATGATACTGTCCTCCTGATAGTCTTGTTCGTTTAGATCTGATTCAGTATTACTAGAATCATAGTCGATTTGTGGTTCAGATTCTTGTGGTTGGGACCCTGAACCTTGTCCTTCAATTAGAGTTGGGGCATATTGGTGTATTACATCAACCTCTTTATCCCTCCAGAACTCATTATTGTAAATGGTGTCCCATTCATATTCAGCAGAGTCTATGTCAGAATTGTTGTCTAGGAAGTTCTGAACTGTTGTCAAACATGCTTCCTGTGAATCTAAGCCTTCTTGCAATGCAAAGACAGTGTCATGTTTGGATGTGCTTTCTTTGGAGTGAGTATCATAACCCAATCCAGTTTTCTCTTTTGCAGCGAGTCCGCGGAGGTGAATGGGTTCAACTACTCCTTCCTTCCTTTTTCCGATAGGTCCTTCATCATAACCCATCTTTTGCATGATTGAATACCCTTTCCATACTTGTCTGTGGGTAATTTGACATTAGAGACTACTTCATCTTCATCTTTATAGAGCCAATTTAGAATTTCCATATCCTCAGGGTCTTCCATGGGGAATTTTTCTTTGATGAATTGCCCATTAAATTTTGTGATTGGCTCTATTGGTGTTGGCTTTGATGTTGATGCTGCTGATACTTGATGTTCCCTGATAGATGGCTGTCCATATGATCGAGGTGATGTAGGTAAATTGGCAAGGCAAAGAGAGTATTCTCCAACTCCATGATCCTTGAATTTCAGCTTTTTGTCAAAACTATTAGTCAATTGACTAATTTGTGTGTCAATTTTTAGAGAAGTACTAGCATGAGCTTCTCGATTATTAGGGACCAAAGTATCTTGACTGGCTTTTATGTTGGCACAAGTTTGAATGTTGGAATTATCAGCAGGTATCGTGATTTCTTGCCCATCATAAGGAAACTTGAGACATTGATGATAAGTTGATGGGACGGCTTGCATTTCATGGATCCAAGGACGGCCCAACAAGATGTTATATGCAAGATCACGGTCCAGTACTTGACAAAAAGTATTCTTTATAACAGGGCCCACTCTGATCGGCAGCATGATTAGACCTTTAGATGCTCTTTCTTCATCATCATAAGCCTTTATGGTAATCTTTCTTCTGAAATCAATGGAGTCTTCAGAAAATCCTAAGGCTTTGACCAACTTCAAGGTACAAATGTTCAAACCAGCACCTCCATCTATTAGAACCCGTCTGATGCGAAACTTGTGAACCATGACTTCTAAGTACAAAGAGGAGTTATGGGGATGAGTTATGGAAACGTCATCTTTATCAGAGAATGAAAGACAAGTGGGTGAGGACAAATGTCCTACCATGGCTTGAAATTGATTTACATCCAGTTCAGTAGATACATTAGTTTCAACGAGGGCTTTGTCTAGAATTTCCTTATGGGCTGGGGAAATCTTTAATAGTTCCAGAATGGAAATTTGAGCTGGGGTTTTTCGAAGTTGGTTAACCAAATCGTATTTATGTTGAGGCGGAGGTTCAGTGGATTTTGAAGAGGTGCCCTTTAAGACAACTTTGGCTTGCGCTCTTGTTGTTGCGTTGACTTCTCTATATTCCACCTTCTTGTTGACTTTAATGACATTTACCCGCTCGTCGTCTGCGTAGAGATGGTTGATTATATGATCATCATTGATATGATTCACATTTTTTTCAGAAGATTCACCCTTTTGATAATTAGGCAATGGATTGCGGAATGCTTGGTGATCTGCGTTGGTTTGTTGATTTCCTTCTATTGTGACAATGTCATTGTCGATTAAGTCTTGAATTACATTCTTCAAGGCTTGGCAGTTGTTTGTGCGATGACCTTTACACCGATGATAATCACAATAATATGCCTCATTCCATGATGGAGGCTTTACACTGGGTTCATAATTCCGTTGAGGCGGTAAAGTAATGAGATTTTTGGCCATCAATTCTTTGAATGCGGATTCTACGGATTGACCCAATGGAGTAAAAGTTCTTCTATTCGAGAAGAATGAAAATCTTTGTGGATTTGAATTTGAGGTATTCCCTAAGGCATTTTGATTGTTATTGGTTCCTCGATAACCCTGGTTGTTGGAAGTCCCTTGGGTGGGAGTAGAATTTTGATTTGTATTGTTCCTCTGAGGAGGAGGATTATTTCCGTGATTTGCAATCGAGTTGACGTTGTTGTTGCGAGAGTTTGGAGTAGTGAGGACAAATGGCTTGGTTGAAGCATGATTTGCATCCACAACACCATCATTCACCATATTTTTGTTGCGAGTCCAAAATTTGGATTTGTCCTGATTATTATGATGGTTGGATGAGCTAGGATTTTCTTTGTCATGTTTTATTATGCCTCTTTTGACCAAAGCATTTTCAATGTTTAAGGCATCTTCAATCATTTTCTCAAAAGAAGAAGGACAATGTAAGTTCAAGTGATAGCTCATTTCCGAATTTAAACTATTGATGAAAGTAACCATCTTTTCTTTCTCGGGGACAGGACATGGATATCTGGCAAACATTCTTCTCCATCTCTGAAGAAACGTAATGAAAGGTTCACCAGGTTTCTGTGCAACTTTACAAAGATCTATCATGGTGATCTGATGTTGTATGTTGTAAGTATATTGTGATATGAATAAATTGATCAATTCTTCGAATGTTCTGACGGGAGGTGTGATCTTGGATAACCATTCCATAGAGTGTACTCCGAGACTCCTAGGAAACAGTCGCATCAAGTAAGTATCTTCGTGAGCGAATTCCAATGTCAGGTTTCTGAAGTCTCTGACGTGATCGATTGGATCTGTTTTCCCGTTATAGCGATCAAATTTTGGCATTTCACAATACTTGGGAAAAGGAATCATGTTTAAACTTCTGTCAAACGGATAAGGACAAATGTCCTCGAGAGTGTATTTCTTTGTGGTTGTTCCCCCTTGTAATTCTCTAACTTGTCCTTGAAGTGCCTTGATTTGTTGGGTCAAGGCACTAAGATCTGAAAGGGGTGTCTCTTCAGGTTTGTTTTTCAAGTTTTCAGTGTCAAAGTCGTGAGGTAATTTAGCCCCTTGTTCGGCTAGATAGCGAAAATATTTTTCCTTATCTCGCTGCAAGATCTTTTCAATGGCTTTATGGAATTTTGGATCTTGTTCAACTTCTCTAAGACGTTCCTCATCTTGTTCCTCATCACTATCCATTGGCGCTTTATCCATGTCTTTGTATTGATGGAACGGATTTTCTTCTCTATTGTCCATGTTTTCGTTAAAAAGTGGATTTTGATTTATGCTGAGAAGGGGATTACTACTTTCTCCTTCCTCTTGAGTGTTTTGAATATGACTTTCTTTTTGGATTGTATCCTTCAGTTTATTGTTTTGAGACCTTGTGGAGATAGGCATATGTTTTTGGAATTTTTTTCTAAACTTAGATCCTAGTTTTTGACAAAGTGCGATGGTAATGATATCTTGATCCGATAAGATATGAAATCTTATGATATGATCAAGGATACTTCTAATTTATTGGTTGTGGCTTCCAAGTTTGATGAAGGATTTCAGAATCCTGTTGGGGAAGTTGAACCAAAAACTAAAAAGCTGTTTTGAGAGATGCACTTTTAAAATTTTGATCTTTGTTTTCAAAGAAAGGTTCCAAAAATCAATGAAGAATTTGATTGGGGTGTGAAGGATACTCTATGGAAGGTTGGGGTATGTTGTCAAATTCAAGAGGTTGGTTATGATTATGCCGTTGGGACAGAGCTAATCTCTGATAATAAGCTCGGGAATCTAATGGATCTACAGCATACTCATCAGTGAATCCTCTAACAAAATCCTGATATCTGTGAAGAAATCCTCGATAGTGAAGCAAAACTCGTCGACTTTTGTACAAGAATTTTCTCTTCTGTAGTGTTTTCTTGTATCCTAATGGTTTCTTGGGTTTTCTGATCCTTTTAGACAATGACTTCTTGGTAAATTTTGTTGACTTCCAATCTCTAAGCATGAGAAAATTGTTTGGAACTGTTTTTGAACCAATGATATGAAAATCTCTTAAGTGGCTTTCAGTTGTTCTTCATGTTCCTTTTGGATGATTTCTTTATCTGAATTAATGTAAAGGAAGACACAACAAACATTTTTGAAAACAGTTGTTCTTAAAGCCCTATACTAACATTGAAGTGTTTGATCAAGAAATGTTTTTCATCAAATGTTTTCACAGGTTTTCCACATGAAAAATAGTTCAGACAGACTCACTCTTAAATGCTCAAGTAGGTCACTCTAATAATCAACAGCCCGCATCTTAAAACTGCGTCGACTCACACAACCGTGTCACCCCCGAAGGGGTGCCCGTGTTTTTGTCTTTTCCAGGCGCGTACTCAGAGTTACGGAAGTGGATACCGGATCCCCTGAGCAAACGGTCCTTGGCAGTTATATGGTGAGTGTCTTGGGGGCAGATTCTTCCCTCCCCTTGCACTGTGATTATCAGAATGTTTGGCAACTGACTCGGCTGGCTACTACACTAGGTTCATAGTAAGGATTTCCATTTGATGCGGCAATAATAAACTCCCTCAAGAGACCTCCCAACCTTTAGAACAAAGGCTTTGGGGATGGTTATCTTGCACACTACCGACAAAAGAGGGTTTCCCCAGATTTGCTCTAAATTTTATAGTGGGGTGGAATAGCCTGGCTTTGGCTTGAACCCACTTGAGTCGTTCCCGTAGGGTGAGTAATTTTTCCCACTACGACAGGCTCTCTAAAGGATGTAATTGAAACAAAAACATTGTATGAAATTAAAAGGCAAGTCTGGTATTTTGATCACCCAGTTACGGGGAGAGCATAGACCTATTGCCACAATCAAAGTAAGTAGATGTTCTTTTTAAAATCCAAATAACAATGAGCTAATCTAAGTGAAGATATTGCTTCACCAAAAATAGATTGTTCAATTTTAACTGCAAAATTCATTGTTTGGTGACTATCCTAGATTGCTTCATTTTAAAACCTTTAGGAAAAGAAACAAAATTCTGTCTGCGGAATGCGTTAGACTCAGAATTCTGTGATTTTGTTACAGAATATATGCACCTGAACAGAAGCTGTATGCGCCGAAACATATATGCGCCTAAACAGACCGTATGCTACTAAACAAATATGCCGAATAGAGATCGAGTGTGTCAAAATGCAGACAATATGCACTTCAAATGGCTAGATGCTACCAAATGTACACTATAAGCGCCAAACAGACCTGATGCTCCAAGAAATGTCAAAATACCTACCGTGGCATGCAGATGTTCTCATATGCGCAATACTTACTCTCTCCGCGCTTAAACAAATACTACTATATGCGCTTTTATCAAATATTACAGATGCGCTTTTATGGCCATGATGCTCTGGTCAGCTACTTAGATGCGCGGCCATTGGTCACTAAGAGATGCGATCAGAATTATGCAAAACAAAGTTAAATTAGATGTATCTGAATGCTACTTCAAACGCTGTATTCTTCCCAAAATGATTCCTTAAAGTCAAATTGTCAAACAAACTTATAGATCAAGCACTCTCAGGTTCGAGCTCCTACTGCCATTTACGTGTGTACATGAAATATTGGATTAATTAAATAGAAATCAAACACATGCTAATAAGACATTAAATCGAAAAGCTGAAAAGAAGCAGAATAATGCAAACCGTAATCACAGCTTCTCGAAACCGTCTTATCCTCCTCTATCTTCAGCGTTTCATTGTTTTCCAGGTAGCTCTCAGATCAACAGATCAGGCTCAACAAAATGACAGCTAAAGAATGAGATTCTAAATGCAAAACTAAGCTGGATGCAAAAGCTATTCTAAAATGAAAGATATTATTGTGATATCAAAACTGACATGAATGCAAATGTTGGTTGAGTTTATGCGTGCGTAAATGAGTATACGAAGTGTAACCAAAGCTTGGTTTTGTGCCATAATTTATAGAGTTTTCGAACGGATATGATTGGCTAAATTGATCGATGGTCCAGATTAAGCTTGTTTCGAACGGACGGCGGGAGATCTTCGAAAGTGGAAGAGAAGGATGGAAGGTTTCCCTTTTCTTTCAATTTCGTCATTGAGTTTCGAAGGGAAACTTCCATTTCGAAAGATGAGATAGAATTTGGAAGGGCGAGTTAGCGTGAGTTAGAAATTAAATAAAATTTAATTTAAAAGTGGAGATGAAAATAGAAACTTACATAATTAAATAACTCATATTTAATTATGTTTAAAATGAAATTAGAGTGAGGAATATTAAATAAGATATTTAATATTTAATTCAATTCGGATATGGGATGGAGAATATTCCATTATTCAAATATTTAAAAATATTTAAACTTTAGAACCAAATGATAATTAAATATAAATAAATTATAAAAATTTATTTAATTTAATCAAGCCGAGGGTAGAAATGTTAGTAATTAAATAAAATTATTTATTTAATTTAAGGTAGAAGAATTTAGAAGATGAACGATATAAATAAATAACTAAATTTATTTATATGTAGATGACATTAGAGGAATTAATTAAATAAATCATATTTAATTAATTAACAAGCTTAATCATGACCAATTTTAGACATATACAGTTAATACTATCAAAACTATAAGGAAACAACATTTTGTAAAATTCCAATTGTACCTTTCTTTGACATCCTCTAGACATGTTGATTTCATCTTCTATTATGTTTGAATCTGTACCTGCATCTTCTATTTGATTTTGAATTTGTTCAATAACCCATTCTAGTGTGCAATCTTTTCCCCATTCCCCAAGCAGATGAGTGGGAAATGGAGTATTCCTTGGGTTCGATCTCTTAAACTGTCTCCTTGCTTCTAACACTTCTTCTCTCTTTTTATCATATAGATCAATCCATTTGTTCATAAAGTTCATGTGGTACAGAATGAACTTGTCGAGTATAGAAATTTCTTCTACACCTATTACATGTCAACATGTTTATTTCAAACTCCAAATGTCATGCTATTAATTTGACAAATAAATTACAAAGTAAATTAATGATTGCAAGAAAAACAACCACACCGATCATGAATTTACTTACTAATTTGTACTTCAACACCATTAGATTGTGGTTTTTCTCCATCAATAATATCTGATGCTCGTTCTTCATCCCAGACGTGTGGGTCATCTTCAAAATCCTTACCAAGGAATTCACACAGGAAGAAAAATGCTTCATTCAATACATACCTTTCAGCCATGCAACCCTCTAGATGTAACTTTTGTCAGACATATCTTTTAAGAGTTTTCATATACCTCTCAAAGAAAAACATCCACCTTGTTGATACGACACCCGCCAATTCAATTTCATCAACTAAGTGTATAAGTAACTGGACTTGTAGGTCCATGAAACACTTAGGGAGCTCCTTCTCAAATACACATACAATTTCTGCAATTTCCTTCTTCCACTTTGGCACTTCAAATTCATGGATCTCCTTGGAGGTCACCCACCTAATATAAGAATAGTAAATTAGTATGAACCTTTAGTCATAAATTAAAATGCAATATAATATCTCTATGTATTTCACACATGAACATTTCATATAACCACATACCTTGTAAATGCTGAAAATCGACTTATGGCATTCCTTAAGTCAGTTGTAAGACAAGAATCCCCCCTAATTTCCAATGGCATGATATGCTATCAAACACATTTATAAAAAGGTCATTAGTAATTTTTTCTCACACAATAAAATATCAAAATAAATTTAGTGCTTAGTCGATGTTACCAGTAAATGTTAATTGTTGATATATAATACCTTCATTAAATTATGAAAATTATGTGCTTTAAATCCTGTGATATGTCCATCAACTGTAAAAGCTTTAGCCAATGATGACCCATAGCTAGTAGGTGTCCTTATTGAACAAATGACATTTTTTAGTTGGTCTAGCTCTTTTTTTTTCAAAATCTATGGAGCTTCT
>VDFB02193867.1:578419233-578604861 GCA_007258455.2 Sequoia sempervirens | reverse complement strand
CACATACCCATCATATCACCACTTTTTGGCCCATCATGATCCTGCACATACCCAACGTAGATACATCAATGTTCATTAGTGTTTTCATTAGGTTTGGTTGACTTGGTGTTTACACTTCATTTGAAGAATTAAATTTAATTAAGGAAGTGTGTGTTTGATCTGAGACATTATTTTTGGTCTTGGTTAAGTATTTTTATTGATCCACTCTCACTCCTTTCTACCACAGGTATGTTGAGTTGCCAACCTAATTTGAATTTATGAAATGAGGCGTATGTGGCCAACCTTGGAGAAAGTTTCTAAGGTTGAAGATGGTATAAATGAAATTTGAATTGGGAAGAATTGGATGAGGATGGAAAATTAACAAAGTAAGCCACACATTAAAAAAGAAGAAGTGTGTGAAAGTGAGTTGAGGCAGCAGTACTTCATTGTGTTAGATTCCTGAAGGTGGTGAGCTAAAGGTTTCTACAATCTTTTGATGAAGTTTGTTGATGTGTTTCAATTGCTACGGTGGATCTTTTGTTTTCTTTTGTATCAATAGGTAGTGAGCCTTCTTGTTGGTTAGTGAGTCCTTTTTTTAGGCAGTGAACCTTTGTATCTAGACAATGAGTCATCTTCTGGGCAGTGAGTCCTTGGCAGTGAGCCTTTATAATCAGTTTTTCTATCTCTTTATATTGTGAGTTAATCCTCACCATGATTTTTCTCTCATTGGGTTTTCCATGTAAAATCTAGTGTTCATTATGTTGATTTTACCTTTTTTATCTGCATTTCATGTTCATAATTAATAACAGAATAGTGTGGTTGTAAAGTTAATAAGTGTTGAAGTTTTGAGGTTAAATTTGGTGACAACTGATTCACCCCCCCTCTTAGTTGTCCTACGTCTTTTAACAAAACAAGTCCTAATCTTTCTCCTAAACAAATTTATAAAGCCAAAGAGAAAGTGGTTGAACAACCTTCCATGGTTTCTTCTATTCTTCCGTCACAAGAAGAAAATGAACCTATATTGGTTGAAAAACCCACTCCTACACAAACACAACTTGAAAATTGTAATAAAAGGAACAAAATTGCTAGAGAGCATAGGTGTAGACGTCGTGCTATTGTTCAAAAGATGAATGAAGAAAATAACATTTAATATCAAAATCCGAACTTGATAGAAGTAATAAACGATGACCCTCCTCTCTTACCAAAACAAACAAAGGTTATGTCTCCAACTCAACAAGAACCAGAACCCTCTATGGATATTATTATTCACCCTCCTATTCTGGTTAACTTGGATGATGATGAGGAAACTACTAAAATTGATGAGCAAGTGCATAATGAGTTGAATTTTCTATTTTCCTATTCCATGAGCTTAAATGATAACAAACATGATGATATTCCTAAACCGAGTGATGCACAGTGTGTTGAACTTGGTGATTCTCCTAGTACAACACTTGATGTTGTCCCTCTAGCTAGTGATATGCATTCTGTATATACTGAACAAGACTGGGATGCCGATGACCTATTGGATAGTTGACTTGCATGTGTTTTACTAGTCTTTTATCTTTTCTTTTTCTTTTTCTTTTCCTTTCATTTTTTTTCTTTCTTTTCAATTTTGATTACATGTGTGTAATGTGATCCCCTGTGATGTTCTATTTGATGTTTCCTCTCTCTATTTGCATTCCTCTATTTGTACCTTCATTCTTCTATATGTCATATACTTTTTCCTTTTCATGGATCTTCTATCTTTGCTTTCCTTTTGATTTTTGTCTTGTGTTTTCCTTTTGGGGATGACACAAGGCTATTTGATGTTTCCTCTCTCTATTTGCATTCCTCTATTTGTACCTTCATTCTTCTATATGTCATATACTTTTTCCTTTTCATGGATCTTCTATCTTTGCTTTCCTTTTGATTTTTGTCTTGTGTTTTCCTTTTGGGGATGACACAAGGCGTTGAGACACCCTATGTCTCTTCCATGTTGACCCAAAATATTTTTCATTATCTTTTCTTTTCATTTTCATTTTTATCTTGTGTTTTCCTTTTGGGGATGATGCAAGGTGTCGATAAATTTATGTTTCTTCCATGTTGACCCAAAATATTTTTCATTATCTTTGATTTTCTTTTTGATTTTTGTCTTGTGTTTTCCTTTTGGGGATGATGCAAGGTGTTGAGACACCCTAGGCCTCTTCCATGCTGACCCAAAAGATTTTTCATTATCTTTGCTTTTCATTTTCATTTTTGTCTTGTGTTTTCCTTTTGGGGATGACGCAAGGTGTCAAGACATTTATGTTTCTTCCTTGTTGACCCAAAATGTTTTTCATTTTGTTTTCTCTTTTTGTGTCATTCTTCTAGTTCTATGTGTATTTGGGGAATGATGATAGTTTCAAGTTGTCTGATATTATTGCAACAAAGACATATACTAACCCCAAATCCACAAATCCTTTGTTTGTTTCTAGGGGGAAACCCTCTTAAATTCCTTTTTCCTTTTCATGCTTTGGATACTTTAAAGTAATTTCTCACAACATGGTGTTAGAAATTCCTTTAAAGTGGGGGCATACATTGGCATTATTGTGGCATGATTTCATTTGCATTTTTCCTTTTCATCTTCCTTGATGTGATTTTCTTATTTCATGCGATGTGTTTTTCCTCTTTGTGGTGACATTGGGAGTAATGTCCTTCAAGAGCTTGATCTATCTTAGTGGTGATGCGATGCACTATATTCCCTAAGTTGTGAATCTTTTATCCTTTGATTGGTCCTCTCTTGGAGACATTAGGAATGATGTCCCCTAAGAATAAGACCTCGCATGAACTAAGTAAAATTCCTTTGAACATCCCTCTTTCTTGTTGTGTTTTCTTTTTTGTACCTTATTAAAGTCATGGAGGTATGGCTTTGATATGGTCCCCTGGGGCTCACCTAGTGAACACCTAGCTTCACTATCCCTTTTGAGCGTGCATTTTATTTGTGTACCTTATTAAAGTCATGGAGGTATGGCTTTGATATAGTCCCTTGGGGCTCACCTAGTGAACACCTAACTTCACTAGCCCTTGTGAGTGTGCATTTTATTTTTGTCCTTATCATAGTCATGGGGGTATGAATTTGCTATGGACTTCGTAGGGCTCACCTAGTGGACACCTAGCTTCACTAGCCCTTGTGAGCATGCATTTTTTTTGCATAGCGGACAATGCGTTCCACTTGTAAACCTTTTGGACAAACAAACTAGACCCGATCCACCGCATTGGACAGTCAGTCAAAGTTTGATATGTTGCATTTTTCCTTTTTCTTTTCCCTTTTCTTTTTTCTAACTTTGATGGTGTATGTTTGTGATCTAGTTATGACTTCATATATCATCCACATGTGTGTTCCTTTGTTCCTATGTGAGTTTTCCATAGGATATTGATCTTGGGGGCTTGACAACCCTCTTGATTATTGTCATCCTATCTTACTAGCATTCGTACATTTGAACCCCTCTTGATTATGTGGTTGGCTACTTTAGTGTGAGTTTGAAGTAAGTTCATCCTCTCACTAAAGTGGGGGCTAAATGTAGTGTATTAAAATGTATATCCTTGCATTTTCACACTTATTTGGGCCCACCTTACTTTATTTATCCCTATTTATGTCTTAATTGGTCCTATTTTGCATCCAAAAGCCCTATGAATTATATCTTTTATGGCTAATCTCGACATTCTCCAATGGATAAATGATAATTTAATGATTTTATCTGAGTGTCCCTAATTTTTGGGTTGGGACTAAAATGCCACCTAGGGCATCTTTGTCCCCCAAAGGCCTTGGGACCCTAATTTTGAGGTATCTTAATTGGGCCCCTTTTTGGTGTATGTGCCCCAATTTTCATGCCTTGGGACTAAGATGCCACCTAGGGTGTCTTAGTCCCCCTTGAATTAATTCTGGGATGTAATTTCAAATTCTGGTGGGATTTAGCCTCCTTTAATTAATGAATTCATATGTCGGCTTGGTATGGTGTAATTTCCAAATATTAAGCATAGATAAGTATAAATACAAGGTTTCTTCACTAATTTTTCATAACAACCAACCAATTATTTTGTGAGAGAATTCATCATAGCATAATTGAGTTCACAAGAGCATTCAAGAGTAATTTTTCAAGCATTTGGAGCCATCATCAAGATTCAAGCATCATATCAAAGATATGCATGCATCATGTGTGTTGTTGTGCTAACATTTGTGATGTAGGGTTTTGATTCAAGAAAGCAATTCA
The DNA here is from genome assembly GCA_007258455.2 of Sequoia sempervirens. NCBI lineage: Eukaryota > Viridiplantae > Streptophyta > Pinopsida > Cupressales > Cupressaceae > Sequoia > Sequoia sempervirens. The sequence goes on along the minus strand of VDFB02193867.1, from coordinate 578,600,653 downwards.
AGTCCATATCTATCAAGTTTTCCTTTGATTCAAGATCCATATCCATTGCAGCCATTTCACACAAGTTTGTAGACTTTACAACAAGGGTTTGGTGAGTTGTAGGATTGCATGTTGTTCATTCAACATTTCAAGGTTTAATTACCAACAAGGGGTTTGACCAAGGAAAACCCCCATTCACTAACAATCAACAAGTTTTTCCCTCTCTTGCATATTTGTGATTACAGATCTAGGTTGGAGACTTGAAGATCACTTAAAGTGTAAAGTTGCAAAGTTATCATCTTCATGGAAACTCACCTACAAGCCAAATCTGAGGGTTTCAAAACCTAAGATCAGAGAAGAAGGAAGAGAACACATCAAGCCTCATGACCACACTCAAAAAATTTAGAAATTCAGATTGAGACTGAGATAATAGTAAAGGCATCTTAGTCCTCCTAAGGGTATTTTTTAGAAATTCTTCCATATCCAGTTCCAACATCTAAAGATTTTGCATCTGCCCCAAAAAATAGTATCAGGACTAAGACAACAGTAAGGGCATTGTAGTCCTCCATAACACATTATGGCAGCTTCTTTGCATTTTTGGAATCCTCACAACATCTCCAGACTTCCCAGGTACATACATCCTAACTCCTTGTTGCATAATTTCATCATTTGTACCTTTCATTTAGCTTTCATTATTAGATTTTGTGAGTTGAATGCTTATTTGTCTTTTCCAAGCTTTTGCTTGGTGGTGAACCCCTTAAAGTTGAAAGAACCCCCTCCTAGGTCTTCCTTGTTGAGAATTGACTCATCTTGCATGGTTGATGGTCAATCCAATTAGGATTCCTAGGACATTATTGAATGATTGTGTGAAGAAGAGTGATACTATTAATCACCCTTTTTTGCCATGATTCAATTCGTTCTGGTGTTCTTGCATCACTTGTATTTATACATCTTCTTTAATTGATCATAATATTAATTGTTGACCACTCACAAGTAAATTCAAATATCTTAATGTTAAAATGTTGACAATATAATATTTAAATTTGTGCCAAAATAGGTTTGACATGGGTGCTAGTACCCTAGTCTAGACCTACTTTGGGGCTTTTAGTGTCGTTAGATAAACATTAATTAATAATTCCCCATTTAAATTTGATTTTATAAATATGATCACAAAATAGGAAAATTGAAAGTACAAGTGCATCCAAGCACATACAGGTAGCTAAACCTAGTGTGAAATTGTCAAATTGTGTGACAATTTATGATGCTACACCCACCAATCTGTGTTTCTCATGCAAAAACTAAACCCTTGAATTTATATAGACCCTCTTGGCTTCATATTTTCCCTCTTCATTTATAATTAAAGGGAACTCTAATATATCGAACCTAGGAACAAGGACAATAGTTAATTCTTATGCATGAAATGGATTAAATAATTTTTCCATTCCATGCTTAATTTGATTGTCTTGACTAGAAATAATGCACATGATTTGTTCACCAAAAACTCCACTTTATTGAAATGCCATTTCTTAGTTCTCACTTGCATGAGTTATTAGACAATCTATTTCCATTTTTTTATAATCTAACATAAATCAATTATGCAGAGGGCCATATCTATAATGAAAGCGAGAGATACATTGTAATAACATGTGTGTTAACATAAACTATAAAGAGATAATAGCATGAGAATGTTAACAAAAACTATAATGGACTTGCATATATTTTTAGAAAGCGAAAACTATTAAATAACTATTATGTAAATAAAATAAATATTAATAAATACAAATAAAATAATTCTTAAATATTTTTAAAATAAAATAAAAATAACTCTTAAAAAATAAAATAAAATTTAAATAAACTTGTTTCAATAAATACAAATAAAATAATTTTGAAATAATTTTAATTAAAATAACACTAGTATAGATATGTCACATACAACTATCCAAAAAAATGTTAAGAAATATCAATTTATTTAGTTTTACTTATTACATTTTAATTTAAAATTTTGTTATTTATTAAGTACAAATAAATTTATTATATTTACATTTAAAAAATCATTTGCTTATGTGCTAGTTATTTTAGAAATGTTATGTTTATTATGAAATATTAATTTTATACGTTTAAATGGACATCCAATTTAAAATAAAAATAAGAGTTTTTGTCAATATGCTTATTTCACCTCTTTTGTTATTGGCTATAAGTAAATAAAATAAAATATCTCTTAAGAAATATAAATGTGAAATATAATAAAAGAATACATATAATCTAATTTTAAAACAAATTAATTCTTAAATAAATATAATAATCCTACATTGACATCTCTTGACCTTTTTCAATAGATATATTTAATTTATAATTATATAATTGATATATTATAATTATTATGTATGATAGTTAGTATTATATATAATTATTTATTAATTAATACTATTAATATAATTATTATGATACTATTTCATAAATATTTTTTTTAAAGAGATTAAAAGGAAGTTTTTGAAAAAAATCCACACTTTAAAACAAACACAATAATAAAATTGCTTAAGAAATGTTAGATGAGAAAAATTGTAGATCAGCAACAAACTAACAACACCATACACGATGGATTGAACTAATAAACATCAATTAAAAAATATTTTCTTAAATTATAAATTAACATAATTTTAAAGCATCTAATTAATTTGTATAATAAATTTAATATAAATAATAGTTAGAAATATTTTTTTGACTTATTTTAAATAGATAGAAATACTTTTTATCCATGGCAAAGGAGGAAGAGTAATAATAAATAGAAACAGCAAAATATTGGCAGCCTGATCACGCTTTAGAACTACGTTAAATTTTAGTTTGTTTCTAATTTCAGACTCCTCATATCCGCTGAAGAATTTAAACACTGTGTGCATTTGCATTTTGCTGAAGAGTTGCCAGTAAAGACCAGTAAACATAATCGATTAGTGGCCATAACTTCCGCTGAAGAATTTAAACACTGTCTAATTGCCTTAATGGAGGAAGGATTTAAATTGTTTCTAATTCTAGAATACAGGCGGCATTTTGTAAAATTTAGAAACATTTCGATAATACCTTCCGCTAAATCAAAAAAATAACTTTTAATTTGTCGCAGCCTAAAAACCGGAAAAATCTGCAGAGTTGCCAGTACAGACCGTTAAGGCGTTTTTAAAAAATCGGCAATATTTAGTAACCATGATTCGCGGCAAAAAGAAGATTAAAAGGCGTGATATATGCTCGCAAGAGGACATTGCTAGGAGCATAGAAGCATTTGACTGCAAATCTCTTGAATTTTGTGCAGCAATTCTACAAAATCTGTATTGACGGTCGGTTAATTAGTGTTTATTGCCTTGCTGGTTTCAGTAGAATGGCTGGATTTCATAGCTTTGACGGATCCAAGCTCAGTCCAATTGAAGAGGCTGTGCTAATTCTTAATACTCCAATCGAAAATCTGTTTATTACTCCTTTTTCTGTAAGAGAGGAATCTGAGAAAGTTTGCGCTACAGAATTTCAGAGCTTTGACGGCTCCAAATTAAGTCCCATTGAAGAGGCCTTTCTTATTCTGAATAGTCCAATTGAAGATCTGTTTATTACAGAAGAGGAAGAGGAACCTGAGAAAGTTAGTGGTACAGAATTTCAGAGCTTTGACGGCTCCAAATTAAGTCCAATTGAAGAGGCTTTCCTTCTTCTTAGCACCCCAATCGACGATTTGTTTATTTATCCTGTTTCTGCTGGGGCGATATCAGGACAACAATTGCAGTTGAGTCCCACAAAATGCTTTGATCCATGGTACACTACTTACGAGTGTGATCTTATCAGTGCCGAAAATTCCACACTCCAGAGACCAAAACCAGTTACTCCTGGAGAAGTTCATTGCTTTGATGGGTCCAAGTATAGTCCGATCGAAGAGGCTTTCCTTATTCTTAATGACCCAGCCGCAAATGATCATGTTTGCGTTGGTGACAAAGGAGGAGAAGCCTCTAAAGATAAGGGGCTCGATAAGACATTAAAGGTAAGATTCCAACTAAAGAAATTGTTTTATATCTGGTTTCTCTGATTTTTTTCACACTTCCTCTTTTCTTTAAGATGTTCTAACTTGAGCTTCTTTATAATTTTAGCTACAAAGAGAACTATTAGAAATCAAAGCACAAATTAGGGAGTTGGGATGGTTATTGGAGGTGAGCTTCAATCCTTTAAAAATGAATTTATATGTAATCAGTCTTGATTCAAATGTTGTTTTCTCTCTCATTCATATTATGTTTCTAAAAGATGTTTTTTTTTATTAGATTAATGATTTTGACAGGAACTATGTTATTATATTTTGTTATTTTTTTATAATTTATTACAAACTATTACTTGTATCATCTGAAAATATTCTAAAGACTTGATGTCTTCTGCTTTGATATTTCAGAGTTCCCTTAAGAGGACAGACATGTTGCTACCAAAGCTTGCAATACAGAATGTGGTAGTGGCATGTTAGAATACTTGTAATCTGTGAATTTGCTCATTACAAAAGATTGAAAAGTTCATGATTTCCTCATGTCTTCAACAGCTAGAAATGTAATAGTCTGAAATGCAAGAAGAGTGAAAAGTTTTAGATATTGAAAGAAGATGGACAAGTTATTTTAAAGCTTACTCTTATCACAATGTCTGCATTCTTTACAATGCTTTGCAGTACTCGTTTTGATATTCATGTTTATATTTTTCTTGTAATTCTATCATTTGTAGAGCTTATGTGGCTTACATACATGGTGGTAGAGGATGCGAGGGGAGGTTTATTTAGCAGTATTAAAACATAATTATTTAATAAAAATAAAAGGTTTACTTGGACTTATGTTTTATGTAATTGCCTTTGGATTCACACATTTCATAGTAAAGTGGTATATTTGACTGATGAGTTGTCTTTTGTGTTACTAAGTGTATTAAAGTATCTAAATTATGTGTTAAAATTATGTATCTAAATTATAGACTTAAGTAATGAAAAACGAGGACAAAAAAATAATAATAGAATATAAGAAAAGATAAGAATATTTATGTTTATGGAAGGTCAAAATTTGTCTATAGAATATAATGCTTGTTTGATTCTGGAACTTGCTTTGATATTCATGTTTAAGTTTTTCTTGTAATTGTATAATTTTTAATGCTTATGTGGCTTAAATGCATGGTGATAGTGGATGCGAGGGGAGGTTTATTTAAGAGTAATAAAACATTACACTTTTAGGAAAATAAGAGGTTTACCTGGGCTCGTGTTTTATGTAATTGCTTAATAGAATATAAAAAAGATAATAATATTCATGTTGTTAAAATTGGCCTAAAGAATTGGAAAAACATAATGAAAAATAAAGAATATAGAGTTCAAATGTATATTCAGGAAATTTACGAGAGGATAAAAATAATCATTAATGAGAAAGTGTATGGAAACAAATCATGTCTTTCGATTTCTTATAGGTCTCATCAAATATAAGACCCTTTCATGATGTTACTTCTCACTCAATCTTGAAGCAAAAATAATGCAAATGGATGAAGCAATCCTTCAAATGTAAAGCATTGTAGAAGAAAAACCTTTGGCCATATGTTTTAAATAGAACAAAGAATCTCTTATTCGAATAAGCCATGAAGATTTGGAGAGAGTTGTAAGAGTCTTAAAAGAGGAAAATAAATTATTTCCAAAATTCATATTAAGAAGAGAATCTAAAGAAAAATTGATCCTTGGTTTTATACTCCGTTGAATAAATCCTATGAATACAATACTATTAAGGAACATGGTGAAGAAATGTATTATAAATTAGTGTTAAAACTTCAAGAAAAGAACCTGTTGAGCCTCCAACCATTTGAACTATAGATAAGCTCTTTACATATCATGTCTAATACCCATATATGTCTCCCTTGTATAAATATTTGATGCATCAATTAAAAAATTAATTGGAAGAAGCTTATTCATGTTAATGCCTATAAGGCATAGTAGATCAATAGCCTTGACACACCATTCAAATTATATCTCATGTTGAGCTAGTTGCACATGCGAGGGATAAGTGTTTTACATTTTGCTAAATACACAACCTAATCTTCTTTTATCTTTTATCCACCCTTTTATGTTACTAAAGAAATACTCAATACTTAAATTCATAGAGATACTCTTGATTGTCCCTTCCCTCTTCACTCCTCACTAGAGTGAACTACAATATATCCAATATAATTGTTGAATCATCACATGACTTGATATACCTTCAATAAGAGTAATAAAATTCTTTACACTATAATTCCATTTACCAAATAGTATAACTTCGTATTCAACATAACCCATAATTATGTCCTATTGGATACGGTTTAATTAATAATAGTTGTAGGGTTAATCAACACCATGTCTAATTTTCTATGCATCATAGATTTAATGTCAAACACCAATTGATAGCTAATCGTACATTGCATAAACTAATATTATGTAAATTTTTATCCCAAGTTAATTAAATTAAATCTTTAAGTTATATCTAATGTAATATACATTCATGCAAAAGTAACCCCTTACATAACCAAGCCAAGATAATTTTTGTGCTCCTAAACCTTTCTAGTGAATTTGGTAGTTCTAGTATCACTTACACCATATGACAACAAAGTTTGTTACCCTCTTAACTCTTAAGAGTAATAATAATTAAGGTTTAGTTTTCTAATACAAACTTGATTTGGAAGGAGAATATCAAGAAGGTTTATGTACTAGATTATCTTTCCTACTAACTCGAACCCTCCTAATCAAAATTCAACATACATGCAAATAAATTTAGTAATTGTAGAAGCAATATGCTAAGATACAAGCCATATAATATGTTAATTGATATTATTAATAAATATATGTTATTAAGCAAAACTTTGTATCATATACTATTGTCCTATAACTTTTGTTAGCAAATAGAAAATAAATTGTATCACAGTGCTTAAAAATAACATCCTTAGGATGCAAACACCATATAAACTATAGTGAATTATTCAACTAGAAGGAATTATCCCTATCTCAATAAACTACAATTGAAAATATCATTATCTTCTAGTTCAATGATATCAATATTCTCAATATTTACTAATCTCTAGCATCTTTTCCACTTAACCATCAAGGATAACATATAATAGTCCTAGTAACAACATACAACAATATTAATATTAAAAATAGTACATAGTTAATGCATCCCAATATAGTAGCCATGGACTAAAATCTATGGATGCAAAGATATAGTATATAGTGATATACTAGGTATAATCATATAGTGTAGAGAAATGTCGTCATGTACATTTTCACACTTAATTGGAGGATGATTAATGTTAAAATGAACTTAAGGTTTCCTTAATCTAGTGATTTTGATGTGTTGTACACATCCACATTGGATTTAGGGCCTATTTAAGCTAAATAAACCTAACTCTACCCTAATTTGATGTTGTAAAGTGTATTTCTTCACACATTCACATTAAATTTAGGAGGCTTGTAAACTAAATTGACCTAATCCAGTGTTGTAATGTGTTGTACATGTTCACGTGGGATTTTGGGCCCTTCTAAGCTAAATAGACCTAATTTTTCCTTAATTTAATGTTGTAAAATGTATTTATTTACACTTTCACATTGAGTTTTGGGACCTCTTGAATTTATGACATTTATATCATCATTAATAGGCCACTAAGGCCCTATATTATGCATCCCAAGGAATATTTCAATCAAAATCTTGACAAGATCAACATATAAACTTAATTTCTTGATTTCCCGACATTTAGCAATCAAAATAGGCCTCGTGGGACCCATACGCCACCTTGGGTATGTGAGTCCCACCCAGGTGGGACCCATACACCACAAATGATGTCTGAGTCCATTTGGCCTTTTTTAAAGGTTTTGAGCGAGAAAATTAGGGTTTAAGTTCAAATTTTATGAATGTCAGCTTGTGGGATCCAATTAACACGATATTAGATGGATTGCCTATATAAATGAGGTCTCAAATCATTATTTGACATAAGCCTATATGATATCAATTCAAACACTCAAGAGCTAAGCATTCCAAGACTTTATAAGATCATCAAGAGAACATTCAAGATCATTTTTTAAGAATTCAAGGGAAAAATTCTTCATCAATTGTTGTAGAAATTCAAGATCCATCATTATTTCAAGATATCAAGCAGCAAGCATGTTTTTTAGCTAGTGTTGTGATGTAGCATTGAAGATCCAAGATCAAGCATTGTTCTACACCTATTGTCAAGATCAAGATCTACATCCTTCATGGCCATTTCATGTTGAATTTGAGATTTACAAGGCATGATTCAAGGTATCATTGTCCATGATTCATGTTTCATGCCTTCATTTCATTATCTCATCATTTGGTTTAATCACCCACTAGGGGTTTGATAAAGGAAAACCCCTATTCACTAACAATCAACACTTTTTCTCTCTTTGTGTGATTGTAGATCTAGGTGTCTTGAAGCATGAAGGACCTTTGAAGATTAGGTTACAAGCTTGGAGAAAATTGTTGGAATTGTCCCCTCATTTACAAGGTTATAATCTTCATTAAAAAGTCACCGACAACCCCAAAATTAGGGGTTCAAACCCAAAAAAAAAAGGGAACAAAAAGAGCAGACATTGAAGGCTAGATCCAGACTTTAAAGTTCTAGAAAACCCTAACTAGACTCATACACCAGTCCTAGCATATGAGTCCTAGTTTAGGTCATTTTTTCAGATTTTGGCAGTTTTGGATACCCTTTTTCCATAAACCAGTTCTTGCATAGAAATCCAAATCTGGGACTAATATGCCTAGACTAGCATATGAGTCCGAGTAGGTCAAAATTTTAGGTTTTTCAGTGTTTGAGAGCTTATTCTTTCCTTCTTCAAGTTTATAGGTGCATACTTCTGAGATCTCACCTTTTTGTTTTATTTTTCATGCATTTTTAGGTCATCTAGTTAAAGATTACATCATATTAGGGTTAAGCATTTTTATTTGCATTGCATTTGTCTTTCCAAGCCCTAGCTGTTGAATACCCAAGATATTGAGAGGGGGGGTGAATCAATATCTTCTTGAACTTATTGAATAAACACCACCCAAATACTACAATGCATATAACAATAAAAATGAGCAAGAGCATTAGCAGAACATAAAAGCACACAACACATGAGCACTAGGATTTTTACGTGGAAAACACAAAATGGGAAAAACCACGATGAGGATTAGTTCACAATATAGTATAATCAGTTATAAGATATTACAAAGAGTGGTTCACTACCAAGACCCACTGTCCAAAATGGGAGGCTCACTTCCTACAAAGATACAATATAGAAATGGCTTATAGCCAAAAAAATGAACTAATAAAGTTACACCTAACTAGTGTTGATCCGGTTCCTTTGATGCTTAGTAAACTGATTTTACACACTTCATCATTTCGCATACTTTTCTATCTTCTCTGTCACTCTCAATCTCAAAAAATATCCAATATATATATATATATATCTGACTCACCTGCAAGCATCAATTAGGTTGGCCTAATTAGATGCAACCCTTATTCACTAGAAAGATTAACTGTCGACTTCAAGCTTGTACAAATTTTTTCCAAAAACAATTCAAGTGAGCAGAACACTACAATATGTTGGCATGGACCTAAGATAGGTCACACATACATCCACAATACAAAATTAATTCATTATATCATCAACTATTGATTAGGTCAGCTAGGGATAGACCTAATAACAAAATGCAACAACAGATTAATGCCAACTCGCCATACGAGCACCTGTACACAAGAAATTTTGAATATACAATCTTCTAACAACCAAGAACCATTTCCCAAAATTGCAAGTTATGATATTCATCAATGGAGGATTGTAGACCAAAATAACGAAGGATAATAACTGCATACCAGTTCAGAATACCTGATCAAGCTAGAACTTAAACTTGCAATTGCAACTCATATAACATGGTGACATTAATGACAACACAAAAGCTACATAATGAGATATTCTTATTCATTCTTCCAACAAGCTCACCCTTTTTCATTGATGGAAATATGTGCCAAAAGAATGTACAACACTACAACACTCGTATGTAACCTCCTATGTGCAACACACTCTCCCCTTTTCTCTTCCCTTTTCACTCCCCCTTTGACATCAAGGAAAAAGGTGGGTCCAAAAATATTAAAATTGAAAAAGCATTAACCGGAGCAAGATGAGCCTTGAAGCTCCTTGAGAATGCTTTTCCATGCTATCTTTCCATTCTCCCAACTATTCTTAGCAAATATCAACACTCTGTTTAGAGATTCTAGCTCTATCAGACTTTCTTCTGCATCATCCGAAGTGCATGGAGTCAGATTGATCTTTTCTAGTTTTTTTGTATTTTCCAAAGCATTGGCCACCAAAGTGTACTCCATTCTCACAAGGTCACCTAACTGACTGAATCTTCTGATGATATTTTCTTTCTGCTTCTGTAGAATAAAAAATTTCTCTCTGTGAGCAGTGATAACATTTTAAGTTGACCTATCTATGTCTCAACAAGATACTTTCTTGATCTATGGTAGAAGGTGGTCTTTTATTTTGTGACAAAGATACCCTTGTTGGAATCAAGGAACACTGAGAGGGGGGGATGAATTAGTGTTCTACAATATTTGACTTTATTAACCTGATCTTTAAACCACTTAAAGCATTGAACCATAAAAAAGATGCAACAATACAAAGCAATCAACCATAACACCATAGCACAAGGATTTTTACACGGAAACACTGTTAGGGGAAAAACCACGGTGGAAGGCTAGTCCACAATATGAGTGTACTAAAAAATAAGTGTTTATAAAAGGAATGCACATGCATTCAGGCACACTACCTAGAGCTTACTGCTCAAATACAAAATGAAGACTCACTATCTTACAAAAGAATTTTGATTACATCCAAAGATTTGAACTGAGAGAGTAGCATCTACAAATGCCAAATTATAGTTCTAGTTAGGTTCAACATAGACTCTTTTGATTTTATCCTTCTTCTTCTTTTCTTCTCTACCGAATGTCTTTGCTTGAGATTTCACAGGGCTTGACTTCTTTGCAGGACTAGATAAGGATACAGAGCTCCTTGTAGATCTAGTTCAGGAAAAGGATGATGTCAGACTAGTAGACTTAGTTCTAGCTGGCTCTCTTGCTTCAGCTTGTTCTCTTTTTCTCCTAGCTTCCCTTACAGCTTCTATAGATATACCCATGCTCTCTACAAAGGGTTCAACTTCATTAACTTCCTAACTATCATAGGCTTCTTCAATTGATTATGCAGTTGCAAATTCTTCTCTTCAAAGGTACCAAACCTTTCTTCTGTCAGATCCTGAGGTTTACTCCATAGGTGTTAAGCATACATCTCCAAAATGTTCTCCTCAACCTCATACCCCATAGGCATTATCCACACCGTTCTAGGTTCTGCAGCTTCCATTAGGCATTGATCAATATCGACCATGAAGAAAATAGTGTCCTTGTACTTCTCCACAATAGAATTAGGAATTATTTCCCTTTCTTGCATCTCATTCTAAAAAAATTTTAGATAACCCCAGATAGCAGTTTTCCTTGCTTTGCTATCACTAGTTCCATACAAGATATCTCTAATTTGAATAGCTACTAGTTTACCAGCTTGCCAATGCACTTTTCCAACTCCCAAAACTTCATTCATGAAATAGAAGAACAAAAAAAGCAACAAATTACCATACTCAAAGGAATTCTTCTTATCCTTCTTGATCTTACCAAGATTCTCAATTAACTGACTTCTGAGTAACTCACATAGATCATACTCTGCATTCTTCTTCACCATCTAATAAGCTGTATAAATGGTTGTACTTGATATAGAGATATCTCAGCTGAAATGATAGATTTTGTAATCAATGACCATGGATGCAAATCTGACATCCACTTCAATGATATCATCAATTTTCATAGCTATTTTATTAAGCACTAAACCGGTTGCATCGGTAACTGTCTGATTCTTCACTGACTTCAAGATTGGCAACCCACCAAAGGAATTTAAACCAATAACAACGCTTATGGATTCTTTTTTAATCTTAAAAGGTTGACTCAACCACATAAATTCAACATGAACTCGACTCAAAATATACCAAACCCATTCACTTTCTTCGAACATAGAGAATTTCACCATTTGTGTGAACTTTATCTTCTCCAAGGACCTAAATTCAAGTTTTATACAAAAATAGTCTCCCACAATGTGATTGGAATACAAATTCAACAATTTTGAACTCCCTAACTCCACAATATTTGCATGAATGTATGCCCTAATGTCTTCAATATGCAAGATTCCATACAAAACAGACGAAAATGCACCTAAGGGCTCTGTCTCAATAGATTTGAAAGGATGTCATGCTTGAATTTTGAATGGGGCCTATCCTTGACATCAACTACCAATGGAATAACCATTTTCACAAATTCACAAGTTCACAAGCTTTTTTGATAAATAACTTTTCACTGAATTAGGGTTTGATCGCTGAATCTCCTTCACACTTGAATTTTTCCACAATTCACTAAAGTTCGCTTCAAATCTCTCCAAAATTCTTCTTCTCAAAGTGCAAAGTGACACATGAAGAATACAAATGAACTTTTATCATTTGTACACCTAACCTTTTTGTCACAATAAATTCTTTTTCCCTAACTCATCCGGATACCCTATTTTCATAGGCTGCAAAAGAAAATTCTTATGCAGACCTCCAACTTTGCACAAATACTCTCTCCAACTGTTTCAGTAGCATATGTAGATCATCGATGCAATCACTGCATTCATCCATATACCGGTACCATCTACCGACAAGGGGGTTAAAGGATCTTATTGAGAACTCCCCCTAGGCCAGAGGCCATGAACTAATTCCCGGAGGAATTACCAGATCTAGATTCTAGTGTGGGATCATTTCCTGCAACAAAGGGACTCTTCTTCACCCATATCTTCTTCATTCGCTTCCTGATCTCACTTGTAGTAACTTTTTGTTTTCCCTTTTCATCCTTCTGCATGTTTCTTCCTTGATTTACCAGACCCTTTTTGCTTCTGCAAAATCTAGCAATGTGACTGAATTTGTTGCAATTGTAGCACATCACATTTCTTTGTCCAAACCAGTTGTTCCATTAATTTTCTCTTGATCTACACTGGTTAGTAATATGACCAAATCTGTTGCATGTATAACATCTGACATCTCTATGAAATTTGTACAACATATTTCTACATTCATTTGACTTATGAACATACTTATTGTAATTAAAGCACTGACTAGAGAATGATGAACCACTTGAGTTCATTCTACTTCTACATTGAGTAGCCATATGACCAAATTTATTGCAACTAAAGCAGTAACCATTGAATCTTTGAGCATTAGGTTGTCTTACTAGATATCTTCCAGCTTTGTTCTTTTGATTTCCTTGCCTAAATCTCATTTGTCCTGATCCAGAACTTTCTCCAAGTTTCTCATATCCAAGACCTCGCTTGTCACCTTCATTCCTTTGACTTTGAATCAATTCATCAAGCTTAGCTAAGATAATCTTGAACTTCTCCTTGAATTCATTTACAGTAACAAGTTCATCTCTGAGATCAACAATCTGCTTTTCAAGCTCTTCTTCATTATTTCTGGATTGTTCCAATTCAAGCTCCAATTGAATGAATCCATCAGTAATTCAACTACATTCTTCAGATTTCTCTTTCAAAGACTAAGCAATATTCTCTTCATTCTTATTTCTATCTTCAATCGCCTTGGTCATCCTCATCATAATAGATTCCATCTCATGCTTTAGGACTGCATTATCTCTGACAAAATTTTCACATTCTTTTGTCTTTTCCTTTAGGGTTTGATTCAGTTGTTCATCTTCAATTCTCTTACTTTCTTTCTACTTGATCTGATCATGGAGTTCCTTTCTCTTTTCCCTTGACTCATTTATTTTATCTTTCAATGATTGAATGAATTTTTCAGCATTCATGAGATTTGCTTGCAGTTCCCGAACTTTAGATTTTGACTAATCAAGATCATCTAGGGCCACCAAAAGTTGTTGAAAACTGATTGAATCCATTAAATCACTTTACAATATCTTCTCCAAGCTGTTAAAATTCTTTGGAAGAACTAAGCTATGATACCAATTGTTGGAATCAAGGAACACTGAGAGGAGGGGTGAATCAGTGTTATGCAATATTTGACTTTATTAACCTGATCTTTAAACCACTTAAAGCATTGAACCAAAAGAAAGATGCAACAACACAAAGAAATCAATCATAACACCATAACACAAGGATTTTTACATGGAAACCCTATTAGGGGAAAAACCACAGTGGAAGGCCAGTCCACAATATGAGTATGCTCAGAAATAAGTGTTTACAAAAGGAATGCACATGCATTCAGGCACACTATCTAGAGCTTACTTCTCAGATACAAAATGAAGACTCACTGTCTTACAAAAGGATCTGGATTACATCCAAAGATTTGAGCTGAGAGAGTAGCATCTACAAATGCTAGATTATAGTTTCGATTAGGCTCAACAGTCACATTCTTGACCTTCTATGTGATTCTACTCTTCTGCTCAAAAACTCTGACTACCTTAAAGTCGGATCACAAATCTTTGCTCTACACAAGTGAAACTATGCACAATCACTTTAGACTTCTGCAACATACACCAATACACTTTGTACATACATCCAAATGATATAAACAATCGCTTATATATATCTGCGACTAAAGATTTAATCACTACAAGTTGGCTTCAACAAAATAGAAAAATATTTACAAACTTTCAGATCAATCCATAAGTAAATTTCAATGCACACCAATCAAATTTGGCCACAACATAGTGACGACCCAAAATAATATGTGCAAGCACAAAAACACTTGAACAAATATTCCTCAAAGATCCACAACATGTTATATTCACCCAGTTGGCTTTCTTGCACTAATAGACAAAAAACCAATCAACTGGATCTTCTAACTTGCACACCAATCGATACGAGGCTTTGAGATTCAAGGACAACATAGATAATGTATAGAAAAACATTCACTGGGATCCACAACTCAAAAATGATAACATAACTATGTCAGATGCTCGGCTCTTGCTTGATAGTTTAAACACAAAACTTTGATCTAACTTCCGGTATAAGAAAATGCTGACGTGTGGATTGAATCATTGAATGGGGTTGCCATCAATGACAACACCAAATGACATGTGTAGTCTCTTGCCAACAAACCCTTGCTTAGTACTAGTTGTCATACCTACGCAAGACTCTTTAGATTGCAATATTTTGTTCTATCCATTATAGGAGGGTGTAAAATCTAACAAATTCAAATCATTAACGTTTTGCGAGATGACATTAAGTGAAGGTGTAGTTGTTTGTTTGATTGTTTGCAAAGGAGAATGATTAAGACCACTAGTGTCGATTAGTTCAGGATACTTTACAGTTAAAGTTGGTTTAGAGGAATTGTTTGTGATATTATTGATGTTGAGTGAAGGCTTGGTTATTTCTATCAAAGGAAAATAGCCAAGACCATGAGTTGATTGTTGTGTGATAGGATTGATAGGCTTGCAGATGGGTATGTGCAGGATCATGATGGTCCAAAAAGTGGCAATATGATGGGTATGTGGCTGAAAACTATTTTTTTACCCAAAATTGATGAAACAAAAAGGGTTTTTAAAGGAGATTATCATATTTCCACCAATATAAATTATTTTTTACTTTGAATTTAACAAGTAATTATTATTCATTTTCTATTCAAATTACGACTAAAGTCCTAATTGATAGGATGATTGAAAAACATCCATAGATTTCAAATGGTATCACATTTTTTGAATCCAAAAACATGCATAACAATCTATGCTTCACATACTATAGGATTAAAAAAATAAAAATTAAATTTCATGAAGTTTTGACCAAGTTAAGGTAATCAGACATACAAGTTTTAATATTTTTAAAAAAATTGTAATAAAAAAATCATAATTAATTATTTACTTGGAAAAAAATTACAAAAAATATGTATCACATCGGGGCATGAGTACTCTACTTATATCTAAAATATTGTAAAAAAATATTAATATTTTATTGTGGTTAGGGTGGTCAGACGGACACCCACTTCTTTTTTTTTCCCTGAAATTTAAGTACCACTACATTGAAATTTCAAATTTTCACCAAATATATATATATATATATATTTAAACAAACCTAGTAGTTTAGAAACTACATTTAATTTTCTACAAATTATATTCTTACATATTTTTGAAATAATATAGATAACTTATTCAAAATTTTACGTCAAGTTTCTTAACTTTGATTTTTTTGAATTTTTTGCCACTTAAGGGCCTATTTTTCCATGATGATCCTACACATACCTGGATACCTTGTTTGTTAGCACCACATCCTTTTCCAGTATAGCCAAGTTGTTTCAGAAGCTCATACCTTTTTCCATAAATCTTTTTCATTGCTTTTGGATTGGGTGGTGGTTGGTGATAATCGTTGTCAAAGGTGGTTGAGGTAGATGCTTTCAAAAGTCATCTGAATGTTGTGTTGATATTATCATTGTTTCTTTTGGGTATGTGTAGGATCATGATGGGCCAAAAAGTGATGATATGATGGATATGTGTAGGGTATGTGGCTGATGACTTTTTCTAATCCAAATTGATGAAACGAAAAGGGTTTTTAAAGGAGATTCTCAACTTTCCACCAATATAAATTATGCTTTACTTTGAATTTAATAAATATTTACTATTGATTTTCTATTTAAATTACAACTAAAGTCCTAATTGATAGGCTGATTGAAAAAAACATCTATAGCTTTAAAATGGTATCACATTTTTTTAATCTAAAACATCTGTCACATTCTATGCTTTGCATAGTATAGGATTAAAAAAAAATGAACTTCTTGAAGTTTTGACCAATTTAAGGAGGTCGACATACGAAAGTTTTTTATATTTTTAAAAATTTGTAATAAAAAATCATAATTAATAATTTACTTGGAAAAAAATTACAAAAAAATATGCATCACATCGGGACATAAGTCCTCTACTTATATCTAAAATATTATAAAAAAATATTATCATTTTATTGTGGTTAGGGTGGTCAGATAGACACCTACTTCTTATTTTTTTACTAAAATTTAAGTACTACTGCATTGAAATTTCAAAATTTCACCAATACATATTTTTAAAAATAAACCTAGTAGTTTAGAAACTACATTCAATTTTCTACAAATTCTATTCTTACATAGTTTTGAAATAATATAGATAACTTATTCAAATTTTTACGTCAAGTTGCCTAACTCTGATTTTTCTAAATTTTTCACCACTTCAGGGCCTATTTTTTCCATGATGATTCTGCACATAGCCTTTTCCCTTATTTGAATCTTTGCGGATGTTTTTTTATTCACCCATGAAGTCATGTTCGAAATCCAAGGAACCCCAATCATCTTCTAATAGCTTCGTGACTTGTTCAATATGTTTTTGTTTATCTTTTTGTTGTGCGGGTTCCACTTGTGTGGTTGGTGTTAATGTGTTCAAGCCTGGATTCTCTTTATTTTTCTCAAGTTGCAAGACACTATAAGGCTCGTGATCAGCATCGAGTGTGCGCACTTTGTTGTTGTAGATATATTTCATCTTTTGATGAAGAGTGGAAGGCAAACCATTCATTGCATGAATCCATGACCTGTCTAGAAGAAGGTTATATGAAAGATCGTGAGGCATAACCTGGATCAATGTGTTCAATGTGACTTCTCCAACTATAATAGATAAAGTGATCACACCAAGCGGTGTCTTTTCAACATTGTCAAAACCCTTAATAGATAAAGAATCAGGTTGAATTTTTGAGTGATCGACACAAAGCCTATCCAAGAGGTTTACGCTACACACATTAAGGGCTGAGCCATTGTCAATAAGGGTTCACTTTATCCCTATCCACTTGTATTGAGAAATGATCATTAAAGCATCATTTTTTTTTTTGCACTTCCAAAGGGGGGAGTTCACTTTGGTGAAAAATAATGTCAGCATTTATTCCTTGGATCATGGCTACTATGTCAATTGGTTGCACATTAGAAGGGACATGAACTTGTTGCAAGGCTACTTGGATCATGTTGTGATAGTGAGGGGATGCTTGAATAAGATCCCATAAGGATATCTTAGCAGGAGTATTCTTTAGTTGTTCAACAAGATTGTACTCCTTAATGTGTGAATTTAATCGAGGATCTCTAGGAAAAATGGGATTTGGCAAAGGTAAGGGTGTTGGGGTGGGTTGTTGTGGTTGTGGATTATTTTCTAGTGTTGTAGGTATGAGCAATAGTATTATGACTCAGTTGTTGTGACACATTATTCAAAGGGGGGTAAAGAGTAAACTCAGGTTCAGGTGGAGGTGGAGGTTTATGTGACGATGGGTAAAGTATGAATTCAGGTTGGTTTTGATTTTGTTGTTTGTGTGAAGGTGGGTAGAGAATTAGAGGGTTCTTAGGATGTCCCATGGGGTATTAATGAGGTCCATTAATCAAAGGGGATCTAATGGACACTTGCACATTCATAACCTCAACATTCTTGGTTTGATGTATCTCTAATAAAGGGAAATCTATAATCACCTTTTGGTCTAAGGAAGACACATTACTATTATTTTCATTTTCTTGCACCATGGTGTTCTCCCTAGGAGGAGAGTTTGTAGGAGAACAACAAGTCAAATGTTTTTGACATGCATGGATTGGTTCTTCTAAAATGACTTCATCATAAGTAGGGGAATGATCACTGGTTGAACGTTCTTGTTCAATAAGATTTTCACTAGGTGAAGGGAAACAACTAAGATACGTAGGACCTTCATTGATTGGGTTTTCTAATGTATCATAGTATCTTCTTCACAACTAAGAGAGATACTAGGAGAAGAAAAAATGTTTTTTTCATGATTACCTATGGTTATGTTGGCTTGTTCATCAATGTTTTGTTCACTAAGAGAGGTAAGAGGAGAGAAACAACTATAATTCTCAAAACTCTCATTAATTGATTGTTCTATCGAAATATCTTCTTCGCCAATAGGAGAGATATTAGGAGAAGAATAAATATGATTGTTAGGAATGCTCAAGGTTGTATTCTCTTTCATAGAAACACTCTCATAGGGAGGGGATTGGAAATTTTTCTTAACATACATCTAAATATGCAAGGTACTAACATTGTTTGAAAAAAATGAAAAGCACTTGTAACCATTTCATGCAATGTTTCAGCAATGTAAACAATGTATATCCAAAGATGCAATTTTTTTTAATCCAATATATGCAAAGTTTTAAGAATGCAAACAATGTATATGCAAGAATGAAAAACAATTTTATCAAACTTATACAAATTTTTATGAATAGAAACATTGTATATGCAAAATTGAAAAGTAATTTTATCCATGTTATGCAAAATTTCAAAAATGTGACCATTTTCAGATCTAAAGATGTTTGTAATTGAAATGATTTCAAAAATGACTACGTCAAATTGATGTTTTTGAGCTAGATGCATAAAAAAAATGTTCCCAAAACTTTCTAGACTTATAGTATATGATACTAGGAGGCTTAGGAAGCACAAAAATGAGGTTTCTGATGTTGTAATAGACAATGAAAAATATGAACTAGGACTGATTTGCTTATAATGGCGAATGAGTCCTAGTATGGTTTTTTTCAAAATTTTCAAAATTTTTCAATTGGTTTTGATGTTGTCTGTATTGGATGGTCAAAATACTAAATGTAAATATAGTTTTGAGGTGTTTTTCAATGATTTGAGAGACAAAAATGCAAACTATATGCACTTTGACTAATGTAAAAATTTGAAACCCTAGAATGCCAATTAACCAATGCTACATGCAATGTAAAGTTAATGCAAGAAAATCTAGGAAATGAAGGACTCTAAATAAGAAAATAAGGTATTCTAAAATCAAGTTCACCAAAATGAACCATATATTTTTGTGTGGTTTAGGATGTTATGACTCTCTTGCTCTATTAGGGTTTTTCACCTAAAGGAGAGAGATAGACCACACACAAAATCTAGGTGGTTCACTCAAACTAATGCAAGTATAATGGAAATATGAATGAAATGTGCCTAGATGAGATAAACTAAATGCAAATAACTAATAAAAGCTATTGAAATGAAACTTGTTGGAAAACAGATTGTGATATGCAAAAACACCTAGAAATGAAAGCAAACTATAACAAATTTTGATGAAACTGAAAGTGTGCACCTGAGAACTTGATGGAGACTGAAAATGACATCTAGAATGTTGTTGATGCTGAAATTTTGGCCTCCTGGGACTCATTCGCCATTTTGGGTGAATTAGTCCTAGATATGGGAAACTGTTCTAGAGCCCGTTTCAAAAAAATGGGTATCCAAAAATGTAGAAAACCCTGTTCAGGCCTGGTAGTGGGACTCATTCATCAATGATGGTGAATCAGTCCACTTTTGAATTTCTAAAAATCCAAAGGTGGAAACCGAAGCTATCGGTCTGCTCTTCGATTCCTGACAGGTGTTTACCTCTGAAACTCTGATTTTCGGGTCTGAAAGTGAATTTTGGTGGATATTTTGACTTAGACAATGAAGAGAAGAGGGTATGTGCAAGATCATGATGGACCAAAAAGTGGCAATATTATGGGTATTTGTAGGGTATGTGGCTGACGACATTTTTACCCAAAATTGATGAAATGAAAAGGGTTTTTAGAGGAGATTCTCAGCTTTCCACCAATATAAATTATGCTTTAATTTGAATTTAATAAATAATTATTATTCATTTTCTATTAGAATTACGACTAAAGTCCTTATTGATAGGCTAATTGAAAAACATCTATAACTTTTAAACGGTATCACATTTTTTGAATTTGAAATATGCGTCACATTCTATGCTTCACATACTATAGGATTAAAAAAAGAAAAATTAAATTTCATGAAGTTTTGACCAAGTTAAGGTGGTCAGACATACGATTTTTTATATTTTTTAAAAGTTGTAATAAAAAAATCATAATTAGTTATTTACTTGGAAAAAAATTACAAAAAAATATGCATCACATCTCGACATGAGTCCTCTACTTATGTCTAAAATATTATAAGAAAATATTATCATTTTATTATGGTCAAGGTGGTCAGACAAACACCTACTTCCTATTTTTTCCCTGAAATTTAAGTACTATAGCATTGAAATTTTAAATTTTCACCAAATAGATTTTATTTATTTTTAAATAAACCTAGTAGTTTAGAAACTACATTCAATTTTCTACAGATTTTATTCTTACATATTTTTGAAATAATATAGATAACTTATTCAAATTTTTACGTGAAGTTGCCTAACATTGATTTTTTCTGAATTTTTTGCCAATTAAGGGCCTATTTTTTTCATGATGATCCTGCACATACCCAAGACTTAAACAACTTTGCAACTTGATTCTTAATGATTTCCAAGCTTTCAAGATGCCTAAATCTGCAAACACACAAGAAAAGAGGGATAAATGTTGGATGTTAGGGCATGGGGGTTTGCCTTGGTCAAACCCTTTTTAGGTAATTAAACCAAAATGGAGAAAAAATGTAATGAAGCATGAAACAATGGAGTTATTACCTTCCCATGATGATTGATCTTGAATTTATGCAACAAAACATGAAGAATCTACCCTTGAATGTCTGAAAAATGCTATCTTAATGACTTGGAATGATTGAACCCTAGCTTGCTTGACTTGAGGGAGAAGATAGATGATGAATGAATGATAAGAGATATGAATTATGGTTTAGAGACTTGCTTTTATAGGAAATTCACCTTATTTTCCTATTAATTGGGTCCCTACGGCCGACATGAAAGAATAATAAACATAAATTCTAGTTTTTCTTGCTCAACACTCAAAAATATCCCAAATGAGACTAATTCACCACCTTGGGTGAATCAATCCCACCTGGCAAGGACTCATTCACCACAGATGGTGAATTATTCATAGAGGGGCCCATTTGCCAGCTGGGTTGTTGGGGAATGAGGAATTCCAGTTCATATGTTGATTTCATCGGGTATTTGATCAAATTATTTCTCAAGATGCACAATATGGGGTCATAGGGGCCTATTAATGATGATGTGAAGGTCAATTAACATAGAATTCAATGTGAAAGTGTGACTAAATAAACTTTAAAACACTAAAATGAGGTCCACATAGCCTAGAAAGGCACAACATCCAATGTGAATGAGTAAGACACATTACAACACTAGATTAACATTAATTTTGTTTTGCAAGCCTTCTAGATTGATGTGATAATGTAATTAAATATGTTTTACAATGTTGAATTAAGGGGAAATGGGTTCATTAAGTCTAGAGAGGTGTGAAAGTATTTTACAAAACTTTACAAGACATTGTTAGATGCATTTACAAGGGTCCAAGACCTTATGTGGATGTGTAAAACACTTCGCAACACTAAATCAAGGCCTCATTGATTCCAATTTATCATGAACTATTCCCAAATCAAGCAAGTTTTTTTTTTCTATGGTACAAAAAGGCATCTTTCAAGGTATCATTTTCCATGATTCATGTTCTTTTCTTCATGTTTCATGCCTTCATTTCATTATCTCATCATTTGGTTTAATCACCTACTAGGGGTTTGACCAAGGCAAACCCCTATTCCCTAACAATCAACACACTCTCCCTCTCTCTCTTTGTTTGATTGTATATCTAGGTGTCTTGGACCATGAAGGACCTTTGAATATTAGGTTACAAGCTTGGAGAAAGTTGTTGGAATTTTCCCCTCATTTACAAGGTTGTAATTTTTACTAAAAAGTGATCTACAACCCCAAAATCGGGGTTTCGGATCCGAAAACAAAGGATAATCTAGAAAGAGTAGACATTGAAGACAAGATCCAAACTTTAAAGTTCTAGAAAACCCTAACTTGACTCATACTCCATTCCTGGTGTATGAGTCTCAGTTTAGGTCATTTTTCAGATTTTGGCAGTTTCAGATACCCTTTTTCCATAAACTAGTTTGTGCATAGAAATCCAGATCTAGGATTGATATGCTCAGATTGGCATATGAGTCCCAATAGGTCAAAATTTTAGGTTTTTTACTCTTTCAGAGCTTACTCTTTCCTTCTTCAGGTTTCCAGGTGCATACTTCTAAGATCTCACCTTTTTGTTTTGTTTTTCATTCATTTTTAGGTTATCTAGTTAATATTACATCATATTAGGGCTAGGAATTTCAATTTACATTGCATTTTTCTTTCCAAGCCCTAGCTTGGTAGTGAACCCTTCATTAGTTTACAATCAGCCCCTAGGATAGCCCTATTGCAAGATCTCTTTCTCCTTTACATGCTTGAAGTTGAGATCTCTATGGTCATCCTTGAATGATATTAGGGGAAAAGTGTTGATCTATCTCCCAAACATAAAGAGACATTTTTCAACTAATCAAATCATTTTAGTACATCTATTATCCAAATATTCACTATTTGCAATATAGTGATGTAAAAATAAATCCCTCAAAGATTACTTAATGAACTATAACTATTTCATGAAATAATATTTTAGAGTTCTTAGCACACCTAGTTTCCTTTCAAACTTTCAAAATTCCAAAATTTATACTTGGCATATAATATTTATTATGGGTCTATACCTATCATAACAAGTTTATCACATTATAATTCCTTATTCATATTATTCAAAATGTAATCCTATCATTATTACATTAAGCAATAATTCTACTAAAATAGCTTCCTTATTACCAAAAAGTAATGAAATTTATTCTAATTTATGATTTCTATTGATTTATAATTAACACTTAAATATCATACCTTCCCATAAACAAGTCCCTAAATTATATTGAAACTAACCATAATGATTCTAGCAATGGAATAGGTTTTGAAATGTATTTTATCCACAATGATAGGATCTTGAATGTTACAATAAATGACTAATAAATATGCCCTCCGATGCTCTTGACAATACTCTATGCTATTGTAATTGATCTCTTGAAGTTCTAGTATTTGATTTTGATAAAATAACCTTCTATTTATTGGTGTTTCCTTAATTACCCGACAATTAAAGACCATAAGTTCACCTTTGTAACTTGAATTTTGATCATTAAAATGCCACCAAAAACTTATGAAAAATTAGGTCCCGAGACTTAAAGGGGACCCATTTGCCCTTGGACAAATGGGTTCTTGGACCTAAACCTAGGACACTCAATTTCCATTATGTTAAGATCAATGTAGGTATAATTAAATGTGGGTTTCCCTTTCAAAAGAAGAAATTAATTAGGCTTGTGAATGCATAATTGGGCCAATTAAAGGCTTAATTAAGTCCAATTAATTAAGGGGATGCAAACATAGTGTGAAAATGTAAAGGTGTACATTTTTCAACACTACATAAGCATATAAGTGTGATGATGATTATCATCTCCATGGTGAAAGAACTATGGAAATCAACACATCTAAGTTAGGTGAAAGATCCTTAGTCAGATGTTCAGTATGCTTGGTTGGTTAAATTGGTAGTTGTTGTGTATTGTTTAAAAAAATTAAATGCTCAAGGGGTCAATTTTACATTGGTATCAGAGCAACCAAGTTCAAACAGTGGACCTATGAAGCTCACTTGACTTTCAACTAAGGGATATTTACCTACACTACCAACCGACCATAACTAAGTTGGTCACTTGATATGTACATAATTGTTTTGAATATCTTAAATGGAGTTTTAAGCTCCAAAGAGTGGATGGCTAGTCCTAAGTAAGCGAATTTGAATGGGTGAAAAGGATATTTGGACATAGAAATTGTAAATGAAAATCAAAGTGTGTAGCAAAAGTTAAGGTATTTGACGATTGCTATTGCCCCTAATTCAGTAGTTGGATTTGGTTTTACCCCTTGTAATGGAGAAAATTTCATTGCATATATATATATATTTTTTTAATTTTAAAAGGGGTAAAAACTTTATTAATAATCAGAGAACAGCATTACAACACATCAACAGGCCAAAGCCCGAGAACCACCAGAACCATACAAGAACCAAACATCCACATCACTCAACATCCCTAGTATTACCATCTTCAGAAAGAATCCCCTCCAAGTCGTGGCGGAGCTCCCGAGAAACTTGTCCCAACTCATCAACACTCCAACCCTCAGCGTGCTCAGAAGCCCACCGGGCCAAACAATCAGCCGCTTTGTTCCATTCCCTCGGAATGTGAACAAAGGACACCATCTCCATCATGGAACTAATCAACAAAATCTGTTGAACCAACCTAGCCAACTGCCAGTGAACACCAGAAGACTTCCTTTCCTTTAGCAAATTTATCAAGACTTGCGAATCAGACTCACAGATAACCTTGCGCCATCCCAAGGCAAACGCCCGCTCAAAGGCGTATAAGATTGCCAAACCTTCCATCAAATTAATGGGTTGCACTCCCTCATGAACAGAAAAGAAGAAGATCGTTGACCCCCTAAAGTCTCTGCCAATCCCCCCAACCCCAGCAGGCCCAGGATTACCCCGAGAAGAGCCGTCTGTGTTAATCTTCAAGACGCCAGTTGGAGGGGGCACCCATCTACCCAACCTATGAACCCTTTGCCGCTGGCTCCGACCTCGCCTACGACTAGCAATCGCCAAAGCCGACCCTTGAATCCCCAATCTATCCACCACTGTAGCATCCCCTTTCTCCAGGGGAAACCCAACATCACATTTAGCCGCCACCGTTTCCTGAATCATACCCAAAATTCTTTGCCAAACTTGCTGCACACCCATTTTCTCACCACGGAAAATCCTGCGATTTCTCTCAAGCCAAATCTGCCACAGGATGAAAGTAGGCCCCACATACCACACATCCTGCAAAAAAGGGGCCACCGAAGGAGGCCTACCCAAATTGCTCCAAAAGTCAACTAAAGAGGAGGCATGAACACAGGTACTGTTCCACACTCCCCACCAGAAATGCCAAAGTTGCGTAGCAAAGGAGCAACGAAAGAACAAATGAGCAGACTCTTCTTCCCCTCCCCCACAGAGAACACAAATAGAGGGGCCCTGAAATCCACGCTTCTGAATGTTGTCCCACGTCAAACATCTGTTCCGAGCTAAGGTCCAAACAAAACAATTACACTTTGGCCAAGAAAAGTTATTCCACACTCTCTTCCACCAGGGAACCTCCACTTCTTCCAGCTTACGAGCTAACAAAACCTGATACCCAGAAGCAACAGAATAGACCCCCTTAGGATTAGGGGACCAAGAGAGGACATCCCCATCCCGGAGGGAACTGCATCGCCTTCTAGAAAGGATATTATGAAGCTCTATGCATTCTTCCTTCAATCCAACATCCGGCCATTCATCAAGTCGCTTCCATCTCGCCAACACCAGTTGGTCATTATCAGAGAAGGCCATAAAGTCACTCACCCTAGACCAACCAGCCTCAAGAAACCTCTGGCTCAGCATCAACAAATTAGGGAACTGAGAAGTAATGGGAGGAAATCCATCCCAAGAATCAGACCAGAAGTGAGCCGACGACCCCCCCCTACATATCCAGAAAAGGCCATCCTTAACAAGTGTAGCACCTTTCTTAAGTGTACTCCAAATCATCGAGCCTCTCCCCTCCAAGGGAAATCTGGGAATATCCTGCCAAGCAGCCCCAGGGAAGTATTTATGAGATAAGATCCTAGCCCAAATTTGATCCTGCTCCACACACCATCTCCAATACAGTTTAGCAGCCAGAGCCTCCCCGGTCAAGGATGACTGCCTTAACCCGAGACCACCCAACTGACGCGGGCTACAAACAGTATCCCAGCTAACAAGGCTCCACTTTGAAGACAACAAGTTACCAGCCCAAAGAAACTTCCTGGCTAAAGCGTCTAAATCCTTAAGAAAACCCATCGGGGCCACCTGAAGCATACATCTGTATGTGGGAAGAGCCTGCACCACCGACTTGAGCAACTGAATACGGCCAGCAAAGGATAGCCACCTATGAGTCCAGTGATTAACTTTCACCCGAAATTTATCCAAAATATTCTGCCAAGAATCTTTAGGCAGCCTACCAGCAGAGATAGGCACACCAAGATAGATCAAAGGAAACCCTCCAATTTGAAATCTCAAGATATGGGCAATCCTCCGCTGAATGGGCCCAGGGGTGTTAAAGAAGAAGATGGAGGACTTATCCTCATTAATCCGTTGACCTGAGGCAGCAAGATACACATCCAACACCTTGCGCAAAGTGGTAGCTTCCCTAATAGTAGCCATACCCATCAGAGCCGTGTCATCCACAAACTGTAAATGGGATTGCGGAGGCAAATCGCCTCCCCACCGCCACCCCTGAATAATACCCAAGTCGACATTCCTTCTTATCAGACGCCCCAAACCTTCAACAAGAAGAATAAATAAATACGGAGAAAGGGGATCCCCCTGACGCAACCCCCGAGAAGCTCCAAAAAGTTTAGAATGCTCCCCATTAGTTAACACAGAGAAGGAAACAGAGGTAACGCAACTCATAACCCACTGAATCCATTCATTTCCAAACCCAAAAGCGCCAAGCATCCGCTGGAGGAAGGACCACCGGACACGGTCATAGGCCTTAGCCATATCTAACTTGATGAACATCGCCTTATCATTGGAGCTAGCCATTGAGTGAATGGTTTCAGAAGCGATAACAACCCCATCCAAAATTTGCCTGCCTTCCACAAAACCACTCTGCTCCTCCGAGATCAACATTTTCAACCACTTTTTTAATCTCTCAGCAATCAGTTTGGAGATAATTTTGTAAATCACATTGCACAAGGAAATAGGTCTAAATTGACTTAACCTATCCGCCTCCTCACATTTAGGTATGAGGGCAAGAAAAGTAGCATTCAAAGCCCGTAACATCTGCTTGTTCTTCTGGGACTCCTTAACAACAGCCAATAAGTCCAACTTAATAATATCCCAGAATTCTTGAAAGAATTCAATCGGGAAGCCATCAGGGCCAGGAGCCTTCCCTTTCTTCATCCGGAACACAGTCGCCTCCAACTCCTCCAAAGAAACATCACCCATGAGATGCTCATTCATTTCCCTTGTGACCAAAGACGGAATACAGGAAAGAACCTGAACCTCCTCAATAGATCCACCATGCCCATCCTCCCTAAATAAAGATTCAAAATACTGCACAGCTTCATTCGAGATTTCCTGAGAGGAAGAAAGCTGCTCACCTCTTTCATTAACCAGAACTGAAATGGAATTACCTTGCCTCCTGGCTTTTACCGAGTTAAAGAAGAAAGCAGTATTTTTATCTCCTTCTTGAAGCCACTCAATTCTGGCCTTCTGCTTCCAAAATATTTCCTCTCTCAACTCACACTCCTCCAGCACCTTAAGAGCCCTGGCTTCATCCTGGAGCAAGCCAAC
Organism: Sequoia sempervirens; assembly: GCA_007258455.2. Taxonomy (NCBI): domain Eukaryota; kingdom Viridiplantae; phylum Streptophyta; class Pinopsida; order Cupressales; family Cupressaceae; genus Sequoia; species Sequoia sempervirens. The sequence goes on along the minus strand of VDFB02193867.1, from coordinate 578,572,382 downwards.
CGTCACTCCCTCTTCCCTGATCACCCTTGTGATGCCATCCAAATCAGCTTGAGCACGAGCCTTATCATGGAAAATATTGCCGAAGCATTGTCTATTCCACCGTTTGAGCTGAGATTTGGTAAATTGAAGTAATTTAGCAAAAGTATACATCGCCGTACCATATGAAGGTCTGCCAACCTTCCACCAATCCGCCACATGGGCATGTAAAGAAGGGTCCCGCAACCACATGAGCTGAAACTTGAAGGAAGGAGTACGAGGCACACGAGCAGAAGAAATGGCAAGCTTAATGGGCCAATGATCCGAACCTCTCCAATCCAAGATTTCGGAGCAAGCGGACCACAAGCCACCAATCCAATAGCAGGAAACCAGGAAGCGATCCAACCTTTCTGAAATGCTGTTAACCCCTGTCCTCCGGTTGTTCCAAGTGAACCGACCATTACTGGGCTTGATGTCAACCAAATTCAAGGTAGAGATGTTTTCTTGCAGAAGAAGTGCCGAGGGGTCCAACCTTGCATTACCTCCACGCTTCTCAGCCAACTCAGCAATGGCATTGAAGTCACCAGCCATAATCCACGGATGAAGAGGAGCCATGCTACGCACATACGCAATATGGGACCATAGCAACTGTTTGCCAGGAAGATCAACAGGTGCATAAATATTAGAGAAAAGAATAGACTCTCCCGTTTCAAACCAAGAAGCCACCATAGAAATGGAAGACTTAAAGGACATCCACCAGAGAGGGCGAACCTTCCGAGGGTTCCATAAACAGGCCACACCCCCGGCAGAACCAAGAGCACCAACGCACTGGCACTCACCACTCCCCCATAACTTGGGCATCATACCTAACATATCCTCAATCGACAACTTAGTCTCCTGCAGGAAAAGAACATCAGGAACATTACTTCTAATCAAATCGCGAACAGCTTTTTGTCGAGGGCCACTGTTCAAGCCCCTCACATTCCATGATAAAACAATCATTTTAGGGAGTTCAAGAAGTGAGAATCCAAAGTCTTGACCGACCCCGACTCCACCAAGTTTTCCCCTGTTAATTTAATCTTTTCCAAGTCCTTCTTACGACCAAGCTTGGAAGATTTCTCTCCCCCCCCTTTTTTTAGGTCCTTTTGGTGAATACCCAAAGGAGATGGAGACTTGACACTCCTCCCGATAACAACACCATCACTTGACCCCGGAGGAGGCCCATTCCCACCAACCTTCTTCAACTCAGCCACTGGAACTGACTCCGCTAGAACACCCAAATGAAGATCCGTGACCATCTGAGAGCCATCACCATCCATTGCATCCTGGGCAGCCTCAGAGACAAGACCATTCTGTCCTGTACTCAGAGTTCCAAGATCAAGGTTTACCAATCCCGGATTCACTTCTTGCTGGCTAAGATCATCTAACACCTCGAATCTGTTAAAAGTATCCTCCTCCTGTCTCTCATTCAAGGTCCTCTTTTGACCCCTATTCCGGTTACGCCCCTTGACAGGTACAAAACCATCTGCATCTTCCCCATCACCAGGGATATGATCCTTCCCCTTGTCAGTCATAGGAGGGTTGCGAGGAACCTGAGGCGAAGGTGGCACCATAGGCCTAGCCTTTGGACACCGACGCAACAAGTGACCATATTCATGACACAGACGACAACGGAATGGAAGAGTCTCATAATCCAAATACTGCACCCAAGAGTAAGAGCCTACACACATATCTATAGAGTCTGGCAAGGGTTTACCCAAATCAATTTCGACACAGATGCGGGCATAAGTCATTACCTTTCTATCCAGAGTTTGTTGAGAGGAGCCGACAGGTTTTCCAAGCAAAGCTGCTATCAGTTGCAGAATATCATCACGACAGCATTCCACTGGAAGTCGAGGAAGTCTGACCCAAACCGGAACCCGATTCGGAAGCTCCACCGAAGGGTTGAAACCCGCATGCCAGGGCTTGATGAACAACCCCACTTGGTTATAAAAATAGGGACCACCCTCAAAGACCCTATTCCGGTCCGCCATGCAGTCAAAAGTAACCATAAAGTAATTGTTAGCCAGCAACATAATGTCCATTTCACCCTCCGGCGACCAGGTCCGTCGGGCCCAAGACACCAAAAATTGAGGGGAAACCCTCATCCCCAAAAATTTGCAGTATAAGGAATGTCTGGAATAATAGTCGATATCTTCAGCTATCATCTCAGGTGGAATTACCAGCGTAGGTCTCTCTTTACACCGCTCAAGGCATCCATTAACTTTAGTGATGCGGGATCCCCCTGACATGCGAACACCGCCATCTATCGAGTCATGAGAGAAAAGGCTATTGTCAATAACTTTTGTTGCATGCACTGGCGACTTTGAGCCAATCGCGGAACGAAAGTCCATGCCAGAAGGGCCCTGCGAGGCCTCTCCCATAGACATTGTGGCAGCAAAAGCCAAACCCAATCCAATAACGCCACACACCAACCCTTCCACCAAGCACCAACCCTTCCACCAACCACAACGCTGCCCACCCCACCCTATCACGCAGCTTCAGAGGGAACAACAACCCCTTACCCTCCGTTCACCCCAAAACCATTCCCCAACAGCCAAACCGAGCATACAAGGGCAATCACCACCACCGAGGCCCCAAGAACTAGCGCCCAGCACAACCCACCAAGGAAGCCACGGGCGGACAGAAAACACAGACCCAAATAGAGCCCTGGCCGTATCCCTGCCAGCAAACCAAGACCCGGACAAAGAACAATCCGCACTGCCCCCCCGAAATGCCCAACAGATCCCACCCCAGCCGCGCAGGAACAGAGAAAAAGCTCTCACGAGCTAGGGCTCAATGCCCTAGCTTGGCTCTTGCGTAGCGATTAATGGCCATCAAGTTCTTCCAATAATGTCAATTTCATTGCATATTGAAGCATATCAAGAATCTTTATTATCCCATGAGCATGAATTTCCAGGAACATAAAATATAAATAAATAAGGGTGTATTTTTGATTGGGTAGGTTATGACTACCTTAACGGTAAAAATTATTTTTTGATGCATGATACCTAGATATCTTACTAAGTCTAACAAGTAAATGTGTGTACCTATTGGAATAATATAGACACATTTCAAGAAAAAATAATCCATAAAATAAAAATGGAGGATTGGATTAAGTGAAAATGCTTATTCAAGGGTGTTTTTTCAATAGGAACCCTCTTGAATCTTATAAAAAAATCACTGTAAATTGATCAAATTTAGGAAAAGGGAACCACCTAAGAGACAAGGATAAGGGGTTCAAAAGAAACTAAGTTGGGTATTTACCCAAAATTTTGAATAAATTAGAAAATAAACCCTTCTAATAAGTTGGGATGACTTGTTCCAAGGGGGGGGATGTCGCATCCTTGACTAATAACACCCATGCTAGACAATGAAGATGGGGGAAATAACAAATAAATAAATAAAAGAAGGAAAGAAGCAATAAATTTGAGAAAATACATTTAATGATACATGACAGCCCTACCATTTCCTTGATCATTCACATGAAGGGATAAACTAAGATTGAGGTGTACAAAATAAATTATAGCACATGAGAAGTAAAAGAGGTGTTTATGCCATTAATATGGCATGGTGACCCATTTGTTGGTAGGGAAATGAAAGTTGGAAAGGAAAAAGAGGAATCTAGGAAAAAATTTAAACCCCCACGACCCCATATATATTCATTCAAGCTTGATTGAAAGGAAGAAAAGAAATTATACAAGAAGAGTATAGAGTAGAGTAAGGCAAGACGAAGGATATAGAAAGCATGGATAGAGGTGATTGTGGTTTAATTGAGTTGCAGAGGTATTTTGAGGAGTTGAATTAGGACATGGAATGGATTTATAGGGGTAGTTTGAGGGCATGAAAACCACAAAAATTAAGGAGGATTCAAATGGGAGATGAAAAGGAAATGAATTGTTTAGATCATTTTCATGGTTGAATAGGGGTTCAATTATCCCCTCTAAAGCACATTCAAATTCTAAGCCAACTCATATTCTACATTATTTTTGTGTAGTGAAAAGGGAATAATAACATTAAATTGGAAAAGTGGCATTAGAGAGAAACAATCATTAAAACTGTTACTTAAGTAGAGGAGACAAGCAGTTGAAAGGAAAAAGTGGATGTCTATCTTGGAAGTAGGGAGAATTTCTTTGGTTTTGGGTAATGAAGGGGAGGAGCCCTAATTCATATATGTTCACTATAGTATTTGAGATTACCACCTCCTACAATTTGATTGTCCATTGAAATGGTTCATTACCCATAAAGACACCTGTGAGCTATAGTTGTTGAAAGTGTGGCTGATCATGTGAGTGGAGAGATTCAACTCTCTATAATTCTCACCAGTTGCTCATCTTTAGCCATGGGTTTAAGGGATGTCTCCTCATATGAATCGACCAATGTAGCACAACTAGCATATCATTAGGATAATTCTTCAACAAAGATAAGTATATAGGGCCACCATAAACCCTCAAGGTTTAGGTATGGGTCTAGGAATGACCCTAACCATAGTAGCTTAGCACTTTAAAGTGTAAACATATAAGTGTGGTGATGATTTTCATCTCCATTGTGAAAGAACTATGGAAATAAACACTTCTAAGTTAGGTGGAAGATCCTTGGTTAGTTAAGTTGGTAGTTGTTGTGAATTGTTTAAAAGAAAATGAAATGCCTGAGGGGCTGATTTAACAGTGTGAACATGGGTGTCATAAATTCTAGTGAGATAATGCAATACTATTTTACATTTTTTGATTGAGTAGACGGTTACTCTTCTTAGAGTTTGATTCCTATTATAGGATTTCTCTAGATGCATCTTGTGTTGCAAATGTGCATTTCTACATAACTATTTATTTTTCATATTTGAATAGTGTTCATGTAAATATCTCCATGTAAGCATATGTTATTTCTTTTATGTTCATTTGTGATAAATAGTAGAGTAATACTTAATTATATTTAATTATTATTGGGATCATCAAAGATAGTAAATGATGCTTTCAAGAGGCTTTAGATATTCATATTATTTTTCCTTTGGATCAAGGGGATTATTCAGAAAATTATGTTTAAAAGTTTTGATGATCAAGAGAATATTAAGTTTTGACAATTAGCGAAATGGAGAAAAGTTTCAATAATCAAGACGATAAAATGAGGAAACAATTTGATAACAAAGACAATGAAAAATTTAGTAGACAAAAAAGTGAAGTTTTTTTTTTTTTAATTAAGATAGTGAAGTTTTATTAGTCATGATAGTAAGTTGTACTTTTGGAATGCATATGTGATCATATCCATGTTTGTTGTAAGATAATCCTTAATGACAACATGTATGCTCTTATTTATCAAATATGATTGTAATATATATGATCCTATCAATGACCATTATTGGTGGCAAGATATCTATCCTTGCCAAATAATTTGAATTATGGATAATGTATATGTCCCTATTCTTATTTGAGAGTTTTGTACGAACATTTCCAATGATACAAATAGTTGGGTGTGTATTTACTGTTGTAGTTTGAGGATTAATGGCCTGGATTTTTACTGTCCACATTTGTATTTTGTTGTTTCTATTTATTACTCTTCTTTCTCATCGCCTTCGAGGAAGGATTCCAATAGATATCTACTTGCTCTTTATGGCGTGTATTAATTTTCCGGAGATTTAGGAAGACTGCCTGATTTTTGTGTTTAAAAAGCTGAAAAATCTGCAGAGTTACCAATTAAGACCGTTAAACGCGTTTTCCAAACATTGGCAATATTTAATAATGGAAGATTAAAAGGCGTGACATTTTTAGGATCTTGCCATCTTTTTCGAAATTATAATCTCAGAGTAATAGACATATTTTTGTTTAATTATTAGTGACCGAAATAGACAACATAGAAGCATTTGACAGCAAATCTCTTGAATTTTGTGCATCTAAGAAAATTATTGAGCAATTCTACAAAATCTGTATTGACGGTCGGCTGGTGTTTATGTTCTGTGTATTAGATTTATTTATAATTGAATTATTATTATCATGATCTGGGTGGTTTGTGGCTTATAAATCCACATAATGGTAGCCAGTAAATGATTCCCAGTACTGTTTTTAAAAAAATGAAATAATGGTCTGTATATGTAAATTTGACTTCATCTGGTAACAACCGGGTAAGAATTTTTGAGCAATTAAAAATTTGAAAAGCTTAGTCAATATGAAAATGGCTCTTATGGTGTTTCTTTCAACTCAGTCAAAAGGAAAGCTCAAAAATCTCACGTTTACTTCTAAGCTTAGAACAAGAAGGATCAAACTTGTTAGCTGGAATACTATTTGGAATAAATTATACAATATTTTGTCTTTAATAGTGTTTCAAACATATTTCATAATCTATCATAAAATCAAATAAACAAGAGAAGAGAAGATGATTATCGAACATAAAATATGATTCGAAATATTGATGAAAAGAGCTCACAAAATCTAATCCAAAAAAAATGAAACTAATATCATAGACTGAAATTTTTATGTCTTTTGAAGAATCTAATTCCTTACCAAACTTTATGTCTTTGGAGGTATCTAATTCCTGACCAAGCTTGGGGAGAAAAACTGAAAAAGCTTCTACACAGTATATTTTATGGTGCTAACAAAATGATCCATCTAAAAATGAAACAGTTTTCTTCTTTGAGAACAAACATTGTAGTTAAAATGAAACATATGTAGCTTTAGATTACTTTCATGATAGATCACCAGCAAAGAGAAGATCTCCTTCAATGTCTTCATAAGCAATCAAATGCCCCGGGACAACATTAGCCAAATTACTATAGGAGTCATCTAGTGAAAAAATAACAACAATGTTGGCAAACGTTTTGCGCAAAGCTCTGGCAAAGGACTCATAATTTGCATGATGATCAAGATAGATGGAAAGGGTGGTCCATCTATCAAAGGATCTGTCTTAATCATCATGTAAATTATGAGTCCTTTTCCAAAGTGCTACGCAAAATGTTTGTAGACATTCTTGTTATTTCTTCACTAGATGACTCCTACATTAATTTGGCTAACACAATCCCCAGGCATTTGATTGCTTATCAAGACATTGAAGGAGATATCCATGTTAGTGATCTATCATTAAAGTAAACAAAAGCTACATTTGTTTCATGTTAGTTCTGCAATGTTTGTTTTTAAAGATAAAATTGTTTCATTTTTAGACGGAACATTTTGCAAGCACCATAAAATATACTGTGTAGAACCTTTTTCAAATTTTTACCTTGGGCTACTTTTTTCAAGGGAAAGGAAGTTTGGTTAGGAATTAGATACCTCAAACAACAAAATTAAAGGAAGTTTGGTCAAGAATTGGATGCTTCAAAAGACAAAATTTGCAGTCTATAATATTATTTTAATTTTGTTTGGATTAGATTTTGTGAACTTTTTTCATCACTATTTGAATCATATTTTATGTTCCATAATCATGTTCTCTTCTCTTGTTCATTCATTTTGATGGATATATCATGAAATATGTCCCAAAATGTTGTTGAAGAAAAGACTTCTTATAATTTTGGTGTAATCGTGCATGGAGGGTCCAGAAAGCACTATCCAACCATGCAACTCCTAGAGTTCAACACAACAAAAATCACAAAAGAAATGCTCAGAAAACAAGAACTGTCATTGATTCAGTAACTTCCAATATTGCATGCTAAAAGGTGGAAAATTGGAGCCCTTTTCACCTTTAGGGGTTTTAGGACCAAAAGGGGAAACTTTTACTAACTTTCACTCAAGAGCAAACCCTTGAGATTTCAATGCAAAAGGGTTGTCCTAGGGGCTGAATATTATCTAATAAGGGGTTCACCACCAAGTGTAAACTTGGAAAGATAATGAAATGCAATATGTGATGCAAAACCCTAATTCAATGTAATAACCTACAAGATGACCTAAAAATGCTAGTAAAACAACATAGAAAAGCAATAAGACGATCAATGTGTACCTGGGAATCTAGAGAAAGCTGAATGGAGGTTCTAAACAGTGAAAAAATTGTTGTCAAGGTTAACTGGGACTCATTCTCCAAGTTTGGTGAATCGGTCCAGTTTCTGGGAAAATGTACACGAACATAAATATGCCAAAAGGGTATCCAAATTTGCAAAATCCTAAATGTGTACTGCAACTAGGACTCATTCACCAGAAGTGGCGAATCAGTCTAGTTGGGCTTTTCTGCAAATTTCAAAGTTGATCCTGCTCTTCTTTGTCTGCTCTGCTCTTCCTGATTGGTTTCTGGATCCGAGTCTCTGGTTTGCAACCTGTAGGTGATCTCCAATGTTCTCCAAGCCTTGAAGACAACTTTGACAACTTTGATCACTTGAAAACTTTTCTCAAATCTTTGTCCTTATGAAATATGTAACTTAAACCTGCAAATTTTAGACACAAAGGAGAGGGAAAAATGTTGTGGGGTTAGTGAATAGGGGTTTGGCTTGGTCAAATCCCTTGTTGGTAATTAAACCTTAAAATGAAATAAAGCATTAATGGAGAATGATGAATGAACAAAAGACAATCTTGCAACTCACCAAACCCTAGCAATAAGGTGTTGCAAATGTGCTTGAAATGGTTGCAATGGATGTGGTTCTTGACTCTTGCTTGAATGATGTTAATCTTACTTGAAATAATTTCTTGAATCATAAACTCTCTATCACAATTGTTAGCACAATGAAAAACATGATGGATGACATCCTTGGCATGATGATTGACACTTGAAGAATGCTCTAAAATGCTTGATAATTTGTCCTTGAAAGCTCTTGAATGCTCAAATGCTCTTGCGAACTCTCTTGAATTCTAGATGTGAATATGAGTGAAAGAACCTTGTATTTATACTTAATTAGGCAAGAATTCTTGAAATTACAACACTACAAGCCGACATCAGATCTAGGAGAATAAAATCCCACCAAAAATTTGAATTATTTTTAATTTTTGGCCACACGGGACTCATTCGCCCAAGGTGGAAAATGATTCCCATTAGGCATAATGTATGAGACCAAAAATAAAAAGTGCTTAGAAAGGTGTAAAAACAGGTTCGGGTCCAAAAGATCCAAGTGGGACCCATTTGCCCAAGGTGGCGAATGAGTCCCAAATCACCAAATCTGGGCCACACAAGCTAGAAACACCTTAATTATGATTGGTTACTGATTGTTGTTAGGATTATCCTCAAAAAGATGCAATAAATGAGGCTTGTACATGCAAAATAAGGCCAATTAAAGCATAAAAATCCCAATTATTAATGACAAGCCTAGAGAAATGCGAAAGTGTGTTATAACGCTTTACAACACTCCAAACAAGGAAAGATTAATGTTGATTTTAATTAAAAATAGGTTTATTATGCTTAGTTGTTTGATAAAACCTTAGAAAAGTGTGAAAGTGAGTTACAACACTTTAGCAAGGTGCCATTAAAATCCATTAGTTCACAAGGGCCCAAGACCTAGAATGTGAATGTGTCTTCCACATTACAACACTAAATCAAGGCAACATTAAGCCAAAATCCACAAGGAGGGCCCAAACAAGTGTGAAAATGTAAAGGGATACATTTTTCTACACTACACATGCATCATATTCCTCATATGTGAAAGAATTAGGGGTCACATGCCTTCCGCAAGGACATTACAAGATATTATAATTGGCACAAGGTCTTATTACAATCCACAACCCTGAACGTTGAATCTAATTATCTAACTCCTAACTTATGAATTACTAATTAACTACTTTCCAAAGGATTTCAAATGATTTTAAATATGAATCTCTAGCTCCAATTATGATATGTGTCAGCCTCAAGGATTTACAAACCCAATGCAATATCAAATGTGTAGGTCAGTCTCAAACATGAAAAGATAACCCAACAAAAATGGAATTGTATTGTGGATCTCCAAGAAAGTTCCCCTTGGACCTAAAATGTGTAAATGATGTTCCATTAAACTCTGCACATACTAAAAAAAAATTTGCACAACCAAATTTAGCCAAATAGGCCCTGCTCTATCAGAGAATTGATAGTGAAATTTTGAGAGCGATAACTTTTTGTAAACGAATGTAAATCACCTTATATTTGGATATGTTGTAGATTACCTTGTCTAGATGCAGTATCCTACTTTGCGAGCTAAGAAATGAGAATGTAATAAAATCTAGAAGAAACTACTAAGATGAATATATAATGAATTCAAAGAAAATAAATGTTATTGGTTGACACGGTGATGTAGGAGCATCCCGGGTTTGTCGAAATCGACATCAACCAAATTGGTTCCTAGTTTTATTTTTGGTTTTGCATTTTGAAATAATGGTTTGGTAATGGAACTAAGTAACATTATTGACAAAATATCTTGTTCTAATTTTAATTTTTAGTTTGACTATTTGATGCAACCTAAAAATTAATTATTGTCAATCTAAGTAAATGCTTAAAAATTTAAAATGACTAACAAGTTAGTTGGATGCACGACAGAGAAGGACAAACATATTTAAATGATTTAATATAAAATTAATTGAAGGCCAAAGGTATGTGCAAAGACCAAACAAATCGACCAAGGTAGGCTATGGAAGATGGAAAGGTGAGACAATGTAGATTATAATAATGAAGAGAATTTGGAAGATCATATGCCACACCATGTTAGTAGTAGTTTAAAAAAAATTGAATAAAAGACAAGTGAATTCAAAAAGGCAGATATGGGGGTGGTATTTGAGGTAGTAGAGGTAGCATAAGATGCAGGCCATGCCTAAGGACAAAAAAGGGGGTGCAAAAAAAAAAGTTAAAAACAACGAAAGAATTTGAAGATAAGCTTTTTTTTTTAAATAAGGAAATAAGGAGCTATGGTGGAGTGGATTTGTAATGTAAGAGTTATCAAATGTATGGAATTCATACGATTGAATAAAATTAATGTAGATTAAGGGTGAAAAAGGAGTCGCCCAACTGTAGAAAGTGAAATCTTTTAAAATGTAGAGGGCTACACGTGGGGAAAGGAATAGAGGTTGATAAAAGTGCATATTGAAAATAATAGATGATAGAAGCAGGGGGAGCGCGCTATGCATAGAGAACAACATAGCTAAAGTTTGGAATTCAATAAGTGAAGTATGTAGAGAGGATATAAGAGACAGTAAGTTGGTAGAAGAGAAGAAAGAGTAGATTGTTTGTTGTAAGAAGAGGTGGCGCTAGGTTGAAATAGCCATTGAAAAAGAAATACATATAAATAGAACTAAAGGTGGGTATGTGCAGGATTATCATGGAAAAAATAGGCCCTTAAGTGGCAAAAAATTCATAAAAATTAGAGTTAGGAAACTTGACATAAAAATTTGAATAAGTTATCTATATTATTTCAAAAATATGTAAGAATAGAATCTGTAGCAAATTGAATGTAGTTTCTAAAATACTAGGTTCTTTTTTTTTTTAAATCTATTTGGTGAAATTTTGAAATTTCAATGCAATAGTACTTAAATTTTAGGGAAAAAATAAGTAGGCGTCTGTCTAACCACCCTAAACACAATAAAATGATAATACTTTTTTATAAGATTTTAGATATAAGTAGAGGACTCATGTCCTGATGTGATGGATATTTTTTTGTAATTTTTTCCAAGTAAATAATTAATTATGAATTTTTTATTACAACTTTTAAAAAATATAAAAACTCGTTTGTCTGACCACCTTAACTTGGTCAAAACTTCATGAAATTCTTTTTTTTTTAATCCTATAGTATGCAAAGCATAGAATGTGACACATTTTTTACATTCAAAAAATGTGATACCATTTGAAAGCTATAGATGTTTTTAATCAACCTATCAATCAGGACTTTAGTCGTAATTCAAATAGAAAATGAATAATAACTGTTTATTAAATTCAAAGTAAAGAACAATTTATATTGGTGGAAAGTTGAGAATATCTTTTTAAAACCCTTTTCATTTCATCAAGTTTGGGTTAAAAAAAAAGTCATCAGCCACATACCCATCATATCGTCACTTTTTGGCCCATCATGATCCTGCACATACCCAGGTAGAGAGGAGTTGTGAGACATTTAATTTCATTGAGGTAGAGAGGGGTGAAGGAAATAAACTAAATGAAGGTTGTACCATATAAAAGAATATAGAATTCATGCCTAAGAATGAGTAACAAGGGATTTCAAAAAATAAATAAACTTGCAGATTGTAATTGGTTGTAGATGGTGTTGGCTCTCAAAAACGCAGGTAAAGGATACCTCAAGAGGCTGCCAGTCTCTTCATACATTTTAGGGTAACAGACAAGGTCAAAAGATTTAGACCTTCTACTCTTCAGGTGCTGCCAGACCTAGGTGGGTGTACCTATCTGAATGAAGCAAACTTGACTTATAATTATCCTTCTTGCAGTGATTTGTCCACAATGGCAGATGAAAGTGAACAAATGAATTCAAACTTGGTACAAAATGTATAGCAATACTTAAAGCTAAATCCTAAAGTATTCAATTAACAGATGTAAAGAAACTGAATGAATCCAAATGATGAAGTGCAGAGACCAATGCCTTGTTGGGTATGCGGAGTCAAATGAAATCAAGATGAGCAACACTTCTCTGGGGAGAAATCAAGTTATCTGGCATATATTTTGTTTACAACTTGTATAAACATGCAAGACTGTGACTACTAAGCTCTACTTTAACAATCCAAATGAATCTCTCTGATTATTGTGATCAATTAAAAATATTTAATCTTTGCTTGAAAGAACCAATCAATTAACCACACAGAAACAACAAACGTGCACTGATGAATTGAATATAAACTTGTTATATCAATTTAAACAATCGGAAAGAATCCATCTTGGAGACAGCTTAGCAATACTTTCATTAAATTCAACAGATAATTGACACCAAAAATGTGCAACAACATCAATTGACTTTCATAAATACCTCCATTTTGAAAATATGCATCATAGTCTCTGAACTCTAATAAATCTATTGTATTGTATCCATCTAATTTGCATACTGTATATCAAATAACTAATAGATGATCATCATTTTACAATTACAAAATGCATATTTATACACCAGCATCCGAAAAACATATCACATTGAGATCCCATGTCGGCCTACCACTGAATTCGGGCTCATTTCATGTCGGCCAGCAATATTTGAATTTTATTAATCAACACTGGAACAGTCGCCAAGACATATCGTAGTCATGCCAAAGGAAATTATATCGCTGCCAGTCGCCCCTTAGTTCCCTATGCTTCGCCATAATATTCTGATATCGGGGAGACCTCTTGTAGATTTCATTATGTTTCAACGAAAGTTATTTTACCTCTTGTATATCATTGTGACCCTCTACCGTCGGGGAGACATCATATAGATAATACTTCGTTATACCGAAAGTCACCCTTAATGTTTTTTCCTAGTCGCTGAGACATAAGAAGTTTTCTTACCGAAATGTGTCTCCTCGCAATATCAGCGAGACCGGAGGTCACTCACCAAGACCTCACCATGAATACCTTTTGTTATATCGATATGCTTTTCTTTATCGTCGGTCGGCAAGACACCACGAATTCACTGAGACCTCATATCACATTCCTTTAGTCTGGCTAAAATGTTTGCCTGGACCCCGATATTCAGTAAGACAATAAAACTTCACCAAGACCTTATCCCGAATACTCTTAGCTTGGCCGATAAATATCCATGTGCATTAGTCGGTGAGACACGACCCATTCGATGAGACCACATACAGAAAAATGAAATATTTTTCTAATGTATCTCCATATATGTCAGTCGGTGAGACATAAAGCACTCAGTGAAATAATATACCAAAGACTAAACTCCCGCCGTAATGTGTATCCCGTACCGTCGCCAAAACAAAGTGAAAGTCCTGCTAAACGAGACAATAGATGAATTCTGATCGCCATGACATCAAAAACGTCTCACCGATAGGCAACACAGATTTTTATCAGAAAAATGGATCAGGGAGACCCTGATATTGTCATGCCGATAGGGACCATACGAAAAAATATGGGTGAAATATGCACATGGTAGGACCAATCTGGAAATTTATGAGTGAAATCAACATGTAAAATCATCAAATTTTTATAGTTCTAACAGTGGCTCCATCTGGGGATGAATGATAGTAAGATCGTTGCAAGGACCCAAATCTTTGGGTGAGCAAACCAGACACAAAATGATGAACCAGTGAGAAAAATGGAAATGGAGTGAAACAGAATCCTAAACTACTGTGCATGGAAAATAATTTTAAAGAGGACCATCAAGAGTTGTCCATGCACTGGAAACCCTTAATCCTCTATGTTGCTCGAGAAAAAATGCTTCAGTAATTTCCCATGAACAGGCAACTCCTGATCTTCACCAACGATATTCTGTAGATAATATGAATCTTCACTTCTCTTCCCAACAATATCAAAAGGTCCCAGCCACAAAGCTCCAAATTTACCATGCTTACCCTTCTCCTGACAACTTGCGTTCCACATTAACACCAAGTCATTCTCTTCAAATTTTCTATCCTTTTCCTTCTTGTCAAATAGATACTTCATCTGTGTCTGTAACTTCATGTTTTGGTTTTGGGAAACTCTCCTTATTTCATCAAGTTCAGCTAGTTGCTCCAGTCTTCCCTCCATAGATTCAGGAATATATAAATCTTCTTGAAGGACAAACTTGTAGACTGGTAACAAATTCTGCAACATCATCCTGGCTTGTACTCCATACACTAGTTCAAATGGGGATTTTCCAATTGCCTTTTTCACAGTAATCCTGTCAGCCCATACAGCCAGCTTTAATTTTGAATCCCAAGCCTTCTTGTTTTGTCCTAACATCCTCTTTATAATCTTCAAAAGACTCTTATTGCTAGACTCTGCTTGACCATTAGCTTGTGGATGGTAAGGAGCTGCAGAAGATATGGTAATGCCATATGTTTCGCATAAGCTTTCGAATTCATCTGACCTAAAACACATCCCATTGTCTGTGATTAACCTCATTGGCATACCAAATCTGGTGATAATGTTTTCCATCAAGAAATTTGTCACCACTTTATTTTTAGCTTGTTTAGTTGGGATTGCTTCTACCCATTTGGTAAAATAACCAGTGGCAACTAGTATCCACTTGTTTCCTCCGCTTGATTTTTCCCATATCTCTCCAATGAAATCAATTCCCCATTGATGAAAAGGGGCATCATCCTACAAGGTTCGAAGTGGAAAAGCACCCTGATACTTCAATTTTCTTGAGAACCTCTGGCATGCCTCACATTTTCTTACATGTGTAAAAGAGTCGTTAAAGACCCTAGGCCAGTAGTAACCTGCCCTGAGAATTTTGTGTGTAGTTGTCTTTTCTAAGTAATGTCCTCCACAAAATCCTTCATGCATTTCACTTAGGACATGTTTGGCCTGAGACTCATCAAGACATAACAATAGTATACCATCCCTATTCTTCCAAAACAGATCTCCATCCATGAAAACATATTTAGATGCATGCAACTTCAAAGTTCTTTTCTGGCTGTCACTCAATTCCTCTGGACACTTCATGTACTTAAGGTAATGCATGATATCAGTATACCAAGGAGTTTTCTCAATGCTTGCAATTACAGTTCCTTCTTCAACATTACAGATTTGATTTGCCTCAATATTCAATTCTACCATCAACCTGGCCAAGCCTTGACCTCTCACAAGTTTGGTAATCTATATCTCCATGTCAAACTCCTGGATCTTGTTAATCCATTTGCATCTTTTTCCTGTTACTTCAGATTGTGTCAGGATATCTTTGACAGCAACATGAGGGACATAGGCAATCACCTTTGCTCCAACAAGATATGGTTTGAATGCCTTAGTAGCTTTCACTAATGCAAACACCTGTTTTTCCATTATATCATACTTCAATTCAGACCCTTGTAATGACTTACTAAAGAAAGACACATGCTATTCATGACCATCCTCATTCTTCTATAGCATAATAGCAACAATTGTGTGCATTGAAGCAAAAGAAAATATCTGAAAAGGCTTTGCAAAATCTTGAGATTTAAGGACAGGAGCCTCCTTGATGGCCCTTTTGATAGATATAAAAGCTTCCAAGGCCTCTGCAGTCCATTCCATTTTCTGTCTTTTCTTCAACATTTTTGATATGGGTTTAATGATCTCAGCAAAATTGGAAACAAATCTTCTAACAAAATTAATCTATCCAAAGAATTATTGTATAGCCTTAACAGTTTTGGGAACATGAATTTTGTCAATAGCTTCAACCCTCTCAAGATCTATCCTAATCCCTTCTTTTGAGACAATATGTCCTAAAAGCTTACCTTTTTGGATTGCAAAATGACACTTCTTAGGGTTCAAGCTGATACCATATTCTAGGGCTTTAATAAATACCTTTTCTAGATGTTGCACATGATCTTCAACCTTCTTCGAGTAAGCAGTCAAGTCATCCTGGTACACGATCATGATAGCATTGATCAAATCTACAAATGCCACATCCATAGCTCTTTGGAAGGTTGCTCCTGCATTATTGAGACCAAATGGCATTCTTATGTATACATACATTCCCTAAGGAGTTGTAAATGTTGTTTTATATTGCTCAGATTCTTTGACCTTAACCTGGTTATACCTTGAAAACCCATCCATCATAGACAACAACTCACACCCTGTTACTTTATGCAATATAGCCTCCATATTGGGTAGAGGATAATTGTCCTTGAGAGATGCCATATTCAAATTCCTGAAGTCTACACATAGTCTGATGTCTCCATTCTTCTTTCTCATAGGGACCAAGTTAGAGACCCAAGTTGAATGCCTGATTGGTTTAATGATTCCTCCATCTCTGAGCTTTGCCAATTCCTCCTGCATCTTAGGCTCCAATGTTGAATTTATAGGCCTTTGCTTTTGTCTGAATGGCTTAGCATTTGGTTTCAATGGTATTTCATGCTGAAATAAATCTTCCATGTATGCTTTTAGATCTTCATAAGACCAAGCAAATACATGCTTATACTTTCTCAGCAGCTCTATCAGCATTCTTCTAATTGTAGGGCTTATCTTCTTTCCTATGTACACCTTTCTTGGTGCCATCTCAGTCCCCAAGTTAATCTCTTCAACATCTTCTCTTTTGACTGGTGTTTGCTTCATGAGGGACCGATCATTTCCATCATACACTCTCTCTAATGCCACTAAGCCCTTAGGAAGCTTATTTGTTTTGAGTTGTAAGATCTCCTTTCCAAACATTGTTTGCTTCCCATCCACTTCTTCAACGAAAGCATTGAAGTCAATTTCCTGGGCTTCATATTGATCTATAAAATGAAGGAATTTCAAAAGGTCAGTATCATCATTGAAGACCTGCCAACTATAAATGTTATCAAGAACATCAGGCCTTGTCTTGAACTCAATCTTTGACACCCCAACCAATGTGATATCATCTCTTTTCAGCGCCACATTTGCTAAAAAATAAGCCATTATGTTCTTTGATCTGTCAATCCACTCAATCGAGAAGGCATCAAACAACTCAATTATGTCCTGTATAGCATTCCTGTATTGTTTCAATCTTTTGTGCTTTGCTGCATACTTTGACTTAATTTGTGAAACAACCAACTCAAAATCTCCAAGAACAGCTAGCAACTTGATCTTATGTTTCATAGCTATGTTTAGACCTGTCAATAAAGCTTCATATTCCGCCACATTGTTTGTACATTCAAATGCCAACAAGAATGAATATTTAAATGTAATACCTTCAGGTGAAACAAACACAATCCTAACTCCATTACCTTCTTGGCTACATGCTCCATCAAAATACATCTTCCACACTTCATTGCAGCTTTGTGCCACATGCTTTTCAATTGGATCACTATTGGTTAATTCTGGTTGGGCTGATTCTATCTTAAGACTTCCAAGATCAACATCACAAAAAAAATTGATCTAATCTTTTGGTACATAATCAACCAGCTGGTTCATTCTTGGCTCCCTATACAATTTGACTTCCTGACCATTCACTGGAATTGTAGCATAAGACAGATCAAATTGAACATTTCCTCCAAGTGATGTTGTCCATTGTCTTGATAGAAGCATCCCAAACTGAGGAGTATTAATCACTGTTATATCTATAGTATAAGCCACATGTGGATAAGTAGCCAGCTTGACTTCAACATCTCTCATAATTCCTACCACAGGAACAGGTTGGTTATCCATTGCATAGCACTTTCCTTCATATGTATCAACCCACATGCCAAGCTATTTCATAACTCCTACTGGCATGATATTTATAGCAGCACCAAAGTCTATCATGCAATTCCTCGACAGTTTGTTATTTATGAGTAATGTAGTGAAAAAAGGATCAACTTGTGGGGGAGTTGCTAACACATCACTCAAGTAGAACTCTGGGATATTTACTTTCTCTTGTCTGTTGACTACTTTAATAGCTACTCTATTTTCAGAATTCATATTTTTTTTGTTTCCATTTTTTATCAATTGAACAACACTATCTATGTATTTCTTAATTTTCATCATCTCAAGTAGTGGAACAGACATTTTTACCTAAGATAAGGCTTGAGTGAAGTCAAAAGAAGAGCCCTCCACCTTAACAATTTTCTTCTGTTCTAACATTTCTCCTTTATTTTCTTCCTTTTCTCTTTTACTAGGGGGGTTATGCTTTTGCATCTCTTTGTGTAATTCCTTCACTTCCTCCTTTTGGATAGGCCTCTGTTCACTTTTATCATGCTATTTATTTTATGGCTTCTTCACAATTCCTTGTGTCACTTTTTGTTCCTTCATAAAGATTCCTTTAGGAACACCTTCCTTCTCATTTATTGTCCTATTTCTCCACCACTATTTACTCTTTGCTTCATCAACTGCAGCAACAGTTAGTCTCTCTATTTCATCTTTGGTGAGTCTCCTCATACTGCATTGAGCAGGCACCTCAACAAAATGTGGCTCTGTATAATCTTCTTCAGAATCAGAAAGGACCTATTGTTCAGCCATATGGACATTATATTTTTGATTTGAAACATCATACTCATAACCTTCATCCTCTGAAGATGAGTACCTCTCCTCAACATGGTGAAAGGTATTTGAAGTCAAATATACTATGTGATCTTCTCCACCATTTCCTGTCAGCATTCCCTCCTCTTGCATTTTTTGAGCTACAACACAATAGTCCAAGGAATGTGGCTTATCACAAGCTTCACATAAATAATTGTTATTCACCATATAGGTTCCCTTCTTGCTCAATGGATTAGGAGTCTCTTTGTTTTTAGGCCTAGCTATTATAGGTTTTCCATCCTTCTAGTCTGTATTATAAGGCATATCATGCAACCTTGGCATTTCATTCATATATGTATTCTCCTATCTATACTAATAATTATTGCTTTGTTGAGGAGCCCTAGGGTTGTCTCTTTTACTGATTATACCAGCAACCTTCCTGTTGTTTTCAATTGTCAATGCTATCTTCTGAGCTTTAGCCAGATCTCTTGGGAATCTATTTCTTAGTTCATACCCTATTTTAGGATCAAACGCATTCAAATAGACACTCAATGCTACATAATCTGGCAACTTTGATCCAGGAGGTACTTTATTCTGCAATTTATTGAATCTCTGATTAAAATCATAAATTGAGTCATTCTAATTTTTCTGAATTCACATCAATTCATGAAGAGCAGCATCTGGTGCATTTAGATTCCCATATTGCTCTAGGAATCGGTCCTGGAATCCTTGGAGATAATTAATTGAGAATGCAGGCAAGCTGTTGAACCAATCCCTAGCATCTTCAATAAGTGACATCATAAATAGCTTCACGTGTAAATATTCATATGGCACATCTATGTCTTGGATGAAAACATTGAAACTCCTTCAATGTTCTTCAGCAATTGCATTACTCCCTGTAAACTTAGGCACCAAACCTCTCTAGCTGCCATCCATAGGGTAAGGATATAATTGAAACCTTGCTAAATCAAATTGTCTGATCATTGTTGTGTACTGGTGAGGGGGAGGGTTAGGTGGATACTAATATTGGCACATAGGGTTGTTGTATTATGCATTATGCTATGGGATATAATGCTGACCATGAGGTGGTTGCATATGTTGTGTGGGAACATGAGGTAGATGGTTTGGTTGTTTGTACTAATTCCCTATCTGATTGTAAGGAGCATTTGATTGATTAGAGGGCCTTGCACCATTATCACCCTGCTTATGAGGCAGTACATATTTTGGGCAACCAACCGTCTGATCAGACACTTGGGCTTTCTGCAATTTAGCCTCTAGTTCCTCTATCCTCTTCCCCTGTAATTCCAACCGTGCTTTTACTTCCTCAGGAAGCTCATGACCAATAAACTCATTTTGGTTACCCTCCATTTTTTTATCATATTCATGCTAAATTCTGATTTGTTCAGCCTCAAATCCAGCTTTAAACTTAGCCTGTTTCTAAGGATCGAGAAAAGAGAAAGGATTTCTTTGATCTTCTGGAGTACAAGGCTTTGCACTCGAATTGTTTCTCCATGTATCATAGCGATCATATGTTTCACAATGTGCTCTTGATGCTTTGTCTTTATCTGTTAGCTACATGTCCTCACTTATCCTTTTTCCCTTATTGACCTTGTCATCTTTGTGCATCCACTTACTACTATCAGCAGGAGCTCTAGTATGACCTCCCCTGTATTGAGATCTTCTTCCATTCATGTTTGCAATGTTCTTGTCAGAGTCGCCACTCACTTCTCAAAAGTGAGAAAATATTTGATATTTCTTATTCCCAGCGGAGTCTGTATAAAGTTCCTGACTCTATGATTAAGGTCCTGATTCTAAATGTATTCCCTAGCAGAGTCGCCAATTTGTTAGCTCTCAAAAACGCAGGTAAAGGATACCTCAAGAGGCTACCAATCTCTTGATATGTTTTAGGATAACAGACAAGGTCAAAAGATTTAGACCTTCTACTCTTCAGGTGCTACCAGACCTAGGCAGGTGTACCTATCTAAATGAAGCAAACTTGAATTATAATTATCCTTCTTGCAGTGATTTGTCCACAATGGCAGATGAAAGTGAACAAATGAATTCAAACTTGGTACAAAATGTATAGCAATACTTAAAGCTAAATCCTAAAGTATTCAATTAACAGATGTAAAGAAACTGAATGAATCCAAATGATGAAGTGTAGAGACCAGTGCCTTGTTGGGTATGCGAAGTCAAATGAAATCAAGATGAGCAACACTTCTCTAGGGAGAACTCAAGTTATTTGGCATATATTTTGTTTACAACTTGTATAAACATGCAAGACTATGACTACTAAGCTCTACTTTAACAATCCAAATGAATCTCTCTGATTACTATGATCAATTAAAAGGATTTAATCTTTGCTTGAAAGAACCAATCGATTAACCACACAGAAACAACAAATGTGCATTGATGAATTGAATATAAACTTGTTATATCAATTTAAACAATAAAAAAGAATCCATCTTGGAGACAACTTAGCAATACTTTCATTAAATTCAATAGATAATTGACACCAGAAATGTGCAACATCAATTGACTTTCATAAATACCTCCATTTTGAAAACATCCATCATAGTCTTTGATCTGATAAATCTTTTGTACTGTATCCATCTAATTTGCCTATTGTATATCGAATAACTAATAGCTGATCGTCATTTTACAATTACAAAATGCATATTTATACACCAGCATCCGAAAAACATATCACATTGAGATCCCATGTCATCCTACCGCTGAATTCAAGCTCATTTCATGTCAGCCAACAACATTTGAATTTTATTAATCAACACTGGAACAGTCGCCAAGACATATCATATTCATGCCAAAGAAAATTATATCACTGCCAGTTGCCCCTTAGTTCCCTGTGCTTCACTGTAATATTCTAATATCAGGGAGACCTCTTGTAGATTTCATTATGTTTCACCAAAAGTTCTTTTACCTCTTGTATATCGTTGTGACCCTCTACTGTCGGGGAGACATCATATAGATAATACTTCGTTATACCGAAAGTCACCCTTAATGTTTTTTCCCAGTTGCTGAGACATAAGAAGTTTTCTTACCAAAATGTGCCTCCTCGCAATATCGGCGAGACTGAAGGTCACTCGCCAAGACCTCACCACGAATAACTTTTGTTATATCGATATGCTTTGCTTTATCGCTGGTCGGAAAGACACCACGAATTTGCTGAGACCTCATATCACATTCCTTTAATCTAGCCGAAATGTTTGCTTGGACCCCGATAGTTGGTAAGACAATAAAAATTCGCCAAGACCTTATCCTGAATACTCTTAGCTTGGTTGATAAATATCCACGTGCATTGGTCAGTGACACACAACCCATTAGGTGAGAACACATACCGAAAACAAAATCTTTTGCCGATGTATTTCCATATATGTCGGTGGTAAGACATAAAGCACTCAATGAAATAATATACCAAAGAGAAAACTCCCACCGTAATGTGTATCCTGCACCGTCGCCAAAACAAAGTGAAAGTCCTACCGAATGGGACAATAGATGAATTCTGATCACCATGACATCAGAAACTTCTTGCCAATAGGCAACACAAATGTTTATCAAAAAAATGGATCGGGGAGACCCTAATATTGTCATGCCGATAGGGACCATACGGAAAAATATGGGTGAAATATGCACATCGTAGGACCAATCTAGAAATTTATGAGTGAAATCAACATGTAAAATCATCAGATTTTTACAGTTCTAACAGATGGTAAATATTATTTTCATGGAATAAGAAATCAAAATAAAAATATTTAATTGCTTTGAAAAGTTGGTGTTATTGACATTGTTATAAAATTGATATTTCTTTTGGGAAATTTTGGTTTTTTTTATTTAAATTATCTGCGAATTTTTTTGTGATTTGCAATTTTGTGAGAGTTGGATTGTGATAGTGGAAGAGAGTTTTACCTTCTTGCATCAATTTGCATTAGAGCGGGTAGTCCTGAGAGTGGTGAGGATCCACTAGGACCTATAGGTAGAGAGAGGGCTACTTCGGGTGTGTGAGGAGTCCTGATTAGCGAGAGAGATTGAAGCCATGAAAGCATTTTTTATGTAGATTGAGGTGAGATTGTAGCAACAAACTATTGCATTGGTGGTTGTCATTGCACCAAAAGATCGACCTATTAATGCCCAATACAACCTCCAGATTTATACAAGATCCATGGGAGGCAGTTAAGCCTTGTCATGAACCCAAGCACTGTGTTGCACAACACAAGAAGACCAAGAGTGAATTCTTGCAACACAAAAGAGATGGGTATAGTCATAAAGAAGAGGCATGTGATTTAGGAAGCATGGAGATGGTATGAAGAAACCAAGACATGGAGGATGATCCAAAATATAAACAAGTAATTGGATAAGCTGGAGAAAGACATGAGAAAAGAAGATGAGGATGGAGTGAATAGTGAAGAGCCTATAGTAGAGGTAGTTAAAGAGGAGAAGAATGAAGATTTAGTGATGGAATATGAAGAAGTTGTAGTGAAGACATTGCATGAGGAAGGCATGGAGAAAGACGAAGAAAAGAATGAGGTGAGTGTGAAGAATTCATAGTGAATGGTGAAGGTGAGGAAATTTTTTAGAACAATTATTGGCAATTTAAGAAGAGTGGATAGCAAAGCTTGCAGTGAAAGGAAAAGATAAAAAAGGTGCAACTAATGAGGAGGTGGAAGGTGTCATAGTAAAATTCAATGTTGCAGTTGCAATGAAGATTAGGTAAATCAACTTTGTGATGTTATTTAGTTTTCAGATGTGGTAGTAGAAGGAGAGATGGATAGAGAACAAGAGAATGTTGTAGATGTTGTATGGTTGTGCGTAGAAATGGTAGAAGATGTCAAAGGTTATTTTTGGTGGAGGTGGACGATTACTAGAGGTGGGTTTGAATGCACAAAGGAGGAGAAAAGAGTGCAGAGTATTTGGTGGAGGAGGTCAAGATTTGGTGGACATAAGTCTATGACGAGAAGGAAGAAGAGAATACAATTTTGTTGGAGAAAGATGGCGAGTGTTCTAGAGATGTGCAAGAAAAAGAAGAAGAAACAGTAACTTGGTGCATGAGATTCAGCAAAGGAGTTCACTATAGGTTGGTTGCAACTTGGAAGAGTAGTTCAACTAGTCAACTCCACCATTTTGAGCATGCATATGATCACAATCTTTCTACTCGATGTGTCTGATGCAGGAGCATCCTAGGTTTGTGGAAATCGACATCAACCAAATTGGTTTACATCTTGATTTTTGGTTTGGAATTTTGAAATCATGGTTTGGCAATGGGACTAAGTGACATTATTGAAAACATGTCTTCTAATTTTAATTTTCAGTTTGACTATTTGATGCAAAATCAAAATTAATTATTGGAAATCTAAGTAAATGCTTCAAAATTTAAAATGACTAATAGGTATGTGCAGGATTGTCATGGGAAAAATAGGCCCTTAAGTGGCAATGCAAATTTAGAAAAATCAAAGTTAGGAAACTTGACGTTAAAAGTTGAATAAGTTATCTATATTATTTCAAAAATATGTAAGAATATAATCTGTAGCAAATTGAATGTGGTTTCTAAACTACTAAGTTTTTTTTTTTTAAATCTATTTGGTGTTCAAAAATTTGAAATTTCAATGCAGAGCACTTAAATTTCAGGGAAAAAATAAGTAGGTGTTTGTCGACCACCCTAACCACAATAAAATGATGATATTTTTTTATTAAATTTTAGATATAAGTAGAGGACTCATGTCCTAATGTGATGCATATTTTTTTGTAATTTTTTTCCAAATAAATAATTAATTATGAATTTTTTATTACAACTTTTAAAAAATATAAAAACTCATATGTCTAACCACCTTAACTTGGTCAAAACTTCATGAAATTCAGTTTTTAAATCTTATAGTATTCAAGTATAGAAAGTGACAAAAAATTTTTATTCAAAAAATATGATACCGTTTGAAAGCTATAGATGTTTTTCAATCAACCTATCAATCTGGACTTTAGTCATAATTCAAATAGAAAATGAATAATAATTATTTATTAAATTCAAAGTAAAGCATAACTTATATTGGTGGAAAGTTGAGAATCTCCTTTAAAAACCCTTTTCATTTCATCAATTTTGGGTTAAAAAAAGTCGTCATCCACATACCCATCATATCACCACTTTTTGGCCCATCATGATCTTGCACATACCCTAACACTAGTTGGATGCACAAAAGAGAAGGAAAAACATGTTTAAATAAAAATATAATTTATTAATGGGTATGTGCAAGATCATGGTGGGCCAAAAAGTGGCAATGAGGAAAAAAACACATCTTTCATCAACCAAAAAATGTGAAAATAACGTGTTGACTTTTTTTAGGCTCGGGTGTCACCATAGCAAACACCAAACCTAGTTTTAGAAATCGTATATCCGATTTGCAAAAAGTATATATAAAAAAACTCAGTCGTTGTTTTAAAGTTATTTCACAGTCAACAACCCGCGAGCGCACAGTAAATTGATTCTTTGCGTAACGGATATCTGATTTCACCAAAATCCGATTTGAAAAGGTATGTTTTTTTTTTTTATTTGATTTGATTCAATTTTGATTTAGATTTGAATAATTTCATATGGTTTTTTGTAGATTTTTTTTTTAAATAGGGTTTTTGATTGAATTTTTATGAAAAAATTGAGTTTAGAATGGATTTTGATAAGAAAAAGAATGTTTTTTGTGGATATTTTTTCACAATAGGGTTTTTGATTGAATTTTTATGAAAAAATTGAATTTAGAATGGATTTTGATATAAAAAAGAATGTTTTTTGTGGATTTTTTTTCAAAATAGGGTTTTTGATTGATTTTTTATGAAACAATTGAGTTTAGAATGGATTTTGATAAAAAAATGAATGTTTTTTATGGATTTTGATTTAAAAATAGTGTTTCTTATGTATTTTTATTAAAAATTAGAGAATTTTATAGATTTTTGTTACAAAGTAGGGTTTTTTTTGGATTTTTTTTAAAAACTAGGGTATTTTTATAATATTTTCATTTATTTTGTCTAATTTTAATTAGATTAATTATTTTTTAACTTTAATCAGGCATTACAACTGTTGAGAATGAGAATGCACAAATTTCACCAGTTAAGAATGAAAATCCACCAGCTGAGAATCAAAATGCAGAAATGCCAAATGCTCCACCACCTCTGCAGCCATCAATTGAAGACTTAATTCATGAAAAATTGGAGCAATTGTGGGGAATTTGTGATGTTTATAAGAAAATCCCTCGATTATCTCGTATGTCAACAACATTGATAGGAATAATTACAAATGTAGAAACCCTCTCCACCCAACATAATGCCTTTCATTCATGGCAAGAAACCATGTGGCAATATTATGCATGTGGATTGTCTTATGATGATGTGAAAGATCTCAAAATAACAAAAGCCCAAATAGCCTCTTTATTTATTAACCCCAGCACTGGTTTTCCAGTTAATGTTAACAAACCAAAACTTTCTATAAAATGGTGCACACATAGGGGCATAGTAGATAACTTTTGGGATCATTGGTGTATGGTTTTTGATAAACCACCCAACAATAATCTTGATGTACCTTTTTACTTTATTAAAAAATTATATGCTAAGTTTTTGTTAGGGCATTATGTCAATTACTTTGACATTAAACCCTTCCTGGGCGTTGGTGGAGGTATGCCCCAAGATAGGCCAGGGGCAACTAGAGTAGTCAGGTGCCCACATGTTCCCCGTCCTCCCCTTCCTCCGCCACCTCTAGTACAACATCCAGATATTACAGAGGATGCATCCACACAAACTATCCAGGCCATTCACTCTTTGAGTGGTCTTTTGGTTTCCCATGCTTCTTTAGTAGCTCAGCCACAGTATGGTGATCTTGGCGATGGATCCAGTGCTACTACATCATCCTCCTTGGGTCCACATATTTGTGTGCTACATATTTACAATATGTGCCAGTAAATATGCTTGGGTCCTATTGTATAGCCCCCTAAGCAACCATTAGACACTTTTGATTATGACATACAAGATGTGGAGATTATAGCAGATCACACGTAGGGGAGTGGAGCACACCCTACAGAGTCCTCTCCTACTAGAGAGGTGGACATTGGAGTAGTTACACAGGTAACATTTAAGGTGTAAATTCATAACTTGCATTTTTTTTAAATGAATATTAATAAGAGATAGTATCAAGTACTAATATTTATTTACATGGTCTATTTAACAGTTAATGTCTGAGGAGGAGCTCGCACAGGTGACTGATAGCACCCTTAGGGCCATTTAATTTGGCCTCGAGATGCACACAGTATGTATTTTCACACACTCATTTACATTTTTTTAATGTATACTTGCTTGTCATTTGAATTGACATTAATGAAATTATATATTAACTTATATGATTATCTTATTCTTTGCTTGTAGGAAACACCTAGTGCGAGCGAGGTGCGATGCTCTCTAGACTATGGACACACAATATTAGATAAGGGAAAGGTAATTGAACTCAAATTTGATTGAATTAAGATTTATAAGATATTTTATTGATTATGCATACATTGACATAGATTTGTAGTTTTATATGTACTTGTCATTTTTATGTATAGGCAGTTGTGAGCTATACATCATTGTTGATAAGTGCCACAACACCTGAAGGAGTAGGTATTTGAACACCTAAAGGAGGAGGTGTTGAAACACCTAAAGGAGATACAGAAAAAAATCAGCCTAAAGAGGTATGTGTTTATTTTATTTTGTGCTTGGTAAATATGTTCTTATTACCAACAATTCTATGCTAACTTGGATCAATTTCATGTTTTTGTTCACATATATAGATTGAAATTACAAAAGTTGGTTTGGTTAGTTCTTTGAGAGGGGTATATTCTAGGACTCTTGAACCTTTGAAGAGATGTATATTTCAGGTAATCAAGATTTCAATTTTAGAGTTCAATTATAATTCAATGTGTATTTATTTTTATGTTAATTATTCAATTTTAAATTATATAGTATAGATAATCTCAATTGTGGTTTGAATTTTTCTTGTGTAGCTACCTTCAGAGCCAGAGTGCTTCAAAGAGGCTCCATTTTGATGATCCACCAGTAGTTTAGGATGACATAGACATTTTGGCATGTAAATTTTGAATAGATACTGAGATGGCATATGCCACGTATTGTAAAACTTTGTTTGAGTTGGCGTTGATGCCATTTTTGTATATGGACATACACTTGATTATTGGATAATTTGATATATATAGAAGTTGACAATCAAAATTTAATTTCCTCCTCATGTGCATGATTAAACTCTTTGAAAATTCAATCAAGTGAGCAATGGTTAAATATCAATGTATAATAGCATAAAAAGAATGGTTAAATATTATGTAGTTTATATTCATATTGTTGATTAATTTGCATTGCACATCTTTCAAACTCAAAAAATTACTTCACATTGCATAAGTAACAACTAGATGCTGATAGATGAAAAAATTTCAATAACAAAATAATTTTTACAAAGTCAACCTAAGCAGTTATGCAATTACTTCACATTACATAACTAATAACTAGGAGCAGCTATCAATTGCATTAGCTTGTCATGGAATTCTATGAGACCACATTTCTTTGAGGAAACTTGGCACAAAACTCATAAAAAATGAAAAGAAAGCACTCAAAAAAAAATTAAAGGGGTCTCGGGCCTACTTCCCCCTCATTCCACATGCTATGCAACCATTTACTTGTAGTGTAGGGGCCAAACAATGGATAAAACATGTAAAAATAATATATATATATATATAGATGTGCAGCCTAGAAGCATGAATTACGATTAATTAGAATATCACATAACATCATATAAACAAAAAAACCACTATAAACTTGAATGTCATTTAAAAGATGCATGATAGTTATTCATCGTTGAAACTTGAATTGTGGTAGCTTGATAAACAAAGTCTATTAATGCCAGGGTTCAATTTGTATGATATTGAAAAAATAAGACAACTGAGTAGAGTTATCAACATTCTTCAAAAATCATAAGAATTCTTTTAGTACACTCAAGAGTTATCAGATGTCTTCTTGCAGTCTAAAAAGTTATTTTGTATCATTGTTACATTGGTACTTGAGAGTGGTAGCTTAATATAGGTCCACAATACAAAACTTGGTTTACCTGTGCAGTGTAACAATGGCATAGGAAGATTTTTCTTTGAAAGCAAAAATGCAAGCTCAACCTCTCGGAATAAAAATTCTTTTTTGCAAAATAAATGAATAAGAATGAGGTAGTTAAGGTTTTTGAAGTGATTTAGAGGTCGCTTTTAGGGTAGTTAAGGTGTTTGAAGTGATTTAGAGGTCACTTTTAGAGAAGAGAGATGTTGAAGAGTACATCAAGTTAGTGAGAACCGAAGTGTAATGTGTTTTAGTTTGTGGTAATCCTTTGTTTCTCAGCAGATGTGTGATAAATTCTTATTTCAATGATGTTGAACAATTTTTGAAGAAAGAAAGTTGTGTCATGGTCCGCATGCAATCCAACAAGCAAAAATGAAAGCTCAGCCTCTTGGAATGAAAATGCTTGTTTGCAAAACAAATGAATAAGAATGAGGTAGTTAAGGTGTTTGAAGTTATTTAGAAGTCACTTTTAGGGTGGAAGGCTTAAAAATCCATTTTAAATGCACAAAAAAGAATGAAATTACTTCAAACCAAGTTTGTGAAGAAGTTAACTATGTTGCCCACTAGTTTCCCTTAAGAGTCCAAAGTGCTAAAAGGCAGCAATCTTTGAAGGGTTGTTTCTCAGAGACTGTGATGCTTACAAACTCTTCATCCAAGGCTATGGGATTGTGTTGGGAACATCTACAAAAAAATCTCAGTTTTTGCTATCTCGGAGGTGTTTTCCTGTGGTGATGAATTTTTAGTGGAGGGAAAAGTTGTCAGATGCAAGCAGTGTAAAGTTGCAAAGTGGTGCAACTTTCATTCTGTAACTCATACAACCAAACAGACTATTCCAATACATCCAGATGGGTATGTTTACACTAGGTATGGTCCTCTCTTGCACCCAAATACGCTAAATCACTTTGAGCTATATTGGACCGGCCATTTCCCTTAACAGTCCAAAGTGCTAAAAGGCAGCAATCTTTGAAGGTCTATTTCTCTGAGACCGTGATGCTTACAGACTCTTTTTCTAAGGCTATGGGATTGTGTTTGGACCATCTACAAAAACCTCTCTTGGTTTTTGCTATCTTGGAGGCGTTTTCCTACGGTGATGACTTTTTAGTGGAGGGAAAAGTTGCCAGATGCAAACAGTGTAAAGTTGCAAAGTGGTGCAACTTTCATTTTGCAACTCGTATGACCAAACGAACTATTCCAACACGTCCATATGGGTACTTTTACGCTAGGGATGGTCCTATCTTGCACCCAAATATGCCGAATCACTCCAAGCTACATTGGACTGGAGATTTCCCTTAAGAGTCCAAAGTGCTAAAAGGCAGCAATCTTTGAAGGTCTATTTCTCGGAGACCGTGATGTTTACAGACTCTCCGTCTAAGGATTTGGGATCGTGTTGGGACTATGTACAAACAATCTCTCAGTTTTTTCAATCTTGGAGGCATTTTCCTGTGGTGATGACTTTTCAGTGGAGGGAAAAGTTGCCAGATACAAGCAGTGTAAAGTTGCAAAGTGGTGCAACTTTCATTCCACAACTCGTACGACCAAATGGACTGTTCCAACACATCTAGATGGGTACTTTTATGCTAGGGATGGTCCACTCTTGCACCCAAATAAGCCGAATCACTCCGAGCTACAATGGACCGACAATTTCCCTTAAGAGTCGAAAGTGCTAAAAGGCAGCAATCTTTGAAGGGATATTTCTTGAATATTGTGATGTTATAGACTCTCTGTCTGAGGCCATGGGATCATGTTGGGACCATCTACAAAAACCTCTCTTGGTTTTTTCTATCTCGGAGGTGTTTTCCTATGGTGATGACTTTTCAATGGAGGGAAAAATTGCCAAATGCAAGCAGTGTAAAGTTGCAAAGTAGTGCAACTTTCATTCCGCAACTCGTACAACCAAATGGAATATTCCAACATGTCTGGATGGGTACGTTTACACTAGGGATGGTCCTCTCTTGCACCTAAATACACTGAATCACTTTGAGCTACATTGGACCGATGATTTCCCTTAAGAGTCCAAAGTGCTAAAAGGCAGCAATCTTTGAAGGGCTATTTCTTGAAGACCGTGATGCTTATAGACTCTCCATCTAAGGCTATGGAATCATGTTGGGACCTTCTATAAAAATCTCTCAAGGTTTTTACTATCTCAAAGTCGTTTTCATGTGGTGATGACTTTTCAGTGGAGGGAAAAGTTGTCAGATGCAAGCAGTGTAAAGTTGCAAAGTGGTGCAATTTTCATTCTGCAACTCGTACGACCAAACAGATTGTTCCAAAATGTCTAGATGGGTATTTTTACGCTAGGGATGGTCCTCTTTTGCAACGAAATAAACTGAATCACTCTGAGCTACATTGGACCGAGTGAAATTAGGTGAAAAATTGATGCAGACACAAGGGCACAATCACAAACTCTTTGCAACCTGCTTATTTGAAGCATCTAACAAGATTATTCTGACCTAGTTCTCCATGCCTTCCACTCTTGAAATAACATCAAGACATGTAATAACACTTCTACATAAATTTTTTATACAAAAATGCTTGAATGGCTTGTGCATAGGCAAAAAACACAAGAAAAATAGTAAAATATGAACTGAGCAATTGAAACTTTATTGATTCAAAGAAAAAAAATCCTTCAACCAAACCTGTGTCAAGCCCTTGAAGGTCTTAAGTACACCTGCATAACCCATCAAACCTCCATATAATTCCTCCAATTTACAAAGCAATGGGAAGATAAAACCATGTAAGTGGTTTCCCTAAACTAATTGCCACCAAAACCATTCTTGATAGTTTAAAACCATGAACCACCCCAACATGTAATTATGATAGCACTCAAGATAGAATCCATGAATAGATAACGTATTTGACCAATAACTCATCGAGAGCACAAATTCCCAAAACTAGCCCTCCACTATGAACATATCAACTAAGTAGTAACCCATAACATTATGGAAAGATGATCCACTTCTCCCAATGTAACTCCCAAGCATTACATGTGAGATATGGTCAATTCCATTGATGGCAATGATTATGTGACTCCCATTGTGACCTTCTTTATTCAATTCCATTACAACAATATCCCAAGCATTCCAAAGAATACTGATGAAAACAATGTTTCCCTCAACACCTCATGATCATTCAAGTACTCATTCTAATAATACAAGATATTTACACATCAAATTGCAAGTGAATATAATTTACTATATCTTAACATAAAAAATGCAAAACCTAATAGAAAAATGTATCAATGACGTACAAGGATGTATAAGAAAGTTCAAATTTGAAAATAGAATGTAAACTTAGAAAACTGTAGATTTGAAAACCTTAATAATGTAAAACCCTAAAAAGAAGGTCGGATCAAGTGTAGGATTGGTTGGGCTCAACAAAATATAAAGAAAAAAAATATTTATTTATGAAGTTAAACTAGGATAATTAAGTAAATGCAATCAATCAAACACAATCAACCTAACATAATTAAGAGTTGATAGGGGTATTGGATAATTAAGGGTTAATAAGGGTATGAATGTTTATCTTTGATCTACTCTTGAATATCTAGGGACTTGGTGGTATTTAGAAATATCATAAGGGTTGTTGATTTATCATGGGGAGGCAAGTTCTCCTAGATCAATCCCCAAAAAGTGAAAAAAGATTAAAAATAGTTGGCAAGCACTCTAGATGTTCAAATTTGTTACTCATTTTTATTGCATTGAATCAAAATGTCTCACTATTAATTGCTCCAATGTTATAAGATAAATGAATGTTTTCATGATTATAATGAATATATTGTATGTTATTAATGCTAACATATATCATCAAATTATGCCAAACATGTGTTTAGTCAACTCAAAGTGGGTGAATGACGCCACTTAGCCAAAAGTTTGAATTTTGAATTTTAAAATGAAAGGGAATAGGTTTGTGACCATGAGGTCACCCTTGCAATTGAATAAGTGTCCTAGAATGGGTTAATAGTTAAATCTAAGTGGCTAACAATCAATTCCAGGTGTTCTTGCGTAGAGCTCTTCAAGTATTCAACTCTCGGGTAGAAAGGTCCATTTTCCTTACCTACTCTTTGTAAATTATAACTTATTTTAGAGGTAGTATTCTTCTTTTTGTACTTCATTTCCATACCTTTTAGAATATTCTATCGTAGAGTAAAACCTTAGCAATTAGGTAGTTAGTTAATTTTTTGGTGTTTAAATTTGTTCCTAGGACTTTATGTCGATATGGGCGCTGATGTCGATATGAGACGCCAATGTGTCACATTGGAGTCTATAGTCTACACTATCATCCTTAGATAGTGAGTTGTTTGGGTAGTGGATTGAACTCTCAAAATTAGCTCTCCTAACACTGTGAAACATTTTGTTTAGTAGAAGGACAATAGCACCTAGATTTCTCATCCTTTTCAACCTTAACATCTTAACCTTTTCAATTCATTTACCAAATCTTGAGGTAGTTTAGGGTAGCCTATTGTTTAGGACTCTCCTGTGACCTAGAGTCATGAAGCATCCGGTCCCCCTTCTCTACATTTTGGTGAGCCCGATGTGAACTATTTTGAGTTCATCCCCTGGTATCAAAAGACCTTTTATGTTTTCCTAGGTGTGTTGTAGGGAATATAGCCTTGCAACCTAATCTATGACCCCTAGCTACATAGTCAGAAGGGCTCTAGATATTTAGGAACAGATTTGGATAGTTCACTATTGGATGTATGAACCTTTGGAGTCTATTAAGTTTGTTCCTCTTGTGTACGTAAATATGGTTTCATTCACACACATTCCTCTCACTCAACTTGTGAATGGATCACTAGACATATATTTCACATCGCACAATCTACCTATGAACAAAGAGCCTTGCTCTTTGTAAATTCCTGCTCATATCAATGGGAACATCATAATTGGTGTCCTAGTTTACCTCATGAGTCATGTGAATGTTGTAACAAAAACATTTTCAGTTGTAGGGAAAATCAGAGGAGAGAAAGGGTTTTTCACAGTAAAAACCATTTTTAGTTGTTGGGTGAAATTGAGAGCAAGTAAAAGAGACGAGTGAATGAGTTTTTCATAGCCTAATGGAAAATATTAAAGGGATTTCATAGTAAAGATAAATTCATTTGTTGTAGGGGCAAGGAAAAAGGAGCAGGAAAATAAATTGCAAACGGAGGGATTTTCTTCAAGGTTGAAGCATTTATTGATCAAAGGTCCAGGTGATTCCAGTTGTCAGCAATGGATCTCTATTTAGGGTTTTTCATTTTCCTTATTTATGTAATTTTTTACTTCATTCAAGGAGGTTGGTTTCTTTGTAATTGATCATGGAGAACATTGTAATGAGAATACAGAGCATTTTAGGCTTTTTTCTTAGGTTTGAGTCTGTCAATGCATATGTACTTCTGATAGCAATACTGACAATATAATATAGAATGGTGAAAATTCAAAGCCATTTTCTCTCCTATGTATTTTTTTGTGAGTTATGAATAATATAATCAAGGATTGTATTGTTCTTCTCCATTGATTTCTTGTGGGTGTGTGGTTTTTTTCTTTCTCATTAATTCAAGGAATTAATATAAATGCTTGAGTGAAGCTATAGATTCGTGTGAATTAAGTGCTAGGATATCTATAAGAAGTTGTGGTTGAGAATAAAATGTTGATGTACTGTAATGTAGTAATGTCAAAGCTTAGATGATGTTGTGTGTTAAATTGTTATTAAGTTTTATAGGTATTGGAATTGACTTTGTTCCAAGGATGAGGCACTGATCTAAGTGTGTTATTCATGTTACATTTTGTTGGTTAATTTAGCAGTTAATCACAATTTAAAATCAAATTTACTTATCTATCTTGGTATCATTGTGTGTGGAGTTCAATGAATTGTATCTCTCATGTTTAAATTAGACATTACCTTGAAGGTCAACCAAATTCTAATCTGGCTGATCAAGATTTTTGCAATTCTATTTGTAGTCCTAGTGACTATGATTCATCTCAAGAGGAAGAGGTAGAATTGATTTCCTTAAGTGAGAAGTGTTTCAATAATGATAATGACAATATTTCTAAAATCTCACAAATGCATGGTGATTTTATGAAAACCTATGATATTATTGAGTGCTCCTTGAATGGTCATCTCAGTTCACATAGTACTAAGGGTATACTATTTTTTCAGCCTTGTATGGAAAGGTTAGATGCTGAAAACCAAGGTGAGTTGAATATTTTCTCTTCAAGCAATGAATGTGATGTTGTGAGGAACAATGGGACTCCAAATTCTCTTAAAAAAGAGCATGATGAGGTATATGTTCAATTGAACATTCTTTTTGGAGAAGAAATGTGTAACCAATAGTGTTATGATACACTTCGTCATACCAATTCTACAAGTGTGTGAAGCATTGGTGAAAATTTTCATGGTGATGAGACAAAGGATCCTGTTGATTTAAGGAACACTCTTGAAAATGGTGGTATATCAAATGAAAATGACAAGGTATGCAATGAATTTCAATTGGAAAGATCATTCACAAGTAGTTGCAATGAAGAAACCAATGATGGGTTTCAGTTTGATAGTGAAGAATATGACCCTACTGACTATTGCAGCAATATGAACAAGGAAGGAGATATGTATGCAAGAGATTCATTGGATGAATCAGTTCAGATCATTGATTATGAGGAGCATGCATATGTTGGCAATGTAAGTGATGAACATGGAACTCTTTTCTTGTTTGATTCTTCACCTTCTTCTACTCCTTTTGTGGGATTTGAAGTTATCACTGAATATCTGCACGAGGTTAGCAAAAATGTGGTTGTACATGAAACTAAAAATGTAGAGACAAATGTTAAATCAACTAATGACAGTTATTGTGATAAGTTTTTACTCAAGAGGAATGTGATTGTGTCAATCGCATGGATGCATATGAGGACCTTTTTCTAAATCTGCAACTCATAGTTTTCCTCATGAGTAGTATGCTTCAGACATTCATGTTGATGTAGCAGGAGGTAATGTTGAGTGTGGTACTCCTAGAAATAGTGAATTTTTTTTGAACACTCACTATGAGGGTTTTATTTTAAAAAAAGATTCTGAGTCATATGCACCTACACTTGAAGCCTTTTTGAGTGATAACATTACAAGTGCTAATAATATTGTTTATGAATCTGATGTGGAAAACATTGTTTGGGATGTAGATGCCTTTTCTGAATTCCATGATTTGAATGAAGATGAAGTTATTATGGGTGTTGATAAATCTAGTTTTCAAAACATTGAGGCACATGATAATGTGATTGGGTTGTGTTGTTGGGATGATGATAAATTTTCCTATGATGTAATTTAGTTGACGGAGATACAAATGTGTGAGCATTCTTTGCTTAATACACAAGAGGATTGCACACAATTTCTAAGGGATGATATCTTTTTTGACCCTAATCATTAGGAGGGGGTTAGTAAATGTGATAAGACTGTGTCTTCATATGGTCTTGATCATTATCCTCATATTTTGTCACTTGCCAAAAAATTAGAAAATAAAATGGGTGGCAGTGATGTGGCCTATGTTATTTGGTTTCCATGTGATAGTAGAGGTAAACAAGGAGCAATTTCACACTTGTTCAAAGGTAGCTTGGCACTTGCTTTTGCAAAAATGAAGTTACTCATATTGTTGTGGTGTGATAGAGGTAAGTATGGATTGAGGGAGATCAACTCCTTTAATACGCTGGTGTTTGATAGGGGTAAATATTGACTTCCCTTTTTCATTTGGTGGCATGGGGCCACCAAGTGAGGTTAAGAAATTGAAAATTAAAGCACTTTGTCACCCAATGGTTCTGGAACTCGGTCTTCTCTTCTAGAAGATTATGAAATCTCGCTCTGTTCACTGAGGAATAGATGTCCCCAAAAAGAGCCACTGATGGGACTCTTAAAATTTACAAATGTTAGTTGTTACAATTCCTTGAGATCACTTAATGAAGACCCTTGTTGGTAAGCAAAAAATGCAAAAGGAAAATCACCATAAGTGGTGATAGCTTAGGAATGGTGAAGAAAATCATTTATATTAAAAGAGTCACAAGGTTCAACAATGGTTAAAAAAGCATGAGCTCGGTGATAACATGTACAAGGATGTTAGCATAATGAAGAGGATTGATGACATAAGAGGGCTCATAACTATCAGGGGGACTAAGCTTGTGATGGAAGTCAGTTAGATCAAATGTTAATTCATGGGCAACAATGTTACAATTGAAGACAACAATTCATTTGTAATGAATCAAAAGGCAATATACCTATACCGAGTAGTAAAATGAAGAAAAAAAAACCTATTATAATAGCTTCTACTATTTTGGACATCCATCAAAGCATAAAGGATAGAGGAATTATGTTTTATGTTATAATTGTAAGTGCCCTACTAAATATGCAAGTAAATTATGGAAGCTCATATAAGGAAAGTAACCTGTTTGACTGAATGACTCAAAGAATAGCAATGTCATGAAGTAAAAATAGAGATGAAGATGGTGTTTCACTTGAGTTCCCATGGGGTAAAGTCACAACACTATTTAATCTTGCTAGGTTGTTTGAATAGCTACATGATGCTGAAAAGGAAAGCCATTTCTAAAGGCTAATATTGTTCAAGTTTCCTAATATATGGTTGCATATCTCAGAGTTGATCGAGGATGCAATTTAAAGTGGATAAAAACTCAAAGTGGATACAAACTCATCAAATGCTATATGTGTGATTGGCAACATGGAATTGAAAACAAGGGACTGGTTTAAAGTAGTATCTAAACAATTAAAGCTACACAAAGTGACTCAGGGGTGAAGATTTTTTATGTTGGCATTTCAATTGGTAATTGGATCCACTTTATGCACATAGATGTGAAGCTATTATTTGCATGGGAGCATAAATTTTGTGACCAAATATTTTAAGATTTAGATCCCTTGAAAGATCAGTGCTTTGCTGAAGTAATGACAAATAATGTAATAATGTTGTTGAGTTGTGGAGAAGCAACTACAAAAAGTAAGAGGTCACCAGAAAATTTATTTGTATGACTTGACATGTATAAAACAATGTGAGAGGTAGCCTTAAGCTTGACAAAAATATTGGCACAAACTACCCAAAGATACTTTTGGTGATTTTGAAGTAGTATAGGGTATGATCTCATTACCTCCTGCAACTTGTCAATATTTTTTTCAAGCATCTTCAAACCATTCAAAATATCCCTTATTTGTTAGATCAATCAAAGGAATGTCCAATTGTGAGAACCATTTCATGAACATCCTATAGTAGTAAAATAGTCTAAAAAATCCTTTCAATTGTGTCAAATTAGTGAGAGGTGGCCAATATAGAATCACTTGGATCTTTTGTTGATTCACCTAAACACTCTTGGCACTAATGACATATCCTAAATATAAAATATATTCCAAACCAAACTCACATTTAGAAAATTTATCAAGGAAATTTTCCTTCTCCAAAATACTCAAGAATTCATGTTCCAGATTCTCCTCTCGGGTGTTACTACATATCAAGATATCATTAGACGAACACTGATACAAATTTTCTATTTTTCTTACTAAATAGTTGGTTCATGCATGACTAGAAAGTGGCTAGAGAATTAGTAAGTTGAAAAGGTATGACCAAAAACTCAAAAAGGTGATTATGACACTAGAAGGTTCTCTTCTCAACATATTTGTCCCTCATACAAATTTGATGGTATCTCGATCACATATAAAAATGGAGAAGTACATTACTCCATGTAATTCATCTATGAGCTTATATATCCTGGGAATAGCATATCTATTCTTGATGCTCTTTCTCAAGGCCTTGTAATAAATACACATTCTCATAGTGCCATCCTTCTTCACAAGCACTATTGAGGATGAAAATTGACTAGAGCTAGGTCATATGAATCCCATTTCAAGAGGTTATTTGGTAGCCTTCTCTAACTCCTTATACCCTCTTGGATGATAGTGTGATCTATTGATAACATTTTTATCCCCTTCTTTTAACTCTATAGCATTTTAAAACCCTCTATCTTGTGTAATATTTGAGGCATGTCATTGAAAACTACATAATGTATATCCAAATTGTTTTTGAATATCAACATGATGAGTACCTTTCTTACCTAATGTAGACTTTGTGGGAAGATTCAAGAAAGTTGTTGTATAGTCATAAAGTTGCATCCCTCAAAATTTTACATTATTGTATCCATTTTAGTATCCACTCCCTTAGAATTTGTGTAGGATCACTTTAGCCCCTACATCAACCTCTTTCCCCTCTCAGGATGCTTGAAAGACCCCTTTTCAGCTGCTACCCTCGTGTGTCAGCTTTGCATCAACTTTGTGCTTCTTCTATTTTTGTTGTTTTGTAGTGTGACGTGTTGGACACTAGTACTTTGTGCAAATGTCTGTGTGTCGCGTTAGCGTCCTGTGATGTTTCAATGCTCAAACAACTGTCTCTGAGCATGCTTGCCACTTTCCCTCACCTTTTTTTGGTGGTAACAGCTCAAGATGCCTTGTAACGGATGGAGAAGCTTCTTTTCCCTCATTAAATTCTATTCTTTTAACTCATTTGTCTTTGGAACT
Source organism: Sequoia sempervirens (assembly GCA_007258455.2). Lineage (NCBI taxonomy): Eukaryota > Viridiplantae > Streptophyta > Pinopsida > Cupressales > Cupressaceae > Sequoia > Sequoia sempervirens. The sequence goes on along the minus strand of VDFB02193867.1, from coordinate 578,532,854 downwards.
TCTTCTAACTTCTCTCTAGCACTTATCTAGCTTCTTCTTCTCCCCTCTTGCTCTTGCATGTTCATAACTCCCCTTTTTGTCACAACAGCTTCAAGCTCTCTTGGCACCTCCCTTTGCAACACTCTCAAGATTTCTTAGCCACACTCTTTGTAGCCCTCTTGGATCTCATGTCTATCTCCCTTGTCTTATGCTTGTGAGCATCTTGGGATTATTCACATTCTCTATCTATTGCATTTGCATATTGTGATACAAGTTCTCCTCCTTGAGTAGGGATTGCATTTATCACCTCTTTTGTGATACGAGTTCTCCTCCTTTAGTGGGTTTTGCTTTTATCACTCATACTTGGTGGTGCGGGTTCCACTCCTGAGCGAGTTTTTCTTTCACCACATGCTTTTTCCATTTGGTTACATTCTCTCTATCTTTTTGGCTCTCTGTGGACGTGGGAACACCAAAATGAAGGTTTGAATAAGGAAAACCCCTATACAGCCCCAACACTTTCTTTAGATATTATGCATGCAAGTATTAAAGATATCTACTAGATGGAGGCTTCATTACTTGGATTTTTGTAAGAATCTTCTTTCCTTTCTTCTTCTTATCTTTATTAGTTCTACTTCACTCTATTTAAATTCTATTACTTTCCTACATTCTAAGATTTCTCAGCAATCGGAGTAGAAGTAGTCATTTAGCCATTTTTTGTGATAAACTCATTTTCTAGTCTATACGAGACGCCAGTGCACCATGCTATCATCAATATTCCGCATTGTCATCCTTTGGCTGAGAGCTTGTCAGTTTATCTAGAAAATCTTTGTGACCTACTCTTTTGGATTTTGAAACTCTTGTTGTTGTTCCTTGACTCGGTGCTTGTAATTTGGAACAGAACTATTTGCACCGTTGGAAAGGTCTCCTAGAGAACTAGTTTAGTCCCTAAAATATCAATTCCTTCTGCAATCAAATTTTAGGGACCGACGCAACTTTCAACCTCAAATTCTGCTACGAAGACCTCTGAAAATGAAAATTACTAGAACATAGAAAATACCAAAAAAATCGTAATGAATTTAATATATTCTTTTATTAGTTCAGTATCTAATTTTGTTCAAAATGTTAATGATGTTCCATTTCATGCATGTGATGGTGACTTGGCTTTGCTTATGTCACTTGATATCTTTGATCCTTCTCATGAAATTCCTCTTGCTTCGGAGGATATTTTGTTGCAAGAAGATGAAATCATTGATACCTTTCTTAATGTTACTCTACCTTCTCTTCATTCCAATGCACTCTCTACCAGAGACATCGCATTTGTGAATGATGAATCTCATCTTTGTTCTAATGCACTCTCTTCTAGAGATGATGCATTAGCAAATGATGAATCTCCTTCCACATTTGATTCTGTTTGGATCAATGTTGAGAATATTTCTTCAAATTATTCTACTAGTTGTGATGATTCGGTAAATCCAATCTATGTCTCTACTTCCCCTCAAAGGCCTAAGAGACCAATCATTTACGTGACTCCAACTAGTCCTTCTCCTAAGAGGATTTTTTCTATTGATAGTGTTCCATTTTATAGTGATTCTCCTGGTCTTTCTATGGCTCCTTCTTATAGAGCGATAGCCCATATTGATAAGAATAGGATGAATAAACAACCAAGTCTCCCTCAAGCACCTAAAACCATGACTAAAGCACCCAGTGATTACGATCTTGTTGAGCAACCTCAAGTTACTCCGACTAAGATCTCACTATGGGACTTGCTTCAATCTACTCCGGTTTATCAAGGTATGCTTCAAGAAGCCTTGCAAAAGATCCTCTTGCCTTCTTCTGCTAGGCCAGTGGATGTTGATGCATTGATAGCTCATATTCGTGTGGATTAATCAAATATCACATTTTATCCATAGGAACTCCCACCTCCAAAAGCACAAAAGAAAGTGGACCCTCTAATGATTATAGTTAACATTAATAATATCGACATTAGATGTACTCTCGTTGATGTCGATTTGGCGCTCAATGTATGTAGCATTGATCTATTGCCTAAAATTAATATTGACTCATCTTCTCTTAATCTTTCTTCTGTTGTTATTCATGGGTTCAATAATGTCGGTCGACAAGCCCTGTGCATGATAGTCTTTCCTTTAAGGTTGGGACCCATTACCATACCTACCCTTGTTTATGTTATGCCAGAAAAGCTACCTTATAACCTTCTTCTTGGTAGACCATGGATTCACGCTATGGGTGCAGTCTCATCTACCTATGCTATGGATTCATGCTAAGTTCATTTGTAATAATAAAGTAGTCACAGTTAAGGTGGACCCTGATGCTATGCACTTATGTGAGATGTCAGTTGTCGATCAAACTTTAGTTGTGCCTACTCTTATCCCTTTAGTGTCTTCTAATGTGTCGATGTATACTCCAATAGTACCTACTACAAAGGATACTCTTGAGATAGATTTCCTTGAAGAAAATCCTTCCGAAGCAAAAAAATATTAAGTCTACTCCTACCTCTTCTCAAGAGAATGCATGTCTTGGTGATGATTGGGGTTCCTTAGACTTTACAAACTCCTTCATTGGGAAATGTAAAGTTGACCTGATCCACTCAGACCTTCCAATAACATCATCCACACCCTCTATCGAAGATGATCATTCTTCTGTATTGTGGGATAAGGTGAATGCAAATTGTAATGTTCTCGGTGTTGATCCTCCTTCTGATCAAGATGATCACACTTATGTTAAAGAGGTTAATGTTGGTAATCCTACTAGGAAAGATGATGGAAATCTCATAGAGGAGTATGATCCCCTTTGCCAGAATAATACCCTCCATGTAGATCCTCCATTGTCTACTACCTTCATGCCTTCTTCATGTGAGTAGTCAAGCTTTTCTCCGCAAGAGAAAGGTTTGCTTCCTACTCCTCATTCCTTATCCAATCAAGAGTGCATCTTGTTGAGGCTTCTCAAAGCTTGCTTGATTGCTCTTCCTTCTCCTACACACAAGAAATTTCATAAGCATAATAAAGAAAAACATTCTTTGTGTGCATACCATAAAGTGCATGGCCATTCCACTAGTGAATGTAAGGCCTTCAAGGATAAAATACAACAACTTCATGATTCAAGTGTCATCACTCATTTATTTGCTAATGCACTTGCCTCTTTTTCAAATGACAAGTGAAATCAAGGTTTACCTCTATCCTATATGTTTGCATGGTTCTCCTCCCTTGTATGTTGGGCACAGTGATAACTCGTTCTGGAGATGTGTGCCCTTCTAAAGGACCCCCTCTCTTCTCTATGTCTTTCAAATAGTGTGTCCCTTGAGTGGACCTCCTTTTCTTTTCAAGTTTTCCTGAGGGACTCCCTATGAAATATTTCTCTCAAATGAATTGTTTGGTGTCTAGCTTGGGGGCAGCTCGACTAGACCTTTCTTTTCAAATAGTGCATCCCTTGAGTGGACTACTCTTCTTTTGAAGGGTTCCCAAGGGACCCCTTTGAAATATTTCCAACTTGTCGATGGTCTATGTGACTATCTGCTTACTTGCCTGTGTGGCCACTTTCACTTTGCAGGTGCACCTGTGAAGCCTCTTTTTGACTCTAGGGAGTCCCCTTCCTTGGGGTTCCTCCATGTGAGAGATCTTGGGGGATACCTCCCTACAATTCTACGGTTCTATAGGGAGCTTCTTCTAAGATTCCTCCATGCAAGAGAACTTGGGGGTCGCTCCCCTGTAGGTCTATGGGTCTATAGGGGGCCTTTTATGGGTTTCCTTCATGTGAGAGATCTTTGAGGATACCTTCCTTGCAAGTCTGCAGGCCTGTAAGGCACTTTTCTCAGTTTCCTTCATGTGAGAGATGTTGGAGGACACCTTCCTTCCAGGTCTGCAAGCCTGTGAGGTGCTTACATTTGTAAATTCTCTCTTTTCTTTTCTTTTGTATATACCGGATCGAAGATTTGCATCTTCTTCATCCCGTGTATATTCCCTTCCTCTCTTCATAAATTAGAATTCTTCTATGCATGATTTCTTAATTTGGGGATGACACATAGTATTGAAACAACCTTCTACATCGAGGTATCTTTGACATTTTGCTAACTCAAATCCTTTACTTTTTTGTGCACTAACATTGTTGTCTGGTGCAAGTTTTTCTTATCTAATGCATCTATTTTGCAGGTCTTTAGCCTGGGGGCATGCTTTTGTGGCTCGAAGAGTTATCTGCTTCCTCTACAATATCCTTTTGGCATATGATGTTATTTATGTTTAGTAGATTTCCTTTAGCATGAATATTAGCATAGATCCATATGCTCGCTAAAGTGGGGGAAAAATATATAGTCATAAAATTATACCCCCACAATTTCACATACATTCTTGTATCCGCTTTAGTATCCACTCCCTTAGAATTTGTGTAGGCTCACTTTAGCCCCTACATCAACCTTTTTCCCCTCCCAGGATGCTCAAAAGACCCCTTTTTAGCTGCACCCTTGTGTGTCAGCTTTGCACCAACTTTGTGCTTCTTCTATTTTGATTGTTTTGTAGCATGACATGTTCAGACACTAGCGCTCCACGTAGATGTTTGCACACTGCGCTAGCATGTTACGATGTTTCAATGCTCAAACAACTATCTCTGAGCATGCTTCCCACTTTCCCCCACCTTTTTATCAGTGGTAATGGCCTGGGACACCTTGTAACGGCTGGAGAAGCTTATTTTCCCTCATTAAATGCTATTTTTTCAACTCATTTATCTTTGGAACTTCTTCTAGCTCCATTCTTCTAAGTTATTCTAACTTATCTCTAGCACTTCTCTAGCTTCATTCCAGCCTCTAGCTTCTTCTTCTCCCCTCTTGCTCTTGCTTTCACAACTCCCTTATTTGTCATAGCAGCTTCAATCTCTCTTGGCACCTCCATTTGCAACACTCTCAAGCTTTCTTAGCCACACTCTTTGTATCCCTCCTAGCTCTCATGTCTATCTCCCTTGTCTTATGCTTGTGAACATCTTGGGATTCTTCACATCCTCTATCTATTGCATCTAATAATTATGATATGAGTTCTCCTCCTTGAGCAGGGATTGATTTTATCACCTCTTTTGTGATACAGGTTCTCCTCCTTGAGGGGGGTTTTCTTTTATCACTCATACTTGGCAGTGTGGGTTCTACTCCTGAGCAGGTTTTTCTTTCACCACATGCTTTTTCCATTTAGCTACATTCTCTCTATCTTTTTGGCTATCTGTGGAGGTGGGAACACGAAAATGGGGGTTTGACTGAGGAAAACCCCTATACAGTCCCAACACTTTCTCTAGATATTATGCATGCAGGTATTGAAGATATCTACTAGCTAGAGGCTTCATTACTTGGATTGTTGTAAGCATCTTCTTTCCTTTCTTCTTCTTATATTTATCAGTTCTACTTCACCCTATTTAAATTCTATTACTTTCCTACATTCTAAGATTTCTGAGCAATTAGAGTAGTAGTGATTTAGCCATTTTCTTCAATAAAATCATTTTTTGGTCTGTACGAGATGCCAGCGCGCCATGCTATTGTCCATATTTTGTGCTTTTGTTCTTCGACCGAGGGCTTATCAGTTTATCTAGAAAATCTCTATGGCCTGCTCTTTCGGATTCTGAAACTCTTGTTGTTGTTCCTTGAGGTAGTTTAGGGCATTTTTCCCTGTGAGGCTCTCTAAATGAAGAGAACTCGTGAGTACTGAATCCCCCTTCTCTACATTTTAGTGAACTTGATGTGAAGAGGGTATTTTTTCAAAAAAAATAGGAATTTATTTACCCCTACTTGGCGAGGTCATGACTTTTGACTCGGTGCTCAAAATTTAGAACTGTTTGCATCGTTGGAAAGGTCTCCTAGAGAACTAGTTCAGTCCATAAAATATCAGTGCCTTTAGTAGTCAACTTTTAGGGACCAATGCAAGTTCTAACCTCAAATTATGCTCCAAAGACCTCCAAAAATGCAAATTATTAGAACATAGAAAATACCAAAAAAAATCATAATGAATTTAATATCTTCTTTTATTAGTTTAATATCTAATTTTGTTCAAAATGTTAATGATGTTCCATTTCATGCATGTGATGGTGACTTGGCTTTTCCTATGTCACTTGATATCTTTGATCCTTCTCACGAAATTCCTCTGGCCATTCCACTAGTGAATGTAAGGCCTTCAAGGATAAAATACAACAAATTCATGATTCACCTGTGTCATCACTCATTTATTTGCTAATGCACTTGCCTCTTTTTCAAATGACAAGTAATATCGAGGTTTACCTCTATCTTGTGTGTTTGCATGGTTCTCCTCCCTTGTATGTTGGGCATAGTGATAACTCGTTCTGGATATGTGTGTCCTTCTAAAGAACCCCCTCTCCTCTCTAAGTCTTTTGAATAGTGTGTCCCTTAAGTGGACCTCCTTTTCTTTTCAAGTGTTCTTGAGGGACTCCCTGTGAAAGATTTTTTGTCAAATGAATTGTTTGGTGTCTAGCTTGGGGGCAACCCAACTAGACCTTTCTTTTCAAATAGTGCATCCCTTCAGTGGACCACTCTTCTTTTGAAGGGTTCCCAAGGGACCCATTTGAAATATTTCCAACTTGTCGACGGTTTGTGTGACTATCTGCTTACTTTCCTGCGCGGCCACTTTCACTTTGCAGGTGCACCTGTGAAGCCACTTTCTGACTCTACAGAGTCCCCTTCCTTGGGTTTCCTCCATGTGAGAGATCTTGGGGGATACCTCCCTACAATTCTACGGTTCTGTAGGGTGCTTCTTCTAAGCTTCCTCCATGCAAGAGATCTTGGGGGTCACTCCCATGTAGGTCTACGGGTCTGTAGGGTGCCTTTTATGGGTTTCCTTCATGTGGGAGATCTTTGAGGATACCTTCCTTGCAAGTCTGCAAGCCTGTAAGGTGCTTTTCTCGGTTTCCTTCATGTGAGAGATCTTGGAGGACACCTTCCTTGCAGGTTTGCAGGCCTCTAAGGTGCTTACATTCGTAAATTCTCTCTTTTCTTCTCTTTTGTATATATTGGATCGAAGATTTGCATCTTCTTCATCCCGTGTATATTCCCTTCCTCTCTTCATAAATTAGAATTCTTCTATGCATGATTTCTTAATTTGGGGATGACACGTAGTATTGAAACAACCTTCTACATCGAGGTATCTTTCACTTTGCTAACTCAAATCCTTTACCTTTTTGTGCACTAAAATTGCTGTCTAGTGCAGGTTTTTCTTATCTAATGCATCTATTTTGTAGGTCTTCAACTTGGGGGCATGCTTATGTGGCTCGAAGAGTTATCTGCTTCCTCTACAATATCCTTTTGGAATATGATGTTATTTATGTTTACTGGATTTCCTTTAGCATGCATATTAGCATAGATCCATATGCCTGCTAAAGTGGGGGAAAAATATATAGTCATAAAATTATACCCCCACAATTTCATATACATTCTTGTACCTGCTTTAGTATCCACTCCCTTAGAATTCTTTTAGGCTCACTTTAGCCCCTGCATCAGCCTCTTTCCCCTCTTAGGATGCTCGAAAGACCCCTTCTCAGCTGCTACCCTAGTGTGTCAGCTTTGCACCAACTTTGTGCTTCGTCCATTTTTGTCATTTTGTAGTGTGACGTGTCTGGAAACTAGTGCTCTATGCAAACGTTTGTGTGTCGCGCTAGCGTCCGACAATGTTTCAATGCCCAAAAAATTGTCTCCAAGCATGCTTTCCTCTTGCCCTCACCTTTTTTCGGTGGTAACGGCCTGGGACACCTTGTAATGGTTGGAGAAGCTTCTTTTCCCTCATTAAATGCTATTCTTTCAACTCATTTTTGTTTGGAACTTCTTCTAGCTCCATTCTTCTAATTTCTTCTAACTTCTCTCTACCACTTCTCTAGCTTCATTCCAGCCTCTAGCTTCTTCTTCTCCCCTCTTTCTCTTGCTTTCACAACTCCTTTTTTTGTCACAGTAGCTTCAAACTCTCTTGGAACCTCCCTTTGTAGCACTCTCAAGCTTTCTTAGCCACACTCTTTGTAGCCCTCCTAGCTCTCATGTCTATCTCCCTTGTCTTATGCTTGTGAGAATCTTGGGATTCTTCACATCCTCTGTCTATTGCATCTAAATATTGTGATACAGGTTCTCCTCCTTGAGTGAGGATTGCTTTTATCACCTCTTTGTGATACGGGTTGTCCTTGAGCAGGGTTTGCTTTTATCACTCATACTTGGTGGTGCGGGTTCTACTCCTGAGTGGGTTTTGCTTTCACCGCACGCTTTTTCCATGTCAGTTACATTCTCTCTATCTTTTTGGTTTTCCATGGAGGTGGGACCACCAAAACGTGGGATTGATTGAGGCAAACCCCTATACAACCCCAACACTTTCTCCAGATATTACGCATGCAGGTATTGAAGATATCTACTAGCCGGAGGCTTTATTACTTGGATTTTTGTAAGCATCTTCTTTTCTTTCTTCTTCTTATCTTTATTAGTTCTACTTCACTCTATTTAAATTCTATTACTTTCCTACATTCTAAGATTTCTCAACAATTAGAGTAGAGGTAGTCATTAAGCCATTTTTTTGTGATAAACTCATTTTCTGGTCCGTACGAGATGCCATCATGCTGTGTTGTCGTCTGTATTCTGTGTGGTTGTCCTTTGGTTGAGAGCTTGTCAGTTTATCTAGAAAAAATATGTGACTTGCTCTTTTGGATTCTGAAACTCTCGTTGTTGTTCCTTGAGGTAGTTTAGGGCAGTTCACCCTGTGAGGCTCTTTGAATGAAGAAAACTCTTGATTAGCGAATCCCCCTTCTCTACAATTTTTTCCCATGATACTTGGCCTTTGTGAAGTATTCTCTCCATCCTCTTTTCTATCACTACTCATGGAGCTTTGTTAGAGATTCCTCTAAGGATAATTTTCTTCCCATATTTATGTAGTTATACTAATATTCACCTTGCAATTATGACCATTCTACATCCAAAACCATATCAATATCCCCTAAACCATCCACATAAAATTCATCACATTCCTTATGGTCCCCAAGAGTTATATTGAGCTTTTTGATTTCTGAGGTGCATGGGATGGTGAATCCATCAACTACTACATGAAAAATATTTGAATTATTCCACCTTCAATCATCTCTTCATTACTGATCCTTTATTGATAAAGTTATGGGTAGCCCCAGCATCGATGAGAACAATCATTTTTTTTCATGCAAATGCTTCACCAACCTTGAAGGGAAGATATTTTGGTGCTCCTAGGAGAGTGGAAATTGTACTCTCCTTTGTGACTTCATGTTCTATCCCTTTATTAATATGTTTGACAAAATATTTAATTACATTAAGTACATCTCCTGAATTTGAGTATTTATCTGATACCACTTCAACGTAATTTATTTGTCTTTACCCATGCATCTATTTCAAAAAGTCTATGGATCTCCACAAGAGAAACATAAATTCTTAGATTCCTAATTTCATTCTCTGCCTCATCTATTTTTCTTGGTTTAAGAGGGTTCATTTGAGGCTACAAAATATCCTTGTGGAAAGGTCTTCCATAATGTCCAGGTAGTGGTTCATTCCTATCATTGGATATATTCTTTGTTGTGGTGTTCACCAAACTCAATTCCCTAAAATCACATCCTACATAGAGGTAGGCTGAAAATCCGCAACCAAGCCTCATAGTGACTCCAATAGTCTCTCTATGAATAGGAATATAAGTCTATTCTCTGTGACATTGAGTACCATGATTGAAATTTAATAAAACTCAAATATATAATCCTCCATGGAGCCATGCTATCTCAACCATGTCAAATTTTTGAAATGCATCTCAAGGTCCTTCCTATCAAACATTGGTTTCCTTTTATGATTAACACATGATTCCACCACTCATGTATTGTTCCATCCAAATGAAGAATATCAAATTTGATAGCATAATCTTTTATCAAATTAGGATGAGTAAATTACTATCTTCTACACCATTTAGAGTATATTTCCTAGCACTCCATTATTGATTATCTCCCTTAGAGTCCTTACCATTTTTTTCCATACACTCCCTCAAGGTGGATTGTCTAAGAAACTCTCTATTCTCCATGCTTATGACCCCTCGAAAGTGGGCTTCCTCATATCTATCACACATAGCTTTCTCTTTTCTCTTTTCTCTTCATAGGTACTAGATTTCCCTATAACTTTCTTTCATGAACCTACATCACCACATAAATCTACCCTATCTAGGCTAGAAATATATTTTATCTAATACCACTATAATGTCCCATTCAACTGTTTTAAATGAAAACAATAGTTTATAAAATAAACCACAATATTGACCAAATAACATAAACAAAATATTCACTAAACTATATCAAAACACTCGTAATTACTTATACTCAAAAAACACAAATAAACTTGAACAAATTATATGAACTCCAATAGTAAATTTTATTGATTATGATATTATCTCTACAACAAGGGGTTTTTATGACAATCATTACATATCAACACACAACATTAACCAATAATGCTAAAACTCACTCACTATACATTCCTATAAATCTTTGATGCTTGAATGCACTCCATAAATGAGAATTCCCTTAAGAATCAAAGCATTCATCCTCTATTTCTAAAATTCTATGGATTTTCATCCATTGATCCGAGTATGCTATGGGTTTTCATCAATAGAAGATTTATTTGAACACATAGTACTTAAAATATACAATAATATAACATGGATGATTACAATTGAAATGATTTCCTAATTTTATATGCACCCACCTAAAAGATCAAATTATTAAACCTAGACCCAAAATGGCACCAAGACTAAAATTTGAATTCTACATGTTGTATCACAAGTCAACCTTATACACCTTCTAGACTTTCCCATTTAAAATTTTGTTCTTTACTAAGTACAAATAAATTTATTATATCTACATTTAGAAAATAATTTGTTTATGTGCTAGAGGGAAACCAAAGTGGTCCACCTCAGCTTGAGAAATCCATGATGAATCCTCCACTAGTCTGTCTTTCGACTTTACCAGATACTCCTTGTATTGTTTGTTCTTAGTGCTCTTCCAATTTTAATGTCTAAGATTTGCTCAATCTGCTATGGTGGTTGATGTGGTAATTTCTCCTCTAATCCTACTTCTTTATTATTCCTACTTGGTTGTCCTTCATGGTACTCATAGATGTCTACAACATTGAAAATATGTGATATACCAGATGTCTCCAATAGCTCCAATTCATAGAAATTTACTAAATCAAATTTCTTGAGAATATTACATGGTCCAATCTTCTTCATCTTCATCTTATTGTTGTAATGGAGTGAATTTGCACCCCTAGGAAAATTCCCCATTTACATCACCCCTACTTTAGAAAATAAAAATTTGATGATGCAAATGCACATCCACCACTCTTCTCCATCCACTTGGAAGCTCATTTCCACTTTAGTGGAGGAATCCTATAAGGGATGTGCATGTGCCGACCTAACATCTATGCACCACGCTACTGTCCCAATAGGATTCCTACTTCCTGCCTCTAGAATCTATAGAGGTGCTACATTTCTCCATTGGTGACAAACTGTAATGTCTTTACCTCCCTTGACTATCGAGAAACATGTCTTTTTCCTCCTTTTGGTTATTCAAATGCTCTATCTTTTTCATTCCTTCAATCTCTCTTGATTCTACATCATCCTACTACACACTTTTAGCTTCATTCTCACACAGTTTCCAATCTCTCATGTCACTCCATTGTAGCTGCAAGTTGCTACTTTCTTGGCTCCTCCACTTCATTTGTTGTGACAGTGTTGTTATTGGATAACTTGCAAGCTCACCCCTTCCTCTACTTTCCTTGAGAGCATGTAGCTATGAAGGTGATATCTTCCATTGTCACTTTCTTTTGCATCATTGTATTTACATAGTAGCATATTGTTGTTTGTGTTCTTTCTTGGCACCTCTATTTCCATTCATATATTCATCAAGTAGCATATTGTTGTTTGTGTTCTTGCTTGGAACCTCTATTTCCATACATATATTCATCATTTTATATACGTTAGTTGCTATCTGGTTGTCCATGGAGGTGGAAACACCAAAGCAAGGGACTAACTAAGGCAATCTTCTAAAAATAGCCCTAATATTTTCCTTGGTCTTGTGTGTGTAGGTGTTCTTGTGTAGAGCTCTTCGAGTATTTGAATCTCGACTTATTTTAGATGTAGTATTCTTCTTGTTGTACTTCATTTCCACACCTTTTCAAATATTCTATCATAGAGTAAAACCTTAGCAATTAGGTAGTTAGTTTAAATTTTTTTGGTGTTTAAATTTGTTCTTAGGACTTTATGTCCATACGAATGTTGACATTGATATGAGACACTAATGTTCCGCATTGGAGTCCATAGTCTGCACTGTCATCCTCAAACAGTGAGTTGTTTGGGTAGTGGATTGAACTCTCAAAATCAGCTCTCCTAACACTATGAAACATTTCATTTAGTAGAAGGACAATAACACCTAGATTTCTCTTCCTTTTCAACCTTAACATCTTAACGTTTTCAATTCATTTTCTAAATCTTGAGGTAGTTTAGGGTAGCCTATTGTTTAGGACTCTCTTGTGACCTAGAGTCATGAAGTAGTTGGTATAAGATATGATGAGCTGAATAGAACATGTGAAGTTATGCCTTCTATTGATTTTGAAGACACAGAAGTGGAGAGTCAATTTTCTATATCAAAAGAAGGATGCAATGATGCAGATGATGCTAAAAGTATTTTCTCATCTATGGATTACAAAAGTGTAGTTGAAGGGTATGATGATTATGAAGTCTCATCTCTTCATGATGATAATAGTAGTATTACTAATTTGTGAGTATGCAATCAGTTGAGGAGTATTCTTATCTAGCTGATCAAGATCATTGCAATTCTATTTGTAGTCCTAGTGACTGTGATTCATCTCAAGAGGAAGAGGTAGAATTGATTTCCTTAAGTGAGAAGTGAACTTCAATAATGATAATGACAATATTTATAAAAGCTCATAAATGCATGGTGTTGTTATGAAAACCTATGATATTCTTGAGTGCTCCTTGAATGGTCATCTCAGTTCACATAGTACTGAGGTATAAGATTTTCTGAGCCTTGTATGGAAAGGTTAGATGTTGAAAACCAATGTGAGTTGAATATTTTCTCTTCAAGCAATGAATGTGATGTTGTGAGGAACAATGGGACTCCAAATTCTCTTAAAAAAGAGCATGATGAGGTATATGAATTGAACATTCTTTTAGAAGAAGAAATGTGTAACCAACAGTGTTATGATACGCTTGGTCATACCAATTCTACAAGTGTGTGTAGCATTGGTGAAAATTTTCATGGTGATGAGACAAAGGATCCTGCTGATTTAAGGAACGCTCTTGAAAATGGTGGTATATCAGATACAAATGACAAGGTATGCAATGAATTTCAATTGGAAAGATCATCCACAAGTGGCTGCAATGAAGAAACCAATGATGGGTTTTAGTTTGATAGTGAAGAATATGACCCTGCTGACTATTGCAACAATATGAACAAGGAAGGAGATATGTATACAAGAGATTCATTGGATGAATCAGTTCAGATTGTTGATTATAAGGAGAATGCATATGTTGGTAATGTAAGTGATGAACATGGAACTCTTTTCTTGTTTGAATCTTCACCTTCTTCTACTCCTTTTGTTGGCTATGAAGTTATCATTGAAAGTCTGCACGAGGTTAGCACAAATGTGGTTGTACATGAAACGAAAAATGTAGAGACAAATGTTAAAGTAGCTAATGACAGTTATTATGATGAGTTTTCACTTGAGGAATGTGATTGTGTCAATCACATGGATGCATATGAGGACCTTTTTTCTGGATCTACAACTCATAGTTTTCCTCATGAGTAGTATGCTTCAGAGATTCATGCTGATGCAAGAGGTAATGTTGAGTGTGATACTCCTAGCAATAGTGAATGTGTATTGAACACTCACTATGAGGGTTTTATTTCGAACAAATATTTTGAGTCATATGCACCTACACCTGAAGCCTTTTTGAGTGATAACATTACGAGTGATAATAATCTTGTTTATGAATCTGATGTGGAAAAAACTATTTCTCATGTTGATGCCTTTTTTGAATGTCATGATTTGAATGAAGATGAAGGTATTATGGTGTTGATAAATCTAATTTTCAGAACCTTGAGGCACATGATAATGTGATTGGGTTGTGTTTTTTGGATGATGATAAACTTTCCTGTGATGTAATTTAGTTGATAAAGTTACAAATGTGTGAGCATTCTTTGCTTAATACACAAGAGGATTGCACATTGTTTCTGAGGGATTATATCTTTTTTTACCCAAATCATTATGAGGGGGCTGGTAAATGTGGGAAGACTGTGTCTTCATATGGTCTTGATCATTATCCTCATATGTTGTCACTTTCCATAGAATTAGAAAATGAAATGGGTGGTAGTGATGTGGCCTATGTTATTTCATTTCCATGTGATAATAGAGCTAAACAAGGAGAAAGTTCACACTTTTTCAAAGGTAGCTTGGCACTTGCTTTTGCAAAAATGAAGTTACTCATGTTGTGGTGTGATAGAGGTATGTATGGATTGAGGGAGATCAACTCCTTTAACAGGCTGGTGTTTGATAGGGGTAAATATTGACTTCCCTTTTTCATTTGGTGGCATGGGGCCACCAAGTGAGGTTAAAAAATTGAAAATTAAAGCACCTTGTCACCCAATGGTTCTGGAACTAGGTCTTCTCTTCCAGAAGATTTTGAAATCTCGCTCTGTTCACTAAGGAACAAATGTCGCCAAAAAGAGCCAATGATGGGACTCTTTAAATTTGCAAATGTTAGTTGTTGTAGTTCCTTGAGATCAATCAATGAAGACCCTTGTTGGTAAGCAACAAATGCAAAAGGAAAATCACCATAAGCGATGATACGTTAGGAATGGTGAAGAAAATCATTTATATTAAAAGAGTTGCAAGGTTCAAGGATGGTAAAAAAATCATGAGCAGTGACAACAAGTACAAGGATCATGTTAGCATAATGAAGAGGATTGATGACATAAGAGGGCTCATAACTATCAGGGGGACTAAGCTTGTGATGGCAGTTAGTTAGAGAAAATGTTAATTCATGGGCAACAATGTAACAATTGAAGACAACAATTCATTTGTAATGACTCAAAAGGTCATATATCTATACCAAGTAGTATAATGAAGAACAAAGCACCTGTTATAATAGCTTCTACTATTTTGCACATCCATCAAAGCATATAGGATAGAGGAATTATGTTTGGTGTTATAATTGTAAGTTCCCTACTAAATATGCAAGTAAATTATGGAAGCTTATATAAGGCAAGTAACCTGTTTGACCAAATGAATCAAAGAATAGCAGTGTCATGAAGCAAAAATAGAGATGAAGATGGTGTTTCACTTGAGTTCCCATGGGGTAAGGTCACAACACTGTTTAATCTTGCTAGGTTGTTTGAACAACTACATGATGAACATTGAAAAGGGAAGTCATTTCTACAGGCTAATATTGTTTAGGTTTCTTGATATATGGCTGCATATCTCAGAGTTGATTGGGGATGCAATTTAAAGTGGATACAAACTCATCAAGTGCTCTACGTGTGATTGGCAATATGGAATTGAAAATAGGGGACTGGTTTAAGGGTAAGTGCACAAAGTTGAGTCCACGAAACGTGGAAGTTTTTGCCTTAGGCAAAAAAATAAATTCGGCTTGCAAAAAACGGGATCCCGTTTAGCTTTGGGATCCCGAGCTTAAGATTAAAAAACGGGATTCCGTTTTTGGAAATTTTCCGTTTTCGGAAATTTCCATTTTTGAAAATTTTCAAATGGGATCCCATTTTGAAAATTTTCAAAAACAAAATTTTCCAAAATGGAAAGTTTTAAACGGTCTCGTTTTGAAAAATTTCAAAATGGAAACTTCCAATTTTTGAAAATTCCATTTTGGAAAGTTTTCAAAACGGGATCCCGTTTTGAAAACTTTCCATTTTTGAAATTTTCGTTTTTGGAAGAATTTCAAAACGTCCCTTTTAAACCGGATCCCGTTTCATAGAACCATAAAAATGGTTTTTTTATGAAACGGGATCCCGTTTTTTAAATTATGAATTTTTGAGCAGGTTTTTTGGCTTGTTTTTTGGTTTGGGAAATGGCTTGGGGACCCGAACCTAAGCTTTGGACGTAGTTTGACCTGCAACTTGAAGGTTGTGTTAATGTCACAGGAAAATAATGACTTTGGACATATGTTTGAAGACCTATTTTGCAGAATTTTTTTACGAAATTAAAACCCATTATAGATGAGGCAGTGCAGATTCCAAATATGTAATTTTTTTAATAATTTGATTATTTTTTCTATTTTTCAATTAATTTCTAATGAAACTAGTCCATAAACTTGAATTATCAGGTTTTTTTAGTATTTTAATAACCTTTGATCAACATAACATTTTGACGAACGAATTGCATGAGAGCAAACTTCAGACAATTCTTTTCAGTTTAAAAAAAATAAATCAAAAAATGATAAGTTTAGGTCATCTTATGCGTGTCGTACACGACGATTTTTCAAAATGAAAAATATGCCTAATAAATATTTAATAAAAAATTATAAAAAAATATTAAAAGCAAGCTTTAGTGAGTCACAAATCTTTTCCCAAAAGGATTTAGAAAAATATGATAATTTAGGTCAAAATATGGATGTCGTACACGTGCATGGTATGGTATAAAAAAGTGACTTTTAAACAGTGGTTTTTAGAAATGCCTATTGAAACTCAATTTTACAATCTGGGTATTGAAATAAATTACATATTTGGAAACTAGACTCTGAGTACTACATTTTATGATTAGTGACTTTTTTGAAGATTCCATCTCTAAGTGCTTCAAATTTTAAGGTCAAATGTGTCAAATTCTGAAAATCAGGGAAAACACTTCCACTTTTTGGCCAAAAAGTGGACTCAACTTCTTGCACACACCCTTAAAGCAGTAGAAATAATTAAACCTGCACAAAGTGACTCAGGGGTGAAGAATTTTTATGTTGGCATGTCAATTAGTAGTTGGATCCACTTTATGCACATAGATGTGAAGCTGTTATTTGTAGGGGGGCATAAATTTTATGACTAAATATTTTAAGATTTAGATCCCTTGAAAGATCAGTGCTTTGTTGAAGTAACAGAAAATAGTGTAATAATGTTGTTGAGTTTTGGAGAAGCAATTGTGAAAAGTAAGAGGTCACCAAAAAAGTTATTTATACTGCTTGACATGTATGAAACAATGCGAGAGGGAGCCTTAAGCTTGACAAAAATATTGGCACAAACTACCCAAGATACTTTTGGTGATTTTAAAGAAGCAGTTGAGAAGGATGCCACAAAAACTTCTATATTGGATGGAATAGTCCATCCTTCGACAAGTTATGTTATCAATTATGTGAAGTTCTTATTTGATTACCAATCTACATTAAAGAAAAAATTTCAAGAAAATGAGAATGGAGGTCAGTCAAATTCTCAGTTAGCAACTGCAACAATGCAAATAATTTCTGCACTTCAGACCAATCTTGAGGGGAAATCAAAGTAGTATAAGGAATAACAAGTATAGGGTACAATCTCATTACCTTCTACAACTTGTCAATATTTTTTTTGAGCATCTTCAAACCATTCAAAATATACCTTATTTGTTAGATTAATAAAAGGAATGGCCAATTGTGAGAATCCTTTCATGAACATCCTATAGTAGCAAAATAGTCTAAAAAATACTTTCAATTGTGTCAAATTAGTGAGAGGTGGCCAATATAGAATCACTTGGATCTTTTGTTGATTCACCTAAACACCCTTGGCACTAATGGCATATCCTAAATATAAAATATATTCCAAACCAAACTAACATTTATAAAATTTATCAAGGAAAATTTCCTTCTCCAAAATACTCAAGAATTCATCTAGATGTTCCAAATTCTCCTCTCGGGTATTACTATATATCAAGATATCATTAGATGAACACTGGTACAAATTTTCTATTTTTCTTACTAAATAGTTGGTTCATGCATGACTAGAAAGTGGCTAGAGAATTAGTAAGTTGAAAAGGTATGACCAAAAACTCAAAATGGTGATTATGACACTAGAAGGTTCTCTTCTCAACATATTTGTCCCTCATATAGATTTGATGGTATCTCGATCACATATAAAAATTTGAGTACATTAATGCATGCAATTCATTTATAAGTGTGATAGGTTGAATATATGCATTAGAAAATGAGCAGCAAACTAAAGAGTGCAAATAAACACCAAAACAACCTACACCTCAAGATTAGCCTAAGTTGGAATCAACACAAGTAAAAGCAACAAATGGAACTTTATACCTTGTCTTGAATTGATCCTTTGGTTGGCCCTTCGATCTTTGATGTGTATGCTCCTTGGATGGCAAGAGATGCAAGCTAAATGATGATGTGAGGATGGGTGAAAATGGATGAAAACATAAAAATGGCTAAGTGTAGATTGAGAAATAAAATTGCAAGAGTTTGGCTAGCAAAATGATCTCCCCCAAAATGAGAGAAAAGAGGGGGTATTTATAGGAATTTTGAGAATTCTTAGAAGAGATGGATGGCCAAGATTGAGCCACCAATGATCAAGATGTAGGGCTAAGGTGAGTTGAGAACTCACAAGCCCTCACATCTTGACATGTGGCATGTGATATAGCCCTAAAAGGTGAAGTGGACATGAGGTGGAAGAATAGGACATGACATGGAGGGGGTACAAAGTACCTTGGGATTGGACAAGATCTCCTCATAAAGGAGGTCCTTGTCCCCATGTGGGTGAGAGGACATGTGAGGAATTAAAAATTCCTCAAATATCCTCATGGGGAGAAGGGAAAGAATAAAGAATGAAGAGAGGACATGTGGGAAAAGGTGAAGGAATTAAAAATTCCTTTTGAGTGCATTGGGGAAATTAAAAGTGAATTAAAAATTCACATGGGGAAGTGGAGTGCCTTGTCCAAAAGGGGAAGGCCTTTAATAAGGTTGACCAAGGACACATGTCATAAAGGACATGGGGAAGAGAAAAGGAATTTAATATTCCTTGAAAGATGAGAGTGGAATTAAAAATTCTTCAAAGGACTTTGGGAAGACAAAAGGAATTAAAAATTCCTTGGGGGATGGGAAGAGTTGACTAAAGGGGGTGATTAGAAAAGTTGATGAGGGGTTAGAGGAAGGTTAGGTGGCTAAGAAAGATTAGAGGCCAACTTGCAAAAGTTGGAGGATGTGACATCTAATCAAGGATTAGGCATGTGCACATCCTAATGATGAGATTAGAAGAAGGATTAAGATTAGATAAAGATGATGGAGGATATGACATATGGGGAATTAAATAAATGTGATTTATTTAATTCATTTGATGAAAATGGGAAGGTATTTAATTATTTAACTAGATACCTTAGGGATTAGAAGAACTTTAGAGGGATTAATTAAATAATAGTGATATTACTTAATTAATGCGGATAAAGGGATGTTTAGATGAAAGAGGATAAATTTGGATAAATTAAGTGTCCGAATTTAGGTGTCTACAATAAGCTTATATATCCTTGGAATAGCATATCTATTCTTGATGTTCTTTTTCCTCAAGGACTTGTAATAAATGCACATTCTCATAGTACCATCCTTCTTCACAAGCACTACTGAAGATGCAAATTGACTAGAGCTAGGTCATGTGAATCCCATGTCAAGAGGTTATTTGGTAGACTTCTCTAACTCCTCCTTATACCCTCTTGGATGATAGTGTGATGTATTGATAACATTTTTATCCACTTCTTCTAACTCTATAGCATTTTAAAACCCTCTATCTTGTGGTAATATTTGAGGCATGTCATTGAAAACTACATAATGTATATCCAAATTGTTTTTGAATATCAACATGACGTATACATTTCTTACCTTTATGTAGACTTTATGGGAAGATTAAATAAAGTTGTTGTATAGTCATAAAATTGCACCCCTCAAAATTTCACATACATTCTTGTATCCACTTTAGTGTCCACTCCCTTAGAATTTGTGAAGGCTCATTTTAGCCCCTACATCAACCTTTTTCCCCTCTCAGGATAGTTGAAAGACCCCTTTTCAGCCGTACCCTCCTGTGTCAGCTTTGCACCAACTTTGTGCTTCTATTTTCATTGTTTTGTAGCATGACGTGTTCGGACACTAGTGCTCCACGTAGACATCTGTGCACCGCGCTAGCATCTTACGATGTTTCAATGCTCAAACAACTATCTCTAAGCATGCTTCCCACTTGCCCCCACCTCTTTTCAGTGGTAATGGCCTGGGACACCTTGTAACGGCTGGAGAAGCTTATTTTCCCTCATTAAATGCTATTCTTTCAACTCATTTGTCTTTGGAACTTCTTCTAGCTCCATTCTTCTAAGTTATTCTAACTTATCTCTAGCACTTCTCTAGCTTCATTCCAGCCACTAGCTTCTTCTTCTCCCCTATTGCTCTTGCTTTCAAAACTCCCTTGTTTGTCATAGCAGCTTCAATCTCTCTTGGCACCTCCATTTGCAGCACTCTCAAGCTTTCTTAGCCACACTCTTTGTAGCCCTCCTAGCTCTCATGTCTATCTCCCTTGTCTTATGCTTGTAAGCATATTGGGATTCTTCACATCCTTTATCTATTGCATTTGATAATTGTGATACGAGTTCTCATCCTTGAGAAGGGATTGATTTTATCACCTCTTTTGTGATACAGGTTGTCCTCCATGAGCGGGGTTTGCTTTTATCACTCATATTTGGTTGTGCGGGATCTACTCCTGAGCAGGTTTTTCTTTCACCACATCCTTTTTCCATTTGGTTACATTCTCTCTATTTTTTTGGCTGTCCGTGGAGGTGGGAACACCAAAACGAGGGTTTGACTGAGGCAAACCCCTATACAGCCCCAACACTTTCTCCAGATATTATGCATGTAGGTATTGAAGATATCTACTAGCTAGAGGCTTCATTACTTGGATTGTTGTAAGCATCTTCTTTCCTTTCTTCTTCTTATCTTTATCAGTTCTACTTCACCCTATTTAAATTCTATTACTTTCCTGTATTCTAAGATTTCTCAGCAATCAGAGTAGTAGTGAGTTAACCATTTTCTTCGATAAAATCATTTTCTAGTCTGTACGAGACGCCAACATGCCGTGCTATTGTCCATATTTTGTGCTTTCGTCCTTCGACCGAGAGCTTATCAGTTTATCTAGAAAATCTCTATGTCCTACTCTTTCCGATTCTAAAACTCTCATTGTTGTTCCTTGAGGTAGTTTAGGGCATTTTTCCCTGTGAGGCTCTCTAAATGAAGAGAACTCATGAGTAGTGAATCCCCCTTCTCTACATTTTGGTGAACTTGATGTGAAGAGGGTATTTTTTCAAAAAAATAGAAATTTATTTACCCCTACTTGGCGGGGTCATGACTTTTGACTCGGTGCTCAAAATTTAGAACTATTTGCACCGTTGGAAAGGTCTCCTAGAGAACTAGTTCAGTCCATAAAATATCAGTGCCTTTAGTAGTCAACTTTTAGGGACCAATGCAAGTTCCAACCTCAAATTCTGCTCCAAAGACCTCCGAAATGCAAATTACTAGAACATAGAAAATACCAAAAAAAATCGTAATGAATTTAATATCTTCTTTTATTAGTTTAATATCTAATTTTGTTCAAAATGTTAATGATGTTCCATTTCATGCATGTGATGGTGTCTTGGCTTTTCCTATGTCACTTGATATCTTTGATCCTTCTCATGAAATTCCTCTTGCTTTCGAGGTTATTTTGTTGCAAGAAGATGAAATCATTGATACCTTTCTTAATGTTACTCTACCTTCTCTTCATTCCAATGCACTCTCTATGAGAGAGGTTGCATTTGTGAATGATGAATGTCATCTTTGTTCTAATGCACCCTCTTCTAGAGATGATGCATTAGCGAATGATGAATCTCCTTCCATATTTGATCCTATTTGGATTGATGTTGAGAATATGTCTTCAAATTATTCTACTAGTTGTGATGATTCTATAAATGTAATCTATGAGCTGCTGCCCCAAAGGCCTAAGAGATCGATCATTTACGTGACTCTTGCTAGTCCTTCTCCTAAGAGGATTTTTTCTTTTGATAGTGTTCCATTTGATAGTGATTATCCTGGCCTTTCTATGGCTCCCTCTTATAGAGTAGTAGCCCATACTAATAAGAATAGAATGAATAAACAACCAAGTCTACCTCAAGCACCTAAACCCACGACTAAAGCACCTAGCGATTACGATCTTGTTGAGCAACCCTGATTTTCTCCAACTAAGATCTCACTATGAGACTTGCTTCATTCTACTTTGGTTTATCAAGATATGATTCAAGAAGCCTTGCAAAAGATCCTCTTTCCTTCTTCTACTAGATTAGTGAATGTTGATGCATTGATAGCTCATATTTGTACGGATTTTCCAAATATCACATTCTATCCATAGGAACTCCCACCTCCAGAAGTACAGAAGCAAGTGGACCCTCTAATGATTATAGTTGACATTAATAATATTGACATTAGACATACTCTCATTGACACTGGTTCAGCGCTCAATGTATGTAGTATTGATCTATTGCCTAAAATTAATATTGAATCTTCTCTTAATCATTTTTTGGTTGTTATTCATGGGTTGAATAATGTCAGTCAACAAACCCTAGGCACGATAGTCTTGCCTTTGAGGTTGGGACCCATTACTGTACATACCCTTGTTTATGTTATGTTAGAAAAGTTACCTTATAACCTTCTTCTTGGTAGACCGTGGATTCACGCTATGGGTGCAGTCCTGTCTACCTTGCATAAATCTATTAAGTTTATTTGTAATAATAAAGTAGTCACAGTTAAGGCTGACCCTAATGCTATGCACTTATGTGAGATGGTAGCTGTTGGTCAAGCTTTAGTTGTGCCTACTCTTATCCCTTCAGTGTCTTCCAATGTTTCGATGTTTACTCCACCAGTACCTACTACAAAGGATGGTCTTGAGATAGATGTCCCTGAAGAAGATCCTTCTAAAGCAAAAAATCTTAAGTCTACTCCTACCTCTTCTCAAAAGAATGTATGTCTTGGTGATGATTTGGGTTCCTTAGACTTTACAAACTCCTCCATTGGGAAATGTAAAGTCGACCCAATCCACTCAGACCTTCCAATAACATCATCCACACCTGCTATCAAAGATGGTCATTCTTCTGTATTGTGGGGTAAGGTGAATGCAAATTAAAATGTTCTCAGTGTTGATCCTCCTTTTGAGGAAGATGATCACACTTATGTTAAAGAGGTTAATGTTGGTAATCCTGTCAGGAAAGATGATGGTGATCTTGTAGAGGAGTATGATCCCCTTTGCTGGAATAATACTCTCCATGTAAATCCTCCATTGTCTGCTACCTTCATGCCTTCTTCATGTGAGTAGTCAAGCTTTTCTCCACAAGAGAAAGGTTTGCTTCCTACTCCTCATTCCTTATCCAATTAAGAGTGTATTTGTTGAGGTTTCTCAAAGCTCGCTTGATTTCTCTTCCTTCTCCTACATGCAAGAAATTTCATAAGCATAATAAATAAAAACATTCTTTGTGTGCATACCATAAAGTGCTTGGCCATTCCACTAGTGAATGTAAGGCCTTCAAGGATAAAATACAACAACTTCATGATTCAGGTGTCTTCACTCATTTATTTGCTAATGCACTTGCCTCTTTTTCAAATGACAAGTGATATCAAGGTTTACCTCTATCCTGTATGTTTGCATGGTTCTCCTCCCTTGTATGTTGGGCATAGTGATAAATCATTTTGGAGATGTGTGTCCTTCTAAAGGACCCCCTCTCTTCTCTATGTCTTTTGAATAGTGTGTCCCTTGAGTGTACCTCCTTTTCTTTTCAAGTGTTCCTGACGGACTCCCTGTGAAAGATTTTCTCTCAAATGAATTATTTGGTGTCTAGCTTGGTGGCAGCTTGACTAGACCTTTCTTTTAAAATAGTGCATCCCTTGAGTGGACCACTCTTCTTTTGAAGGGTTCCCAAGGGACCCCTTTGAAATATTTCCAACTTGTCGATGGTCTGTGTGACTGTTTGCTTACTTGCCTGTGTGGCCACTTTCACTTTGTAGGTGCACTTGTGAAGCCGCTTTTTGACTCTAAGGAGTCCCCTTCCTTGGGTTTCCTCCATGTGAGAGATCTTGGGGGATACCTCCCTACAATTCTATGGTTTTGTAGGGTGCTTCTTCTAAGCTTCCTCAATGGAAGAGATCTTGGGGGTTGGTCCCCTGTAGGTCTACGGGTCTGTAGGGCGCATTTTATGGGTTTTCATTATGTGAGAGATCTTTGACGATACCTTCCTTGCAAGTCTACAGCCCTATAAGGTGCTTTTCTCGATTTCCTTCATGTGAGAGATCTTTGAGGACACCTTCCTTGCAGGTCTATGGGCCTGTGAGGCACTTACATTCGTAAATTCTCTCTTCTCTTCTCTTTTGTATATACTGGATCGAAGATTTACATCTTCTTCATCCCGCACGTATATTCCGTTCCTCTCTTCATAAATTAGAATTCTTCTATGCATGATTTCTTAATTTGGTAATGACACATAGTATTGAATCAACCTTCTACATCGAGGTATCTTGCACTTTTTTGACTCAAATCCTTTACTTTTTTTTGCACTAACATTGCTGTCTGGTGCAAGTTTTTCTTATCTAATGCATCTATTTTGTAGGTCTTCAGCTCAAGGGGACATGCTTTTATGGCTTGAAGAGTTATCTACTTCCTCTACAATATCCTTTTTGAATATGATGTTATTTATGTTTAGTAGATTTCCTTTAGCATACATATTAGCATAGATCCATATGCCCGCTAAAGTGGGGAAAAAATATAGTCATAAAATTATACCCCTACAATTTCACATACATTCTTGTATCTGCTTTAGTATCCACTCCCTTAGAATTTATGCAGGCTCACTTTAGCCCCTGCATCAGCCTCTTTCCCCTCTTAGGATGCTCGAAAGACCCCTTTTCAGCTACTACCCTCGTGTGTCAGCTTTGCACCAACTTTGTGCTTCATCCATTTTTGTCATTTTGTAGTGTGATGTGTCTAGACACCAGTGCTCTATGTAGACGTTTTTGTGCCACACTAGCATCTGACAATGTTTCAACGCTCAAACAACTGTCTCCAAGCATGCTTTCCACTTTCCCTCACCTTTTTTTGGTGGTAACGGCCTAGGACGCCATGTAATGGTTGGAGAAGCTTCTTTTCCCTCATTAAATGCTATTCTTTCAACTCATTTGTCTCTGGAACTTCTTCTAGCTCCATTCTTCTAAGTTCTTCTAACTTCTCTCGACCAATTCTCTAGCTTCATTCCAGCCTCTAGCTTCTTCTTCTCCCCTCTTTCTCTTGCTTTCACAACTCCCTTTTTTGTCACAACAGCTTCAAACTCTCTGGGTACCTCCCTTTCTAGCACTCTCAAGATTTCTTAGCCACACTCTTTGTAGCCCTCCTAGCTCTCATGTCTATCTCCCTTTTCTTATGCTTGTGAGCATCTTGGGATTCTTCACATCCTCTATCTATTGCATCTACATATTGTGATATAGGTTCTCCTCCTTGAGCGAGGATTGCTTTCATCACCTCTTTTGTGATACGGGTTCTCCTCGAGCAGGGTTTGCTTTTATCACTCATATTTGGTGGTGTGGGTTCTACTCCTGAGTGGGTTTTGCTTTCACCACACGCTTTTTCCATTTCAGTTACATTCTCTCTATCTTTTTGGCTGTCCATGGAGGTGGGACAACCAAAATGCGGGTTTGATTGAGGAAAACCCCTATACAGCCCCAACACTTTCTCCAGATGTTACACATGCAGGTATTGAAGATATCTACTAGTTGGAGGCTTCATTACTTGGATTGTTGTAAGCATCTTCTTTCCTTTCTTCTTCTTATCTTTATCAGTTCTACTTCACTCTATTTAAATTCTATTACTTTCCTACATTCTAAGATTTCTCAACAATCAGAGTAGAGGTAGTCCTTTAGCAATTTTTTTTTGATAAACTCATTTTCTGGTCCTGACGAGATGCCATCACGCTGTGCTGTCGTTTGTATTTTGTGTTGTTGTCCTTTGGTTGAGAGCTTGTCAGTTTATCCAAAAAATCTATGTGACTTGAATCTCTTTTGGATTCTGAAACTCTCGTTGTTGTTCCTTGAGGTAGTTTAGGGCAGTTCACCCTGTGAGGCTCTTTGAACGAGGAAAAATCTTGATTAGCGAATCCCCCTTCTCTACAGTTGTTTCCCATGATACTTGGCCTTTGCGAAGTATTCTCTACATCCTCTTTTCTATCAGTACTCATGGAGCTTTGTTAGAGATCCCTCTAAGGATAATTTTCTTCCCATATTATATGAACTTAAGATCCATATTTATGTAGTTATACTAATATTCACCTTGCAATTATGACCATTCTACATCCAAAACCATATCAATATCCCCTAAACCATCCAAATTAAATTCATCACATTCCTTATGGTCCCCAAGAGTTATATTGAGCTTTTTGATTTCTGAGGTGCATGGGATGGTGAATCCATCAACTACTACATGAAAAATATTTGAATTATTCCACCTTCAATCTTCTCTTCATTACCGATCCTTTATTGATAAAGTTATGGGTAGCCCCACCATCGATGAGAACAATCATTTTTTTTCATGCAAATGCTTCACCAACCTTGAAGGGAAGATATTTTGGGGCTCCTAAGAGAGTGGAAATTGTACTCTCCTTTGTGACTTCATGTTCTATCCCTTTATTAATATGTTTGAAAAAATATTTAATTACATTAAGTACATCTCCTGAATTTGAGTATTTATCTGAGACCACTTCAACACAATTTATTTTTCTTTACCCATGCATCTATTTCAAAAAGTCTATGGATCTCTACAAGAGAAACATAAATTCTTATATTCCTAATTTCATTCTCTGCCTCATCTATTTTTTTTGGTTTAAGAGGGTTCATTTGAGGCTACAAACTATCCTTGTTGAAAGGTCTTCTATAATGTCCAGGTAATGGTTCATTCCTATCATTGGATATATTCTTTGTTGTGGTGTTCACCAAACTCAATTCCCTAAAATCACATCCTACATAGAGGTAGGCTCAAAATCCGCAACCAAGCCTCATAGTGACTCCAATAGTCTCTCTATGAATAGGAATACAAGTCTATTCTTTGTCACATTGAGTACCATGATTGAAATTTAATAAAACTCAAATATATAATCCTCCATGGAGCCATGCTATCTCAACCATGTCAAATTTTTGAAATGCATCTCAAGGTCCTTCCTATCAAACATTGGTTTCCTTTTATGATTAACACATGATTCCACCACTCATGCATTGTTCCATCCAAATGAAGAATATCAAATTTGATAGCATAATCTTTTATCAAATTAGGATGAGTAAATTACTATCTTCTACACCATTTAGAGTATATTTCCTAGCACTCCATTATTGATTATCTCCCTTAGAGTCCTTACCATTTTTTTCCATACACTCCCTCAAGGTGGATTGTCTAAGCAACTCTCTATTCTCCATGCTTATGACCCCTTGAAAGTGGGCTTCCTCATATCTATCACCCATAGCTTTCTCTTTTCTCTTTTCTCTTCATAGGTACTAGATTTCCCTATAACTTTCTTGCATGAACCTACATCACCACATAAATCTACCCTATCTAGGCTAGAAATATATTTTATCTAATACCACTATAATGTCCCATTCAACAGTTTTAAATGAAAACAATAGTTTATAAAATAAACCACAATATTGACCAAATAACATAAACAAAATATTCACTAAACTATATCAAAACACTCGTAATTACTTATACTCAAAAAACACAAATAAACTTGAACAAATTATATGAACTCCAATAGTAAATTTTATTGATTATGATATTATCTCTACAACAAGGGATTTTTATGACAATCATTACATATCAACACACAACATTAACCAATAATGCTAAAACTCACTCACTAAACATTCCTATAAATCTTTGATGCTTGAATGTACTCCATAAATGAGAATTCCCTTAAGAATCAAAGCATTCATCCTCTATTTCTAAAATTCTATGGATTTTCATCCATTGATCCGAGTATGCTATGGGTTTTCATCAATAGAAGATTTATTTGAACATACAGTACTTAGAATATACAATAATATAACATGGATGATTACAATTGAAATGATTTCCTAATTTTATATGCACCCACCTAAAAGATCAAATTATTAAACCTAGACCCAAAATGGCACCAAGACTAAAATTTGAATTCTACATGTTGTATCACAAGTCAACCTTATACACCTTCTAGACTTTCCCATTTAAAATTTTGTTCTTTACTAAGTACAAATAAATTTATTATATCTACATTTAGAAAATAATTTGTTTATGTGCTAGTGATTTTAGAAGTATTATGAAATATTAATTATATATTTGTAAATGGACATCCAATTTAAAATAAAAATAAAGAGGTTTTGTTAATATGCTTATTTCACAACAAACTAACAACACTATAAAAATCAATTGAATTAATAAATATCAATAAAAAAATTTAATTAATTTACAAATTAACATAATTTTGGAACATCTAATTAATTTGTATAATAAATTTAATATAAATAATAATTAGAAATATTTTTTTGAGTTATTTTAAATAGATGAAATCCTTTTTATCCCATGCAAAGGAGGAAGAGTAATAATAAATAGAAACAGCAAAATATTGGCAGCCCTCATCACGCTTTAGAACTCCCATAATTTTTAGTATGTTTGTAATTTTCCTTTACAAACATTTCCATAATAACATCTCCGCAATAAGTTTGGCTCAAGAATTTTAAGCAATGGATGAATTAATTTGGTCAATTCCTGCATTTTGTGAAGCAGACGTTAAATTTAGAAACATTTCCATCATAACTTCCGCTGAAGAATTTATGCTGAAGAGTTGCCAGTAAAGACCAGTAAATATATAATCGATTACTGCCCATAACTTCCGCGGAATACAGGCGGCACTTTGTAAAATTTAGAAACATTTCGATAATACCTTCCGCTAAATCAAATAAATAACTTTTAATTTGTCGAAGAGCAAAAAGCAGAAAAATCTGAGAGTTGCCAGTAAAACGCGTTTTTCAAAAATCGGCAATATTTAGTAACCATGATTCGCGCCACTGACGATTAAAAGGCCTGATATATGCTCGCTAGAAGATTATTATTGCTAGGAGCTTGCCTTCTTTTCCCAAACTAGAAATATTTTGCTTTGATTATTATTGACCCAAACAAACAGCATAGAAGCATTTGACTGCAAATCTCTTGAATTTTGTGCAGCAATTCTACAAAAATCTGTATTGACGGTCGGATAGTGTTTATTGTTGTGTGTATTTTCAGTAGAATGGCTGGATTTCATAGCTTTGACGGATCCAAGCTCAGTCCAATTGAAGAGGCTGTGCTAATTCTTAATACTCCAATCGAAGATCTGTTTATTACTCCAGAGGAATCTGAGAAAGTTTGCGCTACAGAATTTCAGAGCTTTGACGGCTCCAAATTAAGTCCCATTGAAGAGGCTTTTCTTATTCTGAATAGCCCAATTGAAGATCTGTTTATTACAGAAGAGGAACCTGAGAAAGTTAGTGGTACCGAATTTCAGAGCTTTGACGGCTCCAAATTCAGTCCAATTGAAGAGGCTTTCCTTCTTCTTAGCACCCCAACTGACGATTTGTTTATTTATCCTGTTTCTGCTGGGACGATATCAGAGAATGGACAACAATTGCAGTTGAGTCCCACAAAATGCTTTGATCCATGGTACACTACTTACGAGTGTGATCTTATCAGTTTTGGAACTAGTGCTGAAAATTCCACACTCCAGAGACCACAACCAGTTACTCCTGGAGAAGTTCATAGCTTTGATGGGTCCAAGTTCAGTCCGATCGAAGAGGCTTTCCTTATTCTTAATGACCCAGCCGATAATGATCATGTTTGCGTTCCTGATAAAGGAGGAGAAGCCTCTAAAGACAAGGGGCTGGATAAGACATTAAAGGTAAGCTTCCAACTAAAGAAATTGTTTTATATTTGGTTTACAAAAAACTAAAAGTGTTTGTTTTATGTGTCAATCCAAGCTCTGATTTTTTTCAGTCTTCCTCTTTTCTTTAATATGTTCTAACATGAGCTTCTTTGTAATTTTAGCTACAAAGAGAACTATTGGAAATCAAAGCACAAATTAGGGAGTTGGGATGGCTATTGGAGGTTAGCTTCTATCCTTTAAAAATGAATTTATATCTAATCAGCCTTGATTCAAATGTTGTTTTCTCTCTCATCCATATTATGTTTCTAAAAGATGTTTTTTTATTAGATTAATGGTTTTGACAGGAACTATGTTATTACATTTTGTTGTTCTTTATAATTTATTACAAACTATTACTTGTATCATCTGAAAATATTCTAAAGACTTGATGTCTTCTGCTTTGATATTTCAGAGCTCCCTAAAGAGGACAGACATGTTGCTACCAAAGCTTGCAATACAGAATGTGGTAGTGGCATGTTAGAATACTTGTAATCTGCAAATTTGCTCATTACAAAAGATTGAAAAGTTCATGATTTCCTCAAATGATTTTGGAGATTGTCTAGTGTCTGCAACAGCTAAAAATGTTTGGAGATTGTCTAGTGTCTCCAACAGCTAAAAATGTAATAGTCTGAAATGCAAGAAGAGTGAAATGTTTTAGATATTGACAGAAGATGGAAAAGTTATTTTAAAGCTCACTCTTATCACAATGTCTGCATTCTTTACAATGCTTTGCAGTACTTGTTTTGATATTTATGTTTATTTTTTCTTGTAATTGTATCATTTGTAGCGCTTATGTGGCTTACATGCATGGTGGTAGAGGATGTGAGGGGAGGTTTATTTAACAGTAGTAAAACATAATTATTTAATAAAAATAAGAGGTTTACTTGGACTTATGTTTTATGTAATTTCCTTTCTATTCACACATTTCATTATAAAGTGGTATATTTGAATGATGAGTTGTCTTTTGTGTTACTAAGTGTATTAAAGTATCTAAATTATATGTTAAAATTATGTATCTAAATTATAGAATTAAGCAATGAAAAATGAAGATTGAAAAATAATAATAGAATATAAGAAAAGATAAGAATATTTATGTTCATGAAAGGTCAAAATTTGTTTATAGAATGGAAAAAGTATAATGAAAAGGAAACAATATCAAAATAAATCATGATATTTCCTACTCAATATTGAAGAAAACATAATGTTGATGGATAAAACAATCCTTCAAATGTAAAGAATTGTCAAAGAAAAATCTTTGATTATAAATGGACAATGATAATTGCTTATCCTTTAAAATAAAAGAGTCAAGCATCTTTTATCTTCATAAGCCATGAAGATTTGGAGAGAATTGTAAAATTATTTAAAGAGGCAAAAAGAATCACTCCTTGATCTCATGAATATCAAAAAGAGAATCTAAAAAAATATTGATCCTTATTTTCAAACTCCATTTAACAAATTTTATGAAAGCAATTCTCTTGAGGAATATAATGATCAATATCCACATAGAGGGCATGTCAAAAACCTTTAAACTATTCCAAAGGTACCCTCAAACTATAGGGAAATTAAAGCTTTCTCCAATATGGAGGTTTGATAATTCAATCCTCAAAGTGAGGAAATGCATTATAAATTATTGTTGAAGCTTCAATGAAAGAAGTTATTGAGCCTCTAACCATTTTGATTATAGGTAGGCTATTTTGATCTCATCTCTAATATCCATACTTCTCTTCCTTTTATAAATATCTCATGCATCTATAAAAAAATATATGTATGGAGCATATCCATGTCAATGCCTACAAGGCTTAGTAGATCAAAAGTGTTGACACACAATTCAAATTATATTCCACGTTGAGCTAGTTGCATATGTTAGGACTAGGTGTTGCATTCCTTGCTAATTACCTAACATAATGTTCCCCTTATATCCACCTTTCTATGTTACTCATATTACTCTCAATAACTAAATTCATAGAGATGCTCTTGACTACTCCTTCCCTCTTCACTCCTCAATACAGTGAATTATAAATCATCATATGAAGATATACCTTCAATAAGAATAGTAATACTTTTTACATTATAATTTATTTATCACATGGTACATCTTAATATTCAATATAACCCATGGTTACATCCTACTAGTTAGATAGGTTTTAATAAAAAAATATTTTTAGAGTCAATCAACACCATACATAATTTTCCTTGCATCATAGCTTTCAGGTTAGATGCAAATTGATGGTAGAAACCAATATTATGTCAATTTTGATCCCAATCTGATTAAATTAAACTTAAGTTGTATTCAAGTTAAGATACATTCATACAAACTTCATTCCTTACAAAACCAAACAAAGATAAATTTTGTGCTCCTAACCCATATGATTGAAATTGGTAGTTCTACTATCCTTATGCAAAATGGAATTTTTTTTTTTTACCCCATCAACTCCTAAAATTTATAAAATGTGAGGTTCCATTTTAAAGTACAATCTTGATTTGGTAGGAGAATATCTAGATATATCTTAATATTTACTTGATTATCTTTCGTACTAACCTAGACTCTCCTAATCTAGAATCAACATAAATACAAATAATTATTGTGATTATAAATGCCGGTATGCTAAGATACTAACAATATCATAGCATGTTATTTGACATAAATTCATCAAATATAGGGAGCTCATGTTTAGAACTTATCTACTAATCTTACACATAGACTTATTAAACAAATATTAATATCATATACCATTTTCCTATAGCTATTATAAGTAAGTATGCGGAAGAGATTTTATTAGTCTTCAGATC
Source organism: Sequoia sempervirens (assembly GCA_007258455.2). Lineage (NCBI taxonomy): Eukaryota > Viridiplantae > Streptophyta > Pinopsida > Cupressales > Cupressaceae > Sequoia > Sequoia sempervirens. The sequence continues at coordinate 578,500,051 of VDFB02193867.1, read as the reverse complement.
TATCATTTTTAAGATAAACACATGATGTAAACTATAGTTCATATTCAACTAGAAGGAAGCATTCTTATCTTAATCGATTACAAGAAAATATCACAACCTTATAGCTCAACGATATCAACATTCTTAATATTTAATGATCTGTAGTAGCTTTTCTACTTCACAATCAAGGCTATGATATAACAATTAACCTAGTAACAACATACTAAATATTAATATTAAAAATAGTGTAAAGATAAGGCATGTCACTATAAGAGCTATGCAGTGCAATTTGATGGACATCAAGATATAGTATATAGTGATATATCAGGTATAATAATTTTAGTACATGTAATATCCTAATATTCACTATCTAGGACAAGATGATGTAAAATTCACTAGGGGGTATAATTATTTAATAAAATTTATTGCCTTGAAGATAGAAAATATTAAAGTTCTATCTTTTTGGTATTTTCTATGTTTCCCTAATTTACTTTTTCGAATTCATTCAAAGTAGAATTGAATATTTCACTAATTGCTTAATTTTTTTGTGAAAGGTGACCTTCCAAGCAACTCAAACTAGTTCTCTTGAAGATATTTCCATCGATTCCAAGAATCCCATCTTTTCCTAATGAGCTAGGTGTTTTGACCCCACCAAGTTAGGTACCAAAATAAACTATCATTTTTTACAAATTTTGATTTCTACATTTAGCATTCTCCCCATCGTATTTTCAATTTCAACTTCCAAGGATGACATGGATGTGCTTACCTTTAAAATTATTGAAAGCATATAAATGACTTATTTTCAAGCTAATAAAGATATTTTTTGAGGTATACATCTCTTCTAGACTTGATTTTCTTTAAGATATTATAACTTGAGCTTATTTATAATTTTAGCTGCAAAGAGAACTATTAAAAATCAAAGAAGAAATTCAAGAGTTCAAATGGTTATTGGAGGTGACCTTTAATCCTTTAAAAAATATTTTATATCTAATCAGTCTTGATTCAAATGTTGTTTTTTCTCTCATCCATATTATGTTTCTAAAAGATGGTTTTCAATTAGATTAATGGTTTTGACAAGAACTGTTGTTCTTTATAATTTATTACAAACTAATTTGTATCATCTGAAAATATTCTAAAGACTTGATATCCCTTGCTTCAATATTTTAAAGTTCCCTAAAGAGGATAGACATGTTGCTACAAAAGCTCGCAATACAAAATATGCTAGTGGCATGTTAGAATACTTGTAATTTGAAAATTTTCTCATTACAAAATATGGAAAAGTCCATTATTTCCTCAAATGATTTTATAGATTTTCTAGTGTCTCCAACAATTGGAAGAAAGAGTGAGATGTTTTAGATATTGAAAGAAGATGGAAAAGTTATTTTAAAGCTTACTCTTACCACAATGTCTACATTCTTTACAATGCTTGTTTGATTGCAGTACTCATTTTGATATTCATGTTTATTTTTTCTTGTAAGTGTATTATTTTTAGTGCTTATGTGGCTTAAATGCATGGTGGTAGAGGATGCGAGGGGAGGTTTATTTAAAATTATTAAAAAATAATTATCTAATAAAATAAGTGGTTTACCTAGACTCATATTTTATTTAAATGTCTTTCAATTCACATGTTTCATAGTAAAGTGGTATATTTGGGTGATGGGTTATGTTTTGTGTTACTAAGTGTATTAAAGTATCTAAATTACATGTTAAAAGTTCTATGTATGTAAAGTACTAACTTAAGTAATAAAAAATGAGGATAAAAAATAATAATAGAATATAAGTAAAGATAAGAATATTTATGTTCATGAAAGGTCAAAATTTATCTATAGAATTGAAAAAGTATAATAAAAAATTAAGAATATCAAAATAAATCATGATACTTCCTGCTCAATATTGGAGAAAAAATAATGCAGATGGATAAAGCAATCCTTCAAATGTAAAGAATTTTCAAAGAAAAATCTTTGGTTAGAAATTGACAATGATCATTGTTTATCCTTTAAAATAAAAGATCCAAGCATCTCTTATCCTGGTAAGTCATGAAGATTTGGATTGAACTGTAAAATTCTTTAAAGTGGTAAAAATAATCGCCCCTTGATCTCATATGAAAAAGAGTTCATCTAAACAAATATTGATCCTTGTTTCCAAACTCCATTTAACAAATCTTATGAATATAGTTCTCTTGATGAATATAATGATAAATCTCTACATAGAGGACATTTCAACAATCTTTAAACTATGCAAAAGGTGCCCTCAAACTCCATTACTACAACTTCAATTTCCACAAATCCATCTTCATTCTCTTCTACCATCACTGCTACTACACTTGTATCCTCTTGTTCATTATTTTTTCTTCTTTCTCCATGCCTTACTCATGGCATGTGTTTGCTGCAAACTCATCCCTTGCAAACTATCCATGTCACATAGCTTCTAATCTATCCATCCTTGTATTTATATCCACTATCATCAAGAAGATATTCCTCTTTTAATACTTGATCCAACCTTCCCATATCACATACTTCTTCCAATCGAGTATACCCATCTAGTTCACTATTGTAATCCATCACTATATAACAGCCACCACATGATTGCTATGTTGGTTTTTTTTAAGAACCAAGCTAATCTTTAGAATTACCTATGGACTCTGTCATTTCCAATAATTAGTAGTCTCAAGGGATTGGCCAACAAATGAGTAAGAGATGAAAAAATTCTACTCTTGCACTTTGGGCTCTGTGAAACCCGAGAGGGTGATCCCACAATGTACACTCAAGAATTTATATGACTACTATTTAAATACATTGTAAACAATAGATAATTCTCATATAACCACTCAACAACATAGTGTATTAAAAAGGTTGGCAGTTCTTTTAGCAATACCCTACACTTGGAGCATGAGGATAAAGAAACTCATCACAAAATAACTATAGTGGTACTCATTCAACAGTTGGTTAATAAAAAGTGATTTGCTAATGAATCAACCTAGAAAACTGAATTATGAAAAGTTTGCTCGAACCAATGCCTTATCATAAACACGAATTCAATCTTAACCTATGCAACCTAATAACAATTCTTACACATATCAACATATAAGCTTTAGAAAACACTGCATTACAACATTTCCATGTAACATTCTTGACCACCAATTCTTAAAGATATCCTAGAACATAATTCATATTAACAATTTCACACAAGCATTTTCATTAATCTCTTGAATTAACAAGCAAGAATGAAGCTAAACATCCATTATAAATCAAATGGATACGAACAAAACAATCCTTGATTATATCATTCATAACTCATAGAACAAGTGCAGAGGAGAGAAAATGGCCATGAAGTTGGCATCGCTCAAATTGTATTTGCTATCATAATTACATACGTAACAACAGACTCGGAACCTAAGACAAAACTAAAAACATGCTTGATATTCCTGCTGATATCTTCCTCATCCTATGGCATTTCTGATATACTAGGCTCTATTATTGAAATCATCACACTTCCCATATTGTATGACACAATTTCCCAAGAGGAACTTACTTTAGGGGTAAATTCGGGGGGGTGCAGCTTCTTGTGAAGTGGTAGGGGAGTCAACACCAGTCTGCTTATGCTTTCCCAATTGCAAACTTCACAACTTCTCCTCCAATAATGCTAATTTTGTTTGTAACTACATATTTTATTGTTCAAGCTTTCCATAGTCAACTAACAAATTGTTGTGGTCTATCCTGAGCTTCTCCTTTTCTACAAATACATATTCTACAATGGCCCTTATGAACTGTGCAACATGTACTAACATATTTGTTGCCTCTAGAGCTGATGTTTCTGATAATCTCTTTATTATTAGGCCTCCACTATAGTTAGGTGTAGGCTCAACAATGTCAGGCTTCCTTGTACTTGGGGGTAGAGACCAGATAGCTAATGTATATCATTTTTCACTGATAGTAGACCCCTACAATGCAATTGTAGCCTCTTCTTCTAAATTGTAGAAAGGTCTCTCACATCTCTTTATTGTATCAAAGGTTATGGAAGAAGCTAAATTCCACTCTGAAAGTAATAAAATACCACTATTTCTCACCAACTCTCTACCCTCCTTTGTAGTCATCCTTTGGAACTTAGCTCTCATTTCATTCAAAACCTTTCCTTGGAGGGTAGCGTAAAGTAATTTTGGATGAAGACTTCTTTATTTGGCCAAGTTGTTGACATATTCATCTCTTTGAGCCATGTATGCAAACTTCATAAAATCTCTTGGGACTTTACAAATGAGTCATCATCCAAAAACCTTGTGCATGCTTCCACCCGAATATCATCTTTACCATTAATCCCAGCGAGGTCAGCTTTACTCAACCTCATTATTAATTATTGTGTTGCCATCATTGTTGGTGTGGTGGGAATTCCTTCTTGCAATTTCTCTGATACCCAGATTTCATCATCAGATTCTTCATCAACATAGTCCATCAAACTAGATACTTCAACCTTTTTCTTCTTTAATGGTGGTTCTTTTGGTGGTGATGCATATAGTGGTGGAGCATCAATATCCACAATTTTAGGCTCTCTTAGCCTTGGAGGAGATCGTGGTGGTATCTATGGCATAGGAGAAGAGATATTTTCTCCTATTGTTGGGAGGGAGTAGTAATTGCATAATTTTTCTTTTCCTTACTCTTTCTCCTTACAAAGAAATTTATTTTTGGTTCTTCGAGGGCCTGAGATGTAGATATCTCTTCCATAATAGGGACTTCTCCCAAACACTATTCTTCTTCAATGGGGGCTTTCCCCTTATTTTGAATCAGCCCTTCACTTTCAAGGTGGCCTACTATTGTCTCAAAATTCTAGGATACATGTTCCACCTTTTGCATTACATTTTCAATGTTTGGAAGAATATTGAAGTCAATTTTTTTCTTCTTTATCTTTCAATACATCTTATTGAAAGCAATCTACCTTTATTTTATTTTTTCTTGTTCCAAAAGATCAAACACATTTCTTATCATATCCTCTAGGAATTGGAAAATGCGCACAAATTTGTAACTCATGTCCTTTCCTTCAACCAAGCCATGAAACCTTCGGGATCATACCCGATCCTCTCCACTACTTGTTGCATGCGGAAGGCTTTGAGTATATCAAGTATCTTATTCCAACCTCCCTTTGTACTAACATATTTGTTGCCTCTAGAGCTGATGTTTCTGATAATATCTTTATTATTAGGCCTCCACTATAGTTAGGTGTAGGCTCAGCAATGTCAGGCTTCCTTGTACTTGGGGGTAGAGACCAGATAGCTAATGTATATCATTTTTCACTGACAGTAGACCCCTGCAATGCAATTGTAGCCTCTTCTTCTAAATTGTAGAGAGGTCTATCACATCTCTTTATTGTATCAAAGGTTATGGAAGAAGCTAAATTCCACTCTGAAAGTAATAAAATACCACTATTTCTCAGCAACTCTCTCCCCTCCTTTGTTGTCATCCTTTGGAACTTAGCTCTCATTTCATTCAAAAAATTTCCTTGGAGGGTAGCATAAAGTAATTTTGGATGAAGACTTCTTTATTTGGCCAAGTTGTTGACATCATTAAGCCCAGTGAGGTCAGCTTTACTCAACCTCATACTTAATTATTGTGTTGCCATCATTGTTGGTGCGGTGGGAATTCCTTCTTGTAATTTCTCTGATACCCAAATTTCATCATCAAATTCTTAATCTACATAGTCCACCAAACTAGATACTTCAACCTTTTTCTTCTTTAATGGTGGTTCTTTTGGTGGTGATGCATATAGTGGCGGAGCATCAATATCCACAATTTTAGGCTCTCTTAGCCTTGGAGGAGATCGTGGTGGTATCTGTGGCATAGGAGAAATAGATATTTTCTCCTATTGTTGGGAGGGAGTAGTAATTGCATAATTTTTCTTTTCCTTACTCTTTCTCTTTACAAAGAACTTTATTTTGGTTCTTTGGGGGCCTGAGATGTAGATTTCTCTTCCATAATAGGGACTTCTCCCAAACACTATTCTTCTTCAATGGGGGATTTCCCCTTATTTCAAATCACCCCTTCACTTTCAAGGTGGCCTACTATTGTCTCAAAATTCTAGGATACATGTTCCACCTTTTGCATTACAATTTCAATCTCTGGAAGAATATTGAAGTCAATTTTTTTCTTCCATATCTTTCTCTACATCTTATTGAAAGCAATCTACCTTGATTTTATTTTTTCTTGTTCCAAAAGATCAAACACATTTCTTATCATATCCTCTGAGAATTGGAAAATGTGCACAAATTTGTAACACATGTTCCTTTCCTTCAACCAAGCCATGAAACCTTTGGGATCATACTCGATCCTCTCCACTGCTCATTGCATGTAGAAGGCTTTGAGTATATCAAGTATCTTATTCCAACCTCCCTTTGTCGTCACAAAATTAGAGAATCATGTGTATGAAGGAAAAAATGGTCCTTTTCCTAGATTCAATAGATGTTCATTTTCCACACTTCCCAATTTCCATATTACCTCAAGGAAACTAATTCTCTCTAGCACATATTTTGGTAGTAGGTGAGGTGCAACAGTGGAACCGTATACTCTTAAAACAATGTAATCGGGATATGGGATAACATCTCCCCAATTGTGATCAAATCCTAGCTTAGACCTTCTTTCCTTGGGTCTCATGAAGTCATGCAGGGCTATGGGAATTCTAGGTATATTCACAGCCAAGGCTCTCTTTAATTCTGAAGCAAACAAGTTTTGGAATGTCACATATAGTCATATGTCCTATCATCCTTGTCCAAGATAGTAATCCAACACTAAACAAGAAAATCCAAGGTACCCTCCTTCCTATCCAAAGTCATATTTTTCTAAAAGTAAGATGCACCTTTGAACAAAAAAATATGCATTAGCAATGAGTACTAGCTAAACCTTACTCCATTTGCACCTTTCTTCAGCCTTATCAAACCCTCATGAATTCTTTATGCAAGAAACCCTACATAATCATATACAGTGAAATATTGGGGGTGTTGAATATGGCCTGCCATATACATCCATGCCATAAGTATTCCCTTGATAGGATCATAACAAATTATCTGGCAAATGGAGTAAAAGGTTTTTTGGAATTAGGAAACAAAATAACTAACAGGGAAAGGATCCTTATCAAATTTCCCTAATGTAATCCTTTGGCCCCTAATTTCTACTAAATATCTTGGTAGTATGTGGAATCTAAATGCAATCTTAGTCTTATCATATTCCTCCTTAAGACTGTTTTCATTAATTTTAGGCATTTCATCACTCCACCTGGTGAGTTTGAAAACATGAAAAAATTCATTCTTGGTAATTTTAACCATTTCTATACGTTCTTATAGTCCTTATAACTAGATCATAATTGGTGACTACTACTTTAAGCAAGTAAACATCCATGTAGACATTAGGTATAATGAACTTCACTAGGTCACAATTCTAGGGGTTACCCACTGGAATACCCATGTTTCTATTTTTGAACCAACCAAAGAACAATTCCCACCCAACATAAGGTAACTTGGCATCCTTAATAGAATTGTTCTTGTCAATCAAAACTTCTTGTCAATCAAAACCTCAACTACTTGTGGACCTTGGAGAAGCAGTTGACACTTAGGTTTTTTATTGGTCGAGGGTGGCAATTGGTTAGAAAGGTATTTACTCAAAATCCTTTTGGGACCAAAAGATTCCCCTTTAGATGAAGATTCTTTTGATTGTGCTTTTGGAGCCATGACACAAGAAGTATTACAAAGCAGGGTTTCTAGTTTCTTGGAACAAGGCTTACGACTTAGATAAGGGTTTGACATGGATTACAACAATGTAGGACCAACAATTTCTCCCTTATGAATGTCAAACCTTAAATGCAGAACCAAGAAAACCCTAATTGGCTCAAAGGTTTAGGAAACCACAATTTATCAATAATTCTGATCGAAAGGCAGTAATTTACTTACTGGTTCTTTCACAGGTTAAAAAAACCTATCCTCGACATCAGACAAGCTTGAAAAACCATAGCACGAGCTCTCCAAGTGTGTAGAATATCCTTCACAATGCTCAATTATGCTTTCAAGATAGGTTTTAATAGCTATGCAACCCCTGGTTTGGTAGCTCAATGTACTTTCTGCATTAAGGATCACTCGCATGAACCAAAATGACTCACTTGCCCTCAAACTGAGTTTTGAATGCCAACAATTGATCACACATGTGTATTAGCTAATGGACAATCCGGATTTAGTCAACTTGATTTGAAAAATCTGACTATACATAGCTACAATACTCATCAAATGATAAAAATCCACATGGAAGCACTTGCTGGTGATCTGGAGGCTCTGCCATCTCTTTGTCGCTGCAGCCAGAATCCACGTGTCTTCTTCCCCTCACCCCCATGAGTCTTAACCTGTGCAACTTTCATCAGTAGGGAGATGGGGAAGGGCTAAGATTAAATCTCATGAATTTTATATGCTCACACCTTAATCTGAGACCAATTTCCTGTGACCTTATTCTTCTGACATAATCAACGGCCTAGATTAAAAGATCTCAAACACATGTATATTACACCTTCTTTTAGTAGCGCACACTTTATTGCCCATGCCCCTTCAGGTTATTCCACATGGTAATCACTCGCCTCCCCATTGAGAATTTGGCATCAAGGGTGGAACCCACACTAGATCGCGCGGAGTGGTCATGATTGACCCACATCACCTGCTATCAACTGTTGATTCTCCTCAAATCCCTCCTTGTTGACCGCTTGGAAACACTGGGCCCACTATCGGAAAAGACATGCAGCAATTGCCCACCAACCTGTGTGATTAATTCAGTGGAAAAGGAAAAGGAATGGGATGGTAGGGAGTAGCCAAGATGTAATGACATCATTCAGTGACCACTATTGATTTCCTTTTAATACAACCCATATTTTTAACAAAGGGACTAGACCCACCAATGCACAAGATATGTGGCTTACACCCGCTAGCCCGTGAGAATAAAATAATAAGCAATGAAATAGAATGGGCACATAAGGAATGGCATTTATTTTCTCTCATCGATCAAATTACCATCATGGATTTTAATATCTGCACACACCAAAATTGGTAGTTTTAAGAAGTGCACCTAACTAGGCTGAAAAGACCAAAACCCATGGAGTTAATGACTTAAGGCTTAAATGATTTTAACAAGAAATATTTAGCCCGACTTCAGAAAATTAAAATAATGACCCAACATATGAAAACTAATAAAACTAGATCAGAGGGTTTTTTATTTCATTGATTTTGATGGCATAAGATGTGACTTAAAAGATTTAACAAGAAATATTTAGCCCGACCTCAGAATGGGTAACCGTATTATGCAGCCTACACCAGTTAGTCATGAAATTCAAGTCAGCTGCATTTGCAGCATGTGATCTCTCCTCATTTGCTTAATAGTTATGAGGAACTCCCCCATTATTGGGCCCTATGTTCCATTGTCTGTTGTTGTTTGGCCTTTGATTATACCCCCTATTTTGATTCTGATAACCCTACTTAGAGGAGTTTTGGCCCTGGTAACCCCTTTGGTTGTAATTGTTCTTATTCTGATAAGTACCCTAATTGTTGCTATTTTGATTAGGGTAGTTCCCTTGGTTTTGAAAAGGGTTCAATCGAAGCTGAGCCATGTCATTTGTAACCTAAGACAGTGTTTTCTTCAAAGTTTCTACCTCATTTGTGAGCTGGACTGTCTTCTCACTTTCCACATTCTTAGCAATAGGTGGATGACCACTATGATTTGGTGTTCCAATTTGGTTCTAATGACCATGGGGACTTCGAGGAAGTTGTGATTGTTGAAAAAGATTAGAAGTTCCAGTAGCAAAGAATGGGATAGGTGGTTGAGTTTGCAATTCAGATATAGGTCTATAATGGGAAGGAGACATTCCAGGGATAGTATTGAATGGAGGGGTTGGGCTATGCATCTGATATCCTATTGAAGGGAAACCCCCTCCTAGGCCTCCTTGTTGAAAATTGATTTCTTACTGCAGCTTGATAGCTAGGTGATAGACTTTGGATAGAGAGTCAATCTCAGCTGGTTGATAGGTCCTTTGTAAGAACAAGCCCAGCAAGGGGTCTATAACCCTAAAGTAAGCTTGAATGGCACTATCCTTAGTTACTAAATAGGGATCTTGCAATCTTCTATACATTCGTTGGAACCTAGTATTGAATAAAGGCAAAGGTTCACCTGGTTCCTTTCTGATAGTAGCTTATTGGTGATATAAAAGAGTTGGATCCACATAGATTCTGAACTGATTAATAAAAGAATTTTCCAAGTGTGTCCAGGTCAGAATAGAACCTTGAGGGAGATTAAGGTACCAATTGTAGGTCATATCCCCTAAGGAATAAGGAAACAACCTACATACTACATCCTGGTGGGCTATCTAAGCTCTAGTACAAGCATCCTTGAAAGCTTGTATGTGCTCTTCAACACTCCTTGATTCACCATCAATGTACTTAGGATAGAATTTCTCAGGTTTCTTAGGCAGGTCATGAAAACGTCCAGGAATAGTCCCCAATGGAGAGGGATTATTCTGAAAGAATGCCATTGGTGGCAGTGGTGGTGGTTGAGTCAGCTATTGTATGGGTTAAACCAGCTGTGATGACAATTGAGATGGACGTGATGGTTGGTTGATAGGTATCCATTGGGGTATTGGTGAAAAACCTAGTGGAGTGAGTGGAGCTAATAAAGGTGGTATGATGGTTGCCCCAGTCTTATGACTCTTGTGTCTTATTGGGGTCTTGAGTTCTATCAAAGGTGGTGGATTTTCAGCTGATCGAAGAACTCTATGGGACTTCTCTGGGGATGAAAACCCAACTTTATCCAACTTTACCTTCTAGGCCCTCCTTCTAGTGCCAGTTCCTGTTGATGATGATTTTGGCACCACAACAATGTAAGCAGAATATTGCTATTCTGCTTCTCTTGAAAGAGAAAGGAAACACATGAATGCCTTAGCTCCCAAGGTCTTTGTAGTTGGGTCTCAATTGTGCTAATGTTACTCAATGGTCAATGCAATAGTAATATTCAAGGGGCCTGCTGGTGTGAGCTTCTGGATTGTTCTAAGATCAAGCATGAAATAAAACCTACTCTAACTGGGGTTTTAAAGAAACAACAAAAGATAGATCAAGGTTTTGAAATAGAAAAGAACAATAGTTCATCCAATATTAACCAGACTTGTTAACTTCAAGGAATTATAAACTAAAACTACATAATAGAATAAGCTTGTGATTGACACACAACCTCTTTCATTCTCAGTGCTAATTCGAATAAAAGATTTTAAGTTACCTATTTAAATTAAACACAAAATAATATTTCATTCCTTGAAGACTTCACAAATCAAATGATCAATTTAAGACAAATATCATTCAAGAACACAACATGAAGTAGATTAAACTCTGATTGCTTCTACTGTCAATAAAACAGATAAGCAATATTTACAAAGATGGCACAATCACCAGTGTACAGAGAATCTGTTTCTCCAGATTGTTTCCAACTACACTAAAAGAACTTAGAAAATACATTACAATCTATACTGAAATCTAAGTGCTAAACAAGAAGACAAGAGAAGCTCTCATTACTGAGAATCAAGATGCAACTCTATCTCCTTCTGTTAACTGACTAACTCCTAACAGTTCTTAGTCTAAAATTTCTCTAATCCTAGAAGTTCTAATCTAGAAGTGCTTATAATAAAAGTTCTCTATCTACCACTTTCTAACCTTTACAAAGAGGCAAGAATGCCTTATATACAAAATGTACCAACAAGAATGTGTTGTCCCTTGCACTAGGGTTTACAAAATATCTACAGATAGGAGAGTCACCTCTCAGCTCTTTTTAAGGAAAGTCAAAACTGCATCCATTGTGAAGCCTTGCTGTCCATATTGCTGGAAGGTTGTTCCGAGGATCACCTTAGATCTTTTGCATCTGTAGCATTTACTCTGCTGTCTCCATGTCCACCTTGAACTCTGTTTAGGATGCCTTGAATGCTCCAGGGAACTTTACCATTAATACTGATCAATCTCCGCCGATGGCTACTACAGCTGTCCCCTATGAGTCACAGTTTCTTCTTCTTTTCGGTTTCTTTCCTGTTCTGGACTTCTTTGTTCATTGACCATCTTTTGGAAGCGCCATCGGGCCTCCTTGTATATCTTTGCATTTCACCTGATTCAATCTATTGTCATCTATTCTCATAAAGAGTCCATCTGATTTGCATTCTGATGGCCTTCTTTCCTGGGAATAGTCAATCAGTCAAAGGGACCAATGAATCACTCTTTTGGCTTCCTCTGATTGGTCGGGCATACGCCACATGAGCTCCTCAAGTAGTCAAAAGTGGTCTGAACAGTATCGCATGTCGGTGAGACACCATCGGTGTCTCCCCGATGCAATTTCACCATTGTGTAGTTATCGGCATGACACAAGATAGTCAGTGGGATGTTTCAGCGAGCAGTAGAAGTCATATCGAGTTCGCAAAAACCCATCAACAAGACTGCATCCTTTCACTGAGACCATATGGAAAAGCTTTTTTTTTCTCCCCGCCGAGCCCATTCTATTTCAGTGTAACTCTCCATAGTTTCCTAGACCTTATGATGAGCTTTTGTTTTCTCCCCGAACTTATTTTGTCAGCAAGAGTCATGGTGATGCCAGATTCCTCGGGCGAGCTCATCTCTGATGTTGGTGAGACTATAATGCTTCAGGGAGACATTACCCTGAATTTCTCTTCTCTTACTGAGCCCCTCCTTGTTATCAGCGAGACTCTTGAATGTCAGCCAGACCTCTTGGTGCATACCTTTCCTCTCCCCGAAGGGACATCCAGTCGGCAAGACCTCCTTTCTTCTCCAAGACCTTATGGCGAAGGCATTACCCTCTTGGCGAGCTCCATTTCTTTCGGTGGGACTTCACATGGTCGGGGAGACCTCATAGCGATCCCAAACTACTACACCAATGCTGCTTTTGTCGCTGTGACATCATCTCTTCAGCCAGACATTATGCCGAAGGTTTTATCCTTCACCGAAACTCAAGTTCTTAGGTGGGACCCTCCTCTGTCAGTGGGACTTTGTTTGGTCGGTAGGATATTATACCGACTGAAGCCCCCTTTTTCCGAATTCTATTGTCGCCAAGACCCCTCTTGTGGTCATACTGATATGCTTTCCTTCTCTCCACTTGTGTCACCGTAAGATTCCCCTATCAGGGAGACGTCCTATAGATACATTATGCTTCACCGAGGGATCTCCATAAGGACATCTTTTATCGCTGTGACAATCTAATTCTCTCACAGATGAAACAATATGTCAGTGAGACTTTATGGGTCAGCAAGACTACAGACCTCACCCTGATAGACCTCCCCTTGTGCTTTGTCAGTGTGACCTGAATATTTTTCTGAGACCTCTTGGCGAAGAAGATGAATCCCGCCGAAGTGTTTTCTCATTGTGCGGTAGTCAGTGAGATGTTAGGAAGTCACCAAGACTTCCTCCCGAAGCCAAACCCTCATACCGAAATGTGTTCTATCTGTTGTCGGTCAGTGAGACATGGGGAAGTCGTCGAGACTTCCCCTTGAAGGAAATCTCCTGCCGAAGTGTTAGCCCAGTGTTGCTAGTTGGTGAGACCTTGTGAATTCGCTGAGACTTCTTGGTGGGGAGAAACCTTATGCCGATATGTGAATCTCATTTGACAGGGGTCAACGAGACATGGAGATTTCGCCAAGACAGTCCCTCGAAGACAAACTTACGCCGATAGGAAACTCTTATTCACCAAGATGATGAATGATGTCTTGGAAATTAAGGCCTGCATATGATTTCTAATCATTGGGACATCGCCAAGGTCCTACCGACTTTGCCTTAGCTAATTTTTAATGACAAACTAGATTGAAGAATGCACCCAAATTGAGCTCCCTTGACAAATATCATCCTGTATGTGATTTAACCCGTTAAAACTTAAAAAAAAATGATCATACAAAGAGTTCGGGTTTCAGGCCAACTCGCGAAACCCAAGCCAGGGAGGAATTTTAGAGAATTCTGAGCCAAGTGGATTCTAGCGGAATAAACATGAAAAAACCCTGCAGAAAGTTAATCCGATCATTATCAATCAAGGAACCACATGCGAGATCTTCAAAATAGCATCAATTAATCGTAAAATACATCATCATTTATTAACTAGTCCTGCTACTCCCTACTTCTTCACATTTCATCAAATTCTGAGGAAATCCGCACGAGACGGATTTCTGCAAAGGAGAAGACATTCCAGCAAACCCAAAAAAAATAGGGAACAACGGATTTTGAGAAAATTCAGAGGAGAAAGAAATCCGTGAAGAAGGTACATCTCCTCAGAGGCCTCAGGGATTTCAGGAAAATCCAGTCCACACGAAATTCTGCGAAGACCAAAAATCCCCGAACAACAGCGTTCGGCTGGAGCTTGAGTGAGATCCAGGAAAATTCGGATGGGGTGGAAAATCCTGAACTCGGGAGAAAACTTGAATTCCAACTAAGGCAGAAACAAACCTGAACTGAAAACACACCGCCCTCCTTAAAGCTGGCGGAGGCAGAAATAAGTCGAGATGGGGATGAGAGATAAAATGGATAAAGCGGAATCAAGACCAGAACCAAACCCGAACCAAAAAAAATTTCAAGTTTCGAGTTCGGATTCCGTTCCGGGCCCGCCTCTGACGTCATCCAAAAAGAGAAAGAAAGGACAAGGAAAAGAAAGAGAAAAAGGATGGAAAACCCCATGACAAAACAAAAGAAGAAAAGGAAAATGAAAGAAAGAAACACACAGAATCGGGATCAGAACAAAACCCGAACAAGAAACTTTTTCAAGTTTCAAGGTTCGGTCCCCATTCCGGTTCCGAGTCCACCGGAAACAAAAAGAAAAAGATGCGCAAGACTGAAAAAACCCAAGGAACAAGACACAAACCGACAAAGACCAATGAAGAGATAGAAAAGGCGGGGTCAGACCCAGGACGAGACCCGAACGAGGAACTTGAAAAAGTTCAACATTCTGAATCGGACCCGGACCCGACTTCGAGAAAGAACAAAGGAAGAAGACAAAGAACAGTCAGAACCAGAACCGGGAATGGAACAAGGCCAGAACTTGGAAGGAATTTCTAAGTCTGGTATTGGTTCTGGTTCTGCCTCTGACAAAACTCCAAAAAGGAAAACGTCTAAGGCAGAAAACCAAAGGACCAAGGGAAAAGACAAAGGGGGACCCATTTTGTTCCAGAACAAAATGGGGTGGTTATGCAAGGCATAATAGATCCCTTTCTCAGGAGGCTCATATTTAATATTTAAGGCATTGGCCACTTTTTTGGGCATGGTCATGGTACTAACTCCGGAATCAATCATATTATTGTGCAAAATCTTATCTCCCACAATAAGCATTAAGAAGAAAGTAGTAGGCTTTGGTTTGCTTACCTTTTTCACATTTGTATTTTCCACGACATTCATGTATGATGTAGCTCTTGAGGATTGGGGTTCAGATGTAGGCCCTTTTCCTCTATAATGGTTGCATGCTAGGATTGTATCTTCCCATGGTGATTGTTCTTTTTTCAATGCCTCTTGGAGAAATGTATTTTATTTTGGTATGGATATAAAATCCCATAAAGACATGTTAGTAGGCACCTTCTTCAGTTACTCAACCATGTCAAGCATTCCAACTGGTGAGACTTTAGACTTGAATGGTAGCATTTCTTTTTCCTTAGAAAAAGATCGGTCCAACATAGATGGGCTCAATGCTTTTTCCATATCCCTTCCTAGCAATGTTGGAGCTTGCGACTGCTGAGTAGGCCGCATGTGTGAAGTTTGTTGTACTTTTGATTAAGATTGTTGTGGTTGTAGCCTTTGTTGTTGTGATTGTTGTACGTGTTCTCTAATGAGTCTTCTCTTGGATTGCGTATTGTAATCCAACTGTACCTATGAAGCACTTGTTGTCAAAACATCATTTGCAAATACTAACATGTCTTCCTCTTCCATCCAAGAAAAAAACACCTAGTTTGGTAAAATATCTAGCTCTTGCTCTAAGGACATTCCTTATGTTTACACTCTGAAACAAGGATTCTCCATAACAGGAGACTCATAATCTTCTATGTTTGAAAACACACCTTGGTTTCTCTGCTCTGGTATCTTTTGTTGAAGATTTCTCCTTGGAAAATTATGGGGCATATGGCTATTGTTACATGGGAAGAACCATGCATTCTCATTTTCTACCAGGTTATTCTAACCTGAGACTAAATCCGTGTTTGGGTTGTTCTTGATATTCTAAAGTGGCATGGTGACTGGAGCTATCTGGTTTGCAGATGCCTATTGTTGGTTACTTCCTTTCAGAGCTCCTTGGTAAGTGTTTTGTTGATAGGATGCCCTTCCTCTTTGATAATTTTGTATGGGATGATTTGAAGGTGTCGCATAATGACATCAGATAAGGACTAGCTCATTTGCAAAGGACCGCATGAGGCTCTTCATATCATTAAAATCTGCTGCTAGTGAGGAGGATCCCGACGTGGTAGATTATGTTCCTGGGTACACATACATGGATGGCAGTGGGGCAACCAATGTGTTGTGGATCAAGGTAGAATTATTGTGAGTTGCTTCTTCTTGAGGTCCACCAGATATCTCTACGAACATGGGCAACAAGAGTCATGGTGGAAGCTTTTCAACATCAATTAGACTGTTCTCTATGCATATATCCAGATTGTATGTGTCAGGCAAGGTATCTTTTCCCATTGAATGTACCATGACTACAATATATGAATTGAAAGATTTTAGATAGAACATGAATTCCATAGCTATCAAAGGCTTGGCTATCACAGGAATCCTCTGCCAGGTTTTGTGAAACCTAGTGTTGAAGTTGCTTGAATGACCTCCTACAAGGATCTCTTGATAGTGATCAATTATTGTAGTAAGGAGGAGCAATGCCCTTTCTCTGGGAAATGCTCAAACAGTTTCTCCTTGAGTTCATCCCAAGAGTGGATGGAGCCAAAATTTGGGGATCTATACCAGTCCTAAGCCTTCCCTTTGAAAGACATAGCCAGTAATCTGAGGGCCACATTTTCTTCTATAATGTTATGGAATTTCCATACCTCTGGTATGTCTTGAAGATGCTTGGTAGGGGTTTTAAAATCCTCCCTAGTGAACCTCATAATTTCTTTGAGAGCATTGGTAGATATGGTGGGCCATACATCTGGGGGTGTGGGTGGAAGTAGCGAGTTGCCACTATTCTAGGTCACAAATTTTCTAGGAGTGGGAGTACCTAAGTGAGCCATTCAAAATAAATTCCTATGGATGGGGTAAATGATTATTGGGTGGGTGCATGAAGTTGGGTTACACTTTTGTGGCTAACTTAAAAACAAAAATGAAAATGACATAACACGCTCGCGTTATGTCATATTAAAAGCAAAAAAAAAAGTGAAAGCTATTCATTTTCTCTTGTTTGTTTTTCTGCTCTGCCCACGGCCAAAAACCCTCATTTTCACATTCGCATTCTAGGAGGAGGAATTCTACAAAATTCATCAACAATAGTTTATTTTCCTTTGCAAAGATGGCGCCATGGCAACGAAAAGGTGCAGGAGGTAAGTATTGTTTGCTATTTGTTTTGAATTTTCAAGTTGATTTGGTTTGTTTTAAGTTAGATTTGATTGTTTTTTTTTTAATTTGTAGGAGATGCAAATAATCCTGCAAATCCTAAAAATCCTCAAAGACAAGAATAAGAAAATCCTCCTCAACAAACTCAACCTCCCCCACCAATCACTCAACAACCTCCTAGCACTCAACAAAATTTGACGAGTGAAATTGAGAACAACAAAAAACAAATTGAGGATCTTATCAGTAGGTTGAGTGATCCAAATGCTTCAACCGTAGAAAGAATGATACTAGAAAATTCAATGAAAGAGATGTTAAAAAATGTAGATTCAATAACCCAACAAATAATGGGATGGCAAGATAGGAGGCAAGAAACTAGGGTATATTATGCAAATAAACTATCATATAAACAAGTAAAAGATTTAAAAATTACTAAAGGTTATTTGTGCTCTTTATTCACTATCCCTAGAACAAATCAAAATCTTATCCTCAATGTGAAGAGGCTTCCTATTCATTGGTGCCACCACCAAGAGATTATGAACCGTTTTTATGATAGGTGATACTTGGTCTTTGATTACCCACCGTGCAACAATTGTGAAGTCCCCCAATATTTTCTTAGGAAACTATATAGTGAGTTCGTATTGAACCAAATCCAAAATTATTTTGATATGAGGGAGTTCCAAGGGAGAGGTGGGCGTTCAGCTTAGGATAGGCTCGGTGCACAGCTGGATCCTGTGCGGCAAGGGAGATGACCTCTCACTAGGCCACCTCGTGAGCACATTGTTATGCCTGCCATTGCGAAGGAGGGTGCCGACGTAGAGACATTGTAGGCTCCGATCAAAACTTTGACCCAGAGTGTCATCCATAATACTAGCCCTATTGTACAACACCATCTAGGAGAGTCTTCGGGTGGTGGCCTTTGAACCCATGTGTGTCAATCTTATGGGGTGACTTGTTCATATGACCCCACTGACACTCAGGAGGCTACTACGCAGGATTCATATGTTGTTACGTGAGATTCGTATGCTACTACACAGGATCCATATGCTTCTACAGGGATGGAGAGGATGACTGACATTTTGCATCATGCATATGGCATTGATAGTCATGTAAAAGTCAACATGTTCATTGAATTTAATTTATTAAATTTCAATTCTGAAATGCATGATTAACTAATTTAGTTTTATTATTTTAATAGAATTGTAGGGTCACAGTGTTGAGACTGGATACACCAGTCCTCCACCTACAAGTATTTCTGTAGTACACCTATCAGTGGGGTATGTAACTATTAAATAATTATAAATTTATTACATGTTAATAGCATTGTTTTACCAATGGTATTTTAATACATGTGATTTTGGATGTTGAATAGGCTAATATTGGCGGTTTCAAGCAAACACCTCCTAGTGCCAGTGGATTTACTCAAATGTACACAGAGGTAATAGAATAAAGAGAACTTAACTAGTGAATTCTATAGAATAGATTTGTGTAGTTTATATTATATTGTTGGTTACGTTGCATTACACATCATTCAAACTCAAAGCATTACTTCAAATTCCATAACTAATACTAGATGTTGATAGATGACAAAATTTCAACTGTACAATATAGTTGTTTAGAAAGTCAACATAAGCAACATGATGCAATTACTTCACATGGAGGAATGTGCTTGCAAAGGTGCACCAACATGACAAACTATGGATGCTTGGAAAAAATCTATGAAACCATAATAGTAAGCAATAGCATAGACAAGGCAGTTAGTGATGCAGAGCATCATATCAAAATACTCAATCATTAGGGTACACCTAATGCAGAGCATCCAACAAACACCATCAACATCATTTCTTCAAGGGATTTCAATCCCAAATAGAATTTCATCAGAAATCTACTTTTCATTCAACCAAAATCCACTCAAATTCTCTTAGCCATTCCATAGGCCATCATTCATCATTTCACTAATCAATATTCCAATTGAATCATTCAAAGAAAACCATATTAAAGAAAAATTTGACTTAATCAATTAGATTCACATCATTCTCAACCACCATAAACCTAATTATTGACACTTGAACAATTCATCCTTTCATTTATTCACCAGGGAAACAAATCAACTAAATCATACCTCACTGTTATTAGTCCATTATCAAGCACTATACTCACCATATTTTGACTGCAGTAGTCTATTTATAGGTTACAATCTCCTGCTACAACAGAATATTGATTATCATCTTGTGGTTAATCACCAATTTGCTCAAAAGGCATCATAATACTCACCCATCCAACCATCAAAGTCACCAAAATTTCCTTATACGCCTTAACCAAATTTAGTAACATCAATCATATCATTAGTTTGATAGTAACCAAGCAGTCAATATCATCCTTTCCACTGTTTAAACAAACATCTTTGTTTTAATCAAACAATATCATATTCCTTTAGTAGGTCTGTCAACCATTGAATCGGGTAGTTACATTTATATCTCAAAGCTTATTAAAAAACTCAATGCACATTTAGAAACACTTTCTAGCACATCACAACATATCAAAGTTCTTAGACATTTGACATAAAAGAAAATAATCAGATTTTAGACTGTCCTCTGAAGAAAGGCTAGTAGATTAGGCTTGTTTTACAAAGGAGACCCCTTCAAAACCATTCCAAATCACTCAAAACCTCAAAACAGTCTTCAATCATGTCTTATAACTCAATATTTCACCATTTATAGGGATTGAAAACTATGAAAATGTTCTAATCCAATAAACCCTCGTTTATAGGGTGTAAAAGCACAAATCAAGGAAGGTTTTGTGAGAAATACTCTTGCAACCCTTCTATTTCTCTGGCCACCAACTAGAACATGATTTTTTTATCTTCCAAGACCTTTGACATCATTTCCAAGCCTCTACAAGCTTTATTTATTCATGACCCATGACTATAGCATCACTTTGTGTAGGAAAATCCTCTATTTTCTAGTGTAGCAACAACTCCACCATGGTATCCTTGTTTTTCCCTGCACTTACAATCATCAAAACATGCAAAACATCCTAACATTAACCTACTCCACCAATTTACTTGACCTACATTGGTGGAGTAGTGAAGCAAAACCCTATTGGACTCTCAAACTTGCTTCTAAAAGGACTCTTTTAGGCACTGAAAACTGCCTCTTATTATTTTGTTTTCTAAAACTAACCAAGTCCAACTCTTGAAATTGGAAACTAAATCCTCTTTACATGTATTCACACTAAGATTTAACTTTGGGTGTTCCTAAATTACCAACACAAGAAAACAAAACAATGGAGTAATGTTGCAAACTCAGAAATAGGGAATTTTTATTTCAAAATCTAATTACAAGAACACAAACTTCTTCTTTTTCTCACATTTACATGCCTTTTAAAGATATTTCCTTTTCCATAACTATGTTTCCATCTGTTGAAACTACCCCTTTTAACCCTTAATATGCCTGATTTCCTTGTTTTTGTCAATTTAACAACTTTATATTACTGTAGACACGCAAAATTAGCATTATGCATAGTCATCTGCTCATCGAATTGATCAAATGCAACAAATCCATTCATTAGGTAAATCAGGTCAATCCAAAGGTTTAATCAAATAATACCATTTCATCTCTCATAAATCATTCAACCTTCATCTTGCATCATCCATTTAATTAAATAAATCAGGACTTTATTTAATTTAAATCCAAATCATACTTCATCCTTTTCTGAATTAAATAAATCAAGTATTTAAGTCCTAAAAGGTCAAACTAACATAATCATCATTAATTTAATCTAATCCTGATTAAATGCTAATCTCACCCACTTGCATTCTCTAGATATCTCCACTTGCACAAATAAATCAATTTTATTGATTTATTAAAAACCCTCATTTTCCCTCAACATGACAAGTCCAACATTGCATTTATTGTTGTTTTTCTTGTCCCCCTCTCAAAATTTATTGCAAAATTTGAATTCAAATTCTCCCTCTCATGGGCACTCTTCCCAAATCTTGCACATCCATTGGCCTATCACCACTTGACAAGTGTCCTCTCCTAATTAGTGGATCTTTAGTCCCATATTCACCATCTTGGCCAATCTATCATCAAGAAAATCTATAAAAGGAGGCCTTCATTCTCATTCATGGATCCACAATTTTTATGCAAGGTTACTCTCTTGGTTTGAGAAATAATCTTGTTCTTCATCTCCATTGCACTTCATCATTTTAGCTATTGATCAAGGGTTCAGAAAGGGTCACTAGCACATGTGACACCAATCCACTATGGAATAGGTAACTTGTTAAGTGTTTTCATGATGCTTTTAGTTTTCTTTCACCCTTTGTTGCATTTTGAAGCATTTGTAAGGTATTTCATAGGGTCATTCTTGAGAAATTTGTGATTTACTAACCTTGTATGAAGTTTAGTTTTGCAGATTTCATAGTGGATTGATGGCAACAAAGGGAATAACAAGGATAAAGGAAAAGGCAGTGTAAATCATGTATACAAAACAATTGTTGCCAACCTCAATGAAAACTACATGGTCATCACCATCAAGGGCGCCCATGCCGAAGATTGTGGAGTCACCACAAGAGGTGGCAAAGTCACCATTGTAGGGTCATCCCAACCCAATCGAGTCCCTACATCAAGAGCTGTTCCATATAGCTACAATGTTGTAGACCAACTCAAAAGAACGCCAACACACATCTCCATCATGGAGTTGTTAAAAATCTCATCAGCGCATAAAAAGATCCTCGAGGAAGCATTAGCCTCATCTATCATCCTCGCAGACCTCGATGCGGAACAATTCCAAGCTATGGTCGGAAACATCATAACACCTAATCTCCTTACATTTTCTGACCAAGATTTTCCTGCCCAACCATCTCACAATTGCACACTTCACTTGGAGGTCATTGTAAACAAGAGTAAAATCAAAAGGGTCCTAGTGGATGGGGGTGCAGGTTTGAACATCTGCTCTCTCAGCCTAATCAAACAATTGAAAATATCAGAGGATACCATTGACAAAGGTAAAGGCATCACAATCAGAGCATATGATGACCAAGAAAGAGTGTCTCAGGGCACAATTAAACTCCCTAGTCAAGTAGAGCCAACGCTTATGGAAACCACCTGTCAGGTCCTGGACCTCGACTTACCATACAACATTCTCCTGGGACGGCCATGGATCCATGCAATGAAAGTCGTAGCATCAACCTTCCACCAATGTGTAAAATTTACACATAATGGACAAGAGGTTACTGTCCATGGAGATCCTGAGCCGTTTTCATACTGCAAGAACCTTGAAGCCAAATATTACAAAATCCCCCAAATGCCAAAAAATGATGAGGGCCCATCCACATCATACATCGACCCCTCCACCCTCACGTCCACTTCTGCGACAGAGACACCTCCCACTCTCGCCATTCCCACCATCTCTAACATCAAGCTCATCATCCAAGAGGATAGTTGTGGAAGCTATAGGCTCCCTAATAATGCTTTTGTGATAGGAGAATTACCGCAATCTCCTAGATCATGGGGACGCCTGCGAGAAAATCAAGCTTCTACATCGCAAACAAATCTTGAGGATTATCCTGAATTCACAAGCTGGGGAGACCTTGGCCGAGAGGTTATTGAAGCAGATCCATCTCACATGTTGTACCGAGATGAAAGATCGACACCTGAATTACCAATGGATGAAAGAAGCAAAGGCCTACACATGATGCTTACAATGGGCTATGACCGAAACCAAAGATTGGGGCAAAATGACAATGGGCTCTTAATACCAATCATGCCTGAGACGCGACCTATAACAAATCTTGGTCTTAGATGTACCCCTCAAAGAATAACCATACGTGGCCGAAGTCCTCCGGTTAGAGCCGCTAATGTTTCTCCTCAGCCAGTCCTAGTACAAGTGCACTCCCCAATACCCATAGGGACAGACATGCATAACTTTATCACTGAGCCCTATATTAGTAGCGATGACGAAGATCACTTGACTAGTCTACCTAGGTTATTTGAGGATACTACCCTTTACATGATTAGTACCTTTTCTTTCAAATTCGATCATCAAAATCATGAGATCCGCTTAGTCTATCCCCAATTGATCGACTATGACCAACGAGGACCACCAGTTCTCGATACATTCAAAAACAATGAGGTGCTCTCAGAATTCATGGGGTTGAGGGATAACATTCCAGATGGAGATCACAAGGTAGGATTCATAATGGAGTTGGACACACATGCCTATTACGGGGAAACGATTGAATCCTTCAGTCGCAAAAGTGAGAAACTAAGAATCATATCCAAGTCCTTGAGTGAAAACCACACTGTGGTACTCTCTGACAAGAAAATAGTAAAAAGAAAGGATGTATCCAATGGTGAAAACCTCTCTGAGGTGCCTGAGGATGAAGGATTCAATCTTCCCCTAAGATCTATTCATCAAGAGAAGTCAAGAGTCTTGGCCGAAAAATGCAACCCAGTCAACCTAGGAATAGAGGAGACCCCGCATATCACATTCTATGTGGAATCGCTATTATCAGAAGAGCAAGAACTCCTAGCAGCATTCCTAAGGGAAAGACAAATAAACTTTGCATGGAGTTATGTCGATATGCCAAGACTTGATCCAAATACTGTGGTCCACCACCTAGCAGTGTATCCAGATGAAAAACTTGTTAGATAAAAGCTTCGAAAAATGCATCCTCAATTTGCTTTGTTAGTCAAAATGGAGCTCAAAAAGCTATTAGATGTTGGATTCATCCGACCAATTGATTATCCAGAATGGGTATCGAACTTGGTACCTATTTCAAAACCTGATGGAGCCATCAGAATCTGTACGAACTTCAGAGATTTGAACAAGGCATGTCCCAAGGATGATTTCCCACTTCCCAATATCAACATGATTGTAGATATGACAGCAAGACATGAGATGCTATCACTAATGGATGGATTTTTAGGATACAACCAGATTATGATAGCAAAAGAAGATCAACACAAGATGACTTTCCCATGGGGAACCTACTGTTGGAACATGATGCCATTCGGCCTAAAGAATGCAGGAGCAACATATAAAAGGGCCATGATGTTGATCTTCCATGACATGATTCACAAAACAGTCGAAGACTATGTTGACGACATCCTAGCTAAATCAAGAAAAAGACAAGATCATATAGCAACCCTAAGTGCTATCTTTGATAGATTGGAGGAATACAAGGTCAGACTAAATCCCAAGAAGTGCGTCTTCGGTGTACAATCAAGAAAATTACTAGGATACATAGTCTCCATGAGGGGTATCGAGGTGGATCCTGCAAAAGTCAAAGCAATCCTTGAGATGGAAGCACCAAGGAATCTAAAACAACTGAGAGGCCTCCAAGGAAGGCTCTAATCCATTAGAAGGTTCATAGCACAATTGGCAAACAAGTAGAATCCGTATTCACACCTACTCCACAAGGGGGTAGTATACAAATGGGATATAAAGTGTGAAGAGGCATTCAACAAAATAAAGGAATATCTATTGACACCGCCAGTCTTAATGCCGCCTATCCCAAAGAAGCCATTAATCTTATATGTGTCAGCAACAGCGGCAGCCCTTGGAGCTCTCCTAGCTTGGCATGATGAAAATGGAACAGAGAGGGCCATCTACTATATTAGCAGGACAATGGTCGATCACGAGCTAAATTACTCCTTCATTGAAAAAGCTTGCCTCGCAGTAGTGTTTGCATCCCAAAAATTTAGACACTACATGTTGGGACACAAGATAAAGCTTATTGCAAAAATTGATCCCCTCAAGTATCTCTTATCCAAGGCAATGCTCACAGGCAGAATGGAAAAATGGGTGATGATACTGTCAGAGTATGACATCGAATATGTGGAAAGAAAAGCCATTAAAGGTCAAGTTATTGCAGATCAACTAGCAAAAGCACCCATATATTCTGAGAATCCTCTTGCATCTAAATTTCTAGATGAATCCATCTTTAACCTCAATGTAGCCGATCACTGGAAATTATACTTCGACGACTCATACACACAGCACGGATCAGGAGCTGGTATCTTCTTCATCACCCTCCAAGGGGACTGCATACCACGGTCATACAAACTAGCATTCCCTTGCACAAACAACATAGCGAAATACGAGGCTTTGACTATAGGTCTCAGGATAGTAGTGCAATGGAATATCATAGCCCTCAAAGTCTATGGAGACTCTCAGTTGATCATAAATCAAGTCAATGATGAATATCAGACTAAGGATGACAAACTAACTCCATACAAGAAATTGGTGGACTCTCAAGGAATCCTTCATTGACATAACATTTGAGCAGATTCCAAGAACCAACAACAGAGTTGCTGACGCCATGGCTACAATTGGGTCTCTAGTAGACATCCCTCACAACGTGCTGAAATATGAATTTCTGATCGAGCAGCTTCTTGTTCCCACATTTGAGGTACTAGAATCAGAATATGTGTGTGAAATCATTGGTCCTAGCGATCCTTGGTATCATGACATCTATACATAT
This sequence comes from Sequoia sempervirens, assembly GCA_007258455.2. Taxonomy (NCBI): domain Eukaryota; kingdom Viridiplantae; phylum Streptophyta; class Pinopsida; order Cupressales; family Cupressaceae; genus Sequoia; species Sequoia sempervirens. Next base: position 578,474,039 of record VDFB02193867.1, on the reverse strand, counting down.
CTTCAAATAGGATTCTTACCCACTGACCTACCATCGAGCCTAAAACGAACCATTATCAAAAAGGCATCCAGATTTGTCATCCTATGTGGTACCTTATACCATAGAAGCATAGAAGGTACCTTACTGCGCTATCTAAATGCTGAGGAGGCATTAACCTCTCTAACCGAGGTTCATAACGGTATTTGTGGCTCACACTCGAGTGGGATAACCATCGCTAAGAAACTGTTGAGGCTGGGGTATTACTGGCCCACGATGGAAAGAGAAGCACATGATCATGCCAAAAGGTGTTTACAATGTCAGCAACATGGGGATCTCATCCATGCTCCAGCTCAAGAGCTCCATCCAATCATCACACCATGGCCTTTCTCACAATGGGGACTTGACCTCATTGGAAAAATCACACCCACCTCATCCAATGGCCATAAATTTATCATAACTGCAACTGAGTACTTCACAAAGTGGGTGGAAGCCATACCCATGACCTATATCACTAGGAAGCAAATCTCAAAACTTATCCTGAACTATCTCATATGTCATTATGGTGTCCCACAAGCCATTATTTTAGATAATGGCACACCATTCAAGAACCAGGAGGTTCGCGACTTGTGTGAGAAATTCAAAATCCAGCATCGCTTCTCCACCCCGTACTATCCCCAAGGCAATGGCCAAGCAAAAGCCACGAACAAAACCATCCTCAAAATCCTCAAGAAAATAGTCAATGACGCAGGTCGTGACTGGCACTTGTAGCTTAATCCCTCCCTCTGGGCTTATCGAACTAGCATCTCCACATCCACTGGTGCCACCCCATTCTCCCTGGTCTACGGATCAGAAGTTGTACTACCTATTGAGATCGAGCTCCCATCCCTTAGAATATCATTGCAAAATCTCATCACTGATGAGGACTACCGAGTGTCAAGATTAAACGAGCTGGAGTTACTGGATGAGAGATGCATAGATGCTTTGAATCATTTGCAAGTCTATCAAAATAGACTCAAACGAAGCTACAACAAGAAGATCAAAAGCAGGAATTTCCAAGTCAGAGAATTGGTCTTAAAAGAAAATCAGAAGAATGTCCCAAATCCCAGCAGCAAAAGCAAGTTTGAACCCAATTGGTTAGGGCCTTTCATTGTCACAACAAGCTATAAATCAGGGGCATATCAGCTATCAACACCCAAAGGGGAACCTCTGCAGGAACCCATGAATAGCTCCCATCTCAAAAAGTTTTATGCCTAATTATTTCAAGGTATAGAACCAAAAAATCCAAAAAAAATTAGAAAAAGTCCTGAAAAATGGTTACTTCGGTGAAAACCTAGCAAACAGGTGTCTTAGTAACAACAAAAAAATCAAAAAAGCAAGAAATCCAAAAAAAATCAGAAAAAGGATCAAAAAAATTGTCCTCTAGTGAAAACCACTTCGATGGCACTTTGGGCAAGTACCTCGGTGAAAACCTAGCAAATAGGCACCTTGTGTAAATAAGAACTTTCCATCCACTAGGACCTTTATGACTTGTTCGTCATCATCCCTCCATTTCACTTCCATCTATCCATCACATCCATATCTCCATACATTACTCATCCACTCACATCCGCACCATAGCTTGGTCCTGTGTTCGTATCATGATCCCTCCTAGTACTACTCGGCCCATTCTCAAGGTCAGTTTGTCCTGCCTTTATTGGATTAGTCTATTGAATCGTGCTGGGGGCATGTTCCCATCGGATCAGATTCGTGTATGGTCTTAAAGTCCTCAAACATCAGAAAATCCAAAAACATCAGAAAATCCAAAAACATTCAAAACATATCAAAATCCAAAAACAAGTCAAAAAGTCATTCAAAAAGTCAAAAATAAGGTCATCTTGTCGAACTACGTTGTCTCTGAGCTGGAACGTAGGCAAGGTTGATCTTTGATCATCCCCCAAGACATTTAGGTCAGTCCTTTAGGAGTCCGTCATAATAAACTGACAATTCATCATGTATATCTTCATATGTAAATCGATCAAGTCGTCAGTTGAACTACGTGGTATCTTCGTGTATAACATAGGCAAGGCTAATCTATTGATCAACCCCCGAGGCCCCTAGGATAGGTCTTTAGGTTAGTCTCTTGGTCAAAATCTCAGAAAATCCCAAAAACATTGGAAAACATAAAATCAAAACATTTGTAAAACCTTGAAAAAATTCAAAAATAGCCTCAAAACATTGCAAAACACCAAAAAACATCCAAATATTTGAAAAAATCCATCCACCTCATCTCGCTTGCACCCGCAATAAACACCATTCATAATAAACTGATCGTCATCCTCAACCTTTGGTGAAACAGTTAGAAACAAGTCTAGCAAGTTAAAAGTAAAACTCAAAAGCATCAAGTCTCAAGTCTAAGTCAGTACATAAACAAGTTGGTCAAGTCTTTGTGTCGATAGTCCATCATTCAAATAGTCCCATATCAATCATCTGATAACATCATGTCCTAGGATGAATCCTTCCTACATGGGGCATTATTTATCAGAAAGAACATTTTGGATAAACGAAATGACGTGTCGCCATCCACTAACATGTCCTAGGATGTATCCTTCCTACAATGGGCATTATCTTTTGGCAATAAGTTTCGATCCTTATCCTTAAAAACACATCCCTTTGGCTAGAGGTATGAAGAACATTGGCTTGTTTGTGCACTTGATCTTTTCTTTTGATTTATCTTATTGCGCTCATTCCAAGGACCTCTCGATGATATCCAAACGAAGGATTTAGAGAGATAGGAATGGGGCAATGATCATTATCCTTTTTTTCTGCTGTGCTTGTTGGATGTTCTTGTAAAATAACTTGGCAAATACTTGCTTTGTTAGATATGTATAGAGGATTTTTTGGATGGCTTGTTGACTATTGCATTGATTGGTTATACCTTTCTATGTTTTGGTCCAAGGTGTTTAAAACTTCTAAAGTGCATCCTAGCAAGGTTTCCGTATGTTAGGTGTGAACAAGAATACTCCTATCTATTTGTCAAGTCAAAGTCCATCACACTAAGTACAATGCCATCCTGGTCCTTTATACCTTGATGCATCATGCTTAGGCATGTTATCAAACATAAAGTAAGTGATCCTTTTAAAATCCTAATCCTTGATAAGCAAATCATCCATCTATCATCCATTTCTCATCATCATTTCTCATCATCATCTCTCATAATGTTGGCTTGTTGGATTCTCTTGTCATCATCTAATTTCTTCATTTTCCGCACTAACATCATAGCATGAATAGTCAATCATCATCACCAATTCATCCATCATGCATCCATCATGTATCCATCGTGCATTCATATCATCATCATAATATCGATATGTTAGTCTAAGCATCTCATAAATCATACATTTGCATAATCATAGCATATCACCTCATCAATGTCATCCATCTCATATCATATAATCATTTAAGTTGTTTAGGATAATATAGATTTGTTATTCTAAGCATCTTAAAATCATCTCATTTGCATTATCGTCCATAACCACCCATTTTGAACCTCTTTATCACGAGATCGACCCTCAAATCGAATCTTTTCGCTCGATCTCTCGAGGGGGCAATGTACCAGTGTACTTTCCGCTGGGGCATCCGAAAAATCAGAAATTTTTTTATTTTTGATCGCGGAAAGTTTATTCTTTGAACCAACGCAACAAGTACATTGCTTCAAAGAGGGGCAAAATGTAGACACGCAAAATTAGCATTATGCATAGTCATCCGCTCATTGAATTGATCAAACGCAACAAATCCATTCATCAGGTAAATCAGGTCAATCCAAAGGTTTAATCAAATAATACCATTTCATCTCTCATAAATCATTCAACCTTCATCTTGCATCATCCATTTAATTAAATAAATCAGGACTTTATTTAATTCAAATCCAAATCATACTTCATCCTTTTCTAAATTAAATAAATCAAGTATTTAAGTCCTAAAAGGTCAAACTAACATAATCATCATTAATTTAATCTAATCCTGATTAAATTCTAATCTCACCCACTTGCATTCTCTAGATATCTCCACTTGCACAAATAAATCAATTTTATTGATTTATTAAAAACCCTCATTTTCCCTCAACATGACAAGTCCAACATTGCATTTATTGTTATTTTTCTTGTCCCCCTCTCAAAATTTATTGCAAAATTTGAATTCAAAATCTCCCTCTCATGGGCACTCTTCCCAAATCTTGCACATCCATGGGCCTATCACCACTTGACAAGTGTCCTCTCCTCATTAGTGGATCTTTAGTCCCACATTCACCATCTTGGCCAATCTATCATCAAGAAAATCTATAAAAGAAGGCCTTCATTCTCATTCATGGATCCACAATTTTTATGCAAGGTTACTCTCTTGGTTTGAGAAATAATCTTGTTCTTCATCTCCATTGCACTTCATCATTTTAGCTATTGATCAAGGGTTTGAAAAGGGTCACTAGCACATGTGACACCAATCCACTATGGAATAGGTAACTTGTTAAGTGTTTTCATGATGCTTTTAGTTTTCTTTTACCCTTTGTTGCATTTTGAAGCATTTGTAAGGTATTTCATAGGGTCATTCTTGAGAAATTTGTGATTTACTAACCTTGTATGAAGTTTAGTTTTGCAGATTTCAAAAGTATGCACCACAATTACATTATTGCATTGTTTGCATTTTCCCACTTTGACCACCTAGAACTTACCCATAACCTTAAATACATTCAAATAAGACCTCATATGACCTTGAACATGCTTTACATCATTTTTCCATGACCTTTTGTGATTGAATCAATACAAATTTGAAAACGCATCCCTTTTGCAAAATTGAAAAGTATTTGATGACCTAGGTGCTCCTGCACCAACATTTGACCCAATTGAATCAGGAGAAGATCAAATTGAATAAGCAACTAAAATTTCTTTCTCTTTTCATCAAAAATCACATTGTTTCATTTTCAAACCACAAGGAAACAACAAGACAACTCATTTCAATACTTCTTATCATCCTCAAGCTTCAAACGTCTTATTTATCAACAAAAATGACTGATCCATGCACAAGAAACCTAATTAAAGTCACTAAACAATCCACTCTTTCATCATTCACCAAGGCACCCTTCCACTCAATTTGCTTTACCTAGGAAAAATAACCAAAAAATAATCTTTCATGTTACAACCTATATCCATCAGATCCTATGTCATCATCAATTTATCTGAATTCAAAGAAAAAACCTAATAAAGAGCTCTGAATCTTTCAATTCCTTAAACAACTCACCAAATTTTCACTTTTGTCAACTAGTTCCTCAAGACCAAGATACTACAATCAACCATTTACACCTCAATCATTTCATCTGACTTCCAAGACATTACTCACATCATGTTTATTGACTAAGCTTATTCTATGCACAAATCAAGCCCTACAAAGGAGGGTTTATTGCATAAGGTACTTACAAACCTTAAATACTCCTTCCACCACCACAAAAACCATGGAAATAGCATGCATAAGCTTTAGAAATGATTCAGAGTGGTAGGGAAGGAAAACTCACAATCATAAATGGCAAAGTCACTCCACTGAATGCTTCTCTCAAATACTCTTATGAGAAGTCCTAAACTCCACTATTCTTTAAGAGATCAACCCCACACACTTAGGGTTCACAACTCAGAACACTCACAAAGCTTGAAAAAATTTGGATCATGTCTCATTAAGTCAAAACAAGGTTTAACAACCCTCTAGCATTTAGGTTACAACAAACACCCATCACTATGGTGACTTAGACCTCACTCTCTCTTAAGGCTTGCAGCCCTTGGAGGTAGGACAGTCAGAATAAAAAACACAAGGAATACTGTTAAGACACCAAACCTATGGATTCAAACCCCTAAGATGGACCCCTAAAAGGTTCCAAAACCCTTCTTCTTGACTGTCAAAACATCACTCACAATGGCCCTTTCTACCACTGCTCCAAAGGGCCTAATTCACAGACCTACACCTAGGTCTTGACTATATAGGCTCTCCCCTTCACCCCAAAGCCAAAATTTAGACTCCTATAGGTTCTCCACACCTGTTTCCACCATTCCTAAGTGCCTCTTAAACAGATTCTTCAAAATCAAGCAAAAACTCATTTTTTTTACTTGTCAATTATGCTTGACACATAGAGATGTCAAGCCAAAATTCATGCACAACTTCCAACAATGAGCCTGTCATTCTCCAAAGCATTGAGGACATGATAGTACAGCCTTATATCTTCCATCCCACCGAGATTTAGCAATTTTACAATGTGGGAATGGAAAAAATATACATTTTTTACCCAAAACCCTAATTTTAAGGGTTTTCGGACCACCCGATAGAGAAATGGGAATATCTCCCTTGATACTCAATGAAATCTCACCACTCCAACGGAAAAGGAAATCTTATTCAATTACCTATCCAACCATTATGGGCTTGGAGCATGAAAGTGAACATACAGTCCGTACCAAGTACGAGATCAACAAATTCTTCAGAAAAACATCAAACTTCTTATTGAAACTTCTTCAAAACAACAACATCAACCTTTCCTTGACCAAGAGAGGCATATTTTAAGTCTTACAAACTCCCTCCAACTTCTTGCAACTATCTTTTGAAAGACGTTGGAAAACAACTAATCTCATGCTTTGACTTCTAATTGCCTAGTTAAGGCAATCTGAGCAACTTCTACCAACTCGACCACAAAGAGCCTTCCAAAATGTGTCAAAGGCATTTAAAACCTTGTCAAAAAGTAAGGTGACTCCCCTCAGGTATCTAGATACAGCAAGGCATCCTTTTTCCTTATTTTTCCAAGATGCACTAGACTTACAAAGGAGGATGGAGACCTTGTTGTACAAAGAAGTTTGTCACCAAGAGAAAAAACTCAACCAAAAACCTAGAATACCTACTACAAGCATTGAAATGGTCCATAAGACCTTATTCCATCCATAAACCAAGAAACAAAAAATGAAAAATTATTCTAGGTCCCTTAGACCCATGGGTGCTCCTACACCATATTCCCAAGCAAGAAAAAGATCTCAAGTCCTCTTTGAGATCAGGTCTTCTACAGTAGTTGCATGTCGTTTAATATCATGTTTTGACTTCCATGTTGCATCCTCTTCAGGTAGACCTTGCCATTTGACTAGGTATTCCTTGTAAACCTTCGTTCTAGTCTTCTTTATCTCCTTGGTGTCTAGGATGCACTCAAGAGTCATAGGTTGGTTGGGGGTAGTTCCTTCACCCAATCTTCATCCTCCATTGCTATTGTACCTGTTCCATCACCTGCATTCATAGAAGCTTTGAAAGGATACAAGTCAGAAATGTTGAAGATAGGAGAGATTTCCACCCCAAGAGGTAGGTCTATTTCATAAGCATTTTGGCCAAACTTGTGGACCACCTTGCAAGGTCCTATCTTCTTCATCATGAGTTTGGTATAATTTCCTTTTGGAAGTCTCTCCTTCTTCAAGTGTTCCATCACCAAGTCTCCAACCTTGAATTGGAAATTCCTCTTCTTTAAATCTACCTTTTCCTTATACTTCTCAACATTCTTTTGAAGGGTTTCCTTCACTTGTTGATGAATATCCCTGATTGTAAAAAAAAATCCTCACCTTGAGCACTTCTCTTAGCAACTCCTTGTAGATCTCTTAGTTCATAGACCCCTCTAGGGTGCATGCCATAGACTACTTCAAAAGGGCTTCTACCAATGCTCCTATTCATGAAGTCATTATATGCAAATTCAGATTGAGGTAATATTAGATCCCAAGCTTTCCCATGCTCCTTGGTAAGGCATCTTAAGAGGTTTCCCAATGATCTATTCACCACTTCAATTTTTCCATCCGTTTGTGGATGGTATGCTGAACTAAAGGACAGATTTTTTCCTTGAGTTTCTTCCACAAGGTCCTCCAAAAGTGACCAATGAATTTAGAATCCCTGTCAGAAACAATGCTTAAAGGTAGTCCATGTATCCTAACAACCTCCTTAAGGAAGAGACCAGCTATATGAGATGCACCATTGGTGCATTTGCAAGGAAGAAAATGTGCCATCTTACTAAATCTATCAACTACCACAAAGATACTATCAAAACCTCTTTGGGTTCTAGGCAACCCCAAGACAAAGTCCATACTTACACACTCCCAAGGCCTATTGGGAATGGGCAGTGGCTGATAGAGTCATGCATTTTATGAAGTTCCCTTTTCCCTTTGACATATTGTGTAGCCTTCCACATACCTTCTCACATCCACCTGCAACTTTTGCCAATAGTAAAATCTCCTAACTTGTTCCAAGGTCTTGTCAAGGCCAAAGTGACCTCCAAGACTCCCACTGTGTTTCTCCTTTATGATATTCTCCCTCATTGAGAATTTACGCACACACAATTTGCTTCCTTTGAAGTGAAAACCATTCTACAATAAAAAGTCTGAGAATTAACCATGAAAAGAATTCAAATGCTTCTCACAAACATTGTATAGCTCCTTGAAATCTGAATCTCCATGATACATATCCTTCAATGCTTCAACCCCCATGCTTTGGAGTTGGATCTCTTGCACTACAAGTGTCATTCTACCGAGAGCATCTGCCACCTTATTTTCTTGGCCCTTCTTATGCTTTATTGTGAAAGTATAGGCTTGCAAAGACTCTACCCACTTGATGTGCCTATGATTGAGTTTGTCCTATGCATTCAAAAAACTCAAGGCATGATTATCAATATAAACAACAAATTCTTTAGGTAACAAGTAGTGCCTCCACTTTTTGAGGGCTTGGACCATAGCATACAATTCCAAATCACAGGAAGAATACTTCCTCTTTGCTTCATTCAACCTCTCACTGAAAAATGCAACCGGTCTGCCTTCTTGGCTCAAAATAGCCCCTATTGCTTGATTGCTAGCATCACACTCAATGGTAAAAACTTTATCAAAATCAAGGAGCACAAGTATAGGCTATTGCGCTATTCTCATTTTTAGATATTAAAACCCTTTATCAACCTCATTGGTCCAAGAAAACTTACCTTTGTTACCTCCTTTTATGGTGTCCAAGATTGGTGCACAAATTTGGCTAAAGTTCTCGATGAACTTTCTATTAAAGCTTGCAAGTCCATGGAAGCTTCTCACATCTCCGATGGATTTTGGTGTTGGCCAAGTAAGAATAGCATCCACTTTTGAAGGATCCATCTTCAAACTTCCCTTGGAGATGACAAAACCAAGGTAGACTAGTTCTTCCTTCATGAATTCACACTTTTCCATGTTGATCAGCAGCTTCTCCTCTTGTAACCTCCTTAGTACCATTTCAATGTGCTTCAAATGTTCTTCTTTAGACCTGCTAAACACAAGGATGTCATCTAAATAAACTACAACAAACTTTCCAATGAAAGGTCTCAATACCTCATTCATAAGGTGCATAAATGTACTAGGGGCATTTGATAACCCAAAGGGCATCACCAACCACTCATAGAGCCCTTAATTAGTCTAAAAAAATTTCTTCCATTCATCCCCCTCTCCGATCCTTATTTGATGGTACCCGCTCTTTAGATCAATCTTGGAAAAGTAAGATTCTCCTAATAGACAATCCATGAGGTCCTCCATTCTTGGCATTGAAAACCTATATCTAATTGTGATCCTATTAATTGTTCTTGAATTAGTGCAAAGCCTCCAATTCCCATCCTTCCTTGGTGCTAGGATAGTAGGAACAACACATGGGCTCAAACTCTTCCTCACTAGCCCTTTATCCATCAACTCTTGCACTTGTCTTGCAATCTCCTCATTTTGAGCAGGTGTCATCTTGTATGCATCCTTATTGCACATTGTAGCCCTTGGAATGAATATGGTGGCTTATATCCCTAATGGGAGGTAGGGAACTAGGTAATTCATTCACCGTTATGTCCTTGTACCTTTCCAACAACTCTTGGACTTCCTTTGGTGCAACTTCCTTCTTCTTTGTGGGCAGATCTGCTTCACTTTTTGGCTTCATAATTAGGAAGAATCCTCTTCCTCCTCCTTCCTTCAAGGTCTTCATGAACTCCTTCTCACCCACCATCAAAACACTAGGCCCTTCATGCTTTGCCTTGTCTTCTTCTAGGAGAGGTGAAAGGTTGTAAGTCCTCCCATCCTTCACAATGGAGTATGTGTTCTTCTCCCCATTATGCTTGGTCTTCCTATCAAACTGCCAAGGCCTACCAAAAATATATAGTTTAATACTTGTACTCAAAATTTTGTTCATTAGATCTCATACATTATAAGTCATGACATGGATCGCTATTGTAACTTTTTTTTGATTGAATAATTTGTTGTTTTATTTTTAGATGTTGGTTGTGGAAACACCTCCAAATGTTACAAGGGCAATGGATATCGGTGTTTCATTTGCTATACAATCCTTGATGGCTTTGATAGAGGAGGTATGAGGAAAATTACTAAATTTCAATTTACATTCGTTGTTATAGATGTTAGTTGTAGTGAAAAATCAAACCATTATTGATTCGTAGTTTAATTCCTATTTGGATGGTTTATACAGGGCTTGAGCATGCCTCAACATCAGCATGCAAATATTTCCATCATGGAGAGTGATCATGAGATGGCCGTAAGTGATTATTTTGTTAAATTTATCATTTTTTATAATGTAATTTCTATATATTAATGTCTTTACTTCTTATTGAAATAGTTAAAACTTCACCAGGAGCTAAACCATAGGAGGAGCAATAGGAGCACTCCTCAAGCACAACAAAAATGAGTGACAAACTGATTGCCATCGGATTGCCAAACACAGGGAAATAATTTATTTCCAAAGCATGGAGAGAAATGAATTTTGATTCCAAAGCCCTTTGTTGTATGCCTAGACATGACAATTTTGTACATATCATGTTTTGGATATATTTGACATTGTATGCCTATATGGAATTCTCGTAAGCCTATATGGCTATTTTGTAACTATATTTTGTACTTATATCGACATATATTGATGTATGCGTACATGGCTATTTGGTTAATACAAATTTTTTTTATCGATGGTGTCCATATTTGCTCATTTTGACAATGTCAAAAGCATGGCTACGTATAGATTATGCAAAAGACTTTTCCTTTTAGATTAGCAATGCATAGAAGTTTCAAAAAGTATCCTTGATATTACAAAAAGATATGTGTTTATACCATAGCAACAAAAAAAATTTGGGGAAAAAATCAGCAAACCTAAAGTATATGATTTTTTGAAAAAATTGGGAAAAAGTCTAGAAAAAATCAGAAAAAAATTAGATTTAAAAAAAAAGGTAAAAAAAAGTAGAAAATAATAAAAACTTTTTAAAGAAAATTTAAAGGCATTTCCATACCATAGAGATATAGAGAGCAAATGAAATAAAGAGTTTAACTAATAAATTGTAAAAAATAGATTTTTTTGTAGTTTATATTCATATCGTTGATTACATTGCATTGCACATATTTCAAACTCAAAGCATTGCTTCACATTGCATAACTAATAACTAGATGTTGATAGATGACAAAATTTCAATTACAATATAGTTTTTACAAAGTCAACCTAAGCAGTTATGCAATTACTTCACATTGCATAACTAATAACTAGGAGCAGCTCCAATTGCATTTGCTTGTCATGGCATTCTCTGAGACCACATTTCTTTGAGGCATTTTTTCAAACAGTTCACTACCTTGTCTATCTACACATTTTTCATACATGTCTACCAAAGCATTTTTGTCAAATAGTTCAGTGCCTTGTTGCTATGGCTGAAAGCCTAAAACAAGTTCTTCGAACAAGCTATGGATGCTTGGAAAAAATCTATCAAAAGCATAATATAAAGCAATATCATAGACAAGGTAGTGAACTCTTTGAAAAAATGCCTCAAAGAAATGAGGTCTCATGGTGATGGAATGCCATGACAATCAAATTCTTTTGATTTTCATGGCATTCCATCCCTGAACCTCATTTCTTTGAGGCGACCAAAAGTTCACGCCTGTCTATCTTCATTTTTCATACATGTTTATCAAAGAATTTTATCAAGCAGTTCATTGCCTTGCTGCTATTGGCTAAAAGCCTAAAATAGGTGCTTCGAACAAGCTATGGATTGTCATGGCATTCCATCACCATGAGACCACATTTCTTTGAGACATGTTTTTCAAATAGTTCATTGCCTTGTCTATGCTACCACATTTTTTCATACATGTTTACCAAATTTTATCAAATAGTTCACCTCCTTGCTGCTATGGCTAAAAAGCCTAAAATAGGTGCTTCCAAACAAGCTATGGATGCTTGGAAAAAATATATCAAAGCATAATATAAGCAATAGCATAGATAGAGGCGGTGAATTGTTTGAATAAAGCCTCAAAGAAATGTGGTCTCAATGTGATTGGAATGCCATATTTAATCAACAATTTGTCATGGCATTCGTCATTCCATTCCATCACCATGAGACCACATTTCTTTGAGGCATTTTTCAAAGCAGTTCACCTCCTTCTTTGCTATGGCTAAAAGCCTAAAATAGGTGCTTCCAAACAAGCTATGGATGCTTGGAAAAAATCTATCAAAGCATAATAATAAGCAATAGCATAGACAAGGAAGCAAACTGTTTGAAAAAAGCCTCAAAGAAATGTGGTCTTAATGGTGGTGGAATGCCATGACAATCCATAGCAATTTTCTTGTCATGGCATTCGTCATGCCATTCCATCACCATGAGACCACATTTCTTTGAGGCATTTTTTCAAATAGTTCACTGCCTTGTCTATGCTACCACATTTTTCATACATGTCTACCAAGCATTTTATCAAACAATTCACTTTGCTACGCTATGGCTAAAAGCCTAAAAAAGTACTTTTGAACAAGCTATGGATTCTTGGAAAAAATATATCAAAGAATAATAGTAAGCAACAAGCTATGGTCTCATGGTTTTTTTTCTGCAAAAATTAATGATTTTATTCACATTTTTGCGGGGTTATAAACACTTTTTTGGCGGCAATTTTGTTGTTTTAAATGACATTCAAGTTTATGGTGGTTTTGTTGTTTATATGATGATATGTGATATTCTAAGCCTAATTCATTCTTGTAGGTTACATAGATATATATTTTTTTTTTTACATGTTTTTTGTACCAACAAACCCAAAACTAACTGAACCCCCCTCCAAAAAATTTTGGCCAAACCGGCAAACCGAACCCCCAAACTTGAACCTCAAAACCTATTCCAACACTCTTCATTTTTCCTGCACAAACTTAATTGACCACCAAATTATGTTGCCCCTTCACTTTACCCACGTTTACACATAGAACACTTGATGAGTTTGTATCCACTTTAAATTACATCCCCGATCAATGCTGAGATATGCAGCCATATATCAGGAAACCTGGACAATATTAGCCTGTAGAAATGACTTGCCTTTTCAGCATCATGTAGTTGTTCAAACAACCTAGGAAGATCAAACAGTTTTGTGACTTTACCCCATGGGAAATCAAGTGAAACACCATATTCATCTCTATTTTTGCTTCATGACACTGCTATTCTTTGATTCATTTGGTCAAGGGTGATCCCACAATAGTGGTTTACAATATTTGGCCAAACTAGACACTGAAATTATTATTTTTAACTAAATCTTCACATTCAGGAATCTATAGCGGCTAAACTATGAGGAATTTGAAGATGATGAAAACTAGAGTCTCGTCACATTTTTTCTATAGATTCTAAAAAAAAAAATTCAAAATTTTTGGAATTAGATTACACTTCTTTTTCCATCTCCCACGAAAATTGGTTTTTTTCAAAAAACAACATTTTTAAAAAGTGACACACACTGTATAATGTATAACTTTTTTTCCATGAGGAATAAAATTCTAATTCTTTTGAATTTAGATTTGTAACTCTGATATCTAGTGCTTCCACTTGGTTAGATAGTTTTTTATTAAATTATTTTTCTTTAATCAAGTTTCAAATTCAAACCAATTACAATTTAGACATAGTGTAGTATAACACATAACTTTTTTGTATATATTGAAATTCAATTTATTTATTTTGTTGGATCAAGGACTTCAATATCTGGTGGACTCATATTTTTCAATTTTTTTTTTTGATAATCTACTATTTTTCCACATGTGCAAAACAAAGACCTTCATTTTCGATGAAGAACCTATGTTTAATAAAACTAAAAAAACAAATACATAATAAAATCAAAACATACAAAAATTATATTCATTGGATAGCTCGTTTGAGGACTATCTGATTCTAGAAGGGTTTCTGAAGACTTCTCCATTTTCATCCTCAACAGAGCTCTAATGTGTTTGGTCGAACCAATAGGATTTGTACGAACCCCCAAAATAACTTTTTGCTTTGGGGGTCATTTTTGTGAGTTTTCCTTCCTCACTTGAATTGTAAACCACTATTGTGGCTTCACCCTCAAACAGGTTACTTGCCTTATATAAGCTTCCACAATTTACTTGCATATTTAGTAGGAAACTTACAATTATAACACCAAACATAATTCCTCCTATCCTATATATGCTTTGATGGATGTCCAAAATAGTAGAAGCTATTATAATAGGTGTTTTTTTCTTCATTTTACTACTCGGTATAGGTATATGACCTTTTGATTCATTACAAATGAATTGTTGTCTTCAATTGTAACATTGTTGCCCATGAATTAACATTTGATCTAACTGGCTTCCATCACAAGCTTAGTCCCCCTGATAGTTATGAGCCCTCTTATGTCATCAATCCTCTTCATTATGCTAACATCCTTGTACATGTTATCACCGAGCTCATGCTTTTTTAACCATTGTTGAACCTTGTGACTCTTTTAATATAAATGATTTTCTTCACCATTCCTAAGCTATCACCACTTATGGTGATTTTCCTTTTGCATTTGTTGCTTACCAACAAGGGTCTTCATTGATTGATCTCAAGGAACTGCAACAACTAACATTTGTAAATTTTAAGAGTCCCATCAGTGGGTCTTTCTAGGGACATTTGTTCCTTAGTGAGCAGAGTGAGATTTCATAATCTTCTGGAAGAGAGACCGAGTGCCAGAACCATTGGGTGACAGTCTTTTAATTTCAATTTTTTAACCTCATTTGGTGGCCCCAAGCCACCAAATGAAAAAGGGAAGTCAATATTTACTATCAAACACCAACCTTTGGAGTTGATCTCCTCAATCCATACTTACCTCTATCACACAACATGAGTAACTTCATTCTTGCAAAACAAGTGTCCCTTAAACAAGTGAGAACTTCTCCTTTTTAGCTCTACTATCACATGGAAACCAAATAACATAGGCCACATCACTACCACCCATTTAATTTTCTAATTTTGTGGTAAGTGACAACATATGAGATAATCAAGAGACCATGACACTTATCACATTTACCAACCTCATAATGAATAGGGTCAAAAGATATAATCCCTCCTCAGCAGTGTGCAATCCTCTTGTGTATTAAGCAAAGAATGCTCACACATTTGTAACTGTCAACTAAATTACATCACATGAAAAGTTTATCATCATCCAAACAACACAACCCAATCACATTATCATGTGCCTCAAGGTTCTGAAAACTAGATTTATCAACACCCATAAACCTTCATCTTCATTCAAATCATGACATTCAAAAAAGGCATCAACATCCAAACAGTGTTTTCCACATGATTCATAAACAAGATTATTATCACTCGTAATGTTATCACTCAAAAAGACTTCAAGTGCAGGTGTATATGACTCAAAATATTTTTTAAAATAAAACCCTCATAGTGAGTGTTCAAAACACATTCACTATTGCTAGGAGTATCACACTCAACATTACCTCTTGCATCAACATGAATGTCTGAAGCATACTACTCATGAGGAAAACTATGAGTTGCATATCAAGAAAAAAAGTTCTCATATATGCATCCATGTGATTGACACAATCACATTCCTCAAGTGAAAACTCATCATAATAACTATCATTAGCTGCTTTAATATTTGTCTCTACATTTTTAGTTTCATGTAAAACCACATTTGTGCTAACCTCGTGCAGACTTCAGTGATAAATTCAAATCCCACAAAAGGAGTAGAAGAAGGTGAAGAATCAAACAAGAAAAGAGTTCCATGTTCATCACTTACATTACCAACATATGCATGCTCCTTATAATCAACTATCTGAACTGATTCATCCAATGAATCTCTTGCATACATATCTCCTTCCTTGTTCATACTACTGCAATAGTCAGCAGGGTCATATTCTTGACTATCAAACTAAAACCCTTCATTGGTTTCTTCATTGCAGCCACTTGTGGATGGTCTTTCCAATTGAAATTCATTGCACACCTTGTCATTTGTATCTGATATACCACCATTTTCAAGAGTGTTCCTTAAATTAGTAGGATCCTTTGTCTCATCACCATGAAAATTTTCACCAATGCTACACACACTTGTAGAATTGGTATGACCAAGCGTATCATAACATTGTTGGTTACACATTTCTTCTTCTAAAATAATGTTCAATTCATATACCTCATCATGCTCTTTTTTAAGAGAATTTGGAGTCCCGTGTTGTTCCTCACAACATCACATTCATTGCTTGAAGAGAAAATATTCAACTCACCTTGGTTTTCAACATCTAACCTTTCCATACAAGGCTCCGAAAATCTTATACCTCAGTACTATGTGAAATGAGATGACCATTCAAGGAGCACTCAAGAATATCATAGGTTTTCATAACATCACCATGCATTTGTGAGCTTTTAGAAATATTGTCATTATCATTATTGAAGTTCACTTCTCACTTAAGGAAATCAATTCTACCTCTTCCTCTTGAGATGAATCATAGTCACTAGGACTACAAATAGAATTGCAATCATTTTTCAATCAGCTAGATAAGAATACTCCTCAGCTGATTGCATACTCACAAATTAGCAATACTAGTATTATCATCATGGAGAGATGAGACTTCGGAATCATCATACCCTTCAACTGCACTTTCACAATCCATAGATGAGAAAATACTTCCAACATCATCTGGATCATTGCATCCTTCTTTTGTTATAGAAAATTGACTCTCCACTTTTGTGTCTTCAAAATCAATAGAAGGCATAACTTCACATGTTCTATTCAGCTCATCATATCTTATACCATTATGGCTGTAATTTTCTTTTGGATAGATTTTCTCAATGGGTTGTTCAAAAAAAAAACTCTTATTACTAAATGATATAGATTCAACTTTTTTTTCAGACTTCTCTTCAAATTCTTCTTGGGTATGCAGATTTCTATTGATTCTTCTTCAAAATAATCAATGAGATGTATTCTGAGCTCATTCCATGAATCTATGGAATGCATTGGTAATCTGGAAAACCAATATTCAACATTATTTTCTAAATTTCTTACAAAAAATTCATGATAGAATCCTCTTCTATTATTTGACAATCTTCCATCAAATCAATGAAACCCTGTACATGTCTAGATGCCAACTTTTCAAGATCTCCTCTAAACTTAGGCAAATATTCATTAATTCTTCTTGGGACAGAATGTGGATAACCCTAGATTTTACTAAAGTCCATAGGGTTATATCTTTCACTAGTGAACACCTTTCTTTGAGGACATGATTATGTTTTAGGCATGACATTAGAGCTTGTAGAGGGAGAAGTAGGATAGCCATGCATATTTGCAAATAAAATTTATTCTCTCTACAATTATTCAATTCTCAATTTCCCTTTATCCCTTTCTTGTAGTGCTAAATTTTACTAAATAAGGGAACCAAAGTTTTCTAGAACCTTCAAACATGGTCTTCATATACAAATTTATGCTTCTTGAAAACCAAAATATGGAAAATTCCTGGGTATGTTGTAGTTGCTGCAAATTATTCTTTCTGATTGGGAATCTTCATAGATCTGAAACTTTCTTCACATCTTCACCAAGTTATTTAGCAAAGTCACCACCTCTCTTCACAGAGGACTAAACTTCAAGCAATATGAAGCTCCTTCAAAGATGAATATCCTTCAGAGTTCTTTTCAACAATAGAGCACCAAAGATCGTAAAAATTTCAAGTTCACTACAATAATTTCCTTCTCCATGTATGAATTCCCTCAATATTTGATCCAAATGCTCATATTAGCGAATAATATGACTGTGATAAAACAGTCTGCAACTGGAGATTCAAAGTTCTCCCTAGTAGAGTCGTCATTCTATTGGTCCTCAAATCTGTAATCAACTTGAATCCTAAAGGGGTGCTAGGCCTAATGGTAAGATTTAAGGAGATATTTGGATAATGAATGGGAGATTGAATTAAAATGTAAAATATGCCCCAACGAAGAGGGGAATTTCTACACAATTTTTTTTCTTCTCTTCATCATGCAAGAAGGATCACATAGAAGGTTAGAATCATATAAACAATAATGGAGATTAGCTTAAGCAGTATCATATCATGTCAGTTACATAATCCACTAGTACAACTTGCTGCATTAAACCATAAGGAAGCTACTAACTGGTTTGTACATACCTTCATGGTTGAGTTTGAGTTATCTTCGTGTCCCTGCTTACTCTACTTATGGTGGGGTGCAAATTGATCCCAATGAAATTGGATTAAAATCCTATCCACCCCTCTAAGTGGATTATGTGGATCGTGGTGAGAGATAGAGTGTGTCATTCAATCCCTTAAACTATGTGTAAAATGTCTTCATAGTGACCCTCTTTCCATGGTACACCTAGCTATGGTAGCTTAAGGATCTCTTAACAGCTATAAGGTTACACAAGGAGTTTGTTCTACCTACTTGAGCATGCTAGGGAATTTTCCTTCCTGAAGTCCTATCGGCTAAGCAATGAAGAGTAGCCATCAATGGCATGGAATGCCCCTAGACAAATGACCATCTCGAGCTAGTACTGCTTCTAGACTCTTATACATCTCAAGCATAGTGGTGCCCCTAGACTATTGTCCATCTCGAGCCTAGTGTCGCCCCTAGACCATCATCCATCTCAAGCTTAGCATTGCCCCTAGACTATGGTCCATCTCAAGCATAGTACTGCCCCTAGTCTTTTTTCCATCTCGAGCCTAGTTCTACTCCTAGACTACCATCCATCTCGAGTAGTACTATTCCTTGGCTCAAGCTTAGTGTTGGACCAAAATTAGGTTCCCAACTCAAACTTAGTAGGTTCTAACTTAGGATCAATAGTCTCCCATCATAGCTGCAAACAAGCATAGCATGGCTAGATATTTCATGAAGAGCACCTCATACTCATAGACACCTTATGATGGAGAGAAGGTAACTTTGAATCTCTAGATAGCTTGAGGTGGTTATCTATTCTATTCATTCCTTTGAGAATAATTTTCAAAACAAGGATTTATAAGGGCTGTAATTCCATACTACAATAGTTCAAGTACTCCACTAGAGGAGAATGACTACCTATTTACTTGTTCATAACAAAAATATCCCACATATTTTTATTTTAATTGTAAAGGATTTGACCCGCACCATTTCTAAGGTAAAATTGGTCCATATAGACAATAACTAAGGGAGTTATCTTAATATTTTTTTTTTCATATCAAACTTAACCAACACCATTTCTAAAGAAAAATCAGACTATTATGACAATAACAAAAAGAGATATCTTAACTCCTTTGCATCAGATTTGACCAACTAACTTGCTAAAGAAAATTAGACCATTAAGACCATTGCTGAAAGAGATATTTTAACTCCTTTGCATCAATTTGACCAGCTAACTTGCTAAAGAAAAATTAGACCATTAAGACCATGACTAAAAGAGATATTTTAACTCCTTTGCATCAATTTGACCAGCTAACTTGCTAAAGAAAAATCAAACCATTAAGACCATGACTTCAAGATATATTTTAACTCTTTTGCATCAAATTTGACCAGCTAGCTTACTAAATAAAAATCAGACCATTATGACTATGTTGAAAGAGGTTTTTTTAATGCATTTGCACCATATTTGACCAGCTAGCTTTCTAAATAAAAACCAGACCATTAAGACTATGCTGAAAGAGGTTTTTTTAATGCATTTGCATCATATTTGTCCAACTAGTTTACTAAATAAAAAATAAGACCATTAAGACTATGCTCAAAGAGGTTTTTAAAGGAGATTCTCAGCTTTCCACCGATATAAATTATGCTTTACTTTGAATTTAATAAGTAATTATTATTCATTTTCTATTCAAATTACGACTAAATTCCTGATTGATAGGCTGATTGAAAAACATCTATATCTTTCAAACAGTATCACATTTTTTGATTCCAAAACATGTCACATTCTATGCTTCACATACTATAGGATTAAAAAAAGAAAAATTCAATTTCATGAAATTTTGACCAAGTTAAGGTGGTCAGACATACAATTTTTATATTTTTAAAAAAGTTGTAATAAAATATTCATAATTAATTATTTACTTAGAAAAAAATTTAAAAATATATGCATCACATCGGGGTGTGATTCATCTACTTATATATAATATCTTATAAAAAAATATTATCATTAAATATTGTGGTTAGGGTGGTCAGACATACACCTACTTCTTATTTTTCCTTGAAATTTAAGTACCTTGCATTGAAATTTCAAATTTTCACCAAATAGATTTTTTTTTTTTAAACATACCTAGTAGTTTAGAAACTACATTCAATTTGCTATAGATTCTATTCTTACACATTTTTGAAATAATATAGATAAATTATTCAAATTTTTACGTCAAGTTGTCTAACTCTGATTTTTCTGAATTTTTTGCCACTTAAGGGCATGTTTTTTCCATGATGATCCTACACATACCCAATACATGTGTTTGAGACCTTTTAGTCTAGGCCGTTGATTATGTTAGAAGAATAAGGTCATAGGAAATTGGTCTTGGATTAAGGTGTGAGCATATCAAATTCAAGTGAAATTTAATCTTAGTCCTTCCCCATCTCCCTAATGATGAAAGTTGCACAAGTTAAGACTCATGGGGGTGAGGGGAAGAAGACACGTGGATTATGGCTACAACGACAAAGAGATGGTGGAGCCTCTAGATCACCAGCAAGTGCTTCCATGTGGCTTTCTATCATTTGATTAGTATTGTAGCTACGTACAGTCATATTTTTCAAATCAAGCTGACTAAATATGGATCGTCCATCAATTAATACAACTGCGCAATCAATTGGTGGCATTCAAAACTTAGTTTGAGGGTAAGTGAGTCATTTTGGTTCATGTGAGCGATCCTTAATAGCGGAAATTACGTCAAGCTACCAAAGCAGGAGGTTGCATAGCTATTAAAACCTATCTTGAAAGCATAATTGAGCATTGTGAAGGATATTCTACACACTTGGAGAGCTTGTGCTACGGTTTTTCAGGCTTGTCTGATGTCGAGGCTAGGTTTATCAACTTGTGAAAGAACCAGTAAGTAAATTACTACCTTTCCATCAGAATTATTGATAAATTGTGGTTTCCTAAACCTTTGAGTCAATTAGGGTTTTCTTGGTTCTGGATTTTAAGGTTTGACGTTCATAAGAGAGAAATTGTTGGTCCTACATTGTTGTAATCCATGTCAAACCCTTATCTGAGTCGTAAGCCTTGTTCCAAGAAACTAGAAACCCTACTTTGTAATACTTCTTGTGTCATGGCTCCCAAAGCACAATCAAAAGAATCTTCATCTAAAGGGGAAGCTTTTGGTCCCAAAAGGATTTTGAGCAAATACCTTTCTGACCAATTGCCACTCTCAACCAATAAAAAACCTAAGTGTCAACTGCTTCTCCAAGATCCACAAGTAGTTGAGGGTTTGATTGACAAGAACAGTTCTATTAAGGATGCCAAATTACCTTATATTGGGTGGGAATTGTTCTTTGGTTGGTTCAAAAATAGAAACATGGGTATTCCAGTGGGTAACACCTAGAATTGTGACCTAGTGAAGTTCATTATACCTAATGTCTACATGGATGTTGACTTGCTTAAAGTAGTAGCCACCAATTATGATCTAGTTATAAGGACTATAAGAATGTATAGAAATGGTTAAAATTACCAAGAATGAATTTTCTCATGTTTTCAAACTCACCAGGTGGAGTGATGAAATGCCTAAAATTAACAAAAACAGTCTTAAGGAAGAATATGATAAGACTAAGATTGCATTTAGAGTCACATACTGCCAAGATATTTAGTAGAAATCGGGGGCCAAAGGATTACATTAGGGAAATTTGATAAGGAGCCTTTCCCTGTTAGTTATTTTGTTTCCTAATTCCAAAAAACCTTTTACTCCATTTGCCAGATAATTTGTTATGATCCTATCACGGGAATGCAAATGGCATGGATGTATATGGCAGCCCATATTCAACACCCCCAATATTTCACTGTATATGATTATGTAGGGTTTCTTGCATAAAGAATTCATGAGGGTTTGATAAGGTTGAAGAAAGGTGTAGATGGAGTAAGGTTTAGCTAGTACTCATTGCTAATGCATATTTTTTATTTCAAAGGTGCATCTTACTTTGGGAAAAATATGTCTTTGGATAGGAAGGAGGGTACCTTGGATTTTCTTGTTTAGTGTTGGATTACTATCTTGGACAAGGATGATAGGACATATGACTATGTGACATTCCAAAACTTGTTTGCTTCAGAATTAAAGAGAGCCCTGGTTGTGAATATACCTAGAATTCCCATAGCCCTGCATGACTTCATGAGACCCAAGGAAAGAAGGTCTAAGCTGGGAGTTGATCACAATTGGGGAGATGTTATCCCATATCCCGATTACATTTTTTTAAGATTATACGGTTCCACTATTGCACCTCACCTACTACCAAAATATGTGCTAGAGAGAATTAGTTTCCTTGAGGTAATATGGAAATTGGGAAGTGTGGAAAATGAACATCTATTGAATCTAGGAAAAGGACCATTTTTTCCTTCATACACATGATTCTCTGATTTTGTGATGACAAAGGGAGGTTGGAATAAGATACTTGATATACTCAAAGCCTTCCGCATGCAACAAGTAGTGGAGAGGATCGAGTATGATCCCGAAGGTTTCATGGCTTGGTTGAAGGAAAGGACATGAGTTACAAATTTGTGCGCATTTTCCAATTCCCAGAGGATATGATAAGAAATGTGTTTGATCTTTTGGAACAAGAAAAAATAAAATAAAGGTAGATTGCTTTCAATAAGATGTATTGAAAGATAAAGAAGAAAAAAATTGACTTCAATATTCTTCCAAACATTGAAAATGTAATGCAAAAGGTGGAACATGTATCCTAGAATTTTGAGACAATAGTAGGCCACCTTGAAAGTGAAGGGCTGATTCAAAATAAGGGGAAAGCCCCCATTGAAGAAGAATAGTGTTTGGGAGAAGTCCCTATTATGGAAGAGATATCTACATCTCAGGCCCTCGAAGAACCAAAAATAAATTTCTTTGTAAGGAGAAAGAGTAAGGAAAAGAAAAATTATGCAATTACTACTCCCTCCCAACAATAGGAGAAAATATCTCTTTCTCCTATGCCATAGATACCACCACGATCTCCTCCAAGGCTAAGAGAGCCTAAAATTGTGGATATTGATGCTCCACCACTATATGCATCACCACCAAAAGAACCACCATTAAAGAAGAAAAAGGTTGAAGTATCTAGTTTGATGGACTATGTTGATGAAGAATCTGATGATGAAATCTGGGTATCAGAGAAATTGCAAGAAGGAATTCCCACCGCACCAACAATGATGGAAACACAATAATTAATAATGAGGTTGAGTAAAGCTGACCTCACTGGGATTAATGGTAAAGATGATATTCGGGTGGAAGCATGCACAAGGTTTTTGGATGATGACTCATTTGTAAAGTCCCAAGAGATTTTATGGCGTTTGCATACATGGCTCAAAGAGATGAATATGTCAACAACTTGGCCAAATAAAGAAGTCTTCATCCAAAATTACTTTACGCTACCCTCCAAGGAAAGGTTTTGAATGAAATGAGAGCTAAGTTCCAAAGGATGACTACAAAGGAGGGTAGAGAGTTGGTGAGAAATAGTGGTATTTTATTACTTTCAGAGTGGAATTTAGCTTCTTCCATAACCTTTGATACAATAAAGAGATGTGAGAGACCTTTCTACAATTTAGAAGAAGAGGCTACAATTGCATTGTAGGGGTCTACTATCAGTGAAAAATGATATACATTAGCTATCTGGTCTCTACCCCCAAGTACAAGGAAGCTTGACATTGTTGAGCCTACACCTAACTATAGTGGAGGCCTAATAATAAAGAGATTATCAGAAACATCGGCTCTAGAGGCAACAAATATGTTAGTACATGTTGCACAATTCATAAGGGCCACTGTAGAATATGTATTTGTAGAAAAGGAGAAGCTCAGGATAGACCACAACAATTTGTTAGTTGACTATGGAAAGCTTGAACAATAAAATATGTAGTTACAAACAAAATTAGCATTATTGGAGGAGAAGTTGTGAAGTTTTCAATTGGGAAAGCATAAGCAGACTGGTGTTGACTCCCCTACCACTTCACAAGAAGCTGCACCCCCCGAATTTACCCCTAAAGTAAGTTCCTCTTGGGAAATTGTGTCATACAATATGGGAAGTGTGATGATTTCAATAATAGAGCCTAGTATATCAGAAATGCCATAGGATGAGGAAGATATCAGCAGGAATATCAAGCATGTTTTTAGTTTTGTCTTAGGTTCCGAGTCTGTTGTTACGTATGTAATTATGATAACAAAGATAGCAAATACAATTTGAGCGATGCCAACTTCATGGCCATTTTCTCTCCTCTGCACTTGTTCTATGAGTTATGAATGATATAATCAAGGATTGTTTTGTTCGTATCCATTTGATTTATAATGGATGTTTAGCTTCATTCTTGCTTGTTAATTCAAGAGATTAATGAAAATGCTTGTGTGAAATTGTTAATATGAATTATGTTCTAGGATATCTTTAAGAATTGGTGGTCAAGAATGTTACATGGAAATGTTGTAATGCAGTGTTTTCTAAAGCTTATATGTTGATATGTGTAAGAATTGTTATTAGGTTGCATAGGTTAAGATTGAATTCGTGTTTATGATAAGGCATTGGTTCGAGCAAACTTTTCATAATTCAGTTTTCTAGGTTGATTCATTAGCAAATCACTTTTTATTAACCAACTGTTGAATGAGTACCACTATAGTTATTTTGTGATGAGTTTCTTTATCCTCATGCTCCAAGTGTAGGGTATTGCTAAAAGAACTGCCAACCTTTTTAATACACTATGTTGTTGAGTGGTTATATGAGAATTATCTATTGTTTACAATGTATTTAAATAGTAGTCATATAAATTCTTGAGTGTACATTGTGGGATCACCCTCTCGGGTTTCACAGAGCCCAAAGTGCAAGAGTAGAATTTTTTCATCTCTTACTCATTTGTTGGCCAATCCCTTGAGACTACTAATTATTGGAAATGACAGAGTCCATAGGTAATTCTAAAGATTAGCTTGGTTCTTAAAAAAAACCAACATAGCAATCATGTGGTGGCTGTTATATAGTGATGGATTACAATAGTGAACTAGATGGGTATACTCGATTGGAAGAAGTATGTGATATGGGAAGGTTGGATCAAGTATTAAAAGAGGAATATCTTCTTGATGATAGTGGATATAAATACAAGGATGGATAGATTAGAAGCTATGTGACATGGATAGTTTGCAAGGGATGAGTTTGCAGCAAACACATGCCATGAGTAAGGCATGGAGAAAGAAGAAAAAATAATGAACAAGAGGATACAAGTGTAGTAGCAGTGATGGTAGAAGAGAATGAAGATGGATTTGTGGAAATTGAAGTTGTAGTAATGGAGTTTGAGGGCACCTTTTGCATAGTTTAAAGATTGTTGAAATGTCCTCTATGTAGAGATTTATCATTATATTCATCAAGAGAACTATATTCATAAGATTTGTTAAATGGAGTTTGGAAACAAGGATCAATATTTGTTTAGATGAACTCTTTTTCATATGAGATCAAGGGGCGATTATTTTTACCACTTTAAAGAATTTTACAGTTCAATCCAAATCTTCATGACTTACCAGGATAAGAGATGCTTGGATCTTTTATTTTAAAGGATAAACAATGATCATTGTCAATTTCTAACCAAAGATTTTTCTTTGAAAATTCTTTACATTTGAAGGATTGCTTTATCCATCTGCATTATTTTTTCTCCAATATTGAGCAGGAAGTATCATGATTTATTTTGATATTCTTAATTTTTTATTATACTTTTTCAATTCTATAGATAAATTTTGACCTTTCATGAACATAAATATTCTTATCTTTACTTATATTCTATTATTATTTTTTATCCTCATTTTTTATTACTTAAGTTAGTACTTTACATACATAGAACTTTTAACATGTAATTTAGATACTTTAATACACTTAGTAACACAAAACATAACCCATCACCCAAATATACCACTTTACTATGAAACATGTGAATTGAAAGACATTTAAATAAAATATGAGTCTAGGTAAACCACTTATTTTATTAGATAATTATTTTTTAATAATTTTAAATAAACCTCCCCTCGCATCCTCTACCACCATGCATTTAAGCCACATAAGCACTAAAAATAATACACTTACAAGAAAAAATAAACATGAATATCAAAATGAGTACTGCAATCAAACAAGCATTGTAAAGAATGTAGACATTGTGGTAAGAGTAAGCTTTAAAATAACTTTTCCATCTTCTTTCAATATCTAAAACATCTCACTCTTTCTTCCAATTGTTGGAGACACTAGAAAATCTATAAAATCATTTGAGGAAATAATGGACTTTTCCATATTTTGTAATGAGAAAATTTTCAAATTACAAGTATTCTAACATGCCACTAGCATATTTTGTATTGCGAGCTTTTGTAGCAACATGTCTATCCTCTTTAGGGAACTTTAAAATATTGAAGCAAGGGATATCAAGTCTTTAGAATATTTTCAGATGATACAAATTAGTTTGTAATAAATTATAAAGAACAACAGTTCTTGTCAAAACCATTAATCTAATTGAAAACCATCTTTTAGAAACATAATATGGATGAGAGAAAAAACAACATTTGAATCAAGACTGATTAGATATAAAATATTTTTTAAAGGATTAAAGGTCACCTCCAATAACCATTTGAACTCTTGAATTTCTTCTTTGATTTTTAATAGTTCTCTTTGCAGCTAAAATTATAAATAAGCTCAAGTTATAATATCTTAAAGAAAATCAAGTCTAGAAGAGATGTATACCTCAAAAAATATCTTTATTAGCTTGAAAATAAGTCATTTATATGTTTTCAATAATTTTAAAGGTAAGCACATCCATGTCATCCTTGGAAGTTGAAATTGAAAATAGGATGGGGAGAATGCTAAATGTAGAAATCAAAATTTGTAAAAAATGATAGTTTATTTTGGTACCTAACTTGGTGGGGTCAAAACACCTAGCTCATTAGGAAAAGATGGGATTCTTGGAATCGATGGAAATATCTTCAAGAGAACTAGTTTGAGTTGCTTGGAAGGTCACCTTTCACAAAAAAATTAAGCAATTAGTGAAATATTCAATTCTACTTTTAATGAATTCGAAAAAGTAAATTAGGGAAACATAGAAAATACCAAAAAGATAGAACTTTAATATTTTCTATCTTCAAGGCAATACATTTTATTAAATAATTATACCCCCTAGTGAATTTTACATCATCTTGTCCTAGATAGTGAATATTAGGATATTACATGTACTAAAATTATTATACCTGATATATCACTATATACTATATCTTGATGTCCATCAAATTGCACTGCATAGCTCTTATAGTGACATGCCTTATCTTTACACTATTTTTAATATTAATATTTAGTATGTTGTTACTAGGTTAATTGTTATATCATAGCCTTGATTGTGAAGTAGAAAAGCTACTACAGATCATTAAATATTAAGAATGTTGATATCGTTGAGCTATAAGGTTGTGATATTTTCTTGTAATCGATTAAGATAAGAATGCTTCCTTCTAGTTGAATATGAACTATAGTTTACATCATGTGTTTATCTTAAAAATGATAGATCTGAAGACTAATAAAATCTCTTCCCCATACTTACTTATAATAGCTATAGGAAAATGGTATATGATATTAATATTTGTTTAATAAGTCTATGTGTAAGATTAGTAGATAAGTTCTAAACATGAGCTCCCTATATTTGATGAATTTATGTCAAATAACATGCTATGATATTGTTAGTATCTTAGCATACCGGCATTTATAATCACAATAATTATTTGTATTTATGTTGATTCTAGATTAGGAGAGTCTAGGTTAGTACGAAAGATAATCAAGTAAATATTAAGATATATCTAGATATTCTCCTACCAAATCAAGATTGTACTTTAAAATGGAACCTCACATTTTATAAATTTTAGGAGTTGATGGGGTAAAAAAAAAAAATTCCATTTTGCATAAGGATAGTAGAACTACCAATTTCAATCATATGGGTTAGGAGCACAAAATTTATCTTTGTTTGGTTTTGTAAGGAATGAAGTTTGTATGAATGTATCTTAACTTGAATACAACTTAAGTTTAATTTAATCAGATTGGGATCAAAATTGACATAATATTGGTTTCTACCATCAATTTGCATCTAACCTGAAAGCTATGATGCAAGGAAAATTATGTATGGTGTTGATTGACTCTAAAAATATTTTTTTATTAAAACCTATCTAACTAGTAGGATGTAACCATGGGTTATATTGAATATTAAGATGTACCATGTGATAAATAAATTATAATGTAAAAAGTATTACTATTCTTA
Source organism: Sequoia sempervirens (assembly GCA_007258455.2). NCBI lineage: Eukaryota > Viridiplantae > Streptophyta > Pinopsida > Cupressales > Cupressaceae > Sequoia > Sequoia sempervirens. The sequence goes on along the minus strand of VDFB02193867.1, from coordinate 578,445,360 downwards.
TTGAAGGTATATCTTCATATGATGATTTATAATTCACTGTATTGAGGAGTGAAGAGGGAAGGAGTAGTCAAGAGCATCTCTATGAATTTAGTTATTGAGAGTAATATGAGTAACATAGAAAGGTGGATATAAGGGGAACATTATGTTAGGTAATTAGCAAGGAATGCAACACCTAGTCCTAACATATGCAACTAGCTCAACATGGAATATAATTTGAATTGTGTGTCAACACTTTTGATCTACTAAGCCTTGTAGGCATTGACATGGATATGCTCCATACATATATTTTTTTATAGATGCATGAGATATTTATAAAAGGGAGAGAAGTATGGATATTAGAGATGAGATCAAAATAGCCTACCTATAATCAAAATGGTTAGAGGCTCTATAACTTCTTTCATTGAAGCTTCAACAATAATTTATAATGCATTTCCTCACTTTGAGGATTGAATTATCAAACCTCCATATTGGAGAAAGCTTTAATTTCCCTATAGTTTGAGGGTACCTTTGGAATAGTTTAAAGGTTTTTGACATGCCCTCTATGTGGATATTGATCATTATATTCCTCAAGAGAATTGCTTTCATAAAATTTGTTAAATGGAGTTTGAAAATAAGGATCAATATTTTTTTAGATTCTCTTTTTGATATTCATGAGATCAAGGAGTGATTCTTTTTGCCTCTTTAAATAATTTTACAATTCTCTCCAAATCTTCATGGCTTATGAAGATAAAAGATGCTTGACTCTTTTATTTTAAAGGATAAGCAATTATCATTGTCCATTTATAATCAAAGATTTTTCTTTGACAATTCTTTACATTTGAAGGATTGTTTTATCCATCAACATTATGTTTTCTTCAATATTGAGTAGGAAATATCATGATTTATTTTGATATTGTTTACTTTTCATTATACTTTTTCCATTCTATAAACAAATTTTGACCTTTCATGAACATAAATATTCTTATATTTTCTTATATTCTATTATTATTTTTCAATCTTCATTTTTCATTGCTTAATTCTATAATTTAGATACATAATTTTAACATATAATTTAGATACTTTAATACACTTAGTAACACAAAAGACAACTCATCATTCAAATATACCACTTTATAATGAAATGTGTGAATAGAAAGGAAATTACATAAAACATAAGTCCAAGTAAACCTCTTATTTTTATTAAATAATTATGTTTTACTACTGTTAAATAAACCTCCCCTCACATCCTCTACCACCATGCATGTAAGCCACATAAGCGCTACAAATGATACAATTACAAGAAAAAATAAACATAAATATCAAAACAAGTACTGCAAAGCATTGTAAAGAATGCAGACATTGTGATAAGAGTGAGCTTTAAAATAACTTTTCCATCTTCTGTCAATATCTAAAACATTTCACTCTTCTTGCATTTCAGACTATTACATTTTTAGCTGTTGGAGACACTAGACAATCTCCAAACATTTTTAGCTGTTGCAGACACTAGACAATCTCCAAAATCATTTGAGGAAATCATGAACTTTTCAATCTTTTGTAATGAGCAAATTTGCAGATTACAAGTATTCTAACATGCCACTACCACATTCTGTATTGCAAGCTTTGGTAGCAACATGTCTGTCCTCTTTAGGGAGCTCTGAAATATCAAAGCAGAAGACATCAAGTCTTTAGAATATTTTCAGATGATACAAGTAATAGTTTGTAATAAATTATAAAGAACAACAAAATGTAATAACATAGTTCCTGTCAAAACCATTAATCTAATAAAAAAACATCTTTTAGAAACATAATATGGATGAGAGAGAAAACAACATTTGAATCAAGGCTGATTAGATATAAATTCATTTTTAAAGGATAGAAGCTAACCTCCAATAGCCATCCCAACTCCCTAATTTGTGCTTTGATTTCCAATAGTTCTCTTTGTAGCTAAAATTACAAAGAAGCTCATGTTAGAACATATTAAAGAAAAGAGGAAGACTGAAAAAAATCAGAGCTTGGATTGACACATAAAACAAACACTTTTAGTTTTTTGTAAACCAAATATAAAACAATTTCTTTAGTTGGAAGCTTACCTTTAATGTCTTATCCAGCCCCTTGTCTTTAGAGGCTTCTCCTCCTTTATCAGGAACGCAAACATGATCATTATCGGCTGGGTCATTAAGAATAAGGAAAGCCTCTTCGATCGGACTGAACTTGGACCCATCAAAGCTATGAACTTCTCCAGGAGTAACTGGTTGTGGTCTCTGGAGTGTGGAATTTTCAGCACTAGTTCCAAAACTGATAAGATCACACTCGTAAGTAGTGTACCATGGATCAAAGCATTTTGTGGGACTCAACTGCAATTGTTGTCCATTCTCTGATATCGTCCCAGCAGAAACAGGATAAATAAACAAATCGTCAGTTGGGGTGCTAAGAAGAAGGAAAGCCTCTTCAATTGGACTGAATTTGGAGCCGTCAAAGCTCTGAAATTCTGTACCACTAACTTTCTCAGGTTCCTCTTCTGTAATAAAGAGATCTTCAATTGGGCTATTCAGAATAAGAAAAGCCTCTTCAATGGGACTTAATCTGGAGCCGTCAAAGCTCTGAAATTCTGTAGCGCAAACTTTCTCAGATTCCTCTGGAGTAATAAACAGATCTTCGATTGGAGTATTAAGAATTAGCACAGCCTCTTCAATTGGACTGAGCTTGGATCCGTCAAAGCTATGAAATCCAGCCATTCTACTGAAAATACACACAACAATAAACACTATCCGACCGTCAATACAGATTTTTGTAGAATTGCTGCACAAAATTCAAGAGATTTGCAGTCAAATGCTTCTATGCTGTTTGTTTGGGTCAATAATAATCAAAGCAAAATATTTCTAGTTTGGGAAAAGAAGGCAAGCTCCTAGCAATAATAATCTTCTAGCGAGCATATATCAGGCCTTTTAATCGTCAGTGGCGCGAATCATGGTTACTAAATATTGCCGATTTTTGAAAAACGCGTTTTACTGGCAACTCTCAGATTTTTCTGCTTTTTGCTCTTCGACAAATTAAAAGTTATTTATTTGATTTAGCGGAAGGTATTATCGAAATGTTTCTAAATTTTACAAAGTGCCGCCTGTATTCCGCGGAAGTTATGGGCAGTAATCGATTATATATTTACTGGTCTTTACTGGCAACTCTTCAGCATAAATTCTTCAGCGGAAGTTATGATGGAAATGTTTCTAAATTTAACGTCTGCTTCACAAAATGCAGGAATTGACCAAATTAATTCATCCATTGCTTAAAATTCTTGAGCCAAACTTATTGCGGAGATGTTATTATGGAAATGTTTGTAAAGGAAAATTACAAACATACTAAAAATTATGGGAGTTCTAAAGCGTGATCAGGGCTGCCAATATTTTGCTGTTTCTATTTATTATTACTCTTCGTCCTTTGCCTGGGATAAAAAGGATTTCATCTATTTAAAATAACTCAAAAAAATATTTCTAATTATTATTTATATTAAATTTATTATACAAATTAATTAGATGTTCCAAAATTATGTTAATTTGTAAATTAATTAAATTTTTTTATTGATATTTATTAATTCAATTGATTTTTTATAGTGTTGTTAGTTTGTTGTGAAATAAGCATATTAACAAAAACTCTTTATTTTTATTTTAAATTGGATGTCCATTTACAAATATATAATTAATATTTCATAATACTTCTAAAATAACTAGCACATAAACAAATTATGTTCTAAACGTAGATATAATAAATTTATTTGTACTTAGTAAAGAACAAAATTTTAAATGGGAAAGTCTAGAAGGTGTATAAGGTTGACTTGTGATACAACATGTAGAATTCAAATTTTAGTCTTGGTGCCATTTTGGGTCTTGGTTTAATAATTTGATCTTTTAGGTGGGTGCATATAAAATTAGGAAATCATTTCAATTGTAATCATCCATGTTATATTATTGTATATTCTAAGTACTGTATGTTCAAATAAATCTTCTATTGATGAAAACCCATAGCATACTTGGATCAATGGATGAAAATCCATAGAATTTTAGAAATAGAGGATGAATGCTTTGATTCTTAAGGGAATTCTTATTTATGGAGTGCATTCAAGCATCAAAGATTTATAGGAATGTTTAGTGAGTGAGTTTTAGCATTATTGGTTAATGTTGTGTGTTGATATGTAATGATTGTCATAAAAATCCCTTGTTGTAGAGAAAATATCATAATCAATAAAATTTACTATTGGAGTTCATATAATTTGTTCAAGTTTATTTGTGTTTTTTGAGTAGAAGTAATTACGAGTGTTTTGATATAGTTTAGTGCATATTTTGTTTATGTTATTTGGTCAATATTGTGGTTTATTTTATAAACTATTGTTTTCTTTTAAAACCGTTGAATGGGACATTATAGTGGTATTAGATAAAATATATTTCTAGCCTAGATAGGGTAGATTTATGTGGTGATGTAGGTTCATGAAAGAAAGTTATAGGGAAATCTAGTACCTATGAAGAGAAAAGAGAAAAGAGAAAGCTATGTGTGATAGATATGAGGAAGCCCACTTTCGAGGGGTCATAAGCATGGAGAATAGAGAGTTGCTTAGACAATCCACCTTGAGGGAGTGTATGGAAAAAAATGGTAAGGACTCTAAGGGAGATAATCAATAATGGAGTGCTAGGAAATATACTCTAAATGGTGTAGAAGATAGTAATTTACTCATCCTAATTTGATAAAAGATTATGCTATCAAATTTGATATTCTTCATTTGGATGGAACAATGCATGAGTGGTGGAATCATGTGTTAATCATAAAAGGAAACCAATGTTTGATAGGAAGGACCTTGAGATGCATTTCAAAAATTTGACATGGTTGAGATAGCATGGCTCCATGGAGGATTATATATTTGAGTTTTATTAAATTTCAATCATGGTACTCAACGTCACAAAGAATAGACTTATATTCCTATTCATAGAGAGACTATTGGAGTCACTATGAGGCTTGGTTGCGGATTTTGAGCCTACCTCTATGTAGGATGTGATTTTAGGGAATTGAGTTTGGTGAACACCACAACAAAGAATATATCCAATGATAGGAATGAACCATTACCTGGACATTATGGAAGACCTTTCCACAAGGATATTTTGTAGCCTCAAATGAACCCTCTTAAACCAAGAAAAATAGATGAGGCAAAGAATGAAATTAGGAATCTAAGAATTTATGTTTCTCTTGTAGAGATCCATAGACTTTTTGAAATAGATGCATGGGTAAAGAAAAATAAATTACGTTGAAGTGGTATTAGATAAATACTCAAATTCAGGAGATGTACTTAATGTAATTAAATATTTTGTCAAACATATTAATAAAGGGATAGAACATGAAGTCACAAAGGAGAGTACAATTTCCACTCTCCTAGGAGCCCCAAAATATCTTCCCTTCAAGGTTGGTGAAGCATTTGCATGAAAAAAAATGATTGTTCTCATCGATGGTGGGGCTACCCATAACTTTATCAATAAAGGATCGGTAATGAAGAGACGATTGAAGGTGGAATAATTCAAATATTTTTCATGTAGTAGTTGATGGATTCACCATCCCATGCACCTCAAAAATCAAAAAGCTCAATATAACTCTTGGGGACCATAAGGAATGTGATGAATTTTATGTGGATGGTTTAGGGGATATTGATATGGTTTTGGATGTAGAATGGTCATAATTGCAAGGTGAATATTAGTATAACTACATAAATATGGGAAGAAAATTATCCTTAGAGGAATCTCTAACAAAGCTCCATGAGTAGTGATAGAAAAGAGGATGGAGAGAATACTTCACAAAGGCCAAGTATCATGGGAAAAAATTGTAGACAAGGGGGATTCGCTAATCAAGAGTTTTCTTCGTTCAAAGAGTCTCACAGGGTGAACTTCCCTAAACTACCTCAAGGAACAACAATGAGAGTTTCAGAATCCAAAAGAGCAAGTCACATAGATTTTCTGGATAAACTGACAAGCTCTCAACCAAAGGACAACCACACAGAATACAGACGACAGCACAGCGTGATGGCATCTTGTACAGACCAGAAAATGAGTTTATCACAAAAAAATCGCTAAATGACTACCTCTACTCTCATTGTTGAGAAATCTTAGAATGTAGGAAAGTAATAGAATTTAAATAGAGTGAAGTAGAACTGATAAAGATAAGAAGAAGAAAGGAAAGAATATGCTTACAACAATCCAAGTAATAAAGCCTCCGGCTAGTAGATATCTTCAATACCTGCATGCGTAATATCTGGAGAAAGTGTTGGGGCTGTGTAGGGGTTTGCCTCAATCAATCCCACGTTTTGGTGGTCCCACCTCCATGGAAAACCAAAAAGATAGAGAGAATTTAACTGAAATGGAAAAAGCGTGTGGTGAAAGCAAAACCCACTCAGGAGTAGAACCCGCATCACCAAGTATGAGTGATAAAAGAAAACCTTGCTCAAGGGCAACCCGTATCACAAAGAGGTGATAAAAGCAATCCTCACTCAAGGAGGAGAACCTGTATCACAATATTTAGATGTAATAGATAGAGGATGTGAAGAATCCCAAGATTCTCACAAGCATAAGACAAGGGAGATAGACATGAGAGCTAGGAGGGCTACAAAGAGTGTGGCTAAGAAAGCTTGACAGTGCTACAAAGGGAGGTTCCAAGAGAGTTTGAAGCTACTGTGACAAAAAAGGGAGTTGTGAAAGCAAGAGAAAGAGGGGAGAAGAAGAAGCTAGAGGCTGGAATGAAGCTAGAGAAGTGGTAGAGAGAAGTTAGAAGAAATTAGAAGAATGGAGCTAGAAGAAGTTCCAAACACAAATGAGTTGAAAGAATAGCATTTAATGAGGGAAAAGAAGCTTCTCCAACCATTACAAGGCGTCCCAGGCCGTTACCACTGAAAAAAGGTGAGGGCAAGAGGAAAGCATGCTTGGAGACCTATTTTTGGGCATTGAAACATTGTCGGACGCTAGCGTGGCACACAAACATTTGCATAGAGCACTAGTGTCCAGACACGTCACACTACAAAACGACAAAAATGGAAGAAGCACAAGGTTGGTGCAAAGCTGACACACTAGGGTAGCAGCTGAGAAGGGGTCCTTCAAGCATCCTGAGAGGGGAAAGAGGCTGATGCAGGGGCTAAAGTGAGCCTAAAAGAATTCTAAGGGAGTGGATACTAAAGTGGGTACAAGAATGTATGTGAAATTGTGGGGGTATAATTTTATGACTATATATTTTTCCCCCACTTTAGCAGGCATATGGATCTATGCTAATATGCATGCTAAAGGAAATCCACTAAACATAAATAACATCATATTCCAAAAGGATATTGTAGAGGAAGCAGATAACTCTTCGAGCCACATAAGCATGCCCCCAAGTTGAAGACCTACAAAATAGATGCATTAGATAAGAAAAACCTACACTAAACAGCAATGTTAGTGCACAAAAAGGTAAAGGATTTGACTTAGCAAAGTGAAAGATACCTCGATGTAGAAGGTTGTTTCCATACTATGTGTCATCCCCAAATTAAGAAATCATGCATAGAAGAATTCTAATTTATTAAGAGAGGAAGGGAATATACACGGGATGAAGAAGATGCAAATCTTCGATCCAGTATATACAAAAGAGAAGAGAAGAGAGAATTTATGAATGTAAGCACCTCACAGGCCTGCAAACCTACAAGGAAGGTGTCCTCCAAGATCTCTCACATGAAGGAAACTGAGAAAAGCACCTTACAGGCTTGCAGACTTGCAAGGAAGGTATCCTCAAAGATCTCTCACATGAAGGAAACCCATAAAAGGCACCCTACAAACCCGTAGACCTACATGGGAGTGACCCCCAAGATCTCTTGCATGGAGGAAGCTTAGAAGAAGCACCCTATAGAACCGTAGAATTGCAGGTAGGTATCCCCCAAGATCTCTCACATGGAGGAAACCCAAGGAAGGGGACTCTGTAAAGTCAGAAAGTGGCTTCACAGGTGCACCTGCAAAGTGAAAGTGGCCACGCAGGCAAGTAAGTAGATAGTCACACAGACCATCGACAAGTTGGAAATATTTCAAATGGGTCCCTTGGGAACACTTCAAAAGAAGAGTGGTCCACTCAAGGGATGCACTATTTGAAAAGAAAGGTCTAGTCGGGTTGCCCCCAAGCTAGACACCAAACAATTCATTTGACAGAAAATATTTCACAAGGAGTCCCTCAAGAACACTTAAAAAGAAAAGGAGGTCCACTCAAGGGACACACTATTCGAAAGACATAGAGAGGAGAGGGGTTTCTTTAGAAGGACGCACATATCCAGAATGAGTTATCACTGTGCCCAACATACAAGGGAGGAGAACCATGCAAACACACAAGATAGAGGTAAACCTCGATATCACTTGTCATTTGAAAAAGAGGCAAGTGCATTAGCAAATAAATGAGTGATGACACCTAAATCATGAATTTGTTGTATTTTATCCTTGAAGGCCTTGCATTCACTAGTGGAATGGCCAGGCACTTTATGGTATGCACACAAAGAATGTTTTTCTTTATTATGCTTATGAAATTTCTTGCGTGTAGGAGAAGGAAGAGTAATCAAGTGAGCTTTGAGAAGCCTCAACAAGATAAACTCTTGATTGGATAAGGAATGAGGAGTAGGAAGCAAACCTTTCTCTTGTGGAGAAAAGCTTGACTACTCACATGAAGAAGGCATGAAGGTAGTAGAAAATGGAGGATTTACATGGAGAGTATTATTCCAGCAAAGGGGATCACACTCCTCTATGAGATCGCCATCGTCTTTCCTGATAGTATTACCAACATTAACCTCTTTAACATAAGTGTGATCATCTTCCTCAAAAGGAGGATCAACACTGAGAACATTACAATTTGCATTCACCTTATCCCACAATATAGAAGAATTACCATCTTTGATAGCAGGTGTGGATGATGTTATTGGAAGGTCTAAGTGGATTGGGTCGACTTTACATTTCCCAATGGAGGAGTTTGTAAAGTCGATAAGGAACCCAAATCATCACCAAGACATAAATTATCTTGAGAAGAGGGAGTAGACTTAATATTTTTTTCTCCAGAAGGATCTTCTTCAGGGACATCTATCTCAAGACCATCCTTTGTAGTAGGTACTGGTGGAGTAAACATCTACACATTGGAAGACACTGAAGGGATAAGAGTAGGCACAACTGAAGCTTGACCGAAAACTACCATCTCGCATAAGTGCATAGCATTAGGCTTAGCCTTAACTATGACTACTTTATTATTACAAATGAATTTAATAGATTTATGCAAGGTAGACAGGACTGCACCCATAGCGTGAATCCATGGTCTACCAAGAAGAAGGTTATAAGGTAACTTTTCTAACATAACATAAACAAGGGTAGGTATAGTAATGGGTCCCAACCTCAAAGGAAAGACTATCGTGCCTAGGGTTTGTCAATCGACATTATTGAACCCATGAATAACAACAAAAGAATGATTAAGAGGAGATTAAATATTAATTTTAGGCAATAGATCAATGCTACATACATTGAGTGCCGAACCGGCGTCAACGAGAGTATGTCTAATGTCAATATTATTAATGTTAACTATAATCATTAGAGGGTCCGCTTCCTTCTATAATTCTAGAGGTGGGAGTTCTTGTGGATAGAATGTGATATTTGGAAAATCTGTACAAATATTAGCTATCAATGCATTAACATTCGCTGACCTAGCAGAAGAAGGAAAGAGGATCTTTTCCAAGGCTTGTTGAAGCATACCTTGATAAACCAGAGTAGACTGAAGCAAGTCTCATAGTGAGATCTTAGTTGGAGAAACTCAAGGTTGCTCAACAAGATCGTAATCACTAGGTGCTTTAGTCGTGGTTTTAGGTGCTTGAGGGAGACTTGGTTGTTTATTCATTCTATTCTTATTAGTATGGGCTACCGCTCTATAAGAGGGATCCATAGAAAGACCAGGAGAATCACTATCAAATGGAACACTATGAAAAGAACAAATCCCCTTAGGAGAAGGACTAGCCGGAGTCACGTAAATGATCGGTCTCTTAGGCCTTTGGGGCAGCAGAGACATAGATTACATTTACAGAATCATCACAACTAGTAGAATAATTTGAATACATATTCTCAACATCGATCCAAATAGGATCAAATGTGGAAGGAGATTCATCATTTGCTAATGCATCATCTCTAGTACATTAGAACAAAGATGAGATTCATCATTCACAAATGCAACATCTCTCGTACAGAGTGCATTGGAATGAAGAGAAGGTAGAGCAACATTAAGAAATGTATCAATGATTTCATCTTTTTGCAACAAAATAACCTCGGAAGCAAGAGGAATTTCGTGAGAAGGATCAAAGATATCATGTGACATAGGAAAAGCCAACTCACCATCACATGCATGAAATGGAACATCATTAACATTTTGAACAAAATTAGATATTAAACAAATAAAAGAAGATATTAAATTCATTATGATTTTTTTTGGTATTTTCTATGTTCTAGTAATTTGCATTTTCAGAGGTCTTTAGAGCAGAATTTGAGGTTGGAACTTGCATTGGTCCCTAAAAGTTGACTACTAAAGGCACTGATATTTTATGGACTGAACTAGTTCTCTAGGAGACCTTTCCAACTATGCAAACAGTTCTAAATTTTGAGCACCGAGTCAAAAGTCATGACCTCGCCAAGTAGGGGTAAATAAATTCCTATTTTTTTGAAAAAATACCCTCTTCACATCAGGTTCACCAAAATGTAGAGAAGGGGGACTCAGTACTCACAAGTTCTCTTCATTTAGAGAGCCTCACAGGGAAAAATGCCCTAAACTACCTCAAGGAACAACAACGAGAGTTTCAAAATCCGAAAGAGTAGACCATAGAGATTTTCTAGATAAACTAATAAGCCCTCGGTCGAAGAACGAAAGCACAAAATATGGACAATAGCATGGTGCGTTGGCATCTCATACAAACCAGAAAATGATTTTATCGAAGAAAATGGCTAAATCACTACTACTCTGATTGCTGAGAAATCTTAGAATGTAGGAAAGTAATAGAATTTAAATAGGGTGAAGTAGAACGCATAAAGATAAGAAGAAGAAAGGAAAGAAGATGCTTAAAACAATCCAAGTAATGAAGCCTCTAGCTAGTAGATATCTTCAATACCTGCATGTGTAATATCTAGAGAAAGTGTTGGGACTATATAGGGATTTTCCTCAGTCAAACCCCCATTTTCGTGTTCCCACCTCCACGGAAAGCCAAAAAGATAGAGAGAATGTAACCAAATGGAAAAAGCATGTGGTGAAAGCAAAACCTGCTCAGGAGTAGAACCCACACTGCCAAGTATGAGTGATAAAAGAAAACCCCCCTCAAGGAGGAGAACCTGTATCACAAAAGAGGTGATAAAAGCAATCCCTACTCAAGGAGGAGAACTCGTATCACAATTATTAGATGCAATAGATAGAGGATGTGAAGAATCCCAAGATGCTCACAAGCATAAGACAAGGGAGATAGACATGAGAGCTAGGAGGGAAACAAAGACTGTGGCTAAGAAATCTTGAGAGTGTTGCAAATGGAGGTGCCAAGAGAGATTGAAGCTGCTATGACAAACAAGGGAGTTGTGAAAGCAAGAGCAAGAGGGGAGAAGAAGAAGCTAGAGGCTGGAATGAAGCTAGAGAAGTGCTAGAGATAAGTTAGAATAACTTAGAAGAATGGAGCTAGAAGAAGTTCCAAAGATAAATGAGTTGAAAGAATAGCATTTAATGAGGGAAAATAAGCTTCTCCAGCCATTACAAGGTGTCCCAGGCCATTACCACTGAAAAAAGGTGGGGGAAAGTGGGAAGCATGCTCAGAGATAGTTGTTTGAGCATTGAAACATCGTAAGATGCTAGCGCGGTGTGCAGACGTCTACGTGGAGCGCTAGTGTCTAAACACGTCATGCTACAAAACAATGAAAATAGAGAAGCACAAAGTTGGTGCAAAGCTAACACGCAAGGGTGCAGCTGAAAAGGGATCTTTTGAGCATCCTGGGAGGGGGAAAAGGTTGATGTAGGGGCTAAAATGAGCCTACAAAAATTCTAAGGGAGTGTACACTAAAGTGGATACAAGAATGTATGTGAAATTTTGAGGGGTGCAATTTTATGACTATACAAAAAAATTATTTAATCTTCCCACAAAGTCTACATAAAGGTAAGAAATGTACACATCATGTTCATATTCAAAAAAAAATTGGATATACATTATGTAGTTTTCAATGACATGCCTCAAATATTACCACAAGATAGAGGATTTTAAAATGCTATAGAGTTAGAAGAAGTGGATAAAAATGTTATCAATACATCACACTATCATCCAAGAGGGTATAAGGAGGAGTTAGAGAAGTCTACCAAATAACCTCTTGACATGGGATTCACATGACCTAGCTCTAGTCAATTTGCATCTTCAGTAGTGCTTGTGAAGAAGGATGGCACTATTAGAATGTGTATTTATTACAAGGCCTTGAGCAAGAAGAACATCAAGAATAGATATGCTATTCCAAGGATATATAAGCTCATAAATGAATTACATGGATTAATGTACTCCAATTTTTATATGTGATCGAGATACCATCAAATCTATATGAGGGACAAATATGTTGAGAAGAGAGCCTTCTAGTGTCATAATCACCATTTTGAGTTTTTGGTCATACCTTTTCAACTTACTAATTCTCTAGCCACTTTCTAGTCAGCATGAACCAACTATTTAGTAAGAAAAATAGAAAATTTGTATCAATGTTCATCTAATGATATCTTGATATATAGTAATACTTGAGAGGAGAATTTGGAACATCTAGATGAATTCTTGAGTATTTTGGAGAAGGAAATTTTCCTTGATAAATTTTCTAAATGTTAGTTTGGTTTGGAATATATTTTATATTTAGGATATGTCATTAGTGCCAAGGGTGTTTAGGTGAATCAACAAAAGATCTAAGTGATTCTATATTGGCCACTTCTCACTAATTTGACACAATTGAAAGTATTTTTTAGACTATTTTGCTACTATAGGATGTTCATGAAAGGATTCTCACAATTGGACATTCCTTTTATTAATATAACAAATAAGGTATATTTTGAATGTTTTGAAGATGCTCGAAAAAAATATTGGCAAGTTGCAAGAGGTAATGAGATCGTACCCTATACTTGTTATTCCTTATACTACTTTGATTTCCCCTCAAGATTGGTCTGAAGTGCAGACATTATTTGCATTGTTGTAGTTGCTAACTGAGAATTTGACTGACCTCCATTCTCATTTTCTTGAAAATTTTTCTTTAATGTAGATTGGTAATCAAATAAGAACTTCACATAATTGATAACATAACTTGTCGAAGGTTGGACTATTCCATCCAATATAGAAGTTTTTGTGGCATCCTTATCAACTGCTTCTTCAAAATCACCAAAAGTATCTTGGGTAGTTTGTGCCAATATTTTTGTCAAGCTTAAGGCTCCCTCTTGCATTGTTTCATACATGTCAAGCAGTACAAATAAATTTTTTGGTGACCTCATACTTTTCACAATTGCTTCTCCAAAACTCAACAACATTAATAACTATTTGTTGTTACTTCAACAAAGCACTGATCTTTCAAGGGATCTAAATATTAAAATATTTGGTCATAAAATTTATGCCCCCCTATAAATAAAAGCTTCACATCTATGTGCATAAAGTGGATCCAATTACTAATTGACATGCCAACATAAAAATTATTCACCCCTCAGTCACTTTGCACGGCTTTAATTATTTCTACTGCTTTAAACCAGTTCCATGTTTTCAATTTCATGTTGCCAATCACACATAAAGCACTTGATGAGTTTGTATCCACTTTAAATTCCATCCCCGATCAACTCTGAGATATGCAGCCATATATTAGGAAACCTGAACAATATTAGCCTGTAGAAATGACTTCCCTTTTCAGCATCATGTAGTTGTTCAAAACACCTAGCAAGATTAAACAGTGTTGTGACCTTACCCCATGGGAACTCAAGTGAAACACTGTCTTCATCTCTATTTTTGTTTCATGACACTGCTATTCTTTGATTCATTTGGTCAAATAGGTTACTTGCCTTAAATAAGCTTCCACAATTTACTTGCATATTTAGTAGGGAACTTACAATTATAACACCAAACATAATTCCTCTATCCTATATGCTTTGATGGATGTCCAAAACAGTATAAGCTATTATCACAGGTGCTTTGTTCTTCATTTTACTACTCGGTATAGATATATGACCTTTTGAGTCATTACAAATGAATTGTTGTCTTCAATTGTTACATTGTTGCCCATGAATTAACATTTGATCTAACTGACTTCCATCACAAGCTTAGTCCCCCTGATAGTTATGAGCCCTCTTATGTCATCAATCCTCTTCATTATGCTAACATGATCCTTGTACATGTTGTCACTGCTCATGATTTTTTTACCATCCTTGAACCTTGCAACTCTTTTAATATAAATTATTTTCTTCACCATTCCTAAGCTATCATTGCTTATGGTGATTTTCCTTTTGCATTTGTTGCTTACCAAAAAGGGTCTTCATTGATTGATCTCAAGGAACCGCAAAAACTAACATTTGCAAATTTTAAGAGTCCCATCAGTGGCTCTTTTTGGGGACATTTGTTCCTTAGTGAACAAAGCAAGATTTCAGAATCTTCTGGAAGAGAAGACTGAGTGCCAAAACCATTGGGTGACAAAGTGCTTTAATTTTCAATTTTTTAACCTCACTTGGTGGCCCCATGCCACCAAATGAAAAAGGGAAGTCAATATTTACCCCTATCAAACACCAGCCTGTTAAAGGAGTTGATCTCCCTCAATCCATACTTACCTCTGTAACACCACAACATGAGTAACTTCATTTTTGCAAAAGAAAGTGCCAAGCTACCTTTGAACAAGTGTGAACTTGCTCCTTGTTTAGCTCTACTATCACATGGAAACCAAATAACATAGGCCACATCACTACCACCCATTTAATTTTCTAATTCTGTGGCAAGTGACAACATATGAGGATAATGATCAAGACCATATGAAGCCATAGTCCTATCACATTTACCAACTCCCTCATAATGATTAGGGTCAAAAAAGATATAATCCCTCAGAAACAATGTGCAATCCTCTTGTGTATTAAGCAAAGAATGCTCACACATTTGTAACTCTATCAACTAAATTACATCACAAGAAAGTTTATCATCCTCCAAACAACACAACCCAATCACATTATCATGTGCCTCAAGGTTCTAAAAACTAGATTTATCAACACCCATAATACATTCATCTTCATTCAAATCATGACATTTAGAAAAGGCATCAACATCCGAAACAGTGTTTTCCACATCAGATTCATAAACAAGATTATTATCACTCGTAATGTTATCACTCAAAAAGGCTTCAAGTATAGGTGTGCATATGACTCAAAATATTTGTTCAAAATAAAACCCCCATAGTGAGTGTTCAAAACACATTCACTATTGCTAGGAGTATCACACTCAACATTACCTCTTGCATCAGCATGAATGTCTGAAGCATACTACTCATGAGGAAAACTATGAGTTGAAAATCCAGAAAAAAGTTCCTCATATGCATCCATGTGATTGACACAATCACATTCCTCAACTGAAAACTCATCATAATAAATGTCGTTAACTGCTTTAACATTTGTCTCTACATTTTCAGTTTCATGTACAACCACATTTGTGCTAACCTCATGCAGACTTTCAATGATAACTTCATAGCCCACAAAAGGAGTAGAAGAAGGTGAAGAATCAAACAAGAAAAGAGTTCCATGTTCATCACTTACATTACTAACATATGCATGCTCCTTATAATCAAGGATCTGAACTGATTCATCCAATGAATCTCTTGCATGCATATCTCCTTCCTTGTTCATACTATTGCAATAGTTAGCAGGGTCATATTCTTCACTATCAAACTAAAACCCATCATTGGTTTCTTCATTACAGCCACTTGTGGATGATCTTTCCAATTGAAATTCATTGCACACCTTGTCATTTGTATCTGATATACCACCATTCTCAAGAGCATTCCTTAAATCAGCGGGATCCTTTGTCTCATCACCATGAAAATTTTCACCAATGCTACACACACTTGTAGAATTGGTATGACCAAGTGTATCATAACACTATTGGTTACACATTTCTTCTTCTAAAAGAATGTTGAATTCATATACCTGATCATGCTCTTTTTTAAGAGAATTTGGAGTCCCATTGTTCCTCACAACATCACATTCATCGCTTGAAGAGAAAATATTCAACTCACCTTGGTTTTCAACATCTAACCTTTCCATACAAGGCTCAAAAAATCTTATACCTCAATTATATGTGAACTGAGATGACCATTCAAGGAGCACTCAAGAATATCATAGGTTTTCATAATATCACCATGCATTTGTGAGCTTTTAGAAATATTGTCATTATCATTATTGAAGTTCACTTCTCACTTAAGGAAATTAATTCTACATCTTTCTCTTGAGATGAATCACAGTCACTAGGACTACAAATAGAATTGCAATCATCTTGATCAACTAGATAAGAATACTCCTCACCTGATTGCATACTCATAAATTAGCAGTACTACTATTATCATCATGAAGAGATGAGACTTCAGAATCATCATACCCTTCAACTACACTTTCACAATCCATAGATGAGAAAATACTTTCAACATCATCTGCATCATTGCATCCTTCTTTTGATATAGAAAAATGACTCTCCACTTCTGTGTCTTCAAAATCAATAGAAGGCATAACTTCACATGTTCTATTCAACTTATCATATCTTATACCAACTGCTTCATGACTCTAGGTCACAAGAGAGTCATAAACAATAGGCTACCCTAAACTACCTCAAGATTTGGAAAATGAATTGAAAACGTTAAGATGTTAAGGTTGAAAAGGAAGAGAAATCTAGGTGTTATTGTCCTACTAAACGAAATGTTTCACGGTGCTAGGAGAGCTGATTTTTAGAGTTCAATCCACTACCCAAACAACTCACTATTTGAGGATGACAATACAGACTATGGACTCCAATGCGGCACATTAGTGTCTCATATCAATGTCAACATCCGTATGGACATAGAGTCCTAAGAACAAATTTAAACACCAAAAAAAATTAAACTAACTACCTAATTGCTAAGGTTTTACTCTATGATAGAATATTTGAAAAGGTGTGGAAATGAAGTACAACAAGAAGAATACTACCTCTAAAATAATTTTGAATTTACAAAGAGTAGGTAAGGAAAATGGACCTTTCTACTTGAGAGTCAAATACTTGAAGAGCTCTACGCAAGAACACCTACACACACAAGACCAAGGAAAATATTGGGGCTATTTTTAGAAGATTGCCTCATTTAGTCCCTTGCTTTGGTGTTTCCACCTCCATGGACAACCAGATAGCAACTAACGTATATAAAATGATGAATATATGTATGGAAATAGAGGTTCCAAGCAAGAACACAAACAACAATATGCTACTTGATGAATATATGTATGGAAATAGAGGTTCCAAGAAAGAACACAAACAACAATATGCTACTATGTAAATACAATGATGCAAAAGAAAGTGACGATGGAAGATATCACCTTCATAGCTACATGCTCTCAAGGAAAGTAGAGGAAGAGGTGAGCTTGCAAGCTCTCCAATAAAAACACTGTCACAACAAACGAAGTGGAGGATCCAAGAAAGTAGCAGCTTGCAGCTACAATGGAGTGACATGAGAGATTGGAAGTGTGAGAATGAAGTTGAAAGTGTGTAGTTGGATGATGTAGAATCAAGAGAGAGTGAACGAATGAAAAATATAGAGCATTTGAATAACCAAAAGGAGGAAAAAGACATGTTTCTCGACAGTCAAGGGAGGTAAAGACATTACAGTTTGTCACCAATGGAGAAATGTAACGCCTCTACAGATTCTAGAGGCAGGAAGTATGCATCCTATTGGGACGGTAGCGCGGTGCATAGACGTCAGTTCGGTACATGTACATCCCTTATAGGATTCCTCCACTAAAGTGGAAACGAGTTTCCAAGTGGATGGAGAAGAGTGGTGGATGTGCATTTGCATCATCAAATTTTTATTTTCTAAATTAGGAGTGATGTAAATGGGGAATTTTCCTAGGGGTACAAATTCACTCCATTACAACAATAAGATGAAGATGAAGAAGATTGGACCATGTAATATTCTCAAGAAATTTGATTCAGGAAATGTATATGAAGTGGAGTTATTGGAGACATCCGGTATATCACATATTTTCAATGCTGTAGACATCTATGAGTACCATGAAGGAAAACCAAGTAGGAATAATAAAGAAGTAGGATTAGAGGAGAAATTACCACATCAACCACCATAGTAGATTGAGCAGATCTTAGACATCAAAATTGGAAGAGCACTAAGAACAAACAATACAAGGAGTATCTGGTAAAGTGGAAAGATACACTAGTTGAGGATTCATCATGGATTTCTCAGGCCAAGGTGGACCACTTTGGTTTTCCTCTAGCCTTTGGAAAGTGATAGACTCATTTTTCTTCCAACCTCAAGTGTCTAATGCAGGAGCATCCTTAGTTGTAAATAAATCTTGTGTGATTCAAGAGGATAAAACTCTCTTCCACTATCACAATCCAACTCACATGAAATTCTAGATCACAAAAAAAATTTATAGACAATTTAAATCAACAAAACCAAATCAAGATTTCGCAAAAGAAATATCAATTTGATAACAATGTCAATAACCAAAAAAAAATCAAAGCAATTCAAGATTTTTAAATTGATTTCTTATTCCATGAAAACAATATTTACCATCTACAACCAATTACAATCTACAAGTTTTTTTTTCTTCAAATCCCATGTTACTCATTATCAGGCATGAATTCTCTATTCTTCTATATAGGTTCGACCTTCATTCAGTTTGGCCTACACACATATGTTATTTCCCACACCCCTCTCTACATCAATGAAATTAAATGTATCACAACTCCTCTCTACCTTTAATTCTATTTATATGTATTTCTTTTTCAATGGCTATTTCAACCTAGCACCACCTCTTTTTACAACAAACAATATGCTCTTTCTTCTCTACTAGCAGCTTAGTGTCTCTTCTATCCTCTTTGCATACCTCACTTATCGAATTCTATACTTTAGTTATAGATGTTGTTTGTTAAAAGGAACAAGACAACTGAGAGGGGAGCGGGGTGAATCAGTTGTCACCAAATATAGTTCAAATCTCAAACACTTATCAACTTCACAACTACACAATTTTGTTATTAAGTACGAAAATGAAATACAGATAATAGAAAGCAATATCAACACAATGAACACTAGATTTTACGTGGAAAAACCAATAAGGAAAAAACCATAGTGAAGATTAAATCACAATGTAAAGTGATAGCAAAAACTGAATATATAAGGCTCAATGCCAAAGGGCTCACTACCCAGAATAGGGCTCACTATCTGGATACAAAAGCTCACTACTTACAAGAGGACTCACTATCTAGGCAAGGAGGCTCACTTCCTACAAAAAGTATTACAAAACAAAAAATGGCTTCAAAACCAAAATGAACTGGTAAGACTACACCTAACAAGTGCTAATATAGTTCCGGTGATACTTAATAAATTGACTTAACACACTTCATCATTTTTGCACTTCTTCACATTCGCATTAATGCAATTAGTCTCACCACACAAAGTTCAAAATTGTCTGACATATATATCTAACCTATTCACAACCATCAATTAGGTCAACCTAATTAGATGCAACCAAAAACACTGACTATCGACTTCAAGCATTTATAAAAACTTTCCAAACAATAAATTAAAATGTGTAGCATACTACATCATGTCAGCATAGACCTAAGATAGGTCACACATACATCTGCATAACAAAATTACTTCACCATAACACCAATTAGTCATGAGATCGACCAAAGATAGGCTTAATAACAAAAATGCAATCATAGAATAATGTTGATACACCATATGAGCACCTGTGCATGAGAGATGCTTCCAACATCCATAAACAATTTCCCAAAAACCACAAGCAGCAACAATCAACCATTGAGGATTGCAGACCAAAATACCGGAGGATGTAAACTACATATCAGTTTAGATACTGGTCCAGAATACCAAATCAAACTAAGACTCAATCTTGCAGTTGCAACTGATATAACATGTTGACATCAATGAAAACACAAAAGATGAAAAAATTTGTATAGTTAGCCATTTTCTTCATTCTTCCAACAATCTCCCCCTTTGTCATTGATGGCAACATGTGCCATAACATTCTCTCTCCTTATCACCATTATTATTCCTTTTACTCCTCTCTCCCCCTTTGACATCAATGGAAAAGGGTGACCAAAAATAGGATGTAAACGTATGTACATGGTAACATTGTATATAGAAAGGAATTCCAACTCCCCATTTCAAACATTCAAGTGAAAATAACGCTTTTTACATAAAAAAAATTCTTGTACCTTTCTCTTATAGTTGGAAGAATCCTCTTCCAAGCAAGCACCACCGAATTCATCTTTGCACTCATACCATCCAGTAAAGACAACTGCATAAATGAGGATGTCTCGTTTGAAAATAGGAACTATTGTTCACAATCTTCTATATCATAAAGTATTCCAGAGAGATGATCCAACCAGACCTCAATAATTTCTTTAACCAGGGTATGTGAAGGATCATGATGGACCAAAAAGTGGCGATATGATGGGTATGTGGTTGACGACTTTTTTTACACCCAAAATTGATGAAGCAAAAAGGGTTTTTAAAGGAGATTCTCATATTTCCACCAATATAAATTATGCTTTACTTTGAATTTAATAAATAATTATTATTCATTTTCTATTTGAATTACGACTAAAGTCCTGATTGATAAGCTGATTGAAAAACATCTATAGCTTTCAAATAATATCACATTTTTTGAATCTAAAACATGTGTCACATTCTATGCTATGCATAAGTTATAATATTACAAAAAAAATGAATTTCATGAAGTTTTGACCAAGATAAGGTGGTTAGACATACATGTTTTAATATTTTTTAAAAGTTGTAATAAAAAATTCATAATTAATTATTTACTTGGAAAAAAATTGCAAAAAATATGCATCACATCGGGACATGAGTCCTCTACTCATATCTAAAATCTTATAAAAAAATCTTATCATTTTATTGTGGTTAGAGTGGTAAAGACACCTACTTCTTATTTTTTCCCTAAAATTTAAGTACTAATGCATTGAAATTTCAAATTTTCACCAAATAGATTTTAAAACAAAAAACCTAGTAGTTTAGAAACTAAATTTAATTTTCTACAGATTATATTCTTACATATTTTTGAAATAATATAGATAACTTATTCAAATTTTTATGTCAAGTTTCCTAACTCTGATTTTTCTGAATTTTTCACCACTTAAGGGCCTATTTTTTCCATGATGATCCTACACATACCTACCAACCAAAAGGTTTTAACCAAATCTTCTCTTTGTCTCTGAGAAATTAGCAACTCCACTTGTAATTCTCCAACTCTTATTCTATATTTTCCATTTTTGTCTTTGAAGAAATAAAAACTCTTTCCAATACAATTTATCTCAAATTTTATGGCTTCAATTTTGCTTCTAAAATTGTCAACAGCTGCGGGCCACTGGAGACAGTACCTATAGATGTCAGATATTTCCTTGATGCATTCTCTTGTCTCATTAATGTGTTTAGATAAATAAAAAAATGATTTTTACATCTTCGCTCAATCATAGTTTCGAACTTATGACCTTCAAGTCCTTCCAACAATGTTCTTTCTTCAATAACTTCTACTAGATCATCCGGTAAAGAGTTAGACACATCTAAAACTAAAATAACCCTTTTGACCAGATTATCAATCAATACATCATCAATTTTAAGTCTCTTGATTGGAGAGCATGCACTTCATATTTCACCAACCTTCTTCATCTCACCTCTATCTAACATCGTCAGTATATCCTCTGGATCAAAGGATTTAGATCCAGACAAACTCTTCTTCATTCTTATTTTCTTCCAAGATAGTGATAACATCTTTTGAGATAGATTTTCTCCATTTAGATTCTAGAGGGGAATCACCAATGACAACTTCCAATTCTTTCTTTCCATAAGAGGAACCCTCTTCAAACTGACTAGGCACTAACATACTGGAGCAAAGATTTGATTTCAGGGATGCGAAATAGGTTTTGCAAGCACTTGCATTATCCTCCATCGATTCTAAATACCTGTAAACTTGTTTTCCGATAGGAATGCCAGATTCCCACGTAAAATTCTCTCTTCTTGGTAGAGAACTCAAAAAGTAAGACATCAAACAGATGAGCAATGACCCAAACCGAAAAAGATAACCCTCAACCAAAGACTACACAAATCAAATTGCTTACATTTTCCTTCACCATCATATGTACTAGATATACAACAATAGTCGAAGTAGAACCTTCACACTTTCTGAAATAGATTTTATAAAATATGTTGTATGCAACATACCTTACAATAGGATTAATAATAGTATTTATCAGTAGAGCTTGGGGATCTTTGTTGATACCAGTAAGTTCCTCCACATCTTTGTATTTCACGGTTTTCTTCCCAGGGAGGTCCCCAACATTGCATAAACCAGTAATAGCTTTGATTGCCTCCTTCATGATCAAATACGGTTTGTCCAAAATAATGCATCCATCCTTTAATCGACTTAATAAGAACAAGATAGATTATTTTTCTACAAACCAGGGAAATTCTCCTTATAAATCCATACCTAGGGTTTTTACACTTGGCAATTCATTTTTCTTCAACCCTAGCTCCATTTCCTTCATCTTCCGATGATCAAATTATTCCAATTCAACAGCCTTCAACTTTAGCAAAATATCACCACATTATCCTTTGTCCATCGTCGTGCTTATCTTTCTTGAAAAATTCTTCCTTTTCCCTTCTTCCCCTTTGTAAATTGAGAAATGATTTTGAAAGCTTTTGTCTTTTATTCCTAATTATCTGTAATGATTCCTTCATATTACCTCAGAATTGCTCCAAAATGTTTTGAGATCGCTTCAAGGTTTCTCTTGCTTCAAGGTTGCTCCAAGTCATTTTTCAAATGCTTCAATTGCACAAGTGATCAAAAGGACTTATGAATTTTACTTTATACATCATCAATTTTCCCTAATTCACATTAAATGTGGCGGTCTTCAGAAAGCTGATAAAAACCCTATTTCATTGCATTAAGAAACCCTAAATCGATCTGCAAAAGAACATGCCTGCAACTTTTCTTTCGATTTCTTTTCCATTACCTCTATCTACTCATTCTCTACAACATATCTTTGTGCCAACATATGGCACGTAATATACCTAGGGGGTTCAAACAATTTTTCTATTAATACTCCCCCTAAGACCATGCCAGGTCTAATTCCTGGAGGAATTGTCTGCACCGAACGAGGGCACAAACACATCTATTATCTCTAGCTCTTCTTCTTTCTTCCTCCATATCTTATTCATTTCTTGCTTCACTTCATCTTTGTCAATTTTCTTGAACACTGGCTTGTTCTTCTTTACCAGAATAGACTATTTTCCCTTTTTACTTATGCAAAATCTTGAGATATGTCTAGGTTTGTTGTAGTTATAGCAGACAACACTTTTATGATTTGTTTTACCTTCATTAACCCTTGATCTACATTGATTTTCTTTGTGTCCAAACTTGTTGCATGTATAGCAATAGCCATCAAAAGATTGATTGATTTTTCCTCCATTAAACCTATTCATCATCACCTGAGATTTGCATTCAGTAGTTTTATGTCCAATTTTCTTGCATGAAAAATATCATCCAAAGAAGGAACCAAAAAGCTTATTCATCCTGCTTCTGCACTCAGTTGCCTTGTTACATGAAAAGCAAACACCATTGAAAGATGGGTACCTTTGAGCATTTGGTTGTCTGGTAGGTGGTCTTCTAGAAAAGTTTCTTGGATTTCTTTTCTTCTAAACCCTTTGACTTGAGTCATTTTATTATCCTTGAGCTCTCACAGGTGTTTCATTTCCCAAGACACCTTTGTCTTTACTTGTTTTTTTTCCTGCAATCAACTCATCAAGCTTGTCGGAGGTGGATTTGAAATTTTTTTCACATAGTTTTTCTTTCTCCAGTTCTACTTTCAATTTTACCACCTCTTGTTCAAGTCTAGTGCATTCATCAGACTTGCTTTGCACCATTGTATTCAGACATTCTTCAATTCTCTTCCTTTGTTCCACTAGCACTTTCAATTTTACTCACCTCTCTGTCTTCAAGTCTAGTGCATTCATTAGACTTGCTTTGCACCATTATATTCAGACATTCTTCAATTCTCTTCCTTTCTTCCACTAGCATTTTCAATCCAATGATCTCTTGTTTCTACTACTCATTCACTTCTCTATACATCTTTCTTTGAATTTCTTCAATTGCTCTTTCAATTTTTGGACACATTCATTTGCTTCATCAATATTTTTTTCAAATCTCTATTTTCATTTTCAGCCTTATCAAGATCTTCAATTGCAGCCCAGATTTTTTATCATTTGGATTTTTTCAACCTTCAAGATCTTCCTCAAGTGGTTAAGCTTTTTACCAAGGAACCAAAGATCTGATACCAATTGTTAAAAGGTGCAAGACAACTGAGAGGGGGAGGGTGAATCAGTTGTCACCAAGAACAATTCAAATCTCAAACACTTATCAACTTCACAACCACACAATTTTGTTATTAAGTATGAACATGAAATGCAAATAACAAAAAGAAATAACATCATAATGAACACCATATTTTACGTGGAAAACCCAATAGGCTCACTGCCAAAGGGCTCACTGCCCAGAATAGGACCCACTGTTTGAATACAAAAGCTCACTGCTTACAAGAGGACTCATTATCTAGGCAAGGAGGTTCACTACCTACAAAAAGGATTACAAAACAAAAAATGGCTTCATAGCCAAAATGAACTGGTAAGATTGCACCTAACAAGTGTTGATATACAGTTCTGTGATATTCAATAAACCGACTTAACACACTTCATCATTTTCGTACTTCTTCACATTCACATTAATGCAATTTATTTCACCACACAAACTTCAAAATTTTCTGACATATATATCTGACTTATTCACAACCATCAATTAGGTCGGCCTAATTAGATGCAACCAAAAAGACTAATTGTTGGCTTCAAGCATTTATAAAAACATTCCAAACAATAAATCAAAATCTGTAGCATACTACATCATGTCAGAATAGACCTATGATAGGTCACACATACATCTGCATAACAAAATTAATTCATCATAACAACAATTATTCATGAGGTCAGCCAGAGATAGGCTTAATAGAAATAATGCAATCAACATAATAATGTCGATACACCATACGAGCACTTGTGCATGAGAGATGCTTCCAACATCCATAAACCATTTCCCAAAACTGCAAGCAGCAACAATCAACCGCTAATGGATTGTGGACCAAAATACTGGAGGATGTAAACTACATACCGGTTCAGATACTGGTCCAGAATACCAGATCAAACTTATACTTAATCTTGCAGTTGCAACTCATATAACATGGTAACATCAATGACAACACAAAAGCTGAAAAAATTTGTATAGTTAGTCATTCTTCTTCATTCTTCCAACATTGTTCTCTATGCATAGCATGACCCTTTCACTTTTGTCTTTTGTTATTTTCAATCTACACTTTTCTCAACCTCTATTGCTTTCCTCACGTGCAATCCACAAGTTTGCTACATTCTGCATTTTAAAAGATTTCACTTTGCATTGTTGGGCGCCTCCTTTTTCACCCTTAATCTAAATTCATTTTATTCAATTGTATGAATTTCATTCATTTACTAAGCATTACTAATCCACTCCACTGTAGCCCCTTATTTCAGGTTTTTCTTTTTAAAGAAACTTATCTTCAAATTCCTACACAGTTTTTAAATATGTTGTTTTTGCGCCTCCTTTTTTCTCCTTAGGCATGGCCTCCATCTTATCTTGCCTCTACTACCTTATATGCCACCCCCATATTTTCCTTTTCGAATTCACTCAAGTCTTTTTTTCAATTTTTTGAAACTACTACTAACATGGTGCTGCCTATGATCTTCCGAATTCACTTCATTATTAAAATCT